>CM057097.1:3780000-4507500 GCA_029959045.1 Taenioides sp. WSHXM2023
TCCATGGGGAAAAGCATTTGACAGATCCTCTACCAGAAAAGTTACACAATGCAGCTTTAAAACGAGCCACAAACAAAGTAACGTGGTCGACTCCTTTCAGAACAGCGAAGACTTTGGATGTTTTTATTTCACTGGAAAAACACGCGTCCTTACTGTGAGCGGGCTTGCACCTCCACAAACCTGACTCCAAAACTCCTGAACACCTGTTTATCTCCATGGAGACGGTTCTGAAGTATGGTTTTAACTTTCTATTTCCACTGAATCAGAAAGTTACACACTGTAGCTTTAAGTCTTAATGTGAAATATTGAATCGGACTGTGCTTTGTTCTGAATAGCAGCAGTAGCTTTGAAACGGGTCCTCCAGTCTTCTCTTGTTAAATCTGTTTCTCGGTTTAGATTTTTGTGGTTTGGTTTTCCCTCCTCCTTTTCCTCCTCTTCCTTCTCTCTGCAGCTGGTCTCATCCAGAAACAGTCTCACTAAAAATACTTTTCAAAAAACAAAGTCACTCAAGATTTCACCTCAGATCAACTTCACACTAAGGTTTTCAAAAATATCAAAAATCAGAAACTAAAACTGGTATCGGAGCAGGTGTTGATACTAAAAAGTCCCATGGACAGGACAGAAGTTAACCTGTCCTGAAGGTTTAAAATGATATGTTAGGAGACAGGAGCAGGACACAGGAAGAGGAGACAGGAGTAGGAGACAGGAGGAGGAGACAGGAGACAGGAGCAGGAGACAAGAGCAGGAGACAAGAGCGGGAGACAAGAGCAGGAGACAAGAGTAAGAGACATGAGCAGGAGACAAGAGCAGGAGACAAGAGCGGGAGACAAGAGCAGGAGACAAGAGCAGGAGACAAGAGCAGGAGACAAGAGCAAGAGACATGAGCAGGAGACAAGAGCAGGAGACAAGAGCAGGAGACAAGAGCGGGAGACAAGAGCGGGAGACAAGAGCGGGAGACAAGAGCAGGAGACAAGAGCAGGAGACAAGAGCGGGAGACAAGAGCAGGAGACAAGAGCAAGAGACATGAGCAGGAGACAAGAGCAGGAGACAAGAGCGGGAGACAAGAGCGGGAGACAAGAGCGGGAGACAAGAGCAGGAGACAAGAGCAGGAGACAAGAGCGGGAGACAAGAGCAGGAGACAAGAGCAAGAGACATGAGCAGGAGACAAGAGCAGGAGACAAGAGCGGGAGACAAGAGCAGGAGACAAGAGCAGGAGACAAGAGCAGGAGACAAGAGCGGGAGACAAGAGCAGGAGACAAGAGCAGGAGACAAGAGCGGGAGACAAGAGCAGGAGACAAGAGCGGGAGACAAGAGCAGGAGACAAGAGCGGGAGACAAGAGCAGGAGACAAGAGCAGGAGACAAGAGCAGGAGACAAGAGCGGGAGACAAGAGCAGGAGACAAGAGCAGGAGACAAGAGCGGGAGACAAGAGCAGGAGACAAGAGCGGGAGACAAGAGCAGGAGACAAGAGCAGGAGACAAGAGCGGGAGACAAGAGCAGGAGACAAGAGCAGGAGACAAGAGCGGGAGACAAGAGCAGGAGACAATAGTAAGAGACATGAGCAGGAGACAAGAGCAGGAGACAAGAGCGGGAGACAAGAGTAAGAGACATGAGCAGGAGACAAGAGCAGGAGACAAGAGCGGGAGACAAGAGCGGGAGACAAGAGCGGGAGACAAGAGCAGGAGACAAGAGCAGGAGACAAGAGCGGGAGACAAGAGCAGGAGACAAGAGCGGGAGACAAGAGCGGGAGACAAGAGCGGGAGACAAGAGCGGGAGACAAGAGCAGGAGACAAGAGCAGGAGACAAGAGCAGGAGACATGAGCAGGAGACAGGAGCAGGAGACAAGAGCAGGAGACATGAGCAGGAGACAAGAGCAGGAGACATGAGCAGGAGACTGGAACAGGAGACAGGAGCAGGAGACAGGAGTAAGTAACAGGAGTGGGAGACAAAAGTAGGAGACAGGAGCAGGTGACAGGAGCAGAAGACAGGAGGAGGAGACACGAGCAGGAGACAGGAGCAAAAGACAGGAACAAGTAACAGGAGCGGGAGATCCAAAACAGTCTCACTAAAAATACTTCAACTTTTCAAAAACAAAGTCGCTCAAGATTTCACCTCAGATCGACTTCACACTAGGGTTTTGAAAACTATCATAAATCAGACACTAAAACCAGTATCAGAACTCTCTGGAGCAGGTATCGATACTAAAAAAGAACCTTTCCTGAATGTCTCTAGAACGATCTGGAGCTGGATCAGAACAAGTATAGTGTTCATTTTATTTCATTATTATCACCATGGAATCTGTGATAATTGCAGTTTATAACAAAAAATAAAATCCATGTTGTATGAACTCAAAGACCTCTGTGTTCGTCCTCAGTTCTGCAGTAGTTTACAGTGAAACACATTTTACACAAACAAACCAGTGTCATGGCGACCTTAACCTTTGACCTTTGTTATGATTACACACAGAGGAGGGAGGGGCCGGTGTAACGCAGGGTTTGGGCGTCAGATCACCTGGTTCAAGTTTACAGTGAAAACATGAGCCTCGCCTGAGCCCTGTGTTATTGTGGCAGAGTGGTTAGCCTGTCTCCTCCTCTCAGTTGGAGGTTGTGGGTTAGATTCCTGATCTCTGTGTGCATGTTCTCCCTGTGTTATTGTTATTCACTGATCTATGCTAGAATGTTGTTTCCTCATCACAAACAGACCTGGAGTTGTGTTTTGTTTCATTCACACGTTTAACACACAAACCTGCAGATTTAGTTCTTCTCTAAAACACTCTGTTCCAACTTGTGATGTCATGCGTAGCAAAAGGAGAAATTCAATTTGTCAGCTGGACAGAGTTTATTTGGTCGAATACGTTTCGCAGCTCATCCAAGCTGCTTCCTCAGTTCTGGTCAGATGCTGGCGGACACTGCCTTATATCTGCTTGAAGGGAGGAGCTTAATTACAATGAAAATTACTCTGAGACAACACATATTTATTTACAGTTTCTGTTAGTCAGGTGAGTCTATTCAATATGGAGTTGTTTACAGTTTCTGTTAGTTAGGTGAGTCTATTCAATATGGAGTGGGAGTGGGGGAGTAGTTAGCATATCCAGAGGGAAACAATGTCATGTGGTAATACAGGAAGTGCTCCATTGTGTTTTTAAACTCCATACACCTTCACTAGAATCATTTGGATCATTTCAGGCCCTTGGAAATGACATTGAACTAAAATAAAAGGAGCTGTTCACTTGAAAACTACCACTTCATGACATCACAAGGTGGAACAGAGCATTTTGAGTTTGACAGACTAATACTAAAGTGTTACTCAAACATGTGTGAAACAAAACAACTCCACACAATGTTTTTGAGGAGGAAACAACATTATAACATGTCTAAAAGCTCAAAAACTTCATTTCACATAATATTGGACTTTTAATCTTTGTTCATCTAATTTTCAACCGTTTTCACTTAGTTTCCTGCCAGTCAAATTCTATCTTGAGCGACAATTTCTTATTTATTTAAAGTGTAGTTCATTTCATGCTCGATTTCACTCATCATTTTCAACATGAGAGCCCAGATAATACGTCTTAAACATGATCGTATCCATGGATCCACTGGAGCAGGAAACTGGGTCACGTTTTCAGACAAAGAGTTCGATCCCTGCTGAGAACTCTGGGATTGGGATTCAGCTCTGGAACAGGAGACAGGAGCGGGAGACAGGAGAGGGAGACAGGAGAGGGAGACAGGAGTGGGAGACAGGAGAGGGAGACAGGTGCAAGAGACAGGAGAGGGAGACAGGTGCAAGAGACAGGAGAGGGAGACAGGAGAGGGAGACAGGTGCAAGAGACAGGAGAGGGAGACAGGAGCAGGAGACAGGAGAGGGAGACAGGAGAGGGAGACAGGTGCAAGAGACAGGAGAGGGAGACAGGAGCAGGAGACAGGAGAGGGAGACAGGAGAGGGAGACAGGAGAGGGAGACAGGTGCAAGAGACAGGAGAGGGAGACAGGAGCAGGAGACAGGAGAGGGAGACAGGAGAGGGAGACAGGTGCAAGAGACAGGAGAGGGAGACAGGAGCGGGAGACAGGTGCAAGAGACAGGAGAGGGAGACAGGAGAGGGAGACAGGTGCAAGAGACAGGAGAGGGAGACAGGAGAGGGAGACAGGTGCAAGAGACAGGAGAGGGAGACAGGAGCAGGAGACAGGAGAGGGAGACAGGTGCAAGAGACAGGAGAGGGAGACAGGAGCAGGAGACAGGAGAGGGAGACAGGAGAGGGAGACAGGAGAGGGAGACAGGAGCAAGAGACAGGAGAGGGAGACAGGAGAGGGAGACAGGAGCAGGAGACAGGAGAGGGAGACAGGAGAGGGAGACAGGTGCAAGAGACAGGAGCAAGAGACAGGAGAGGGAGACAGGAGCAGGAGACAGGAGAGGGAGACAGGTGCAAGAGACAGGAGAGGGAGACAGGAGAGGGAGACAGGAGCAAGAGACAGGAGAGGGAGACAGGAGCAGGAGACAGGAGAGGGAGACAGGAGAGGGAGACAGGAGCAAGAGACAGGAGAGGGAGACAGGAGCAGGAGACAGGAGAGGGAGACAGGAGAGGGAGACAGGTGCAAGAGACAGGAGAGGGAGACAGGAGCAGGAGACAGGAGAGGGAGACAGGAGAGGGAGACAGGTGCAAGAGACAGGAGAGGGAGACAGGTGCAAGAGACAGGAGAGGGAGACAGGAGAGGGAGACAGGAGAGGGAGACAGGAGCAAGAGACAGGAGAGGGAGACAGGAGAGGGAGACAGGAGCAGGAGACAGGAGAGGGAGACAGGTGCAAGAGACAGGAGCAAGAGACAGGAGAGGGAGACAGGAGAGGGAGACAGGAGCAGGAGACAGGAGAGGGAGACAGGTGCAAGAGACAGGAGAGGGAGACAGGAGAGGGAGACAGGAGCAAGAGACAGGAGAGGGAGACAGGAGCAAGAGACAGGAGAGGGAGACAGGAGCAAGATACAGGAGAGGGAGACAGGAGACAGGAGAGGGAGACCGGAGCAGGAGACAGGAGAGGGAGACAGGTGCAAGAGACAGGAGAGGGAGACAGGAGAGGGAGACAGGAGCAAGAGACAGGAGAGGGAGACAGGAGAGGGAGACAGGAGCAAGAGACAGGAGAGGGAGACAGGAGCAGGAGACAGGAGAGGGAGACAGGAGCAGGAGACAGGAGAGGGAGACAGGAGACTAGAGAGGGAGACAGGAGACAGGAGCGGGAGACAGGAGAGGGAGACAGGAGCAGGAGACATGTGCAGGAGACAGGAGAGGGAGACAGGTGCAGGAGACAGGAGAGGGAGACAAGAGCAGGAGACAGGAGAGGGAGACAGGAGCAGAAGACAGGAGCAGGAGACAGGAGAGGGAGACAGGAGCAGGAGACAGGAGAGGGAGACAGGAGCGGGAGATAGAAGCAGGAGACAGGAGAGGGAGACAGGAGCAGGAGACAGGAGCAGGAGACAGAAGAGGGAGACAGGAGCAGGAGACAGGATCGGGAGACAGTAGCAGGAGACATGAGACAGGAGTGGGAGACAGGAGCAGGAGACAGGAGCAAGAGGCAGGACACAGGAACAATGGACAGGAGTGGGAGAAAGGAGCGGAAAAAGAGCGTGACACAGGAGACCGGAGCAGGAGACAGGAGCAGGAGACAGGAGTAGGAGACAGGAGTAGGAGACAGCAGACAAGAGCGGGAGACAGGAGACAAGAGCAGGAGAGAGGAGCAGGAGACAGGAGCAGTAGACAAGTGTGGAATACAGGAGTGGGAGACAGGAGACCAGAGCAAGAGAGAGGAGCAAGAGACAGGATTAGGAGACAAGAGTGGAAAAGGAGCGTGAGACAGGAGACTGGAGCTGGAGACAGGAGTGAGAGACAGGAGCAGAAGACAGGAGCAGGAGACAAGAGCAGGAGACAGGAGCGAGAGACAGGAGTGGACCACAGGAGCAGGAGACAGGAGCGAGAGCTAGGAGCGGGAGACAGGAGACAGGAGTGGGAGACAGGAGCAGGAAACAGGAGCAACTGACAGGAACAGGAGACAGTAGTTGGAGACAGGAGCAGGGGCAGACGACAGGAGCAGGACAAAAATCATTCATTTGACCCAATTTTCTGTGACAGATTTTTTCCACAAATATCAAAAACGGAAGTTAAAAGGAGCAGACAGGAGCTGAGGAGTCTACGGGGAGACAGAGGGGGGAAAGAGAGAAATAGAGAGAGAAAGAGAGAGGGAGAGACAGAGAAATGGAGAGAAAGGGAAAGAGAGAGCCAGAGAGAGAGAGAGGAAGAGAGAGAGGTGCAGATGCGAGAAAGGTGAGAGGATCTAGGATTTTGTGTGTTTTTGAGAAACTGAAATCAGATTATGCAGTTAAAATTCAACATGGTTTTCATGTTTTTTTATTCTGACTTGGTTTGGTGGGTAAATATTTATCATAGTTTTACATCAGTGAAGTGAAAAAAATAATAACAGGAAATATCAGATCTAGGGAGAATATACGCACAAGAAACATATCTGACTATTTAAACATTCATTTACTCAAAAAAAAGTCATTTTGTATTTGTATTTGTATTTGTATTTGTGTCACCTGCTTGTCTCCATGGAGAAGTTACTTTTTTATTACTTTGCCTGGAATGTTACACAGTATGGCATTAAACATATATATTTTAGTGGTGGTTCAAAGTCCACTCTGCCCTTGTGTTGTTGTGCTTTTGAGCAAGAACTTCATTATCTACTATAGAGGCATATGGGGTAATGGGAGGGACTCAGAAACACAGGTAGGAGGATGGGAGGGCATCTGACACATCAGGATATAGGAAGATGGGAGGGTATCTGACACACAAGGACACAGGAGGATGGGAGGGCATCTGACACACAGGGACACAGGAGGATTGGAGGGCATCTGACACACAGGGACACAGGAGGATTGGAGGGCATCTGACACACAAGGACACAGGAGGATGGGAGGGCATCTGACACACAGGGACACAGGAGGATGGGACGACATCTGACACAAAGGGATGTAGGAGGATGGGAAGGCATCTGATGTGTTGCTCACATATTGAATCCCCTCCTGTCTCTTGTCCAGGGGTCACCTAAAGTGCAGCGGCACATCTCCAGCTCTTCATCACAGTTCTGACAGTAAAAATGGCTCTAAATGTCTCTGCCTAATCTGTGCCGCTCCTCTGCTCGTCTCTGCCTGATCCGCGTCGCTCCTGTAATAGTGTGAGTTTGTGTTCGGTGTTGCAGATAGCGCAGGTCCCCGCAGTGGCACAGATAGTGTCCTAATGGTGTTTGATTCCTCTTCAGTGCCTCTGAGCTGTGGACAAGTTTAAAGGACACGTCTGGACATCAAAACCACTGGACCAAAAAATGAAAGTTACTTACAGCCTCGTTTTAAGTGCAAAAACCTTAGAGACGGTGGCTCAGTAGATGGAGCGCTCACCCATCTACCAGAAGGTTGGAGGTTTGAATACCTGATACCACCGTTGTAGGTAGGGGTCAGAGGGTCACTATCATCAAGTGTGCAGCATATGGAAAAGTGTTATTTTATTTTTATTATTACTAAAGAAAAAATTTATTGAATTATAATTTTTCACCAGAAGAATTGTTTTTAAATATCATTATAAGAATATTTCTTAGTGGTTTCAATGTTATTTTAAAGTGAGACACAGCAGGAAAAAAAAACAAAAAAACCAAAACGTAAATGTAGAGGTATCAGTTTGAAACTTCTCCTGTAGTTTACTCACAAAAATGTAAGAAGAAAATGTATTACACGTTTTTCATCAAGTGACGTCTTCATATAAAAATAAGGAATTTTATGTATAAAAACTGACAAAATTGAC
Organism: Taenioides sp. WSHXM2023; assembly: GCA_029959045.1. NCBI lineage: Eukaryota > Metazoa > Chordata > Actinopteri > Gobiiformes > Gobiidae > Taenioides > Taenioides sp. WSHXM2023. The sequence continues at coordinate 3,787,834 of CM057097.1, forward strand.
ATTTTTTGGGACATTTAAAAGAGAAACATGGAGAAGAGCCAGGTTAAAATGTTTTGCTTCTTTATGTCGACATATTAGATATTTATAAATATACAGAGAGGATTTTGGATCTTATTTAGTATTTGAGTAAACTAGATCGGACTGACAATTTTCATTTTGAGTTAAATCTTGAATAAATCAGACTTGGAGTTGTATATCCAAAAATCCTTGTTTGATCAAAGTCCAAGACTGTAAAGTTGGTGTGTAGGTGCTGCTTTAAGGGCTGAGCCTTATGTCGCTATAGGATAAATGTCCCATTAAACTCTATGTCAGGTTGATTAAATGAAATATTAAAACATCTTTTGGTGCAGAGTGAACTATTCTGTTGTTTCCACGTGAAAGTGTGAATGTCAAGAGACCAAAGGGACCAGCAGTACCTGTAGTATCTCACTGTAAAGGTGCGTTGTGTAATTGTATTTGTATTTGTATTTGTATTTGTATTTGTATTTGTATTTGTATTGACTCATTAAAGGGACAGTGCATATTCAAAGACAAGATAATGTAAGAGACAAACATGGACTTGTAAATATGCAGGATTGTAGCCAAAGCTCATTTCCATCCTTAGTCCCCTGCTGGACCAAGGCCAAACATTAACCCACACAATTCATAAAACATGACAAAAGCCTTATACACACACTCCCACACACACACCTGTCACTTACACACTATAAAACACACTCCTACAACAAACTCTTCTGATGGAGGATTCGCCACCTGCTTTTCCCTGTGTTTTCCCATGTTTTTGCTTTGTCTGGAATGTTTCACAGTATGGCATTAAACCTTTCTATCTTCATGGAGACCAAACCAGACCAAGTTACAGGTCAGATCTGTGGAGAGGTGACCCTGCTCACAGTCAGAATGTCTGTTTTTCTAGGTATTTTGGGGCTGTGATTGAATATATGTAAAGTAGAGCTGTTTAATGCCATACTGTGGAATATTTCAGGCAGAGCAATGACGTATCCATAGAAACAAGCAGGTGACGGACCCTCCGCCGAAAAGTTACATACAGTGCACCCATAAGAAGAATGGACGGATCATTTTAAATATATATGTGTGTGCCCAGTACCAGGTGTCACAGTTTTGCCTGTTGTTTACATGTTTATCCCCAGTCCAGCTCCATTTCTTCCATTTCTCCCCTTTTTCCTGCAGCTGTCACTCATTCCCAAATCATCCCAGGGTCGTCTATACAAACTCCCTCTGCTCAGTCAGTTCTTGCTCGATTGTTGACCAATTAAGAGACTCTCCAGCTCTGTATGTGAAACTCTGAATCTGAAATCTGTTGTTTGCAATTTGCGCAATTTTGACTTATTCCCAGCCCGTTTTCTAATACAGAATTTCTCAGTTTAGATCACATTATATAATCTTATCTTCCTTTGTTGTTTATCAGCCCGATTTGTCATATTAAGCTTTTCCTATTGTAGAACACTTTCTGTTGAACTGAACCAAGGCCTTTGCATTTGATTGCGTTCATTTGTGTTACAGTTGAGTCCAAGTTGCCTGCGTGATACCAGGGTTTATACAAAATCTGTGTAAGTCTGCGTGGAAAGGCAGGACAGGGGCCTCACTGTACGTCCTCCTGAAAAACAACGTCCCTGATAGAGCGTCTACTAGGACCTGCCACAGGGTAAACACCTGAGATAATCACAGGAGGTTTATGGTTTCTTCCAGGGCAGTAATTTAAAAAAATCTAAACTTAACAAAAGAGAAAAACACACTTATGTAATATTATGAATGACTGAGTTACACTTGTGGTACATTTGGAACAACAGTCATGTGATCTGTCTTATGTCCTGTCCTCGTGCGTTCTTATGTAACTCCTTGCGTGATGGCCTCCTCCTCTTCCTCCTGCTCCTCCTCTTCCTCTCCTCCTCTCTGTGATAGTCTCTGGTATCAAACCTTCCCTCTGTCACTACAATCCACAAATTGTAACTCGTCCCCTCCCACGGGAACGCTGCCGTCTACTGTTACGCTCTGACCTGGATCGCGCGGGAGTGTCTTGCCCGAGGACACAACTGCAGCATACAGGTCCAAGCTGGAGCGAGCCATGGACTGCAATCTAAAGCTACATGCATTCACAGTTCGACAATATTAGATTTTTATTTTGATTTTTTCTCAAGTGCCACAAATTCAACCTAAATTTCTGAAAAGGATCTGGAACGATTTGTGTCTAAAAGCGTCAGAAACACAGTGTTTATTTCCCTGCTCCATTAAAAAGAATGGGAGAGAGCCGGGCAATTTCGATACTAAGGAAAAGACTCGATACTCAATACCGATTCCGATACCACAGTGTTAATAAAAACACTCTTTCTGTTGTTCTGATCCAGCTCAAGATCATTAAAACTATTCAGGAAAGGTTCATTTCTGTCCTGTGAATGGGACTTTTTTAGTATCAATACCTGTGAAAAATGAGGATCTACTTTCGATACTACTGTAGTTTTAGTATCATTAGTATCTGATTTACTTTCTGACAACAATACACAATGGTTACTGACTTGGATCCTCATTAGCTGTGCCCTGTAGCCAGAAGGTTTTACATTCAATTCCGTCTGAGGAGTGTTTTTCTGTGAACTTTTACATCGTCTCTTTGTCAACAGGTTTCACACCATTTGATTTGATGTTAGTTTTCAGACTGTGTTCTCACTTTGAGTAGCTGGAAGTGTATTGCTAAAGGCTCGGTCAGTAGCACTTATACAGTAGCGCCCACACATAAACCCTGGACCGTACATTTCATTCATACTCCCCCTCAGGTTCAGTCTATAAATAGTGATTTGGATTTCACTGTACAAACCCCCACAGACGTCATTAACACGCCCTCTGCTCCAGTCCGCTAAACAACTGGGGTTTCCTACTCCTCCTTCTCTCTTTCTCTCTATCTGTCTCTCTCTCTCTCTCTCTCTCTCTCTCTCTATCTGTCTCTCTCTCTCTCTATCTGTCTGTCTCTCTCTCTCTCTCTCTCTATCTGTCTGTCTCTCTCTCTCTCTCTCTCTATCTGTCTCTCTCTCTCTCTATCTGTCTGTCTCTCTCTCTCTCTCTCTCTCTATCTGTCTCTCTCTCTCTCTCTCTGTCTCTTTGTCTTTCACCCTCTTGGTCTCTTCTCTGTCTGTTTTTTGTTGATGTTGTTGTTGTTGTTGTTTTTCACATTCTTTTGAGTGACCAGTGACACAGTGTCAAAGTCTGTCTCTCTGTCCGTTGTGTCTCTGGTTCTGTTTGTCGGGATGGAGTTTGTCCTCTGCTCCATGAACAGTGATGAGGAGGACTTTGAGGAGTGCTGGGGCTTTGGGGCGGGGGGGACCTGTGTCCTGCTCTGTTCTGGACCTGTGTTTCTGTAAATAGTGTAAATAGTGTAAATAGTATAAATAGTATAAATAGTGTAAATAGTATAAATAGTGTAAATAGTGTAAACAGTGTAAACAGTATAAATAGTGTAAATAGTGTAAATAGTATAAATAGTGTAAATAGTGTAAACAGTGTAAATAGTGTAAACAGTGTAAATAGTGTAAATAGTGTAAACAGTGTAAATAGTGTAAATAGTGTTAACAGTGTAAACAGTGTAAATAGTGTAAATAGTGTAAACAGTGTAAATAGTGTAAATAGTGTAAATAGTATAAATAGTGTAAATAGTGTAAACAGTGGAAATAGTGTAAATAGTATAAATAGTGTAAATAGTGTAAACAGTGTAAACAGTGTAAATAGTGTAAATAGTGTAAACAGTGGAAATAGTATAAATAGTGTAAATAGTGTAAATAGTGGAAACAGTGTAAATAGTGTAAATAGTGTAAACAGTGTAAACAGTGTAAATAGTGTAAATAGTTTAAACAGTGTAAATAGTGTAAATAGTATAAATAGTGTAAATAGTGTAAATAGTGTAAACAGTATAGTGTAAATAGTGTAAACAGTGTAAATAGTGTAAACAGCGTAAACAGCGTAAATAGTATAAATAGTGTAAACAGTGTAAATAGTGTAAACAGTGTAAATAGTGTAAATAGTATAAATAGTGTAAACAGTGTAAATACTGTAAATAGTGTAAATAGTGTAAACAGTGTAAATAGTATAAATAGTGTAAACAGTGTAAATAGTGTAAACAGTGTAAACAGTGTAAATAGTATAAATAGTGTAAACAGTGTAAATAGTGTAAACAGTGTAAATAGTATAAATAGTGTAAACAGTGTAAATAGTGTAAACAGTGTAAATAGTATAAATAGTGTAAATAGTGTAAACAGTGTAAATACTGTAAATAGTGTAAACAGTGTAAATAGGATAAATAGTGTAAATAGTGTAAACAGTGTAAATAGTGTAAACAGTGTAAACAGTGTAAATAGTATAAATAGTATAAATAGTGTAAACAGTGTAAATAGTGTAAACAGTGTAAATAGTGTAAATAGTGTAAATAGTATAAATAGTGTAAATAGTGTAAATCGTATAAATAGTGTAAATAGTATAGTGTAAATAGTGTAAATAGTGTAAACAGTGTAAACAGTGTAAATAGTATAAATAGTGTAAATAGTGTAAATCGTATAAATAGTGTAAATAGTATAGTGTAAATAGTGTAAATAGTGTAAACAGTGTAAATAGTATAAATAGTGTAAATAGTGTAAATAGTGTAAATAGTATAAACAGTGTAAATAGTGTAAACAGTGTAAATAGTGTAAATAGTGTAAACAGTGTAAACAGTGTAAACAGTGTAAATAGTGTAAACAGTGTAAACAGTATAAATAGTATAAATAGTGTAAATAGTATAAATAGTGTAAATAGTATAGTGTAAATAGTGTAAACAGTGTAAATAGTATAAATAGTGTAAATAGTGTAAATAGTGTAAATAGTATAAACAGTGTAAATAGTGTAAACAGTGTAAATAGTATAAATAGTGTAAATAGTGTAAACAGTGTAAATAGTATAAATAGTGTAAATAGTATAAATAGTGTAAATAGTGTAAACAGTGTAAATAGTATAAATAGTGTAAATAGTGTAAATAGTGTAAACAGTGTAAATAGTATAAATAGTGTAAATAGTGTAAACAGTGTAAATAGTATAAATAGTGTAAATAGTATAAACAGTGTAAACAGTGTAAATAGTGTAAATAGTATAAATAGTGTAAATAGTGTAAATAGTGTAAATAGTGTAAACTGTGTGTATATGTCAATTCCTTTTATGTAAATAGCATGAGGTGTAGATGGAATTCAGTGTAAAATGTTTTTGACAGAAACAATAAAGTCCTGTTAAAATCTAAAAATATTTTAGTCTCGTTCTCTGTCTGTGTCTCTCTCTGTCTCTTTCTTTCTGTACTCTCTCTGTCTCTCTCTGTGTCTTTCTCTTTGTCGCTCTCTCTGTCTCTCTCTTTGTTTCTCTCTCTTTGTCTCTCTGTCTCTCTTTATTTCGCTCTTTGTGTGTGTCTCTCTCTCTCTTTGTCTCTTTCTCTATGTAGTCCCTCTCTCTCTCTTTGTCTCTCTGTCTTTCGCTCTCTTTGTCTCTCTATCTCTCTGTCTTTTTCTCTGTCTCTCTGTCTGTCTCTGTCTTTCACTCTCTGTCTCTTTCTTTGTCTGTCTCTCTCTGTCTGTCTTTCTCTTTCTCTGTTTGTGTCTCTTTCTGTCTGTCTCTCTCTCTGTCTCCCTTGTCACTCTCTGTCTCTCTCTCTAAGTGTTTCTTTCTCTCTGTCTCTCTGTCTCATTGTCTCTTTCTTTCTCACACACACTCTCTCTTCTTCCTCTCCTCTCTTCGTCTCTCCTCCTGTTTCTGGTTATTTCTGCCCTCCTCTCCATCTCTCTGTCTCACCCCTCTTCCCTCTCTCCTTCCTCTTCTCTCTTCCTCCTCTTTCCCTCTCTCCTTTCACTGAATATAGGTTTATTCAGTCTGGATCAGCCCTAGTTGCCCAAGTGTCACCGCTCCACAGTAAAAAGAGACATTCATGTGACTTTGAGTTCAATTCACATTTCTCTTCTTTGCATTTGCATTTGGACATTTTTAGGAATGGTTCTTACTTTTCAGTTGTTTAATACTTGTCCAATTACTGAGAAAAATGTCCAAATTACACCAGCTTAAATGAAAAATACTAGTCAAAAATACCATCCAGGTCTCTCCCTGTGGGGGGTCTCTTCCCCTCTCCTCTCCCTCCCTCTCTTCTCCCTCTCCTCTCTCCCTCTGTCCTCTCGTTCCTCCTCTCCCTCTCGTCTCCTCTCCAGCTCCTCTCTCCCGCTCTCCTTCCTCTTCCTGGGTCTCTCCTTCTTTCCTTTCCTTCCTCCTCTGCCTCTCAGCTCCTCTCTCCCTCTCTCCTTCTTCCTTTTCCTGGGTCTCTCCCCTTCCTCTCTCCTCTCCCCCTATCTTCCTCCTCTTCCTCTCTTCTCCTTCTGTCCTCCCCCTCTTTTTCTCCTTCTCCCCTCTCTCCTCCTCCTCTCCCCTCCTCCTCACCCCTCCCCTCTTTCTTGTTTTTCTCTCCATCTCTCTCCTCTCCCTCTCTGCCTCTCCCCTGTCTTGTCTTCCCTCTCTCCTTCCCCTTCTCTCTCTCTCCTCCTCTCTCCCTCTCCTCTCCTCTTCCTCTCCACCTCCCTCCTCCCTCTCTCCTCCCCCTCTCTCGTGCCCGTGGGCAGCACAGACCCGAGCACAGATCCATATTTCAGCTCGATGAGGAAATGTGGAGTGTAAAATAAACAGAAAGGCCCGAGGAGTGAATGGGAGCTGCGCACAGTTCAGTATGTTTACGCCGTTTCCATGGAGACGCTCACATACAGTGAAGTGGGGAGCAAATATTGACTTAGCGTTGACTCCATACAGTTCTCAGGCCAAGGTATAAATCTGCAGTTGGATTAAACAAAAGGACGACTGTTCAAGAGCTGAAAATGTTTGCTCTGGACAAAGGTTAAAGAGCGGCTAACACATTTAGATCTCTCTTTATTGTTCTGAAAATGCTGCATTCACCCAAAACAAGACATTAACATCTTTTATAAGTTTCACTTTTTTTGACACTCTGAATCAAAAGTCACTTCTCCTTCACAGCGCTGTCACATTACAGTCAGCGTTAAAGAAACTCCTGCATATCACATCAGGTTTGTGAAGTTGTAGTGTATTGTTTTGTGTCATGTTTTTGTGTATTTATGGAGAATTATCGAGTGGGAGACTTGTGGGAGGAGCCTGGCACAGAATCTTACAGCTAACCATAAGGAAATTTAGGACAAGGCCCTCAAACAAGCTCCAAAAAGTTGATTTATTATCATATTCCCTCTTTAAGATATAAATAAACAAAGTTATTTACCTGGCCAGCCAGAACCACACGCAAAAAACTGACAAAACTTTACAAAGATCTGGATCATATCCTGTCTCCCTGATTTCCGAGGGTGTGATTGACAAACATGGCTGCTTACAAGTTAAAAGGGGAAAAAAACAACATGAAGAACTGAGAAACAGTGTGGATTTACTCAGAATCAACAACCGAAGCACCGAACTATGACTTTTCTCAGGTAAAAGAAGTGATATATTTTGTTCTGAAGGATACATAGTATTTGAGAGGAAATGATGGCAGCACGGTGGCTGAGTGACTAGCACTCATGCTTCACAGCAAGAAGGTTCAATTCCCGTGTCACCCGGGCCTTTCTGTGTGGTGTTAGCATGTTCTCCCTGTGTCTGGGTGGATTTTGCCCATCAAAAGGTCAAATCCTCCAGCTAAGATCAAGTCCAGACCAAGTTTAGCTCAAGGAGATGGGTCCCTGGGTGCACCACGTACTGCCCACTGCACCTGAGAAGATGCCCCAGCGGCATTTGAAGGATGGGTCAAATGCAGAGGAGAATTTCCCTACAGGGACAATAAAGTACTTAAAAAAAAGTCTTCCGCCGATCATCTCGTGTTTGGACGGAGGTTTTTCACGCTCTGTGGTCCGGTTCAAGTCCGTTCTGGATTCAAACAGAATCTGGAAGAGACTGACTCAGGAAGGACGTCATGGGGAAATAACAAGTTTAGTTTGAGTTCTGTTTAAAGGACACATAGGGCCTGTTATGCACAATTGACTTCAGAGCCTCAAAAATACTCTATTCACATTTTGCCTGGATTGTTGCATCACTATATCAATATACTATATAATAATTATTTGCTTATTTGTTATTAGATTGCCTGGAATGTTCCACAGCAAGGCATTAAAGTTATATGTACATTTATTCAATTACAAATATCTCTATTGGTCAAAGATCTTAAAAATGAAAATAGGGCCTTGGAACATCACCTGTTTGATAGATACATTTAAATATCACACAAACTGATGATGAAACTCCATTAGAACAGAGTAATATGGGCCCTTTAATGCCATATAGTGGAACATTCCAAAGCATCACATCACCATGGAGATGCAGGTGGTGAATGCTGCTGAAAAAATGACATAGTGCAGCTTTAAACATGATTTCATTTGGACCATTTTTGTGTTTCTGGGCTCATTTTTCACACTTGTTTTCCTCTTCTCTCCTTCTATTATCCCCCTGCTCTCCTCTCTATATCTCTCTCTCCTCTCCTCCACCTCCCCCTCTTCTTCTTCCTCCTCTTTCCTACACCTTTTCCCCCGCCGGCACTGCAGGTAGGAGTGATAGATTAAGGTTTCAGGTTAAACTATTGTTAAAGGATTTAGACTTGTTTAACACTCACTCTGCACTTCCTCTCCTCCTCCTTCTCTCCTCCTCTTCCTCTCCTCCTCTCGCTCTACACTTCCTCTGTCCTCAGATCAGGGTCAGTGATTTTCAATACAATTCTCTATAAGAGGAAGTCTAAGGATTTATGTTCAGACCAGGATGAGTGCTCAGGTTTTAGTCTCAGGTGTGTTCTCTAAACTCCTACTAGACTAATTATAGCACATAATTTAATTTAATTCCTTTATTTAGACTTGTATTTTCTAATTTTGGGTGCACACATTTTAGTTAAAATAAGTCTGAATTATTATTTACATTTGTTTTTTTTTTTGTTTTTTTTTTTTGGGGTGGCCAGGCGGAGGACCCTTCACAGAGACCATCGACGGCGAACAAAGGGGGGAGCACTATTTATTTAGTTTTGCTGTTAGTTTGTTTGAGGTTACTTTATTATCGCTTGTTATTTTCTGTATTATAATTATTTGCCTTTTTGTTACTTTAATTAAGTTTGTAGTTTTAGTTATTTAATGTAATTTAAATAATACATTTAAATATCTTGTGTCCAGTTTAGTTGCCCTCATGTATTTAAACGCACCTGTTCTGTCTGGGGGGGTAGTTTTTGTTCTGTTCAGTTGGATCTAAGTTGGGTCTGACTTTTTGTTAATGATTTACTTCATTTGAGCCTTTGTTAAATTACATTTTTAATTGACTTTATTAAATTTAAACATATTTTTTATACCTTGTCTTTGCCTTTTTCGTTTAGTGAATGCAATGTGATAATGGTATATTCCAAATAGTTATAGAATATTAATCCAGATTTTGAAACCCGCTCTCTGTGTAATCATCATTGTTTGAGCAGTCAGATCCAATGACCCACAGGTTGGCAGTACAATTCCAGTTCCCACAGATCAACGCTGTCGTTTTCACCTTGGGCAAGACACTTAACCCACCTGTGCGTACAGATGTAAAGCCATTACCACACACACACACACACACACACACACACACATACGTAAGAAACAGCAGGTCACACTCACACTGATGAAGCTGAGGAAGGACAGTTTAAGGTCACATCATCTTGTCAAAGTCTGATCACATCAGATGTTTTGCTAAACACGGCCTGGTCTGGTCAGGACTGGGCTGGGGGACGCTGGGATTTCAGGTACTACAACGGGACAGAAGTGGCTCTAGTGGAAACTGTTGTTGTGTAATTAAGACACTACACCCACATTGCCTAGTATGAAAGTGTTGTGTGTTGATGGTGCAGACTGGCAGCTTCTCCTCTGTCCCAGTCTATTGTAATTATTTTCATGTAAACTTTCCCTTAGAGTAAATAGTCAAATCAGCTGTTTGGGTCAGAATCGGACCGTTGTGCTCTGTGTGCATGTGAAACGTTGTGTGGATCACAGACTCAGTGACTGAGCTCTGTGGGTGGACCCTGCCTCACTCCTCACACCCCTGTCTCAGGCCTGTGAAGAGTGGACATGAGGCAAAGTCCAGGTCTCATTTTGAGGTTTGAAAATTGGATAATGCAGGTTACAAAAAAGATATTGTTTTATACTTCTGGGCAGTTTGCAGTACAAAAGAGTTGAAGTTATTATGCAAAACTGACTTTTTGAGCGTTCTACCATGTTATAACATTCCCTCAGCAGAAACATGAGGTTTTATATCCATGCATGTTTGAGTAATCTAGTGATCTTTCCTGGTCCCTCCTCAAACTCTCCTTACAGTTCACTGTTTGATTCTGTACAACACTCACACGCCCTCACACTCTCTCCATAAATATACAGAAACATGATACAAAACAATACATTACAACTACACAAACTTGAGTGGGGCGCACCCTGATTGTGTTACGACAATGCTCTGAAGGGGGAAGTGACTCAGCGTGGAGAGCAAAGGGAGGGGAGACTCAGAACATCAAAAGCAAAAGAGAAACTTATGAAACACTTCTAATATGTTGTTTTCGTAGCATTTTAAAAACATTTAAGGGTGATCTAAATACTGTGTACTGTGCGAACACTGCAGTACCCCATAGAAGTAAAACTTCCCCTCTTTAAAGTACTTTGAGAGTAACATGTATACATCTTACTCTCTAAGAACATACTTGTGATAATGTCTTTTCCACGTGCATGTCTGTGGTCTGTTCCATAGGTTACCATTTGTACAGAAGAGTCGTATTAACATGAATCACCATAACTCTCAGATCCGATTCTCCTTTATTCATCTTAATGCTTCCTCTTTGGCTCACGTTTCCAATCTGCTTCAGCAAAACCCTTCACTCACCCAAACCCGCGCTCTTTTCCTCTCCCACAAACTGTTGTCGCCTCAGATCAACGCTGTGTTCAAAAACAGACAGAGGAAGAGACCAGACCAGGGTCCAGAAGCGATGTTCGGACTTGTTTTTATTGGTCTCTGGGGACGAAGTCGGTTTTATTACACGTGAAAAATGTCTCCGAAACAAAGATCTGTGGAGGGAAGATGGAGAAGGAGATGCAGATCCGTTGGAGGAGGAAGTAGGCGCCATGTTGGGTCAGTCTGATATGAAAGAAAAACAGAAGGAAATAGTTTAGGATGAGCAAAATTATATCAGTGAGGATTTCAAAGATCACCTTGTGCTGGTCTAGTCCTGGTCTGGTTTAGTAATAGTTTAGTCCTGCTCTAGTTCTGGTCTAGTCCTGGTCTAGTTCTAATCTAGTCCTAGTCTAGTTCTGGTCTAGTCCTGATCTAGTTCTGGACTAGTCCTGGTTTATTCCTGGTCTAGTCCTGGATTAGTCCTGATCTAGTTCTGGTCTAGTTCTGGTTTAGTCCTGGAAAAGTCCTGTCTAGTTCTGGTCTAGTCTTGGTTTAGTCCTGGTCTAGTTCTGGTCTAGTCCTGGTCTAGTTCTAATCTACTACTAGTCTAGTTCTGGTCTAGTCCTGGTCTAGTTCTAATCTACTACTAGTCTAGTTCTGGTCTAGTCCTGTTATAGTCCTGGTCTAGTTCTGGTCTAGTCCTGGTTTATTCCTGGTCTAGTTCTAGTCTAATCTTGGTCTAGTTCTGGTCTACTCTTAGTCTAGTTCTGGTCTAGTTCTGGTCTAGTCTTGGTCTAGTTCTGGTCTAGTTCTGGTCTAGTCCTGGTCTTGTCCTGGTCTTGTCCTGGTCTTGTCTTGGTCTAGTTCTGGTCTAGTTCTGGTCTAGTCCTGGTCTTGTCCTGGTCTTGTCCTGGTCTTGTCCTGGTCTAGTTGTGGTCTAGTCTTGGTCTCATCCATCCTGGTCTAGTCCTGGTCTAGTTCTGGTCTAGTCTTGGTCTAGTTCTTTTCTTGTCCTGGTCTAGTTCTGCTCTAGTTCTGGTCAAGTTCTGGTCTAGTCTTGGTCTAGTTCTGGTCTAGCCCTGGTCTAGTCCTGGTCTAGTTCTGGTCTAGTCCTGGTCTAGTCCTGGTTTAGTCCTGGTCTAGTCCTGGTTTAGTCCTGGAAAAGTCCTGTCTAGTTCTGGTCTAGTCTTGGTTTAGTCCTGGTCTAGTTCTGGTCTAGTCCTGGTCTAGTTCTAATCTACTACTAGTCTAGTTCTGGTCTAGTCCTGTTATAGTCCTGGTCTAGTTCTGGTCTAGTCCTGGTTTATTCCTGGTCTAGTTCTAGTCTAATCTTGGTCTAGTTCTGGTCTACTCTTAGTCTAGTTCTGGTCTAGTTCTGGTCTAGTCTTGGTCTAGTTCTGGTCTAGTTCTGGTCTAGTCCTGGTCTTGTCCTGGTCTTGTCCTGGTCTTGTCTTGGTCTTGTTCTGGTCTAGTTCTGGTCTAGTCCTGGTCTTGTCCTGGTCTTGTCCTGGTCTTGTCCTGGTCTTGTCCTGGTCTAGTTGTGGTCTAGTCTTGGTCTCATCCATCCTGGTCTAGTCCTGGTCTAGTTCTGGTCTAGTCTTGGTCTAGTTCTTTTCTTGTCCTGGTCTAGTTCTGCTCTAGTTCTGGTCAAGTTCTGGTCTAGTCTTGGTCTAGTTCTGGTCTAGTTCTGGTCTAGCCCTGGTCTAGTCCTGGTCTAGTTCTGGTCTAGTCCTGGTCTAGTCCTGGTCTAGTCCTGGTTTAGTCCTGGTCTAGTCCTGGTTTAGCCCTGGTCTAGTCCTGGTTTAGTACTGGTCTAGTCCTGGTTTAGTCCTGGTCTAGTCCTGGTTTAGTCAAACTCATTTCAGTGAGGTGTTCATAGTGACTTTTCATCAGTCTTAAACTCAGGATGTTCTGTGTGACTCTTCTGGACGGAGCTCCACCATTTGCTCGTCTTCATGCTTTGCCTCGTATGTTCCAAAGGAATTTGTTCAAAGACAAAGATGGTTTTATTGCCAAAAAATATATATAATGAAAATCTGCATTCTTATTGTAACTAGACTTGGTGGTATCATCTTTTAGTTCACATAAAGATAAAAGTTTAATGCCATACTGTGGTACATTCCAGGCAAAGAATGTCCTAGGAGACAAGCAGGTGGAACTCTTACATAGTGTGTGAATGTGTGAATGTGGGTAAACTAGAACTAAACCACAATCAAAACTAAATAAGGACTATAAGAAGACTAAACCTGAGCCAAACCCAACCAAGCCTAAAGTGTCTAAAGCAGCATTTAAAAGTCCTATTTTACACAAAAATGACTCTTGTGAACATTAAGTCGTGTTAGAATGATGTTTCCTCCTTAAAAACATATCTGGAGTTGTGTTTTGTTTCATTCACATGTTTGAGTAACTCTTTATTATTAGTCTGTTTACATCTCCAAAGCTCAAAATGCTCTGTTCCACTTTGTGATGTCATGAAGTGGTAGTTTTCAAGTGAACAGCTCCTTTTACCTTTAGTTCAGTAGAGACTGGCCATTCCAAGGACTGAAATGATCCAAATGATTCTAGTGAAGGTGTGTGGGGTTTAGAAACACAGTGGAGCACTTCCTGTATTACCACATGACATCACAAGATGGAACAGTGTTTTCTGTTTGAGAGAAGAACTCAGCGTAAATCTACAGGGTTTGTGTGTTAAACATGTGAATGAAACAAAACACAACTCCAGGTCTGTTTGTGATGAGGAAACAACATTAGAACAGATAAGAACAGAGTGTGATATAAAACACTTTAAACAAATAATGAAACCAGGTCCAAACCAGGACTTAAACTGGGTCTAACCAAGGTCTAAACCAGGACTTAAACTAGGTCTAACCCAGGTCTAAACCAGGACTTAAACTAGGTCTAACCCAGGTCTAAACCAGGTCTAAACCAGGACTTAAACTAGGTCTAACCCAGGTCTAAACCAGGTCTAAACCAGCACTTAAACTAGGTCTAACCCAGGTCTAAACCAGGTCTAAACCAGCACTTAAACTAGGTCTAGCCCAGGTCTAAGCCAGGCCTAAACCAGGTCTAAACCAGGACTTACACTAGGTCTAGCCCAGATCTAAACCAGGTCTAAACCAGGACTTACAGTAGGTCTAGCCCAGATCTAAACCAGGTCTAAACCAGGACTTACACTAGGTCTAGCCCAGATCTAAACCAGGTCTAAACCAGGACTTAGCCTAGGTCTAGCCCAGATCTAAACCAGGTCTAAACGAGGACTTAAACTAGGTCTAGCCCAGGTCTAAGCCAGGCCTAAACCAGGACTTACACTAGGTCTAGCCCAGATCTAAACCAGGTCTAAACCAGGACTTAGCCTAGGTCTAGCTCAGATCTAAACCAGGTCTAAACGAGGACTTAAACTAGGTCTAGCCCAGGTCTAGCCCAGGTCTAAACCAGGTCTAAACCAGGTCTAAACCAAGACTTAAACTAGGTCTAGCCCAGGTCTAAGCCAGGTCTAAACCAGGTCTAGACCTAGTTTAAGTCCTGGTTTAGACCTGGTTTAGACCTGGTTTAGACCTTTCACAAGTCAGAACAGGCGGATCTGGTCTGTAAACTTCAATTCAGAATGTCTGCGTAATCTCACCTAAAATCAGACCTCCCCGTTGGATCAGACATGTCTCTCTGTGTTTTTCTCTATGGTACAAAAACACCAGGACCCTGCCAAGTCCGTGGTCCATCTGTGGTCCAAGTCTGGTCCAAAGTCCTGGTTCAAATCCTGGTCCAAGTCCTGGTCTAGTTTAAGGTCTGGGCCGGGGTTCTTTTAAACCTTCCAGCAGCATCTCAGGCAAGAGCAACACAAAGGATCTTCTGTCGGAATGTGTGTTTGCCAAAATCAAATTATAATTGAGGTTGTGGGTTAGACTCCTGATCTTTCTGAGTGGAGTTTGCATGTCCTCCCTGTGTTACTGTGGCAGAGTGGTTAGCCTGTCTCCTCTCAGTCAGGAGGTTGTGGGTTAGATTCCCGATAGCTGAGTGGAGCGTGCATGCCTCTTTTTCGTATTTAGTTTTGGTCAGATACAGATCTCGAAAACATTTTCACGCAGGTTTGCCCATCGGAGAGAAAGTAGGTCATGTGAACACAAGACCTGACTGTAAAACGACGAGCTGTGTGCGCACAACAACGCCGCGTGTGTTGAATCCCACGGGAGCCGTCCAGGTCAAAAATGGTTGGATCGTGAGGTTTTCCGTGCTGGTTGTGTGCGCAGATAAAGAGCTAGAGGCGGAGGCCGACCCCAGACGCAGTGGGGGGGGGGGGAATGGGAGGGGGCATGTGGTGATGTGGGATTCCGATTTCCCAGAATGAAGCGCGGAGCGAAGCCATAGAAAACAACTCGAGCAGAGGCACCAGAGCCAAGCGCCGAGCACCAGAGGAACCCACTCACAAAGAAACACTTCAACTCCAAGTTTTTACATTTAGGACTTTGTTTAATTTGGGTAAGGTCCACTTTACTGTCCCCGTAGAGAAATGTGTCCTCTGCATTTGACCCATCCTTCAGTGTCCATGGGTTAAACCTGCTCCTGACAGGTTTAACCAAGAAGCACCAAAGCCAAGCGTCGAGCACCAGAGGGTTTTTTTGGGTAAGGTCCACTTTACTGTCCCCATAGAGAAATGTGTCCTCTGTCCTCTGCATTTGACCCGTCCTTCAGTGTCTCTGGGTTACACCTGTCAGGAGCAGTGGGATCATCTCCAGATCTTGAGCTGGTTTTGGTCAGGACTATCTTAGTTGGAGGATCTGACCTGTAGTCCATGTTCTATAGTTTAGATCTTTAAATACATTCTAAAATAGGACTTTGAACAGAACATAAATCACAAATCTAGTCACAATTGCAAAAGTTGCCAGAAAAATCGCAAATCGATATTTTCCCAAATGGT
Source organism: Taenioides sp. WSHXM2023 (assembly GCA_029959045.1). Lineage (NCBI taxonomy): Eukaryota > Metazoa > Chordata > Actinopteri > Gobiiformes > Gobiidae > Taenioides > Taenioides sp. WSHXM2023. Next base: position 3,803,675 of record CM057097.1, read on the forward strand.
TCAGTCCGACCTCCATTCTCCAAGGTCAGCCACTGAAAACTTCAGGAGGAGGAACGGACTCACAAAGAAAAGCTGAAGCATGTTTTGGTGTGATGTTTGGAAAGTGGAGAATTGGAATGGAGCAGACGAAAGTTTGGTTTCATGGAATAAAAAATCAACATAACGTACCCTGATGGAAAACACAACTCCTGAACAGTTCTAAGTACTTTACTGAAGCTCATTTTCCATTTCTGAAGTTGGACCTCTCTGTGTGAGTTTGCATGTTCTGTCTGCGTCTTTATGTAAATGCAGAGGACACACTTACGGTCAGGACTTTTACCTCACAGCGAGAAGGTTCTGGGTTCAATCCCGGCCGGACTATGAAGACAGATCTTATGTGTTTCGCACAGAGCCCTTTTACCAATCTATGGCCGATGGTGAAATAGTGACTGTATTGTAGTATTAAGAAAAAATCTTACAAAATGGAAGTGGGCACAAAGCAGAAACATGTGGTGTGGACTTGTGCAACAGAGACCAGCCTTCAGTCGCACACACACACACACACACACACACACACACACACACACATTCATTCATTCGTCCAGAAAGCTCAAAATGCTCTCTTCCACCTTGTGATGTCATGCAGTGGTAGTTTTCAACCGCTCCTTTTACCTTTAGTTCAGTAGAGATCAGCAATTCCAGGACTGAAATGATCCAAATGATTCTAGTGAAGGTGTGTGGGGTTTGAAAACACAGTGGAGCACTTCCTGTATCACCACATGATGACATCACAAGGTGGAACAGAGTGTTTTCAGTTTCAGCCTAAATCTGCAGGGTTTGTGTGTTAAACATGTGAATGAACCAAAACACAACTCCAGGCTCTTTCAAGATTGTGTATTTAAACAGTTTTGTGTATTGTCCCTGTCAAATAAATAAAAACATAAATAAATAAATTAAACCTTCAAACTAAACGCCCTCGAACCAGGATGTGCCCGGTTCAGTTCAGTGATTCTCTTAAAGGTTCTTCGTGTCACGCATCACACATTTCCTTGTGTATTAAAAGCTTGAAAATGAATTTGTGTTGTGAAATCTTTCCTTTTTTCTTATCAATATTAGGCAGAGAAAAATTCACAGTTGGTGGATGTTGTAGAAAATAGTAAAACTCAAAATAGCAAACTGTTGTTGTGTCCTTAGGCAAGACACTTAACCAACCCTGCCTTTGTATGTGAGCGTGTGTTGGTGGCTCGTCTCTGTCTCTCCTCTCTCTTTCCGTCTTTCCTTCTTTATCCCTCTATATCTCTGGATAGTTCGTCTTTTCCTTTCTCCCCATCCATCTCCTCTCCTCCTATCTCCACTATTACCCCTCTCCTCTCTCCTTCCACCCTCCCTCTATCTTTCCTCCCTCGCTCTTCCCCTCCTTACCTCTTTCCTCTCTACCTCTTTCTCCTCCCTTTCTCTCCCTCGCTCCTCTCTTCCCATCTCTCCCCTATGTCCCTGTCTCACCTCCTTACCTCTCTCTGTCTCCCTCTTTCCTCCCCCTCTCTTCTTTCTCTCTCTCTCTCTCTCTCCCTTCCTCCCTCTCTCTCTTTCTCTCTCGCTCTACTACATCTCTCTCCTCCTCCATCTCTCTCTCCCTTTCTCGTCTTTCCAATCTCTCTTCTCCCTCCCTCTCTCCTTCTCTCCTCTCTCTTCCTCGCTACCTTTCCCCTCTCCCCCTCTCTCTCCCTCCCTCCCTTTCTCCTCCCTCCCTCTCTCCCTCTCCTGTTTGCCTCTCCTCCCTCTCTTCCTACCTCCCTCTCTCCTTCTCTCTCCCTCCCTCCCTTTCTCCTCTCTCCCCTCTCTCCCTCTCCTCTCCTGTCTCCCTCTCTCCCTCTTTGCCGCTCTCCATCTCTCCTCCCTCTCTCCCTCTAACCCTCACTCTTTCCTCCCTCTCTCCCTCCAACTCTTCTCTTCTCCCTCTCTCCTCCCTCTCTCCTGCTTGTATATTTAGCCTGTACATGGACAGCCCTGGCTCCGCTCCGGCTGCAGTTTGTCTCATCCTGTCTTTCACACTCTTTCACTTCTTTCACTGTGTTTCTGTCATTTCTTTCCCTCCTTGTTGGTGGTGACATCTCGTCTTTCTCCTCCTCCTGGTGATTTGGGGTCGGGGCTCGTAAAAGTCCAAATAAACTTCAGAATCTGCACTTTTTAAACACCGTCAATAACACCGTGTTTCCCTCCCACTTCATTCAAGACAAAAGTGATCTGCTTCAAGGAGGTCTAAACCAGGTCTAAACCAGGACTAAACCAGGACTAAACCAGGACTAAACCAGGTCTAAACCAGGACTAAACCAGGTCTAAACCAGGTCTAAACAGGACTAAACCAGGACTAAACCAGGACTAAACCAGGACTAAACCAGGTCTAAACCAGGTCTAAACCAGGTCTAAACCAGGACTAAACCAGGACTAAACCAGGACTAAACCAGGTCTAAACCAGGTCTAAACCAGGACTAAACCAGGACTAAACCAGGACTAAACCAGGTCTAAACCAGGACTAAACCAGGTCTAAACCAGGTCTAAACCAGGTCTTAAACCAGGTCTAAATTAGGACTAAACCAGGACTAAACCAGGTCTAAACCAGGTCTAAACCAGGACTAAACCAGGACTAAACCAGGTCTAAATTAGGACTAAACCAGGTCTAAACCAGCTCTAAACCAGGACTAAAATAGGACTGAAACAGGACTAAAGCAGGATTAAACCAGGACTAAACCAGGACTACACCAGGATTAACCCAGGACTAAAGAGAACTAAACCAGGACAAAAACATCACTCCAATGACTTAACCAGCCAGTTTGGCCCAGGCCTGTAGTCCCGCACAGTTGTGGTGGTTGCAGCTTTACTCGGTGAGGACTTTAAATGACTTTTCTTGTGTTGTGCGCTCCACTCCATCAGCCTGACACCTCTGTCTGTGCACCATCCGTCTGCGTCCACAATCCTCCTCTTTAACATTCAACACACACTAAAGCTCTGCACCGAGGAACCAGCAACTCTCATCCTGAAAACACTGGAATTATCCTCAGACGTGTGTGGAAAAACACTACAACAACGAAAACATGTATTACATTAAAAGTGCATTGTGTAACTTTTCTAGTGGAGGGTCCATCACACGCTTTTCTCTATGGAGATGTTTGCTTGAATGTTTCACAGAATGGCTTTAAACCTTTCTATCTTCAAGACCAAACCAGACCAAGTTACAGGTCAGATCTGTGGAGAGGCGACCCCGCTCACACTTAGAATGTCTGTTTTTCTAGTTATTTTTGAGCTGTAAAACCACCTGTAATTGAATAAATGTAAAGTAGCTGTGAGCTCTTTAATGTCATACTGTGGAACATTCCAGGCCCCAACCAAAAAGTTACACAATGTACCTTTAAATGAAATTACCTAAGTCAAGAAATATGTTCCTTGAAATGTTCTACAGTATTGCATTAAACTTAAATATTGCATGTATTTAGGTACAGCTCAAAAATGCCTTGAAAAATCTGCATTGTTACTGTGAGCTGGATTGCCTCTCCATAGATCTGGCCTATAAATTGGCCTGATAGAAGCCTGAATGCTGGTTTAATCCAGTTTTATTCCTGGTCTAATACTGGTTTAGTCCTGGGTTAATTCTCGGCTAGTCCTGATTCAGTCCTTGTTTAGTCCTGGTTTAGTCCTGGGTCAATCCTGGTTTAGTCTTGATTTAGTCCTGGTTCAGTCCAGCTTTAGTACTGTTTTAGTCCTAGTTTAGTCCTGTTTTAGTGATTGTTTAGTCCTGGTTTAGTCCTGGTTCAATCCTGGTTCAGCCCTGGTTTGGTCCTGGTTTAGTCCTAGTTTAGTGCGTGTCTCAAAGGAGGTAGATAACTATAATGTCTTGCTATGGATTTGTGTCCATGGTGAAAAGCCACGTCGGACTTTATACCAAAAAAGTTCCATAGTGTGTCTTTAAAGTATTATTTCAGCTCTCATCATTTGAATTAAGAATATTTCAAATTTCCTTCTGGTTTGTAGGCAGACTCACCCACTGCACCACTGTCCTCGGCTTTACCTTTTGGACAAAGAGCAGAGTGAGACGAGAGGAGCTGAGCACAGATCACTGACTTTAGGTTTAAATATTAAGGCCTGATTTAAAGCTACACTGAACACGCGACTCTGTGTGAATATCAATGTACTGTGAAGGCTTCAGTCCTGGTTTAGTCCTGGGTCAATCCTGGTTTAGTTTTTGGTTTAGTCCTGGTTTAGTTCTTGGTTCAGTTCTGGTTTAGTTCTGCTTTAGTCCAATTCTAGTCCTGGTCTAGCTCTTGGTTCAGTTTTGGTTTAGTTCTGGTTTAGTGCTGGTTTAGTCCAGTTGTAGTCCTGGTTTAGTTCTTGGTCGCAGCAGCGTCTCTGTGTGAATACAAATGCAGTGAGTCTGATTGTTCAGTCGACTGAAGGATTGAGGTTCTGACCCGAAACTGCAACAAAATCAACATGAGTTTAAATGATACAAGAACAGGACTAGAACAGGACTGGGACAGGACTAGAACAGGACTAAACCAGGACTAAAGCAGGACTGAACCAGGAGTAACCCAGGACTAAACCAAAATGAAACAAAAATAAAACCAGGACTAGAACAGGACTAAAGCAGGACTAAAGCAGGACTAAACCAGGACTGAACCAGGACTAACCCAGGACTAAACCAAAATGAAACGAAAATGAAACCAGGACTAAATCACGACTGAACTGAACCTGGACTAAACCAAGACTAAACTGGGACGAAACCAGGTCAAACCCAAGACTAAACCAGGACTAACCTAGATTTACCACTGCAGACCCAATATGAGCTCTACTAAACCAGGACTACGTCAGGTCTAACTCCAGTCTGAACCAGTTTTAAACTAAGTGCTGCAAAACAGAAATTTCATACAAAACCCTCTAAACCAGGTTAAATGTATTGCCTAAGGACACAATGGTAAGTAATGTCTGGCATGGGGATTTAACCATCAATCTGTCAACAGTGTGTAAAATATAATTCATTTTTTAATACGTCCTCCTCCTCTTCTTCCTTCTCTTCTTCACATAGATCTTCCCCGATTGTGTCTTTTTGTTTCCTCTACATTCCTGTGTCTGCTGCTATGGACACTGACAGGAGCAGAGACAGGACCAGGGACAGGAGCAGGGACAAGAGCAGAGACAGGAGCAGGGACAGGAGCAGGGACAAGAGCAGAGACAGGACCAGGGACACAAACAGAAGCAGAGACATAGACAAGAGACAGAGACAGAAACAGGAGCAGAAAGAGAAACAGAGACGGGAGCAAAGACGGAGACAGGAGCTGTGACAGGAACACTGACAGGAGCAGAGACAGGAGGATTGACAGGTGCAGAGACAGGAACACTGACAGGAGCAGAGACAGGAACAGAGGCTGGAGCAGTGACGGGAGCAGAGACATGAGCAAAGACACAGGCAGGAGCAGAGACAGGAGCAGACACTGACAGAAGAAGAGACAGGAGCAGTGACAGGAGCAGGGACAAGAGCAGAGACAGGAGCAGGGACACAAACAGAAGCAGAGACATAGACAAGAGACAGAGACAGGAGCAGAGACAGAAACAGGAGCAGAAAGAGAAACAGAGACGGGAGCAAAGACAGAGACAGGAGCTGTGACAGGAACACTGACAGGAGCAGAGACAGGAGGATTGACAGGTGCAGAGACAGGAACACTGACAGGAGCAGAGACAGGAACAGAGGCTGGAGCAGTGACAGGAGCAGAGACATGAGCAAAGACACAGGCAGGAGCAGAGACAGGAGCAGACACTGACAAAAGAAGAGACAGGAGCAGTGACAGGAGCAGGGACAAGAGCAGAGACAGGAGCAGGGACACAAACAGAAGCAGAGACATAGACAAGAGACAGAGACAGGAGCAGAGACAGAAACAGGAGCAGAAAGAGAAGCAGAGACAGGAGCAAAGACAGAGACGGGAGCTGTGACAGGAACATTGACAGGAGCAGAGACAGGAGGATTGACAGGTGCAGAGACAGGAGCAGCAACAGGAGCAGAGACAGGAACAGAGGCTGGAGCAGTGACAGGAGCAGAGACATGAGCAAAGACACAGGCAGGAGCAGAGACAGGAGCAGTGGCAGGAACAGTGACAGGAGCAGAGGCAGAGACCAGAAAAGCAATAGGTGCAGTGACAGGAGCAGTGACAGGAGCAGAGCCAGAATAAATGTGGGCACTTTTGCATCATGTTATAGTCCATTCATCACTTGTCCAGCCTGGCAGCTCCAGACTGATTCTGTCTGTTTGTTTCTACAAAGGCACATCAGTCTGGACCCACTCCCACTGTCACATCTGGTCGTCCAATCAGATTTGTTTATTTCAGTGACACGTGTGAAACAAAGGAGCTCATTGGCTATCCATCATTTACAAACAAAATCACAGTTTAGAGTTTCGATCACTGATTCTGCAGAAACACTCCATGTTTTTCAGTCTCCTTTTTCTTTCTTTTTTCCATATTTGTTTTAATACAGACGGACCATGCGTGTCTCTGATTGGCTAATCCACCTGTCAATCACACCCCTCTAAACTCGGGGAGATTCACCAGTGACCAGACTCACATTTGTAAAGTGTGTGAGAAGTGTGAGTTCTGGATCCCAGGAAACATTTGTGGTGCTTGAACTGAGACATTTACAAACACGATTAGACAGTAGCAGGGCCGGACACTGACAGGGGCAGTGACAGGAGCAGAGACAGGAGCAGCTCTGGACAACACCGGGGACCATAAATCTGCAGGACCAGGTCAGAGACAGTTTTAGAGCCCTGGTGCACAGAGGAGGCATCTGGGGAGTGGGAAGACGGCTCCAACTCAACTGACAGTTATTCAAACAACAGTGACAAAGTTAAAGGTCATGTATTACACACATTTACATTGTTGTGAGCTTTAAACCATGTTATAATGTCCTCATCCATATGTTTGAGTAACTTCATTATGAGTCTGTCTACATCTCCAAACCTTAAAACACTCTGTTCCACCTTGTGATGTCATGTAGTGGTAGTTTTCAAGTGAACAACTCCTTTTACCTTTAGTTCAGTCGAGATCGGCAATTCCACGGCTGAAATCATCCAAATGATTCTAGTGAAGGTGTATGAAGCTTAAAAACACAGTGGAGCACTTCCTGTATTACCTCATGACATCACAAGGTGGAACAGAGTGTTTCGAGCACAACAAACAAACAACAAAACGACATTATAACAGATAAAAAATAACACTTCATGTTGTGGTATACTTTTGTAAATACTGTGTAACATATTGTACACTGTAGGACCCTGAGGTGATAAAGAGTGTATGACCCCTGACCCCGCATGACCCTTGACCCCCTGTGACGCAGGGGAGCTCGGGGTGTCAGCTGCTGCTCGTCCTCTGCTCCAGTTCTGACCCAGGTTTAAATATTCAGACAAACTACGCCTCTGGGACAAAGAAAAAACAGGACAATAATTCAATACTGTTTACAAGATGTACAGAAGGAGGGCTGAGGTTAGGTTTTTATTTTAGTTTTATTTAACCACTTTTACAAGACAATTTACATTAAAAAAAAAAAACGTCCAGGAGCGTTCACATTTAAGAGAAGACTGAAATCTGAACTTTTAACTAATACAAGAATCCCATGTGTTTCAAAACGTTTCAGAAACTACAGAGTTAGCAGCTAGGGAGGGCATCTGACACATTTAGGACCTAAAGACGACATTATATTAAGACATTTCCTTTAAAAAAAACTCAGAGGTTTTCAGATAAATGAGGTAAGTGTGAGTTTAAAGCGACTTCCTCTGTATTTTTTACCTCAGCACAGCACACATCGAGTTAGAAAAAGTCTGTCACGTGTTTTTACTGTAATCGCACACTCAAAGAAATTTTGTTGACTAAGATATTTACTGAAACATATTTATTTAAATGTACAAGAAAAACTAAGTAAATCCAGTTGGTTTAGTTTAACTTGATGAAAATGTCTGAGTGCTACTACTATAACTGAGTTCTACTACTTCTACTACTAGCTGTCCAAACTAAATAAGCCGATATTCTTCTTGTACTACTACTACTACTACTACTACTACTACTACTACTACTACTACTACTACTACAACATACACAGAGGTACACTCATATCCTGTGTTCATGTGGGCTCACATGAGTCTGCTCCTGATGGTCTATTCTTCTGCTGTGGGCACCGCACCTGCTTCTTCCTCTGGACACTTCCTCCTCAGCTCACACAAACTGTTTTTGTGCCCTTTAGCCACGTGCAGTGCAACAGGGTTTATGTTGAGAAACAGGCTGTTTCAGAGCAGCTGCCAAATATCACAGTCCTACTTGAGTTATATTTTTATTGAAGTAACAGTAACAATACTCTTACTTGAGTAATATATTGTAGATTGTAACAGTACTCTTACCTGAGTAAATATCTGATCCATGTTCCAACTTGCACCTATGGTCATGAGCTTTGGGTAATGACCAAAAGGACAATATGGAGGATACAGGCAGTTAAATGAGTTTCCTCCGCAGGGTGGCTGTGGGCACTTCCTTAGAGACAGGGTGAGGAGCTCAGTCACACGGAGTAGAGCGGCTGCTCCTCCATGGCAAGAGGAGCATCTGTGCTGGATGTCTCCTGGACACCTCTCTGGGAAGGTGTTCATGTCCCACCAGGTGGAGGCCCTGGGGAAGACCCAGTACACACCGGAGGGACCATGTCTCTGGGCTGGCCTGGGAACACCTCAGTATCCCCCTGAAGGAGCTGGGGGAAGTGTCTGGGGAGAAGGAAGTGTCGGAGTCCCTGGTCAGAGTGCTGCCTCTGTGACCTGGCCCTGGATAAAGAGGAAAAACATGGAGAGATGTGTTTGTCGCACCGCTCCCTCAGATATGATTTATTTTTGTATTTTTTGTGTATATTATTTGAAAATGTGCAGATTTTGTGCATTATTTATTTATTTATTTATTTATTTTTTTTTTTTTTTTGTAACAATATACATACTCAGTTTCTCCAAATACCATGTTACTCTTACTTGCATATAACTTTTTAGCAACTTTACCCACCTCTGACTAATCTTGATTTCATCCATTTAGAACAAATGTGTATTTTGAGTGAAATATAAACCCGGAGTGAAAAACGCACGGTCTCATTCAGAAGGACATTTTTCCATGATGACTTCTCTGACTAACTCCTTTACTCTTCTTACTCCCCCACTCTCCTGTTTCCTCTTTTGTTGTCAGCACTGAACATGACGTCACCCTGCAGAGCACCCTAAGGTGACGGGGGGCTGTGGGCGGAGCTTGAATTTGCTTCATCCAATCCGCGCAGTGCTATGCAAATTGGATAGCGGTGTGCGTCGGAGCGGGTAGCAGAGTGCCACTATCGGGATCTCCTCTGTTCACACCGGACCCGTGCGCCTTTACCCGTTTCCAAAACGCTCCATGGCTGGATAAAGCAACACCACGTAACTTTTTCCACCTCCCAAAGCGGATTTTAACACTTTTTCACACGAGGACACGACGCAAAGAAGGATCAACGCCATGAAATACAAAGTAAGTTCACTCCAAGTTGAACCGTGGCTCGCAGTTTCTATTCCGCTAAATTTGGTAACCCCAAAACTGTATTTCTTCACGTTTTCCGCTGGTTTTTGACCACTTCTTGTTTTGCGCTGTTGCCATACGGTTTTGTGCAAAAATAACCTTTACCACTGCACACGTTGGCTACTGTTCCAACACTATTACGGATGGAGCGTACTCTGCAGTTTAAATGCAAAAAATCTGGTCTTTAACTGTTGTTTCTAATCTTTTACGTGTGCGTGGTTTCTATTTTTGCACGTAGACACGCAAATCCCATTTTATTGCGTCCATTTATCGTTATAATAAGACGTTTATGACATTACCAGGTGCGTAAATGTGAAGTTGGTGCAGTAGTAGCGGACCCCCTGGCTGTGTGCCCGCCTTGGTCACTGTTATGCAAATAGAAAGCGGAAAAGTTGAATTAGAGAGTTTGAAAAAAGGCTTTGGAAAGTAAAATGTTGTCTTTTGTTTTTTGTTAATGTTGTTTGAATGAGTTAAAATTTAAATTTAATATATTGAAATTATTACTACATTGAAATTGCATTTTTAAAACCAAAATATGTAACTTAATATTTCCATTTTTGTTGTTTTGTGGTGAATAAGTGCAGTTGAGAATTAAGCATATGGAAATATTTAAATTTAAAATTGAAATTCTTTTTTTTTTTTTTTTTTTTTTGGTAATTAAAAGCGTAATTGGTTAAAGGCCCTGTATTACACAAATTTAACTCTTGTGAGCTTATAATGTTTCCTCCTCAAAAACAGACCTGGAGTTGTGTTTTGTTTCATTCACATGTTTGAGTAACACTTTATTATGTTTACATCTCCAAAGCTCAAAATGCTCTGTTCCACTTTGTGATGTCATGAAGTGACGTATGCATTTTTATATAGAATATTATAAGATGCACAATTTTTCACATTCTAATTCAGAAATAAGTATGATATTATAGATTTTTTTGTATTTTTTGGCATTCATGACAGCTTATAATATGAGCACATTTAAAAGAGACATAGCCCTTAAATTATGCAAAGTGACGTGAGCTCAGAAGTGCTCGAAATACAATCTTGAAACAGGAAGTGGATTCTTTTTATCAGATTTGAGCCTCAATATAAAAAAGTTTCCTCTTCTTTAGTGACTCTGCTGGTTGTAAAGTAACTCGTATTATCCAGTATAAGGAAGTTTGCATCACGGTTCATATTTTCACTTGAAATGACTCAGGTTTATCTCACTCTTTGGCACTCTCCACATCGCTGAGGGTTTAATCAGTAATTATTTAAGAAAATGTTTTTAAAGACATTTGTGACACATTTTAAAGTAGATTTTTGCAATAAATGATATATAGTGTTTGGTTTGGCTCTAGTTTTGTTGTGATGTGGTTCTCTTCTAGTTCTGGTCTAGTTCTGGTTAAGTTCTCTTTTAGTTCTGGTTTAGTCCTGTTTTTTGTCCTAGGTTAGTTCTGGTTTTGTTTAGTCCTGGTTTAGTCCTGATGTAGTTCTGGTTTAATCCTGGTTTAGGCCTGGGTCAGTCCTGGTTTAGTTCTGGTTTAGTTCTGGTTTAGTCCTGGTTTAGTCCTGGTTTTTGTCCTAGGTTAGTCCTGGTTTAGTCTTAGTTTAGTCCTGGTTTAGTTCTGGTTTCGTTTCATCCTGGGTTAGTCCTGGTTTAGTTCTGGTTTAGTCTTAGTTTAGTCCAGTTTTGGTCTGGTTTCATTTCAGCCTGGTATAGTTCAGGTTTAGTCTTGGTTTAGTCCTGATGTAGTTCTGGTTTAGTCCTGGATTAGTCCTGGTTTAGTTCTGGTTTAGTCTTTGTTTAGTCTAGTTTTGATGTGATGTGTGTGTCCATACATTTGTTGCCATAGCTACAACTAAGCGTCTAACTCTGTAATAGTGTTAATAGTGTGATAATTGATATTTTTGGTGTTTAGAAATAATCTTGCACAGAAAGATGCACTGTCTGATATTTGTCACAAACTCCTGAGGATCCACACTGATAGACTCCCGCTGTAAGGTTCTCCCAGCAGGCTTTTCCTCTTCCCAGCGAGAGCCGTTCCACATTCACAATGTGTAGAACTCAACTCAGAGTGACGCATCATCTGACATTTGGAAGGTTTATGTAGAAAACCCTCTTATTTCCTCTCATGTTTAGTTCTAATATACCAAGCTATCCTCCCCCCTTCAGCGCATTACATACTACTTTTGCATACGCTCAGATGCCCTCCCAGAAACACTATGACATACACCAACATTTATCAGTTACTCGAGTAAACAAGCGAAGTGGACTAGCTTTTAGCACTTCCTCCATACAAACAAGTGGTGTTTACTGTTAACTTCTTTTACAAACAAAGGCCGAGTGTGCGAATGGAGCTGTTCACTTAACTGCGAACTCCAGGTTGTCGGGTTGATTCCGGTTACTGCCATTGTGTCATTGAGCAAAACACGTCTTTGTAATAGCCTGAGTGTAACGGGTGGATTGGCAGTGGTCATATGGGCACAGATGTATTGTTGAGCCCCGAGGCAGATGTGACGAGTTTTTCTGAGACCATTTAGGATTTAAAAATGTAAAAAAGGAAGTAAAAAATGTCTAATTGCATCCTGCATTTTGGTCATTTTGGTGCTATACGTTCAAAGTTTCTGATTAGAAATTTCAGCCAAGTTCATCTGTTAAAAAAATAAATAAATAAAATAAAAAAAATCCCCTTATTTGAACCTGTATTAACTCGGGTGTGCTATCGACCCAAAATTTTGAAATTATTGGGAAAAATATGGAATTGCAATAGAATTCTGTTCAAAGTTCACATTTTAAACACATCTAGAAGAATGGACAAAAACTGAAAGAAACACATTTCAGAATACATTTTTATGCAGTATAAGACCCCATGGAGAAACAGGGAGGGCATCTGACGCACAGGGACATTTCAGAACATGTTTGTACAGATCTAAACTACAGGGTGAGCAGTTTTTTTTATGCAGAATAAGGCAGGAGATTTTCACGTTTGTGGAGGAAATGATGGTACTTCAAAAATTGCAGTCAGTTCAAATTGCAGTTTTTGATTCGATTGCGAAACACTTCCTGCTTCCTCACCTGGGGCGCACCTGTCGATAAACATGGGTTCTCACGTATCAGTCCCCAGAGGCATTAGCACAACACAGAATTAGCAACACTTAAAATAGAGGTAAATAATTCATCAGGCTCCAAACAAGAGTGAAATGTGATGCAGGCAAGATTAGCACATGTAAACAGGGACTGACAGAGCAGATACTGACACACGGCCACAAACAAGATCAAAACAGGACACAAACTGGATCAAAACTGGACTAAAGCAGGACTAAAACAGGGCCAAAGCAGGACTAAGACAGGACTAAAACTGGACTAAAATAGGATCAAAACAGGACAAAAACAAGCCTAAAACAGACCTAGACCTAAACAATAAATAAATAAATAAATAAATAAAAACAGGACTAAAACAGGACTAAAGTAGGACTAAAGCAGAACTTAAACGGAAGTAAAATAGGACTAAAACATGAAGCTGGACTAAAGCAGGACTAAAACAGGACTAAAATGGGAAACGTGGCCCAAAACTGGACTAAAACTGGACCAAAAAATGGGCCAAAACAAGACCAACAAAACGTGGACTAGAACAGGACCAAACCAAGTCTAGACGAAAATTAAACTGGGCTCAAACCAGGATCAACATGTGAACGCAACCTAAAATAGTACCAAGAACAAGACCAAACTGGACCAAGGGTGGATCAAAACTAGAGATCAACCAATTTTAAGTTTTTTCATGGCCAATATTGATACCAATTGTTTAGAATCCATAGAAACCAATGGCTGATAAAGCTCTGCCGATATTTATATAGGTCTGTTTTTGATTATTTTCCCCAAATTATGTCATTTAAATGTACCCCAAATTCCCCCACAGCCGTTTTTCTACAAACCTATAAGAGAGCTGTGTAGTCTTGTTTTGTGCTGGTATCTGTTTGCAGTAAAGTGTTCAAATAAAGCGTTACACATGTCATTTAGGCAGCAGATCGGCAAAAACAAAATATTAGCTGATGTGCTAAAAAGTGCAAATATCGGCCTAATTTGTCAGTCTGTGTCTAATAAAAACAGGACTAAATCATGATCAAAGCTAAAAGAGGCTTTTTATCTAGCTAAATTAGTCCCAGATTGTGGGAAGGAAGCACTGGTGTAGGCAAAGATGTGTTTTATTTTGTCCTCGAGTGACGCAGAAGCCACTGACTGTGTTGGCTTTGTTTCTTTGATCCACAAGAGCAAAACCGGTCCAAAAATGCACCAAACGATGAACCAAAAATGAACTAAAACACAACCAAAATAGAACCCAAACTGAACCAAAATAGGACCAAAAATTAACCAGAACTGCAAAATAAAACCAAAAATGAACCAAAACAGGACCAAAACTGAACCAAAACGGAACCAAAACAGGACCAAAACTGAACCAAAAATGAACCAAAATAGGACCAAAAATTAACCAAAACTGCAAAACAAAACAAAAAATGCACCAAAACTACAAAAATTAACCCAAACTGAACCAAAACAGGACCAAAACTGAACCCAAACTGAACCAAAATAGGACCAAAAATGAACCAAAACTGGACGAAAACAGGATAAAAAATGAACCCAAACTAAACCAAAATAGGACCAAAAATTAACCAGAACTGCAAAATAAAACCAAAAGTGCACCAAAACTACAAACATGAACTCAGACTGAACCAAAACAATACGAAAACTGAACCCAAACTGAACTAAAATAGGATCGAAAATGAACCAGAACTGCAAAATAAAACCAAAAATGCACCAAAACTACAAAAATGAACCCAAACTGAACCAAAACAGGACCAAAAATGAACCAAAACTGAACAAAAACAGGACCAAAAATGAACCAAAATAGGACAAAAAATGAACCAAAACTGCAAAACAAAAACAAAATTGCACCAAAACTACAAAAATGAACCCAAACTGAACCAAAACAGGACCAAAAATTAACCAAACCTGGACAAAAACAGGACCAAAAATGAACCTAAACTGAACCAAAATAGGACCAAAAAATGAACCAAAACTGCAAAACAAAAACAAAACTACAAAAATGAACCCAAACTGAACCAAAATGCAACAAAACTGAACAAAAAGCAGTAGGCCTACACAAACTTAAGCCCAACGCCCACGTCAAACTGTGGTGAGGCCGGATCATGCCTCTCCCGGTGTGTTGCCGTGCGCTGCTTTAATGCTCTTATCACAATCATTATGGCTGAGCTAACGTCGTATGCTAATGCTAACAGCACAAGTGTAATGTTATTATCAGCAGCTTTATGGATGTGCTAGCGGCGTATTCTAATGCTAACGTCACTGCCACATCTGCGTCACAGTGTTGAGTCTATGGAAATATCAATGAAATTACAGCAAGCGCGAGACGGGGCTGACATTTACACTCACGTGATCTCATATATACAGGGAGGGAAAATCATATAGTATATTTGTCTTTGTAGTACTGTCTTTACGCAGTACTGTGACAGAGTAGTTAGCACTGTCACCTCACAGCAAAAAGGTCCTGATTTAAGTGTCCATGTTCTCACAGGTTTACCCAGGTGAGTGAGGTGAAGTACCTACTGCTTACTACTACTACTATGACTACTACTACTACTACTATTACTACTGTTACAACAACTACTTCTACTACCACAATTTGTACTGGCCTACCATTTACTCTTTATAGTGATTGGGAACATTTCTACTACTCCTACTTCCACTACTACTAGTACTACTACTGCTGCTGCTGCTGCTGCTGCTACTACTATTACTATTACTCCTACTACCTGTACTACCACAACTACAACTGCTAGGCTACTACTGCCACAATTACAAATACCATTTACTCTTGATGAAAGTAATTATTACTTCTACTAATACTACTATACTACCACCACTACTACTGCTGTTACTACTACTACTTCTACTACTACTACTACTACTACTACTACTACTACTACTACTACTACTACTGCTGCTGCTGCTGCTGCTGCTGCTGCTACTACTACTATTACTATTACTTCTACTACCTGTACTACCACAACTACAACTACTAAGCTACTACTACTACAATTATTACTACCATTTACACCAAAGTGATTACTACTTTTACTAATACTACGACTACCACTACTACTACTGTTATTAGTACTACTACTGCTGCTGCTACCACTACTACTACTACTACTACTACTGCTGCTGTGGTTAGTACTACTACTTCTACTATTCTATTATTAGTACTAGTACCATTATAACTGCAACCACTTCTTATGACTAGAACTACTACTTACAATCACTACTACAACTACTTTTACTACAATTACTACTACTACTACTACTACTGCTCTTTTACTGTGAGTTTGAGTTTATGGTCCAGTGGAAGGGGCAGAGGGCGTTTCTATCCCAGGGAGGAGAGGCCGTGTGTGGGTTCCAGTCGAGAGGTGTTCCTTCCTCTGCTGGAGCTGGACCAGAGCCAGATACAGGGCGAGTACTACGATGAACTATGGACCTGCGTGTACTGCATGTATGTGTGTACTGTGTGTGTACTGCGTGTACTGTGTGTAATGTGCGTACTCTGCTACTGTGGGTTTAAAGGGCAGTGAGTCAGGCTGAGGAGTGACCCATACAAGCATGTTTAGTCAAGTATACGCCTCCGAACAAGACTAAACCAGGACTGAACCAGGACTAAACCAGGACTGAACCAGGACTAAACCAGGACTGAATCAGGACTAAACCAGGACTGAACCAGGACTGAACCAGGACTGAACCAGGATTTAGAAGGTCTAAACCAGGACTGAACCAGGATTAAACCAGGATTAAACCAGGATTAAACCAGGACTAAACCAGGACTGAACCAGTACTGATCCAGGACTGAACCAGGACTGAACCAGGGATAAACAAGGTTTGGACCAGGACTAAACCAAGACTAAACCAGGGCTAAACTAGGACTAAACCAGGACTAAACCAGGTCCAAACCAGGACTAAACCAGGACTTAACCAGGGCTGAACCAAGTCTAAACCAGGACTGAACCAGAACTAAACCAGGACTGAAACAGAACTAAACCAGGACTGAAACAGAACTAAACCAGGACTGAAACAGAACTAAACTAGGACTGAACCCAACTACTGAGAAGAAGAGAAAACTGGTGAAACAGAGATGGGTACGAGAAGGGGAAAGAGAGAATGAGAAGGGAGAAGAGGAGACGGAGCACAAGAGATAGAGGAGAAAAACAGGAGAGAGAAGAGAGAGAAAGAGAGTGTGTGGAGGAGGAAACGACTGGAAAGAAAGGAAGAAAGAAAGAAAGAAAGAACGAAAGAAGAACAAAAGCAGATAGGTGGAGAGAGACGGAGGAAGCGGGTGAGGGTGGAAACATAACACCTAAAGTTGTTGTGTTTAAAATAGTGTCGAGCTGAAGTTACAGTAACAGGTTACTACACTTTACTGTTAACACACTTTACACACTTCTGTAATGGACGCACAACTGACACACAACTGACATACAACTGACACACAAAAGACACAGAGCAGATAGCATACTAACCACACACTGTCTGAAAATGATATGAAAAAACTGATTTCTACTGCTACTACTACTATACTACTACTACTACTACTACCACTACTACTACCACTACTACTACTACTACTACCACTACCACTACTACTACTACTACTACTACCACTACCACTACTATTACTACTACTACCACTACTATTACTACTACTACTACTACTACTACTACTACTACTACTACTTCTACTACTACTACCATTACTACTACTACTGCTGCTACTACTGCTGCTACTACTACCACTACTACTACTACTACTACTACTGCTACTACTACTGCTGCTGCTGCTACTACTACTACTACTACTACTGCTACTACTACTACCATTACTACTACTACTACTACTGCTGCTGCTACTACTACCACTACTACTACTGCTACTACTACCACTACTACTACTGCTACTACTACCACTACTACTACTGCTACTACTACCACTACTACTACTATTACAACAAGAACTACTACTACCACCACTACTACTACTTCCACTACTACTGCTAATACTACTACTACTACTACTACTACCACTACTACTACTACTATTGCAACAACTACTACTACTGCTACTGCTACTACTGCTACTACTACCACTACTACTACTACTACTACTACTACTACTATTACAACAACACCTACTACTACTACCACAACTACTGCTACTTCTAATACTATTACAACAACTACTTCTACTACTATTATGACTTTGCACATCACATTAGCAAGTAGCATTTTTTTTAATTTGTACCAAAATGACTTCACAACGCTGCCGAATCCTACATCACCGATTAAGAAAATCAAATTAGAGAAGGAAGTGCTTGCGTCACAGTGGGCGTGTACCGGTGGAGGAGAAAACGAGGGTTGATCTGCAAAACAGCGTGTTGAAAATAAACCATTAAAGACGATCAAACATGCACGAATCACTCCAAATACAACCTCAGAGGGTCAGTGAGAAGAAATAGTCTGCTAACATGTATTTTTATTTCACTTGTATTTTTTTTTTTCATTTCCTGAACATAAACAAGGCCATTTTTAGTCATTACTATTTAACTCAAAAATAGTCACATTTCTTCCTCTTAAATGGTCCATGTTTCACTATTTTCTGATCTCTGTTCTAATGTAGTTTCCTCATCACAAACAAACCCGGAGTTGTGTTTTTTTGTTTCATTCACATGTTTAACACACAAACCCTGCAGATTTTTGATGAGTTCTTCTCTCAAACTGAAAACACTCTGTTCTGCCTTGTGATGTCATGTGGTAATACAGGAAGTGCTCCAATGTGTTTTTAAACTCTTAGACTTAGACAAACTTTATTGATCCACAGGGGAAATGACACAGTAGCTCACACATCACAGTATTAAATAACAGATTCTAAAAAAGTAGCAAAAATAGCAAGAGAATGGTGTCAAATAAGGTAATTATATAAACGTATATGTACCAGAAAATAAAAAAATAGAAATATAGTAATATAAATACAGTATATCACAGTTATCACAATAGCTGCTGAAAAAAACTCCATAGACCTTCATAAGATTTCAGACCTGGAATTGCCAATTTCTACTGAACTAACGGCAAAAGGAGCTGTTCACGTGTAAACTACCACTTCATGACATCACAAGGTGGAACAGAGCATTTTGAGCTTTGGAGATGTAAACAGACTAATAATAAAGTGTTACTCAAACATGTGAATGAAACAAACACAGCTCCAGGTCTGTTTGTGAGGAGGGAACATTAGAACACGACTTAAAGCTCACAAGAGTCACTTTTGTGTAATACAGGACCTTTTAGCTCTTTGTTTGGCAGACTGAGCGGAGGATGAAATCTTGGATGACTCCCTCCGTGCTGTGTTTAACATGGATGACATCACTGCACATTTATTCTGTCGTTTTACCGAAGGCTCTGGTTCAGATTAGAAACAGTGGTGTGTATTTGTGAATCACCACATGAGGTTTCCTTTAAAAATACCTGAGAATGAAGTCATGTGCACTGGAATAGGCTCAGAGCAGGAGTGGGACAAAGTCCAACTACTGCAGACAGAGACGAGAGACGGAGGAGAGGGAGGAGAGAGAGGGGACATAGTGAGACAGGGAGAGAGAGGAGAGAAAGAGGAGAGAGGAGAGAAAGGAGAGGGAGGAGAGAGAGGGGACATAGTGAGACAGGGAGAGAGAGGAGAGAGGAGAGAAAGAAGAAAGGGGCCATAATGAGATGGGGAGAGAGGAGAGAAAGAGGAGAGGGAGGAGAGAGAGGAGAGAGAGAAGAGAGAGGGGGACATAGGAAGACAGGGAGAGAGAGGAAAGAGAAGAGAGAGGGGCCATAGTGAGATGGGGGAGAGAGGAGAGAAAGAGGAGAGAGAGGAGAGAAAGGGAAGAGAGAGGGGCCATAATGAGACAGGGAGGAGAGAAAGAGAAGAAAGAGGGGGACATAGTGAGACAGAGAGAGAGGAGAGAAAGAGAAGACAGTGGGGGACATAGTGAGATGGGGAGAGAGAGGAGGGAGAGAGACAAAGAGGAGGGGGAGAAGATGAAAGAGAGGGAAGGAGAGAGAGAGAAAGAGAAGAGAGCGGAGGAATTAGTGAGACAGGGGAAGAGAAGAGAGAAAGACGAGAGGGAGGAAAGAGAGCGGGGGAAATAGGGAGACAGGGAGAGAGAATAGAGAAAGATGGGGAGGGGAGAGAGAGAGAAAGGGAAGGGGGGAAAGTGAGGAGGGGAGAAGAGAGGGAGCAGAGGGAAAAAATGAGGAGAAAAGGGAGCAGGAGGGAGGAGGAGAGAGGGAGTAAGAGCAAGGAAGAAAGAGAGGGAGGGAGAGGAGAGAGGGAAGTGGACAGATGGATGGATGGAGAAGAAATAGAGGAAAGGAGAGACAGCAAGAGGGAGAAGAAGGGGTAATAGAGGAAGAGAGAAGGAAAAGGGGGATGAGAGACAGGATTTGGTAAAAAGAAGAGAGAGCGGGAGAGAGGAGGAGAGGGGAAGAAGGGGGAAGATAGATGGAGAGGGAGAGATAAAGAGGAGTGATAGAGATGGGCTTTTAGATACTTGAATGGATCACAAAACCTTTCCCTAATGCTGTTGCCCAGAGATGGGAGGAAATTAGAACATTAAGGAAACAAAAGAGATGAAAAATACATCCATTTTGTTATTTTGCAATGGCCTTTCTTTACGCCAGATGCCCTCCCTTGCTGATACAAGTGCCAAAAAGAGGTGTACAGAAGATCCTTTGAAAATCCATTAGTTGTAACTCATCAATTCCTCATTTGCACTGTGTTTTTTTTAACTTTCAAAACTCTGTGTGCGACTTCCTTCCTCTGCAAAAAGTCATTTCCAAATCTGTTCAAAACACAAAATAGATTCTAAAAACAGCTCCGTGTTTCCGGGCAGCAGCTCTGACTTTTTTCTCTGATTTTAAAATTTCAGTTGGACTAAAAAAAAAACAACAACTCCAAATCATTGGTCCCGTCTCTGTCTGTGTCTGTGAACAGGGGCCCCGAGATGAAAGACACAGGAAGTGCAGGGGCCAAACAGGGGACAGAGGGGAGAGAGAGAGAAGGAAGGAGGTGGGAGAGAGAGGAGAGGAGTGGAGTGGAGGAGGAGAGGATGTAAAAGGGGGAGGAAAGAGAGAGGAGAGCAAAAGAATGAGGATAGAGACGCTTGAAGAGGAGATGAAGGGAGGAGAGAGGGGGAAAGGAGGTGAGAGAGGAGAGATGGAGGTTGGGAAAGGAGAGGTGGAGGAAATGGAAGGGGTACAGGAGAGTGAAGAAGAGAGAGGAGAGAAAAGTTAGAGAGAGGGAGGCTGCAGAGAAAGTTAAATGGAGAGGAGATGAAGGGGGGTTAAGGATAGAGGGAAGGAGAGTGAGAAAGTGGGGAGAGGAAGAGAGGGGAGGAGGGAGTGAGAGAGAAAGAGAAAGAAAAAAGGAGGGGGAGGGGCTGTGGAGGCTCCCCGTGAGAAAGGCCACATTCCAGCCGAGCGCTCAGGAGATCAGGAGAGGACAGATCCAGAGAGTTCAAAACCACAGTCACATCACCAACACACGAAATATCTGAGAATTTTGACCGTCTTAAAATCGTGAAAAACAGAACGAGTTCATTTGAAACAGTTTGCGGCGGTCTAAAGTTCTTCTTCACTGACTTTATGCATTCAGAACATCCTAAGTTTTCACAGAGATGAGTTTAGAAGTTCTTTTCATAGCTCTCAGACACCACAGTGGAGTTTTGCCGTCACTGCAATGCGGAAAACAACTCACATTCTAACATCACACTTCCTGATTCTTGGATGATGAATGAACAATATCTGTACTGGGGCAAGACACATTTGCGCAATAATACATAATACATAATAATAATAATACTAAAATCTTAATTCTTACAGTTTAAAAAAAGGTTCTACAATCACATTTTTTTTTACACAAAGTTATTTCTTCTGCGTTCTTAAAGGGCCCATATCACACTATTTTCTGATGTTCTAATGTCATTTCCTCATCACAAACACACCTGGAGTTGTGTTTTGTTTCATTCACACATGTTTCACACTTAAACCCTGCAGATTTATCTTGAGTTCTTCTCTCAAACTGAAAACACCATGTTCCAACTTGTGATGTCATGTGGTGATACAGGAAGTGTTCACTGTGTTTTTAAAATCTGCCTTCACCAGAATCTTCAAGTTCAGCTCTGAAATTTCCAGTCTAAACAAAAGGTAAAAGGGCTTAACTTGAAAACTACTTCTTCATGACATCACAAGGTGGAGCAGAGCATTTTGAGCTTTGGAGATGTAACAGACTAATAATAAAGGATTACTCAAACATGTGAATGAAACAAAACACAACTCCAGGTCTGTTTTAAGCTCACAAAAGTCTATTCTGCGTAATATAAGACCTTTAAAACCGTTAAAAATCCCTTGGCTCGTTCCAGCGTTTGTGCGTTGTGTTGTCGTGATGTTTGTGTTCACATTTCAACTATTTCACTGCGTTCCCCCTCCCCCTCTTTACAAAGCCTCTCCACAAGACCCGGGGTTACCAGGAGGAAAAATGTACCACTGTGTCTATGCTATTCATTCAGAAGAAGAGAAAAGAGAAGAGAAGAGAAGAGAGAAAGAAAACAGAGAGGAAGAGAGAGAGAGAGAGGAGGAAGAAAGAGAGGCAGAGGGGTGGATGGAGAGAGGGAGAGAACTTTTATTTATGTCAGTGTTTGACCTTTAGGAAACATTCTTGACCCTCTCATTGTTTAGTTCTGGTTTAGTTCTCCTTTGGTTCTACTTAAGCCCTGGGTTTGGAAGTGGTTTTGACCTGGTTTAGTTCCATTTTACTTCTGGTTTAGTCCTGGTTTGGTACTGGTTTGATCCTTACTCCTGATTTGGTCCTGGTTTAGTTCTGGTTTAGTCCTGGTTTGGTCCTAGTTTGGCCCTGGTTTAGTTCTAGTGTAGTTTGATCCTTGCTCCTGATTTGCTACTGGTTTAGCCCTGGTTTAATCGTGGTTTAGCCCTGGTTTAATCCTTGTTTAGTTCTGGTTTAGCCCTGGTTTAGTCCTGGTTTAGCCTTGGTTTAGCCCTGGTTTAGCCCTGGTTTAGCCCTGGTTTAATCCTGGTTTAGTTCTGGTTTAGTCCTGGTTCAGTCCTAGTTTGGCCCTGGTTTAGTTCTAGTGTAGTTTGATCCTTGCTCCTGATTTGCTACTGGTTTAGTCCTGGTTTAGTCTTGGTTTAGTCCTGGCTTAACCCTGGTTTAGCCCTGGTTTAATCCTGGTTTAGTTCTGGTTTAGCCCTGGTTTAATCCTGGTTTAATCCTGGTTTAGTTCTGGTTTAGCCCTGGTTTAATCCTGGTTTAGTTCTGGTTTAGCCCTGGTTTAGTCCTGGTTTAGCCTTGGTTTAGCCCTGGTTTAATCCTGGTTTAGTTCTGGTTTAGCCCTGGTTTAATCCTGGTTTAGCCCTGGTTTAGCCCTGGTTTAATCCTGGTTTAGTTCTGGTTTAGTACTGGTTTAGTCCTGGTTTAGTCCTGGTTTGGTCCTGCTTTGCTCCCAAAAATTGAACATCTCACTTTTTTAAACTTCAAAATCTTTCCGTGTGTTCTGTTTGTTCGGTTGTTTTTACATTGTGCATACATTTTCCTGAACGTATCTTATCTATGGCCAGTCCTTTTGTCTACAGTAGTTCAAATGAGGTTAAAACAATAGCTTGTAGCCTGAAGTTGATCTGCACCCATTCTAGCTGATTTAGCAATAACATTCCTAAGAATCGTACGATCAACCCCCCCAAACATTGTATTCTGATCAGTAGCATAAAGTAACCCTCTAGTCAACGCGTTCCAACTAGGAAGTGAGCATGGGGGCACTTCCGGCTCCATTGACCCTGGCTCCAATTGACTTTACATTGAAAAATTGTCACCCCTCTCTCTGTAACTGCTGCTGTGAGCCTCGTCATTTTGGTCTTAAAATGTTTGTATTAACCCGCTCTACATGATCCTGGGGTTTTTATTTCGCTTTTTTTACCTAATATGGAAGTGGCTCCAAATTTGCTCCTATAACCGCTAGCCTTTTGAGCTTCATTTGACTGGAGCCGAACGCTGACTTGATGCTATCACATTCTCAAATCTTCCATGATCTGTTTGTTCAAAGCTCTATTTTTCTTCTCTTCTTCTGCAGACCGTAGAACTGGTTTTAGATAATGCTGATTGCACAAACAGATTGCGTCGGTTCCATTGGACGGGCCCTTTAAACGTGCGCGTTTTTACTGCGCACCTGCAGCGTTCACAGGTGTGGAGATTAAAGGGGGACAGGTGTGAGCACAGACACAGGAATTCAGACTAAACCAAAACAGACCAGGCAAGTATTCACTGCTAAACACAATTAGCAGCACATGTGTGTGTGAGAATATCTGAGGACACGTTAAAGACCTGATTTCCACAGGGATTTGAGCAAAATGTGTCTTGACCAAGTACAGATATATTGTATTTAAGCAGCTCTTGACATCAAAATAAGTCCACTGTGTACTGTCTGCTTTTATTGCCCACAAACCAGGAAGTAAACACTTCATGGGGAATAATTAGGATGCTCAGAATACATAAGGGAAGGCAACTTTGGACCTCTGCAAACGGTTTCCAATGAACCAGTTCTGTTTTTCATGTTTTAATGACAGTAAAAACCAGGGAACGGGCCTTTAATGAATTGACTGATTGATTTAGAGAGCGTGTAGTTAACTAATGCAATAAGAACTGAATTGTAATTGTTTTTTTTTTTGTTGTTTGTTTTTTACAGAAATGGTGTATTAAAAAGTAAATAAAACAAATAAAAAGTTGATAACAGATTATTTTAACAAGCTAATCAAGCAAAATCTATGACTGGACACCATCAAATCACCATGTATATCGTCTTTTTTTTGCAAATATACAAAAAATATGCAACACTGCTGAATCCTGCATGCATCAATCACCGATTAAGAAAATCAAACTGAAGAACAAAGCGCGTACGTCACAGGGGGCGTGTACAGGTGGAGGTGAAAACAGGTAGATCGGCGCAATGACGTCTTGGATACAGGAGAATAAAGGCGACTCAAACATGCACCAATCACTGTAAAGGCGCACTATGTAACTTTTCGGTTAGGGGTCCGTCACCTTCTTGTTTCTATGGATATGCCATTGCTCTGAGGTCAAAAATACCTAGAAAAACAGGCACTTTGACTGTGACTGGGGTCGCCTCTCCACACATCTGACTTGTAACTTGGTCTGGTTTGGTTTCCACAAACATAGAAACTTTAATGCCATACTGTGTAACATTCCAGGCAAAACAGTAACATCACCATGGAGGAAAGCATTTGACGGACCCCAGAAGTTACCTAGCTCAGTTGGTAAGAGCGTTTCTCCACTGATCAGAAGGCTGGAGGTTTGAATCCTGCTCAACAACCACAGATGACTGCTGTCGTTGAGTCCTTGGGCAAGACACTTAACCCCCCTCTTCTCTAATGTCTGCGTAAACTGACTGAAATGTAATTTTGCTTAATGCTTCCTTTTTAATAATATCAGTTCATTCGTTCTATAGTTCTGTAATACAAGAATTGGATATTTATTACCAATGCTAATCCAGTATCCTGGGCTAACTCATTTTATTTCATAACTAAAACGACACTGTGGTTTCCTTCTAATTACTACGCTTTGAATACATTAACACAACTATCCATTTACCAATTACCACAAATGTATACTAATATTTCTCCATCAAAGCCTTTTTTCTTGATAAATAAAGTATGACCTTTTCATCCTGAACAGCTCCTTATGTTTTTGGGGTACAAAGATGGCCGTCTGCTTTGGTTTATCTTTGTTCATCTCGCTTAAGCGTGAAATCGATCTGGCATTTCTCAGAATCTCGATCTCATTTAGCCTTTTTTCTATGTAAAGCCTTTTGAATGGGCGAGCGGAGATACGGGGGCATATTCTGCCGTTTGGCTAATGCGGCTAACAGAGGATTAGCTCGGGGGGGGTTAGCATAGCACAGGCACGGACCATATTTTGACAACAGCAGTGAATTTTAATCCGTGGTTGCTCGTCTTTGCCAAAAAGGCAGCGTCTTTGCGGATTTTAGCCCCAAAAAATCCCCCCAAATGCTGCTTACACTCTTTTGTTTTGAAATGTTCTGACGCTTAATACCAAACTGGTATTTTAGTCATATTTGAGTCATATTTGAGTCATATTTAGTGAAAAATGAGAAGTGTTTTTTTTTTTTTTGTCATGTATTTGAGCTAATTAAGTGTTTTATTGTCTCATGACCAGGAAGTGCGACGTTAGCATGCACGTTCACCTACAATTCTTTTAAATAGAAGGCCACATTACCATACATTTATTGGCATTACTAATAGCGTAAACTAAGCATTACTAATTAGGTAAACATTCAAATAAAAAAAAAACAAGGACTACTATTTCTGAAAATGCACATTATCTGAGGTCATGTCTTATGTTTTAAAGAAATATTTTTGTTAATTTTGAGTAATTATTTGGGATTGTATTTGATTTTTTTTAAGATTTTCGGCAGCTCTACAGAATATAAGTTTACTATGGCGCCTACATGATCCAGTTGTGTGCAGAAGTGGCTCAGAAATACTGTACAAAGATGAGATCTGCTTTAGGTCTAGTGTAGCCCCGGTTTAGTCCTGTTCTAGTCTTGATTTAGGCCTGATTTAGGCCTGATTTAGTCCTGGTTTAGTCGAGATTTAGTCCTGGTTTAGTCCTGGTCTATAGTCAAGGTTTTGTCGTGGTTTAGTTCTGGTTTAATCCTGGTGTAGTTCTTGTTTAGTCCTGGTTTAGTTCTTGTTTAGTCCTGGTTTGGTTCAGGTTTAGTTCTAGTTTAGTCCTGGTTTAGTTCTGGTTTAATCCTGGTGTAATTCTTGTTTAGTCCCGGTTTAGTCCTGTTCTAGTCTTGATTTAGGCCTGATTTAGGCCTGATTTAGTCCTGGTTTAGTCGAGATTTAGTCCTGGTTTAGGCCTGGTTTAGTCCTGGTCTATAGTCAAGGTTTTGTCGTGGTTTAGTTCTGGTTTAATCCTGGTGTAGTTCTTGTTTAGTCCTGGTTTGGTTCAGGTTTAGTTCTAGTTTAGTCCTGGTTTAGTTCTGGTTTAATCCTGGTGTAGTTCTTGTTTAGTCCTGGTTTAGTTATTGTCTAGTCCTGGTTTAGTTCTGTTTTAGTTCTAGTTTAGTCCTAGTTTAGTCCTGGCCTATAGTCAAGATTTAGTCCTGGTTTAGTTCTGGTTTAGTCCTGGTCTACTCAAGGTGTAGTCCTGGTTTAGTCCCGGTTTAGTTCCAGTTTTAGTCCCAGTTTAATCCTAATTTTGACGCAGTGTGTATGAACTACAAACTGCAATCTGCTATGTTTATCTGTTAAATAGCAATTCAAAAATTGTCATGTTTTGGTTCATGA
Organism: Taenioides sp. WSHXM2023; assembly: GCA_029959045.1. Lineage (NCBI taxonomy): Eukaryota > Metazoa > Chordata > Actinopteri > Gobiiformes > Gobiidae > Taenioides > Taenioides sp. WSHXM2023. The sequence goes on from CM057097.1 coordinate 3,830,735, forward strand.
AATCAACAGAAACACATTTTTTTAAGTTTTTGAAAATTTGAATCAAAAATTGAAATTAGTCAATATGAGAAACAAAAAAAGTTGACTTATGTTTTGCCCTTTGACCCCGCTCATGTGTGAACGCAGCTCAGACATGTTTTTGGCTGACGCTCTTGACAGCAGGAAGTGCTCCAGGCTTTAGAAACAAAACTCAAGAACAAAACATCTCATCACATCCAATCAAGTTCCTGTGAAATGAGAGAGCACTTTAGACCATCTATCACTCCAAATACTTCCTATGGCTCTCAAAAGTGTAGCTTCAGGCTATGGGAGTCTAACCCACAACCTCCTTACTGAGAGGAGAACATGCACACAGGGAGATCAGGAGTCCAAGCCACAGCCTCAAGAGAACAATACAAGTTTTATTTGATTTTTCAGTATTATTATTCTCATTCTAGAAGCAACATCTGAGAGACGACTGAAATCTGAACTGCTACTGAACTAATAAAAGAATCGTTTCAGAACGTGTCAGGCAGGTTACTAAACTACAGGGTTAACAGACCCCATGGAGACACAGGGAGGGCATCTGACACACAGACACACATTTCTCAAAATAATTGCATCTTGTGGTAGCTGTGGCCACTTTGAACAGAACTCCTGTTTGCTGTTCATCTTTTACTTCTGTCTTGTTTGTGGAGCGAGCATCTTGTGTTGTTTTTTTGGTGTCATGTTGAAGATGTAGCAAAAGAGGAAATCCTTTGGTTTTCTCAGAAGCCCGTCTTCCTCCTCCACATACAGCCCCACTTCTGCAGCTCAGCTCGGAACAAGTGAGAAATAACACATATGAACAAGTAACAAGTACTCCACCAGTCGAGACGAGTCGACTGGACAGAAGAATCATAATTGTAGGTCTGGGTCATATGGAAAAAAACACTCTTGATATTTTTAACGTTCTCTTATCATATCCTGTTGTCTAATGACTTCAGTTACATTTGTTAAATTAGATAAAATTAGATTGTTAGATTAAATGTCAATATTTTAATTGCACAATAACCCTGCTTTGCAAGTGAAAAAGTCACGAGTAAAACTGTAAAACTGTGAAATTTAGAATTATTATGAAACATTTTTCAAAACCTTTATTATTAAAAACACAAATATATTTAATTCATTTGATTAATTGCCCTAGAAAAATATTTTATTTAGTTTATTTATGAGACAGGGACAGTGCATAATCTACATTAACCTTAACAGGAGAGATGCTTTGTGCCAGGGTGTAGCACTAGAGCTAAGTTCCACCTTTAGTCCCTGGTGCATGATTTTTAGGTAATCATATTTTGCTAATCATAATCGTTAACTGAACTATACAGACTCAATCAAACACAAAAATACTTTTTTTTATAACAAAGACGGCAGCATTATTGAGTCAAAAAACACTTTCTCTTTTAGAATCCTTCATTCTCCACATTTGAACCTTTATTTGGTTGATCATGTGTTTAAAAGTGTCAGAGTACACCCGATGAACCTTGAGCCCCAAAATGAACTTTTTATCATTGAACGATGCGTTGATGAATAATTCTGGTGAAGGGCCTACACACACGCACACACGCACACACACACACACACACACATCTGGAATAGTGCTCCGCTGGTGGTTACACTCACTCAATACAGGTCACTTCCTCTGCAGTTCATGGCGAATATGAGAAGCCGAAAGTACAGAGAAGATGAAGATGAAGGGGGGAGGAGGAGGAGGTGTATATGAAGCAGAGGACAGAGGGACACATGTTATACTCAAGATTCAGAATGCGTGATGCTGATGGGACAGAGTGCAAAAGAGAAGAGTGTGAAGTGTGCAAAGAAAAGGAAGTGAACGGTTCAAAAATCTTCTGTTGTGATTGTGTTTTTAGGAAGCTGTTCACCAAGAGCCCTCCCTGTACAACTAGGACTGGGTATCACTAAGAAGCTGCAGATTCGATACGTACCTCGATACAGTGTGCTTTCGATTTCATACAATTCGAGACAATATATTTCACATCGATTCAATACGGTTCAGTAAAACATAAAGGCTTTTAATAACAAATGAGGACGTCAAATGTGCAAAGTTTCTTCCTCGAAACAAGCAACAAGATTGTAGCACTGTCACAAAATAACAGTAAAATAAAGAATTAAAAAACTCAACTTTTCTGGTGGAGGGTCCGTCACCTGCTTGTCTCCATGGAGATGTTATTGCTTTATCTGGAATGTTCCGTGGTATGACATTAAACACATCTATCTATCTATTTATTCATTATGGGTGTTTCTGTTGCTCAAAAACACAATAATTCTCTCTGTGAATAGGGTCGCCTTTCCACAGATCTGGCCTGTAGTGTAGCCTATAGTTATAGATAGACGGGTTTAATCTCTACTGTGGAACATTCTAGATAAACCAGTAACATCTCCATAAAGACAAGCAGGTGACGGACTCTCCAACAGAAAAGTTACACAATGCACCTTTAATATACCGATACGTCAGCCCACGATATCGATACTGTATGATCCAATTAAACAACACGATAATTCAATACTTTTTTGCAAACCCCTATGTGTAAATAAAGAAATGATTACAATCGCTAAATCTAATATTGCTTCAAACTCATCTATTTTGCATTTATTAAATAACTTTTTGTTTATTGCTTGAACAAAATAAGTTAATGGAAGATCCTCCACTTTATAATCAAAGTTCATTTTTTTTGTAGTAGGGATGGAACGAGGTACGAGAATTGGGTCCACGAGAACGAGAAAAGACGAGGTTTTAACACAATTGCTAATATATACATTTCACAATTCATTTTCCACCACTTTTTATTTACTTGATTTCATATTTTTGTTTCCATTCTAGTGCTGGTTTTCAGAACCGCAAGAGATATAACTCACGAACGCGTAACCCGTTTTCCTCTGATCCAAATGTAAACACTTGGAAAAAAATCTCAGATTATAAATGTGCACGATCTTGTGGCGATTTTGTCTCATGAGATCTCGCGGTACATGATCTTGTACCATCGCTATTCTGTAGTATAGAAAAAATATTGACTGCTTGTGTCCCATTGACTCTTTGACGCCAACAGCCGAGGGTGGACCTAGAGACAGAGACAGATCGTCGATACTGACCTGGAACTGAACTAGACTCTGACCTATATGACATGCACATGATATAAAACAGCTCTCTAAAGAAAATATAATTGTTTTCCACATTTGCAAAGAGTTTGAAAAATACAGCAGAAATTCAGTTGCTTCTTCCAATAGAGAAGTTTCACATTTCTTTCTTGAACATAACAAAGTCTACGGTCTGTGAAGTGATTTTGCAGAAGTTTTTAGCTGACAAAGTAACATATTTTGCTGAATGTTGAAAGGTGGTCAGTAAAGTCAGATGCCCTTCCTACTGCATCTATCTGTATTAATCCAAGCAAGACCAGCACAGACATATCAGAATTCATACCACAACAGTTTTTTTTGTCTTGGTCTTTGGTCTTTTTCATGGAGAGGTCTACAGGAAAAGACTGTGATTTGCAGGAGATAAAAGTGAGTTAGTCTTCTTTGTGTTGTTAAAATTAATCTTTCAAGAACCTGCACCTGATTTTACTTTTTATTTATGTATTTGAGCAAAATGTGTCTTGCCCCCGTACAGTATACTAGCAGCTCTTGAGGTCAGTTTAAGTCTGCATCTAATTATAAAGCGTTTTATTGTGTGATACTGAGGAAGTACACGTTAGCATGCTAGCTGTTGTTATCTTAGTGACAGCAAAACTCCACTCAGGTCTCTGAAAGTTGTGTGAAGCTCTTATAAACTCATTGTGGTGAGTAATTAGGATGCTCAGAATGCGTAAGGTAAGTGAGGAATAACTTTGGACCACAATACATGACATTTTTAAGACACTAAAATCGATTACAGTGCTTTTAATTATCATTTTTTAACTTTTAACATTGACTATGAGGACAAAATCTTACCCAGAAGAACCCATGACTTATTTTGACTTGAGTATTGTCGGAGCAAATTGCACACGTCTTTAAAATCCAGTGGGAAAAAGTGAGTTGCGAAACCTTTCCTTAAAATAAAACTAAAACTCAAGCAAAACTTTCAAATCCTCTTGTATAATTTCGGTAAAGCAGAGTTTGCCCGTTGCCACTAAAAAGCCGTAATCACAGGCCCAACCTTTAGCCCAAACCACCTCAGTGCAGAATTAGCCTGTGCTCTGAGCCGGACCGTGTTTCCCATGGTGCTTCGCTGCTTTCCGCACGGCCCATTTGTTTGGCCTGGCTCTGACCCAGCAGCAGCGGTGGTACAGGGAGAGCTGGTAGAAGCCATCAGCCTCGTTAGCGTCGTTACTATAATTATTTTCTATTTTTAACAGAAACCAGGACGGAAGCGCGCAGTCTGCCTCTGTTCTGAGCCGCTCCGCTGGGAACCACGAGAGAAGGTTCTGGGTAATTTGGAAAAGATGGAAAAGTGGAAGATATTTTCCAGAAATAACTGTGAAAAATAACAGAATATTTGTTTTGGTGTTAACTGAGAAAGTATTATTCAGTCTATTTTAAGATTTCAAGGTGGACTATCTTTTCTGGTGTAGGGTCCTCAACCTGCTTGTCTCCATGGAGATGTTATTGCTTTGCCTGGAATGTTCCACAGTGTGGCATTAAACTTATCTATCTCCATGGGGACAAGAAGATGAGACCACAGAGCCAAGAAAGCAATAATTCAAAGCAATAACTGTCAAGAACGTCAGCCAAGTAACTTCTCCATAGAGACCAGTCGATGAATTAATACTGTTCAGTGACATCACGCTGGGTGTGTAATGCATGTATTTCTATGGTGGAATCTTCAGCAGTTACCATGAAGACACACATTAGCAAACACTGTCAAAAAATTGTCTTGAATCTGAAAACAGCACATTTTCAGGAGCCTGTGATCAGTCCGAGCATTCACGGTCCTGTTTAGGTGTTTAATTTTCAACAAAAAGGTGAGAGTGACTAACTGAAAAACTGATGGGTAATACTAGCTAGCTTCCTTAATGTTATTTGAGAGAAACTTGTTTAACAGCACAAAGCTAAGTCAGTTCTTTTTGGTCAAATTGCCTTAAAATAATGCTCAGAATAAAGTCTAACAAAGCCTCAGACGGAGCAGTGCCTACAGTTAGCATCATTATCAAGTGGCTATTTATAAAGGCCAACAAATTATGGAGAGTTCGGTATGTTCAGCTATGTTTGTACACACTGCTGCAGACTCATTTCTGTGCACGTATTTTCCAACAAGTTATATAATTTGAATACCTTTTGTACACAATTTGCACCATTTCCCAGTACTTACGCATTCACAAACTCCTCCCGAAACTGGACAAACTTTTCATTCCTAAAATAGCCAGTTTCTCTTATGTAACCCTCCTCCCCCTCCTCCTCCTCTGAGGGTATGTGTGGAGTCTGTGTGGGTGGTTCAGTCGGGTCCACCTGGCTCTAATAACACCAGAGTCCATCCAGAAACCAGAGAAGTTCAGGCTGTGGGTCAAGTTCTGCTGTGAGGCCTTCCACAAAGCTCTAAAAACCAATGGCCATGTTTGAACTTTTAGCAACTTTAAACGAGACCTATACTGCGAAATGGACTTTTCAGAGCTTTTAACCCTGTTATAGTAGTTTTTTTTCCACTGGCCCTCTGAAGTTGTATTTGGAGTGATTCATACACGTTTGAGTCAACTTTAAATGCTTATTTTAACGACGCCATATTACGATTAACCCTCGTTTACACCACCACCAGTACACACCCATTACAGCGCACTTGTTTCCTTTATTTTAAAATCGTTTTAGATGAATATTGTGATTTAAAATGTCCAAATTTTAAATCAATGATCCACGGGTGTCAGAGATTATAACTATAGCGAACACACAAGCACAATAGGTCTGCTTTAAGATACAGTTGTGGACCTCGCTATGGATTTTAAAAGCAAAATATCGGTCATCGATCACAACATCAGGCTAAATATCAGATATCAGTATTGGCTCAGAAAATCCATAATCCTTAATCTCCATTGAGGCAAGGAGATGACGTAGAGAGCGTAGAGAGTAGACATTCCCTGCTCACGGAATTCCAAATAAAGTCTAAAAATAACAGTAGACTGAAGAGTGTTTGGGTTGAGTTTGTTCGTCATCTGTTTGCACTGAGTTACATAAGTGTCTGTGTATTTAAGACCCAGACTCGTGTTTGTGTGGACTCCAGACTGTAGTGGAAAACCCTGCGTCCCTTAGGAGCGTCTACACCAGGACTAAGATCTGGGCCCAGATCCAAGACCAGATGTGAGGACTAAACAAGGACTAAACAGGGTATCAACACAATGGATCTCATGGAAAGCGTCTAAAGCTAGGATTAATAGATCAAAGCAAAGATCCAAGACTTAACCAGGACTAAACCAGGACTGATGATGGACCCAACAAGAAGATCCAAGCCCAGACACAAGACCAAAAGTGAGGACTAAACCAGGACTAAACAAGGATTGAACCAGGACTGATGATGGACCTCAATGAAAGATCTAAGCCCAGATACAAGACAAAAAATAAAAGACTAAACAAGGACTAAACCAGGTTTGCAATGGGTCTATAGCAGGGACTAAGATCCCGGCTAGGATCCAAGACCAAATATGAGGCTAGACCAGGACTGAACCAGGACTGAAATGAGTCTACACCAGAGACTAGGAGACTAAGATTTAGATGAAAGACCAGATGCGAGGATTTACCCAGAACTCAACCAGGATTAAACCAGGACTAAACCAGGATTACACAGTATCACCATCATGGACCTCACTGGAAGGGTCTAATACTGGGACTAAGGATCCTGGCCTAAATCCAGGTGTAGTCCAGATCTGTAAAACCTTGTGGGATTTTTACTGTAGTGACAAAGACTTAAAGGAATGTGGGAGTTACTATGTCAACAAATGAAGAGCCACAGACCTACGGGCATTACGAGTACTACTGCTACTACTACTACCACTACTACTACTACCGCTACTATCACTGCAATTATTTACTACGACACTACTATTACAATACAGTATCAATACTACACAAATTACTGATCTACAACTATGACTACTGACTACTACTGCTACTAATTCTACTACTACTACTACTGCTATTACTACTTTTTGTAAGTTGTCATAGGATGTGGCGGACCAGCGATCTCCACTGATTTGTACAAGCGATTGCACTGCTTAAGTATATTGGGTTGGAAATCAGGATGTTTCAGGTTTTTAAAGACAGCACATATCAAGTACAGTGCCTTTTAATAGACAATATTTACAACCGCACGGCTCAAGTTATAATTATGCGCTCTACTAATAGTGTATGAGTCATTTTGTATTTGTACTGAACTTAACCTTTGAAGAATTTATTGATTCCACTGTGCAGAACAAACCGCTCTGAACCAAATGTGCTTTCACAGTCTGTACTCATGTTTGTGACCACTGTAGTTTAAATAATCACTCCAAATAACATTCCATTCTCCAAGAAAAATACGAAGAAATACTTAGGAAATTTGGAGCCTTCTCTTGCACAATATTTTTGGATTCCACCAACCATCAATATGTTTTTATGGGCCCAAAGATTTAAAGGTCAACGATCTAACTTTTCTGGCAAAGGTGTCGACCATTTTCTTGTCTCCATGGAGATGCTCTGCTTTGCTGAAACCCATGGATAGCTTTCTTTTATTCAATTACAAGTGTTTTTGATTTTTTTTTTATTGCTTAGAATTATGTTTATTGAAAAATGGACTGACTTCTTCACAGATCTAACCTGTGACTTGACCTGCTTGTCTCCATGGAGATAGACAAGTTTAAAGGCACGGTACCTTAGTTTCGCTGTCTTAAAAACAGTTTGCAGTGGTCAAAGGTTCTTCCTCACTTACCTTATGCATTCAGAGCGTCCTAATTATTCACCATGATGAGTTTATAAGCTTTTCACAACTTTCAGAGACCAGACAGAGTTTTGGCGTCACTGTAAAGCTAACACAACTAGCATGTTAATCAGGAACCCCACACTTCCTGCTTATCGTAAAAAATAAATGACTTTATAATTAGATACAGACAGAATGCACCGGACATATTTTGACTTCTGTATATCTGTACTGGGACAAGACACATTTTGCTCAAATACAGGGAAAAAATCAGGTACAACACCTTTAATGCCTTAATGTGGAATATTCCAGGTAAAGCCACGGAGACAAGCAAGTGATGGACCCTCGCCAAAAAGTTACATAGCAAACCTTTAAAACGAAATCAAACTTTGACGGAAAAATGTGCAAGCTGTGGTTCAAATCTTGCCAAATTTCCACTCTGTTTTTAGGTTTTGTTTACTGTTCCAAAAATACCTCAAAGACACTCTTCTCTTCGTTCTTCGATCTATTTGTAGTTTTTGTTTTGTCAGCACGGTTCCAGATGAGTTCTTGGACTTGGCGAAGCGTGGTCGCCCAAACCACCAGCACATGTTTGAAGGATCAGATGGAGGTGGAGATGTTTACTGCACAGATCTGAGGAGCGGGCCTGATTCTGGGTTAGACGTGCTTCTAATGACACACCTCTGATCCCAGTGTACACAAAGTCTTCCACACAACAGCTGTACACAGAACTCACTGGAACATGCTCCTGTTTACTGCAACGGACAACACCACCCAACAACAGCCAGACAAGAGTGTAATTAAAGGGACAACATGTAACTTTCCTGATGAAAGCTCCCCCACCTGCTTGGCTCCATGGAGATGTTATCGTTTTGCCTGTAATGTCCGACAGTATGGCTTTAAACATACAGTATCTCTTCTAGTTTCCCATAGAGACATGCAACAGTGACTCACACCTCACAGCAAGAAGGTTCTGCGTTTGACTTCCGGGCCTTTCTATGTGGAGTTTGCATGTTCTCACTGTGTCTCACTCTTAGACTGTATAATAAAAGAGGACTGAGGGAGCGTGACGTCACCCATAACGTTCAGATACAACCAAATGAAGTTCATCGAGGCTAGCGGTTAGAGCAGTGAATCTGCAACCATGGATCATATTTGGAAATCCAAGCGTGAAACCAAAGAGCCAATCAGGAGCGAGGGTGTTGAAGGTACTGCTCCTGACATGTTTAACCCAGAGACACTGAAGGACGGGTCAAAGGCAGGTTTAACCCAGAGACACTGAAGGACAGGTCAAAGACAGGTGTATCCCAGAGACGCTGAAGGATGGGTCAAATGCAGGTTTAACCCAGAGACACTGAAGGACAGGTCAAAGACAGGTGTATCCCAGAGACGCTGAAGGATGGGTCAAATGCAGGTTTAACCCAGAGACACTGAAGGATGGGTCAAAGTCAGGTTTATCTCAGAGACACTGAAAAATGGGTCAAAGGCAGGATTGTCCCAGAGACACTGAAGAATGGGTCAAAGGCAGGTTTATCCCAGAGACACTGAAAAATGGGTCAAAGGCAGGATTGTCCCAGAGACACTGAAGAATGGGTCAAAGGCAGGTTTATCCCAGAGACACTGAAGGACAGGTCAAAGACAGGTGTATCCCAGAGATGCTGAAGGATGGGTCAAATGCAGGTTTAACCCAGAGACACTGAAGGACGGGTCAAAGTCAGGTTTATCCCAGAGACACTGAAGAATGGGTCAAAGGCAGGATTATCCCAGAGACACTGAAGGATGGGTCAAATGCTGGTTTAACCCAGAGACATTAATGGATGGGTCAAATGCAGGTTTAACCCAGGGACACTAAAGGATGGGTCAAATGCAGAGGACAATAAAATGTATCTTGACCTTAACCACAATGGGCGTGTGCACAGAATCTAACTTTACCCTTGATTTGTGACCTGTCCACCTCAAAAGGACATTTCATATTAAAAACATCATGCAAACTGTATTAACTGGATTCATTTTTCAGTGACCTCTTGCAGCCGTTAAAGTGTCTAAAACCTTGACACATTTAACATTAGCAGGGCGTTTTCTAGCTTGACTGTAAACAGGAGCAAAAGTGGTTTAGTGTGTAATGTGTGAAACGAGAACTATGTGAAGAGTTAAAACCACAAATATGTAAAAGGTCTGAGCTGTGCGGCGTCGAGTAAAAATAGAACACATTTAATCAGAAACACCAGTGGGTTTAATGTTGTTTATGTGCAGTCGCCGTAGCAATGGGAGACGAGGGTTCTTTGGCAGTGAAGATAATGTGACGTCATTTTTTTGAGCTCCTTCTGTTTGGGGAATTGCAAGCCCATTTAAAATTAATGAGATTTTTACTGTCTTAAAAACATCTTAAAAAGGTGAAAAACAGAACTAGTTCACTGTAAACAGTTTGCAGTGGTAAAAGTTGTTTCTGAATTAGCTTATGCATTTAGAGCATTCTAATTATTCACCACAATGAAATTGTAAGTGCATTTTACTTTCAGAGGTTTCAGAGGTTAGCTGTCATGGTAAGGGTAACACGCACTTCCTGATGCAGACAGTACTCAGCAGATTTATTTGACCTCAAGAGCTTCTTGTTCAATATATCTGTACTGTATAAGTCAGTTGTATACTTTATTTTTTTTTTTGAACTTTTTATTTAGAATTTTTCATTGAACACAACAGTGCCCGAGACAAGTGGTTCAAACATAGGAATAAAAGTAAATACAAAGTTAAATCAATAGTAAATCTAGTTGACATATTTATATTTGATCAGTGTACACTTCCAGTAACCTTGACAAAACAAACAATTATAGAACCAAGTATTCCATGACCATATTCCACCTTTGATTAAAGAGATCCATTTTAATTTGTAACGATGCAGTCATCTTTTCCATCCAGTACACCTTTTTCAGTCTCTCTTTCCACTCAGCTATTGTTGGTGATTTAACCTGTTTCCAATTTGTGGTAACTATTTTCTTCGCAATCAATAACAGGATACGTAAAATATACCTTTGGTCCGCATTGAAGACGTCAACAGGTATAACACCCAGCAAATATAACAGATCGTCTGAAGGAATTTCTTTTTTCATTATTTTTTCTATCTCTTCTTTGATGTTTTTCCAGTATCCTACAACTACTGGACAGTCCCAGAATATGTGTGTATGGTCCCCTATTTTACCGCATTGTCTCCAACACAAAGCTGTTGAAGGATCTTTAACAAATTTTGAAATAACCGCTGGAGTATGAAAGTATCTAATTTTTAGCTTCCAGTCAAACTCCTTCCATTGCTGGCTGTTTATACCTTTATGACTGTTATTACAAAGTTTATCCCAGTATTCATCTTCTATGATGGTATTAGACTCCAGTTCCCATTTTTCCTTTATATTATAAGTATTATGAGGAATGTGTGATGATAGTCTTTTATATAGATGGGAGATGTGTTTACCTAGAGGTAGATGTCTTTCTAAAATTGTGATGAAATACTGTTCTATACTATTTGGATTTTTAGCAATTCTGTCTTTTTCCTTGTGGTTTGTAATATAATGCCTAATTTGTAAATATCTATAAAAATCTTTTGAGGGAAGATCAAACTGTTCCTGTAATTGTGAAAAGGATTTTAAGTATGATTCTGTAAATAACTGATTATAACAAATGAGGCCTTTGGCTGCCCATCTCCTAAAACCATAATCACACATTGAAGGTGGAAAATCTGGGTTTCCCACAATGGGCATAACCCGAGACATTGACCCAGTCTCTTGGAGCATTTTTTTTACTTCTGCCCAAACCTTTATAGTATGTTTTATCCATATATTTCCAATCTTCATTTTATTGAGACATTTTGAGTCTATGAAAGGTAGTGCAGCTAACGATACATCTGTAACTTCACCCTGCTCAATTTGAATCCACTTTGCGTCCTCGTCACCACTGATCCATGTCACAATTGCTACAAGTTGAGCAGCCCAGTAATATAATTTCAAATTTGGGAGAGCCAAACCTCCTTTATTTTTAGCCAAATGGAGAGTCTTCAGTTTAATTCTGGGTCTCTTATGTTGCCATATGAACTGCGAAATTAACTTGTTTAACGTGTTAAAAATGGAATTTGGAACTCTTATGGGCAGCGCCTGAAATAAAAAGAGGAGACGAGGAAGCAGATTCATCCTTATGGTTTCAATTCTTCCAAACAGAGAGAGGGGGAGAACATCCCAGCGAGTCAGGTCATTCCTAATTTGTTTAATTAGTTTATTATAGTTTGCATCAAAAAGTTTAGTTGTTTCTGGTGTTATAACAATCCCCAAATACTTAAATCCTTGTTTAGACCAGTGAAATGACACCAGTTCATCCAGTTGCCCTGGCCACACACCTGATATCATCATTGCTTCTGATTTTTTTGGGTTGATTTTGTATCCTGAAATGTCTCCATAATCTTTCAGACACTGCATGAGTCGAGGTATCGAAGTGAGAGGATGTTTTATGAAGAGTAGAATGTCGTCTGCAAAAAGGGAAATTTGTATACTTTATCACATTAAAAAAGCAAATACAGTCTCTTTAAGTAAAAAAAAAACAAAAAAACAAAACTCTTTATCATTGATCTCCTATATATGTAAATACATTTGTCCTCTGCATTTCACCCATTCTTCAGAGTCTCTGGGTTAAATCTGCCTTTGACCCATCTTTAAGCATCTCTGGGTTAAGTCTGCATTTGACCCATCCTTTAGCGTCTCTGGTTTAAACCTGCATTTGACCCATCCTTCAGCCTCTTTGGGTTAACGCTACATTTGACCCATCCTTCAGTGTCTATGAGTTTTACCTGCATTTTACCCTTCCGTCAGTGTCTCTGGGCTAAACCTGCCTTTGACCCATCCTTAAGCATCTCTGGGTTAAACCTGAATTAGACCCATCCTTTAGCATCTCTGGGTTAAACCAGCCTTTGGCCCATCCTTAAGCATCTCTGGGTTAAACCTGCATTTGATCCATCCTTCAGCATCTCTGGATTAAACTTGGATTTGACCCATATTGACCCATCCTTCAGCGTCTCTGGGTTAAACTTGCATTTGACCCATATTGACCCATCCTTCAGGTCACTGGCTTAAACAGGAGCAGAAGATTGACTCTGTTGTGCATGTTTTAGACACAGGGAGAACATGCAAACTCCATACAGAAGGCTTTTGTTTCTGCCAAGACAAAGGGTCAATAGAAAGGGCAAGTTTGCCGGTTTAAGATGCGGGCCACCGGGTCACAGGTTACAAAGGAAGCTTGTAGTAGAAGTAGTAGTAGCATTAGCAGCAGTATTTTAACCCATTAGCATAATAGTAGCTATTAAAAGTAGGTCGTGGGAAGTTTGTGTTCCAGTATTCAATCCAAACCTTAGAAATTAGCAAACCAGATTTATTTAGAAATAGAAACGATGGACTCACTACTACTTATAATTCTATCACTGCATAAACAATTAAATAGAATAAAACATAAAAGAAATACTGAAATGCTTGTAAATAGAACTAAAAAGTGGTAGTAGTAGTAGTAGTAGCGGTAGTGGTAGTAGTAATAGCACTAGTAGTAGTTATCCCCTTATCATTCTTTTGCTAAAATCCATAATAAACATTTTGATCATTTACAGAATTTCCACATCCAGTCATGGTTGGTTTTGTTTCGTTCTTGCTCCACATTTCTGTCCGAAGATGAGCAGAATCCCTGTGTAAAGATAATTACCCGCGGCGCAGTGGATCTGTAGAATTGCTAAACGTGTGTTCTTCTCTCTGAGTTTGTGTTGTCGGGGTAATTAGCCAAAACAAAAGCTAACGCCGCCTCCATGATGAGCTCTCTCTGCCTGTAGAAGCTCAGATTGTTTTCGTCTCCGTCAGCGTCTGGGATCAGAGCTGGGCAAATACACGAGACAGATTGGAAATGAAAATTCAGCTCCGACTCAGACACTGGGGAAGATAGAAGATATAATTCATCTGTGTTTAGGCTTGTGTTGTCTACCTCCATAGCTTGTATCATAATGTCTTGGTGTGGTGATTTTAAGGCAGATGCCCTGCCAGATATAAAATCTAGGGCTGATAATTCTACGAGCACAAAAAGTCGGACGGAAAAGTACCGTAATTATCTGCAAAACTTGCTTTCTCTTTAGCAATTTAAGGGCCTATATTACGCTATTTTCTGATCTCTGTTATAATGTTTCCTCTTCACAAACATATCTGGAGTTGTGTTTTGTTTCATTCACACATGTTTAAAACAAACCCTGGATATTTACTGTGTTTTTAAACTCCACACACCTTCCCTAGAACCATTTGGATCATTTCAGCCATGGAATTGCCAATCTCTACTGAAATAAAGCTAAATGGAGCTGTTAACTTGAAAACTACTGCTTCTTCATGACATCACAAGGTGGAACAGAGCATTTAGAGCCTTGGAGATGTGCACAGACTAATAATGCAGCGTTTTTAGTTATAGTCTGCCTCCCTCTGCAGAGCAGTATATTTTTTGTCCTCAAATGTTTACCGGACTCATTCTTTTGAGTAAGTACTATTTGATAAGAAGTACAGCGTCTACATTGTCTTCTCTAGTTGTGTAACTGTGTGCTACAGGAAGGGAATCTGGTTTAAAAATTTACCCAGTCACTGTGTGTTTGTCTTGAAAGTGAAATCTCAGAATTATCATGTCGCTGCTGACCCTTGTTGGACTCTGACCTGATTGTGTTGCATTGTGGGAAATGTAGTTGTGTGGATGTTGACAGCAGACAGTGGCCAGGGCAGGACATATGCAGATAAGAGACTATAGAATTTCACATGGGAACAGAGAACTAAAGAACAGAGGGAGGAGGAGAGAACACGGAGACCAGAGAGGAGACCGGATTCTAGAGGCGCTAACACAACCAGTGCAGCTGATAACACCGAGACATGTGTGGGACAAGAGACGGATCCAGAGGACAGACACCGGGACTGGTCTAAACACGGCTCTGACTTTGCACAGTAGTTTTAAGCGTTACATTTTCAATAAACTGGGTCCACGTCACATCACAACGTTGTAGAATCCCTGTTGATACTTTGCATGATACTTTGACGTCAGTGTGATGCTAACTGGAGGCACTGCTCTGTCAAACGCGGTGTTACTCAAGTTATCCTTTATTCTGAGCTTTGTTTTAACACAATCTGACCAGGAAAAAGTGATTTAGTTGGAACTACAACAGGGGAGCCGAACAAGTCCCTCTCACCAGGCCAGTTGACAGAAATTTGGGGGCCCGGGGCAAGAAGCGTCACGTGGGCCCCCCTCTAATATTAATTAATAAGCAGAGGTTCCAGTTCTGGGCCCCTGGGACGACAGACCCGTTAGTCTGCCCCTGTCAACTCCTTTCTTTCACATAAAATTACAGTCACAAGCTAGCCAACAGTTTTTTCAGTTAGTCACGCTCTTTTTTTTTTGTTGTAAATCAAACTCCTAAACAGGACCATGGATGCTCGTATTGATCACAGACTCCTGAAAATGTGCTGTTTAAATCCGTTTTGTATTTTTTTCTTGGCAGTGTTTGCTAATGTGTGCATTGTATCGCCGTGGTAATTTTAAACATTTGATACATAGATATGTTTTGTACTATGCTGTGAAATATTTCAGGCAAAGCAAGAACATCTCCATGAACACAAGTTACGTAGTGTACTGTACGTGATTATATAAACCAAATATGTGTGTTGTGAAGTAACTTAAGTCTTGTTATTTGAACTTTGTACCAGCCTGTACCAACCTGCTCCGTTCCACTCCCATTAACACACCTTTATCCACCGTATTCACTGTTTTCTAACTACTCCCTTATTTCTTTTATGACGTTTTACAGCAACAAGATGTCTGCCACTGTACACCATAAAACTGTGCCTTCAGGCTTCTATAATTATTATCTGTGTCTACATGTTTCCTTCTGTGTTTTGTCTAGGGTTTTGACTAGGGAATCGATACTAAAAAAGTCCCATTCACAAGTCAGGAATGAACAGAACAGAAAAGAAAGTACTATGATTTAATGTTGAAAATCATGTTCTGTTGTCTAAAGTATCAAGGCTGTTCCTTAGTATCGAAATTAAGTTTGTAAGTATTTCCTCGTGTTGTCCTGGAGCTCACAGATTAGCTTCACGGTCACTTAGCTCCTTCCTGGTTCAACTAGAGGAAACATATTGGTGCGTTTAAAGGTGATTAGTGCAAAGTAGTGCCTTTAATGACTTGGAGCGTTTCCTCTGGGGTAAGTGGAGGGTCCGGCCTGGCTCAGCCCTCACTGGCCTTTGGGAGACTACCGGAGCTCTGGGAACGTTTTGGAACATTTCGGATCACTGGGAAGGACATGGAGAGAGAGACATGGAGAGAGACATGGAGAGGGACATGGAGAGAGAGAGAGACACTGAGAGAGAGACATGGGAGAGTGAGACATGGCGACAGACATGGAGAGAGACATGGGAGAGGGACATGGAGAGAGAGAGAGACACTGAGAGAGAGACATGGGAGAGTGAGACATGGCGACAGACATGGAGAGAGACATGGGAGAGGGACATGGAGAGAGAGAGAGACACTGAGAGAGAGACATGGGAGAGTGAGACATGGCGACAGACATGGAGAGAGACATGGGAGAGGGACATGGAGAGAGAGAGAGACATGGGAGAGTGAGACATGGTGACAGACATGGAGAGAGACATGGGAGAGGGACATGGAGAGAGAGAGAGACATGGGAGAAAGAGACATGGCGACAGACATGGGAGAGGGACACGGAGAGAGAGAGAGACATGGGAGAGAGAGACATGGTGAGAGACATGGGAGAAGGACATGGAGAGAGAGACATGGGAGAGAGAGACATGGTGAGAGACATGGGAGAGGGACATGGAGAGAGAGAGACATGGAGAGAGAGACATGGCAAGAGACATAGAGAGAGACATGGGAGAGGGACATGGAGAGAGAGAGAGAGAGACACTGAGAGCGAGACATGGGAGAGAGCAACATGGAGAGACATGGGAGAGGGACATGGAGAGAGAGAGAGACATGGGAGAGAGAGACATGGAGAGGGACATGGAGAGAGAGCGAGACATGGGGAGAGAGAGACATGGAGAGGGACATGGAGAGAGACAGTGAGAGCGAGACATGGGAGAGAGAGACATGGGAGAGGGACTTGGAGAGAGAGAGCTATGGAGAGAGACATGGAAAGACATGCAGAGAGACATGGAGAGAGAGGGTGGCTGGGGTACACAAAGAGGGCCCAGTAGTGATTATGCCTTTTTGTTTAGAAATGTATAGAGAAGCACCAATCAAGCTTTTTCAGTTCTGATACCGATATCGATACTTTGAGCATCTGCCGATACCTGATATGAACCAACAGGGACAGAAAATAGCACTTATTTCCATAAAACACAGTTACATTATTGCACAAGAGATCCAATTATTTATGCAGCTTTTGTTTATCCTTCAAATAACAACAAAACAGCTTCATATGAATAAAAGTTCAAACATTATGAGACGTTTTTGGCCAAAAATAGTAAATAGTCTCATTACATCCAATGAAAGGCCCAACCAGGATATCGACTAAACTGATATCATGAGATCGATATTCGACCCAGCTCATTTTTCAGTAGCAGTGTCGATATTCGGTACCAGTATGGATATTGGTGCATGGGTTTTCCTTGTCTGATGAGGTGCACGATACCTGTGACATATTCATTTATGCACTTAATAAGTCAACTAGTACTTCCACAGAAAAAACTGCTTCCCTAGCAATGTCTGTTTATGATTCCTGTGTATTTTATCTCCTGTACTCATAGAGATCACATGTCTTTAGTTAATAGGGCTGGGAATCACTGGGTCCCTCACGATTTGATACAGTACATGGCTCACGATACGATATTGTCCCGATATGGTGATACATGCGATAATAACAGGCTATTGCTGTTTTTAAGAACCAATACATTTTAGCAACAATATTTCTTTGTGAAATTACTTGTGCGAAATTAATATGAAATACGTCTGTTTTAATCATCAAAACAGTGAACAGTGCTGTGTGTATTCCATAAATTGCAACAAGTTTCCTTCCACTAAATAAGGAGCTAAATTATAGTGTGGTCCCCCAAAAAAAGCTAAGATATAGAAGGATATTCTTGGCGATGTATCACCAAATTTAGTATCACGGTATATCGATATTTTGATATTTTTGCACACCCCTACTAGTGGATGTTGAGGTGTGGTTGGATAAATACAGGCTTGTCACTGATAGAAATGATCAAGAAAAACATTTGTGTTTTTACTTTTGGAGATTTGGATTCTTGTACAGTTATTTTATAATCATACGTAGTTCATCTCACCTTATGTTCTTGTTTTGTCTTTGCAGAACTTGATGGCGAAGGCGCTGTACGACAACGTGCCTGAGTCGCCGGAGGAGCTGGCGTTCCGGAAGGGCGACATCCTCACGGTTATTGAGCAAAACACTGGAGGCCTGGAGGGTTGGTGGCTCTGCTCTCTGCACGGGCGCCAGGGAATCGCACCGGGGAACAGGCTGAAGCTGCTGATCGGGCCCATGTTTGAGTCCCCGTCACCCCTGCAGTCCTCTCCGCAGACTCCCCTGCTCCAGAGCTCCACAGCAGGGCCCTCTCCGCACGCTCACACCCAGGCTCAGGTGCAGGGGAGCGGGGCTGCGGCGCTGTACCAGGCCCCCCAGCAGAGCGTGTACCAGGTGCCCCCCCGGAGTGCACTGTCTGCGGAGAACACCCCCAGCAAGGTAAAGAGCGAAAGAAAACATTGAGCAGTGGAAACTTATCATACTTTTTGGATCGGATGGGCCGATATGGATTTCTTGAGTCCATACGATATCTGGTACTTGCCCTGCTGCTGTGGCTGATAACCGATATTTGCTGATACCGATTCTTAGATTCTTAAAGGTGCATTGTGTAACTTTTCTGGTCCGTCAAATGCTTTTCTCCATGGGAATGTTAGTTCTTTGTCTGGAATGTTCCACAGTGTGACATTAAACAGCTCTACTTTACATTTATTCAATTACAGGTGGTTTTAGAGCTCAAAAATACAGAAAAAAACAGTGACTGTGAGTGGAGTCGCCTCTCCACAGATCTGACGTGTAACTTGGTCTGGTTTGGTCTTCATGAAGATAGAAAGGTTTAATGCCATACTGTGGAACATTCCAGACAAAGCAATAATATCTCCACGGAGAAAAGCATTTGACGTACCCTCCACTAGAAAAGTTACACAATGCAACTTTAAGTTGAAGTAACGATCGCAAGTTAAGATTTCATTTTTGTAAAAATAATAACAACATGTATTTTACTGGGATATAAAATGATTTGTTACATCATTGTGTAACATACAGCCACATAGCACTGTTCTATTTACATATTTTACTTACTTCAATTCAGAAAATGTGTCGGTGCTAAATATTAATACACAGCTAGTATTTTTCATGTGTTTATACTATTACTCAAGTACAAATATGGCAGCAGTACACGTAACTGAGTACATTTTCACAATTTCTTTTTCCGTGTTGAGTTGAGGTTCAAATATTGGTGTAACTGACAAAGAGATGGAGCTCAGACAAAGGAGCGCAGCTTTGCCAGAATCTGCAGATGATCCTGAATCTGGTCCTGGTTTAGTCCTGGTGTAGTCCTGGGTTTGGTTCGTGTAGTGGCTCTGTCTGTGTATAATCCGTCAGACAGTTCAGCTGCCAAAGACGACATCTGTATTTGCTCTCCTCTCATCGCCCGCCTCGCTTTTGTTCAGTTTTTTGGTTTTTTTTTTGGCGCTTTGGTAAACCTTGGCAGGGTGTGGGGACTTGTATTTTAACACACATCTCTGGGTTAGTCCTGATTTAGTCCTGGTTTGGTCCTGGTCTGGTCCTGGTTTGGTCCCAGTCTGGTCCTGGTTTGGTCCTGGTCTGGTCCTGGTTTAGTCCTGGTCAGGTCCTGCAGTCTGGAGAAGCAGACAGGAGCGGAGCGAAAGTCCAGCTGTATAAATCGTATTTTAGACTCATTTAAATGGAGGTTTAACATTTCATAGGTCTGATAGGTACACCAGGTCTTAGAACTAAACCAGGACCTAAACCAGGACTAAGGTCTAAAACAGGACTAAATCAGGTCTAAATCTGGACTAACTCAGGTCTAAACTAGGACTATATCATGTTTGAACCAGGACTAAACCAGGACTAAATCTGGAGTAACTCTTGACTTTGAACCAGGACTAACCTAGGACTAAATCAGTACTAAACCAGGATTAAATATGGACTAACTCAGGACTTGAACCAGGACCAAACCAGGATTAAATCTGGACTAACTCAGGAGTTAAACCTTAACTAAAATAGGACTAAACCAGGTCTAATATAGGATTATCTCATATTTGAACCAAGACCAAACCAGGATTAAACCAGGACTAAACTAGGGCTAAACCAGTACTAAACCAGGACTAATATAGAACTATATAATATTTGAACCAGGACCAAAGCAGGACTAAACCAAGACTATATCAGGTCTAAACTAGGACTTAATCAGGTCTGAACCAAGACCAAGGTCAAACTTGGATCTAAACATGGACTATATCAGGTTTAAACCAAGACAAAAGTAGGTCTAAACCAGGACTAAACCAGGACTAAGCCAGGACTAAGCCAGGACTAAACCAGGACTAAATCAGGATTAAACCAGGACTAAACCAGGACTAAACCAGGACTAAACCAGGACTAAGCCAGGATTAAACCAGGACTAAACCAGGACTAAACCAGAATTATCTTCAATCAGGACTATCTTCAACAACCTTTCTATGAATCCATTCTTTATTATATCATAAACCTTATTAACCAGTCACCCTTCACCTGTCCTTCGCCTGTCCCTCACCTGTCCCTCACCTGTCCTCTTTCTGCCGTGTGTGTGGATTATAGTCCATATCGTCCCCGTGGGCTGCAGATTCTTGGGTATCAGAGCGTTTAACGAGTTTGAGCAGCTCATGGCTCCAGGAAACTCTCTGTAATTACACACCCAATGAGTTTGAATGTCCCACAGCACAATTCTACTCAACAAAACCTCTTTAACCAGCCAAAAATGAGCCAAGGTGCGAGATTTAACTTTTAATATACAGCCCTGGAGCTTAGAGGAGGCTGTGTGCGGATGGGAAGTTGTATAGCTCCAAAATTAAGCTGTCAATCAAATGTTATAGAGACAGAGAGCAGGAGTCTAACCCACAACTTTTTTACTGAGAGGAGGAGACACGGTAACCACAGCAACACAGAGAGGACATGTACACTCCACTCAGAGACACCAGGGGAGACACCAGGGGAGACACCCACAGCCTCCGTATTGAGAGGAGGACACTCTGCCACATTAACACAGGGAGAACATGCATCAGCAATCTAACCCACAACCTCCGGGAGAATAAAGCGCACCTGTGTTGATGCAGTAATTGTTAACGTCAAACTGTAAAAAGTGGAGAGACAGTGCAAAAGAAAAGAGCTCAGAAAGAGGCTCCTGTCTGTATTCAGAGCAGCCCAATATACTTAAGCAGATTAGCCGTAGTAGTAGTAGTAGTAGTAGTAGTAGTAGAAGTTGTAGTAGAAGTAGAAGGAGACGTAGTAGAAATAGAAGTAGAAGTAGCAATAGACTAGTATTGATTGTAAGCACCTTTCACAACTTTCGAAGACCAGACTAGAGTGTTGCTGTCACGGTGACGCTAACAACAACTAGCATACTAACCGTGCATCACATGTTCAAAACAATAAAAGGAGGTAACATGGTGATCTAGATATGTTATGTGTGTAAGTGTAATACCCCTCTTTAATGTGAATGTGTAACCTGCTTACTTGAGGCACAAAAATGTTGAATCTTTTAGTCAAATTCTCTCATCCCAAGAGTAAAGTGAAAAGTAGTTTTGTTTTGTTTTTTTGTTTTTTTCTCACTGTCCCATGACATCACAGCCCTCAGTTACAGATATAACAGTAGTTTATAGACTATCTCTCTCTCTCTCTCTCTCTCTCTCTCGCTCTCTCTCTCTCGCTCTCTCTCTCGCTCTCTCTCTCGCTCTCTCTCTCTCTGTCTATATATATATATATATATATATATATATATATATATATATATATATATATATATATATATATATATATACTACTAAACCAGGACTACACTAGGACACACCAGGACTGAACCAGGACTAAACCAGGACTACACTAGGATTAAACCAAGACTGAACCAGGACTAAACCAGGGCTACATCAGGACTACAGCAGGATTGAACCAGGTCTACACCAAGTCTATACCAGGTTAACATCAGGTCTACACCAGTCCTATGTCTTGTTTACAGTACTGTCTCTTGGTGGTGACTGTTTTTTGTTTTTTTTTTGTTATTGTTGCTTTTAGTGGCAGCTTTTTATCTGCAGCAGCAGGCTCACTGTCCCATGACTTCACAGCCCTCAGTTACAGATATAACAGTATTTTTATCCTGCATTAGCTCAGCAGGTTTGGAGTTGATACAAATGTCATTTATTTGAAACAATCGTCAGAAAACCTTGAAAACTTCCTCTAAAAACAGCAACGACTCAAACTTAGAAGTTTGTGCATTGTTCGGTTTTACAGTTTATCTACAACACAAAAGTTACTGATGCTGTCAGAAAATATGTTACAAAATGGTTTTTTTTAAATCTGCAAATGTTAAAAAATGAGTCAGGAAATGTGTGCAAAAATGTGTTTGAATTTATCATCATGTTTGATTTGGGAAGGCTGTTACAGGACGTCATCACGGATTCATGATGGAAGATTAAAACCAGGACAAAACCAGGTCTAAACCAGGTTTATACCAGGTCTAAACCAGGTCCACACTAGGCCTAAACCAGGTCTAAACCACGTCCACACCAGGTCTACACCAAGTAAAACCAGGTCCACACCAGGTCTAAAACAGATCTACACCAGGTCCACACCAGGTCCACACCAGGTCTAAACCAGGACTAAACCAGGTCTAAACCAGGTCTACACCAGGTCTACACCAGGTCCACACCAGGTCCACACCAGGTCTACACCAGGTCCACACCAGGTCCACACCAGGTCCACACCAGGTCTAAACCAGGACTAAACCAGGTCTAAACCAGGTCCACACCAGGTCCACACCAGGTCCACACCAGGTCTAAACCAGGACTAAACCAGGTCTAAACCAGGTCCACACCAGGTCCACACCAGGTCTAAACCAGGACTAAACCAGGTCTAAACCAGGTCCACACCAGGTCCACACCAGGTCTAAACCAGGTCTAAACCAGGTCCACACCAGGTCCTCACCAGGTCTACACCAGGTCTACACCAGGTCCACACCAGGTCCACATTAGGTCTAAACCAGGACTAAACCAGGTCTAAACCAGGTCCTCACCAGGTCTAAACCAGATCTAAACCAGATCTAAACCAGGTCTAAACCAGGACTAAACCAGGTCAACACCAGGTCTACATAGGTCCACACCAGGTCTACACAGGTCTAAGTCTTGGTCACAGTAGTGCTTCTTAGCGGTGCTCTGATGACACGTTTGAACAGTGACTCATGTAAAATGGTCTAAGGCAGACTATGATTTGGGTCTGGTTCAAACTGCATGAGGCTGTTGTAATGGCAGGATGCACTGGATTTACACCAAATGATTACAGTTAAACAAGGCGTGTGGTAACCGTGGTAACAGCGTGACCTCAGCTGCCCCTCTGACGCCCATGAACCCTAGTGGTGGTAACTGGGACTGCAAGACGAGATGTAATAGGCTCTTTAGATTTTATTCACAAAGTTTAACAAGTTATCAAAACATTCATAGTCCAAAAGTGCAAATCATTTTACAGTTAAATGCATAACATTTTTTTATTAATTTAGTCCTATAGATAAAGATTTTTAAAGGCTCACAAAATTACAAAATTTAAATATAGATGGGGAAAGACTGAAAAATCAATTCCAATGGATCGCCTATGCAAAATTAGAATATCAATATAATATAGTAAAAAAATAAAAAATAATAATAAAAAGGTGACAGTGAACATAATATAATATAAATAAGTGTTCATTTTGGTCATTGACACCCACCTCTTCTCGAAAACACAATCATAATATTCAGAAATAATTTATAAGACCTGATTTTTTCAATGTATTTGCCCCATACAGACGTATTGTTTAAGCAGCTCTTGAAGTTAAAATACGTCAGCTGTGTACTGTCTGTGTCTAATAATAAAGCGTCTGAAAATCAGGAAGTGCGAGTTAGCACGCTAGTTGTTGTTAGCATTACAGTGACGGCTGCCCTGGTCTCTGAAAGTTGTGAATGCACAAGTTAATTGTAAAATGAATTTTTAACACAGTAAAAATCAACCTTTACTTCTACTACCTACTACTACTACTACTACCACTACTGCTACTACAACTACTACTACTATTACTACTACTACTACCTCTACTACTGCTACTACTACTAGCCCTATGTAAAAGTCTTGGTGCAGATAAAAAACAACAAGAACTACTACTACTACCATCATTATTAAAGATTTAAACATAATCAGTACGTTTACTACTACTCCTACCACTACTACTACTTCTTCTACCACTACTACTACTACTACCACCACCACCACTACCACTACTACTGTGTCTATGTAAAAGTCTTGGTGCAGAGAAAAACAGCAACAACTACTACTACTGCCACAACTATTAAAGATTTAAACATAATCAGTAGCTTTACTACTACTCCTACCACTGCTCCGTCTACCACTACTACTACTACTACTACTATTAGCCCTATGTAAAGGTCTTGGTGCAGATCTGGACTTCTTTAGTTGTTGCTCCTGCGCTGGGTCCTATGGAGATGTATGGGAACAGTTTTTCAGTGAAGTTATATCTGTGCGTGAGAAGATGCGTTAAACCGTCAGCGTCGTAAAAAGACACGAAACCTTTAGTGAAATCCAGCGTGATCCGAACTTTCTCCAGTTTTTTCTTAATTTCAACGACGTGTTCTGAATCGCCGTCATTGTAAACCCCGTTCCCGAACCACAGACACCAGATCCCACACTCTTCATCGGTGAATATCTCTCCTCTTTTGTCTATGGAGGCTTTGACCACTCCTATATCCCATCTGGTATAATCGCCGACCTCCACCTCCCAGCTGTGCACGCCTCCATCAAACCCTTCCGCCCCCAACACGATCTCTTCATTTGTGAAGCGTTCAGGGTTATGTGGAAGTTTATCCGTTTGGTTTTCTGCAAATCGAACTTTAGTTAAATCATCTGAAAGACACAGAGATTGGTTCATAGTGTTTGGGTCTAAGATAATTGGACTAAACTGTACTAAAGTCCGCATCTTCTCCCAAATATTGAAGCCTATATTTCCTACGATTTTGGCCTGGTTTATCAACATTCCTGACACAATTTTTGGCAAAACTGGTTTCAGTTCTTGCTCTTGGATTTGGATTTGAGATTTGCTGTAATCTTTCAGAAATTCCAAGTCTTTCTTCGTCACTTTTCCCTCCCCGGATTTAAAGTTTTGGTCCATAGTTGAGATCTGGTCTTCCATGTTGGAAATCCTCTTATTTAACATGTCTAGCTGCTCCTGTATTTTGACCATCTTCTCTTTTATCACTCCGTCTTTCCTTCTCTGCTCCTCCTTCAGCTCCTCCACCCTTTTCTCCTCCTCTTTTTTCAAAAACTGATAAAACCCGCTGAACTCAGCGCGAACTTGCATCTCACATTGCCATACCTGTTTGGTCAAATGTCTCTTCAGTTCCACAAAGCTCCTCTCTGCTTTTTGGACCATTTCTTTCTCTTGTTTTAAAATCTTCAGCTGAGATTCAATGAGATCCTTCAGTTCTATCACTGCTTTGTCCATTTCTACAACTTTATGTCGCGAATGTCCAGAAAATTCACAAATTGGACACAAAGTTCTCCTGTCGTCCAAACAGAAGAGTCGTATCTCATGTTTACTGCACTCCACCTCCTCATCTTTGGGTGTTTGTTTAAATGAATTCGCCAGTTCCTTCAAAGCAAAGTTCACGGAGATGCTTTCTTTGGATGACTTCCTTCTACAGACCGGACAGTTTCGGTTGGTGTTTTTTTGCCAGAAGTGTTCAATGCATTTTAAGCAGAAACTGTGGTTACATCCGAGAGATACAGGCTCTGAAAATGTGTCGAAACAAATAGGGCAGGTGAGGAAGTCTTCGAAAACAGATGAAGCCATTTTGAAGTCCTGGTGTAGACCTGGTTTAGACCTGGTTCTGTCCTGGTTCAATCCTTGTATAGACCTGGCTTGGTCTTGGTTTATTCCTGGTCTGAAAATGTCTCGAAACAAAGAGGGCAGGTAAACAACATTTTGTAGTCTTGGTTTAGACCTGGTTTGGTCCTGGTTTGATCCCAGTTTAGACCTGGTTTGAGCCTGGTTTGGTCCTGGTTTAGTTCAGGTCAGGTCATGGTTTAGACCTGGTGCAGTTCTGATGCAATCCTGTTTTAATCTTGGCTTAGTCCTGGTATAGTTCTGGTTTTGCCCTGGTGAAGACCGGGTGTAGACCGGGTGTAGACCTGGTGTAGATCTGGTGTAGACCGGGTGTAGACCTGGTGTAGACCTGATGTAGACCTGGTGTAGACCTGGGTTAGTCCTGGTTTGGTCCTGGTTCAATCTCCGTGCAGTACTGTCTTGTTGTACTGTAAAACTCTGACCTTCCTGTTTAACTTCCTGTTTAACCTGTTTAAGTCTGAGTCACATCTTCACATTGTTTTGAATGTGCACTTTTCAGAAATCCTTTTTATCAAACCTCTCTCTGCAGATCTCAAATGCACCCAGATTTTACCTGCTTTTAGTCTGAATTTACATGCAATTCTAGAATCAAAACTAACAATAGTGTTGCTATTTTAAGTCATTTGTTTCCTGCTTAAGACCTGGTTTTGAACTGGTTTTTCATTGTCATTTGTTGTAGTCAGGACTGGGTTGAGTTCTGTTTTGGACCTGGTTTAGTTTTTGCATAGTTGTGGATTTTAAAGGTGCATTGTGTAACTTTTCTGGCGAAGGGTCCGTCAAATGCTTTTCTCCATGGAGATGTTATTGCTTTGTCTGGAATGTTTCACAGTATGGCATTAAACCTTTCTATCTTCATGGAGACCAAACCAGACCAAGTTACAGGTCAGATCTGTCGAGTGGCGACGCTGCTCACAGTCAGAATACCTGTTTTTGTTGTTTTTTTTTTAGGTATACTGTGGACCTCTAAACAAAAAGTTACTTGTGCATCTTTAACTTAAACTCCAAATAATCTGACTAAAATAACACTAGAAATAGAAATAAAATATGTAAGCAGTGTTTGTGTCTAAAAAGCTTTACCCAACTCCAAAATCCCCCTCTTTGATGTTATCTTATCATTCATGGTGCGACATTCTTTATTGCTTCCATTCTCTGGAAATACCCATATTTATCTTCAAAGTCCAGGAAGTGTCCATATACGGGCGGGAGTGGGCGGGACAGACCAGTCTCTGTATAAGGAGCGCGAACTTTAAACTTTGAACCCTGAAGTCATAGCTAAAAACAGGCAATCCTTTCATGAAACACTTTAATTTTCTTTGTAGCGTCCAAGGCTCCAACTACAGTGGAGCTAAAAATGTGTAACGTGCATTCTTTCTGTAAGCTTAGGCCCTTCCACAGATCTGAGCTGTAACTTTTAGGGTTGTCAAAAGTATTGAAAATTAGACACTAACTGATACTAAAACTAATATTGAAACTCATTTGAGCAGGTATTGATACTAAAAAAAAAGTACCAAAGAGTGTTTTTTTTAACATCATCGTGGTAGCAGAATCAGTACTGTGTATCGAGTCTAAAGATCCAGCTTTTTTAGTTCCAATACCGATTTTGATACTGTAGCTGTAAGTAAAGGATCTGCTGATTACCGATATCAACCGATACCAGTGTAGAGACTGAAAACAGCATTTATTGTCTTTATACAACACAAATTAAGACAAAACTGATCCAAATGTGTTATATAACTCTTCTTTATCTCTCAAGTAACTACAGAACAACTTTGTATATAATGTCCAATTAACACTTAAGATAACAGGGCTTTCTCGCCTTCGTTAATCTACATCTAGTCCTGGTTTAGTTCCAGTTTATTTCTGGTTTAGTCCTGGTTTACTTCTGGTTTAGTCCAGGTTTAGTTCTTGTTAAGTACTGGTTAAGTCCTGGTTTAGACTTGGCTTACTTCCAGTTAAGTTTCAGACCAGGTTTGGTTTAATCCTTGTTTAGAACTTGTTTAGTCCTGGTTAAATCCTGTTTAAGTTCTAGTTTAGTCCTGGTTTAGTTCTGATTTAACTCTAGATAAGTTCTTGTTAGATTCTGGTGAAATCCTGATTAAATCATGAACAACTTTTCATAAATAAAAATTCAAACATTACAAGACTTTCTGGGCCAATTACGACGTAGATTGTAGATTATTGTTATACATGAATTTGTATGACAAACTAGGATATCGACTGAGCCGCTATTTGGAAGCCGATATCTGATCCAGCTAATTTTTCAGGATTCACACATATATCAGTACCAGTATTGGATCGGTGTATTCCTAATTGAGTCTAATTCTTAGTATCAAACTTGAGAATTTTAGTGTCTGTTTTTATGGATTCCCACCACTATAAATCAGGAAACAACGTATTATAGCAACCCACTATTACTACTACTACCCACTATTACTATTACTACTAGTACTACTACTAAAAAAGAAAAAAATGTCTCTTTTAAAAGGGTTCATTTTTTTCAGATTAGATTCTGTTAAAAGAGGAGATTATGTTGTTGCGTATTTCCCCCAAAAGCAGAATTCCACTCAGAGGATTAAAACTGTCTTTAATGGTATCTGAGAATTATAATCCCTGTGTTTTACTGTGCTGCTTCCTGATTGGTCAGTTCACTCAGGGTGGTTTGTGTTCTGCTTCGTGATTGGTCCGTTCTCTGGTTTTGTTTTGTTGTGGAGACGTCGAGGTCTCGTAGGGTGCAGACTTCATTATCTATTTTAATGAGTTTGGTGGTTAATAGACTTGGGCAGGTCTGCAGGGAGGAGAGACGGAGGGGAAGAGAGAGAAGGAGGAGAGAGGGAGAGAGAGGCGAGATAGGAGAGGAGAGGAGAAGAGAGGAGGAGTGAAAGTAAAGGAGAGAGGGAGGGAGACCAGAATGAATCAGCATTATTTGTACTCTTTGGGCGATGTCTTCTTTCAGGACAAAACCAGGTCTAAACCAGTTCTAACTTCGGACTAAACCAGGTCTAGATCAGGTCTAAACAAGGTCTAACCTCAGATGAAAACTAGGTCTAACACTGGACTAAACCAGGTCTAACACTGGACTAAACCAGGTCTAACACTTGACTTAACCAGGTCAAACCTCGGCCTAAACCAGGTCTAACACTGGACTAAACCAGGTCTAACCTCAGACTAAACCAGGTCTAACCTCGGACTAAACCAGGTCTAACCTCGGACTAAACCAGGTCTAACACTGGACTAAACCAGGCCTAACCTAGGACTAAAGCAGGTTTAACACTGGACTAAACCAGGTCTAACCTCGGACTAAACCAGGTCTAACCTCGGACTAAAGCAGGTTTAACACTGGACTAAACCAGGTTTAACACTGGACTAAAGCTGGTTTAACACTGGACTAAACCAGGTCTAACACGGGACTAAACCAGGTCTAACACTGGACTAAACCAGGTCTAACACTGGACTAAACCAGGTTTAACACTGGACTAAACCAGGTCTAACCTTAGACTAAACCAGGTCTAACCCTGGACTAAGCCAGGTCTAACACTGGACTTAACCGGGTCTAACCTCAGACTAAACCAGGTCTAACACTGGACTAAACCAGGTCTAACACTGGACTAAAGCTGGTTTAACACTAGACTAAACCAGGTCTAACACTGGACTAAACCAGGTCTAACCTCAAAGTAAACCAGGACTTGTATAAACCAGATTTTGAAAGCTAAATAAAATCACAAAACTGTACCACGCAGCTGTTTCTGGTGAATAACGTTACATTAAAGAGGAGGCATTTTGCAGAATCACTTTTTCAGCTTTTTACCATGTTATCACTGGTTTTAGATGTCATCCATGCATGTTTGAATAATTTAGCGATCTCTCTCAGGTCACCCACGCTCCCACACGACAATTCTCCATAAATGTACAAAAACATGATACAAAACTGTACACAACAACTTCACAATCCCGATGCGATGTGCGGTAGTTTCATTAGCGGGATGCACGCCAATTGTGTTGTGATAGTGCTCTGAAGGGGGAGCGAAAGTGTTACAAAACATGTTGATACGTTGTTTTTGTCAAATATAGCATTTTCAAAACAATAACAGGTAAGGCGCTGATCTAAATATGTTACGTGTTAGCTGTTGATCCCCCATAGAAGTAAAACACCCCGTCTTTAAATGTCCTCCTTTAATAATAATAACATGTTTGGATCATGTCCTAAACTCCTGTGGGACATTACCTCAGACTGCAGGTCCAGACGTGAGTTCAGAGTCCCATTATGGAGCTGTTCAACTCAAACACTGTCATTATAAAAGCATAGACGCAAACATGAGAAGGAGGGCCCGCAGTCACTACAACTACTATAAAACTACTACTATTGCTACTACTACTATAACAATACAACTACAACTCCTCTCATTCTTATGTCGAATGTTATAAAACCCTAGTGTTGTCACGATACTAAAATTTCAAACTCGAAACACTCTTTATGTGACAATAGAATGGGATTTTCAACTTTAAAGGCGCATTGTGTAACTTTTCTGGTGGAGGGTCCATCAAATGCTTTTCTCCGCTTTGTTTGGAATGTTCCACAGTATGGTATTAAACCTTTCTATCTTCATGGAGACCAAACCAGACTTAGTTACAGCTACAGACGATTTTTAGTATCGATACCTGCTCAAGTGCGTTTCTCTGTACTAGTTTTAGTATCGATTCGTATCTGATTTTCGATACTTTTGAAAACCCAATTGTAATGTGGAATAATAAGCAGTGTATCTGTCTTTGCTTGTGTATAAAGTTTTTCTGGAAACAAAATGAAAAGCAGATGGTTCATTCTGACAGGTCGTAGAAGAGTTTGAACGTTGTGGTGATGGCAGGACTAAAGCAGGACAACTGTACGGAAAAAATGATCGTATGTTTTGGCAAATCCTCACACAGATCTGTAGCGGTTCAGGTGCTCAGGATAAAACTGACAAATGACAAGAGGAAATCTGTGTGTGAGTTCAAAATGAAACTAGTGAGAAGGTGTCAACAGACCACTTCCTGTTATGAACCTGCAACCAAAACTAGTCTTTGTAATGTCCATTTTACACTTAAGGTAACAGGGCTTTCTCGTCTCTGTTAATCTACATTTAGTCCTGGTTTAGTTCTGCTTTAGTCCTGGTTAAAGCCTGATTTAGTTCTTGTTAAGTAGTGGTTAAGTCCTGGTTTACACTTGGTTTACTTCCGGTTCAGTCCTTGTTTAATTCTAGAAAAATGCAAATCCAAATTCCAATATTAGAACTTCTTTAGTCCTGGTTATATCCTGGTCAAGTTCTGGTTTAGTCCTGGTCTGTTTCTGATTTAATTCTAGATAAATTCTTGTTAAATTCAGGTGTAATCCTGGTTTATAGTTGGTTTAGTCCAGGTTTAGTTCGGGTTAAGTCCTGGTTTAGTCTTAATTTTGTCTTGATTTATTCCAGGGTAGGTCCAAACTAGTCCAAAGTCTAAACTAGTCTGGTCTTTACCAAACCCAATATGAACTAGAACTAGTCTAGGATTACTCTAACTATACCATTAGCGTAATGCAGTTTGAGAAGCTCTCATATGATGCAGTAGTCCTGGTTTAGTCCATCTTTAAGTCTGGTCTTGGGTATAGTCCATGTTTAATGCTAGGTTTAGTCCTGGTTTATTCCTGGTTTAGACCCATTTTAGTCCTTGTTTAATTAACGTTTTAGTCTTGATTTCAGTCCTGGTTTGGACCTGGTTTAATCCATTTGTAAATCCAGTTTAGTCCTGGTTTAGTCCATGTTTAGTCCTAGGTTTAGTCCTGGTTTACTGCTCTACAAAGGCAGAACATCGTAACATCATGTTTGGTCAAAAATGAATTAAAGTCATTTTGGGGTATCTGAGACCTCCTTTATCATGTGAATAAATATCATGAAAAATATTGAGCTCAAAATTGACCAAAATTGCAGTAACTGACACTGTTTCTGCCTTTTGCCTTTGCACGACTCCTTATTTTTGGCACATGATACAAAGGCAGAGTACAGTAACTGCCAAATAAGGGTCAAAGGTCAATTTTGAGCTCAGTGTTTTTCACATACAAACATTTCTTCATTATAGCAACTAATTGTCAAATTTTGGGAGCCCTACCTATTATACTTTGGTCTGGACAAAACAGAAACGTTGAAGTCATTTTTCTCAGTTTCACACTCTGGCGAGTTAAGGTCTTTTGCATTTGTAGGGCAGTTTAGTCCTGGTTTGAGTCCTGGTTTAGACCTGGTTTAGACCTATCATTCAGTCCTGGTTCAGCCCTAGTTTTCTGATTGAATCTGTCAAAATGAACTATAAATAGAATTCTTTTACACCAAACTAACATTTTTTTCCACAGACAGTTGTCATTTCTGAGCACCTCCACCCACAGATTACCCACAATGCTGTGCTGTTTTAAAGGGCTGCTGGGTAAACACGAGCTTACGGGCAGAGAGGTGTGGCGCTGAATGATGACATCAGCAGACGCAGCCGAGAGGGTCTGGATTCTCTGGTTTAGACGTAATGTGTGTGAAAGAAGCGGGACTGGCCCTCAGGAGACAGTGTAGACTATATGGGTCCCTATAGTCCCTGAGTGTGAGTCAAACTAATGCCTGGAATACACTGTGTTTACATGGGTGTAATGGGGGAGTGGCAGCTGAAGTAGTAGCAGAATTTGCTTGTAGTGTTGGCAAAAGTATCGAAAATCAGATCATAATCCATATTAAAACTAGTATTGAAACTAGATTGAAGCAGGTATTGATACTAAAAAAATGGACAGAGGACAGAGCAGAACCTTTCCTGAATGTCTTTAGAATGATGTTGAGCTGTATCAGAACAAGTATAAGAGCACATAGACTAGTATACACCCATGGACCACTATGGAACCTACAGGACCACTGAGGGATTACACAGATATAAGGACACATGGGAATAGAAAAGAAAGTTCTACCATTTAATGTTGGAAAATCACATTCTGTTGTCTAAAGAGTGTTTTTTATTATCGTTGTGGTATCAGAATCGGCACTGGATATCAGAGTCTGTTCCTTAGTATTGAAATTGAGTTTTACATTTTATTATCATGACAGCACTGTTGGTTTGCAGGGTCTCCAGATCTTGAGTCCAGACTACTTTAGCTGGAGGATTGTGCATGTTTTTGGTTGAACCTGTGTGTCCAGTACTACAGTAGTACTAGCAGTAGTAGTTGTACAAAACAGTGTGAGCAGTATTTTCTAATTTCTTCCCCTCCTCTAATGTGTTAATCCACTCGAAGGTGGCAGTTCATTTTCGGGTTCATTTAAATCCGGATTAACTGTAAATCTGGTCTCAGACTCAGATCTCACTCCCTCGAGACTCCTCCTCTTCTCATCTCATAAAAATTCATGACGAATCAGGATTAGTTTACAATTATGTTCTGTTTGGTGGACTAATCAGTGAAGGTTGTCTCCAAAAGCTTGACTATGTTGCAAAAAAACACATTTAAATTAAAGGTGCATTGTGTAACTTTTGTGTTGGAGGGCTTGTTTCTATGGAGATGTCATTGCTCTGTCTGGGATGTTCCACAGTGTGACATTAAACAGCTCTACTTTACATTTATTCAGTTGCAGGTGGTTTTAGAGCTCAAAAATACCTAGAAAAACAGACATTCTGACTGTGAGCGGGGTCGCCTCTCCACAGATCAGCCCTGTAACTTGGTCTGGTTTGGTCTCCATGAAGATAGAAAGGTTTAATGCCATACTGTGGAACATTCCAGACAAAGCAAAAACATCTCCATGGAGAAAAGCATTTGATGGACCCTCCACCAGAAAAGTTACTCAAACTTTTTTTCATTTGAGGTGAGAGAAATGTGATTTTGTTTGTAAATGATGGATAACCAATGAGCTTCTTTGTTTCATGCGTCACTGGAATAAACAAATCTGTTTGGACGACCATGTTTGGTTCTGGCTCGAGACGAGGGAGTGAGGACCAGACTGAGATCCTTCTGTTTAAACAAATACACAGAGATGTCAGTCTGGACCTGCCAGGCAAATATACAGCCTACAAGTCTTTTTATTATTTACTTTTATTTTATTTATTGTTTTTATCTATTTTATTCTCTTTACTACTGCATTTATTCATTGATTTTATTATTTTTGTCTATTGTTTCTGACATTTTAGAGTTAAATCTTTTACGTTGCTGTGCCGCACTTTGGAAACTGTGTTGTTTATAAAATGTGTTTTTATATATATATATATATATATATATATATATATATATATATATATATATATATATATATATATATATATATATATATATATATATATATATATATGTATATATGTATGTATGTATATATATTTGTATGTATATGTATGTGTGTATATATATATATATATACATATATACATATATATATATATATATATATATATATATATATATATATATATATATATATATATATATATATATATATATATACAAATAAAGTTGGATTGGAAGTAGAATTATTATGGTAGATACAATTATGTGTATATATAAGCTAAATACAGGGGCTGGTGTAAGGAGATGTAAAGATGAAATTGTGATTATTATTATTATTATTATACATATTTTTATTGAGCAATTACAGTATATTCATACAAGATTTGCAAATCACCATTTTTTCTTTTTACATTTTTCTTATTTTCAATACCACCATCTTAAAAGTAAAGTAAAATCCAGATATTATCCAAAATTACATAAAGGCAAACAATTAATAGATAGTAATAATAATGAAAAATAAAATAAAAAAGGTTAACGAGAGAGAAGAGAGATTTGAGTCATTTGCAGAACTCCATAAACGAATAATCACATTTTTCTTCATTGCCCTTAGTTGTAATATTGATCTTTTCCAGTTTAAGAAATCCTATGACCTCACAAAACCACTGGGATATTAAAGGAACTGCAGCAGAATTCCAGAGATACTAAATACTGATGGAGATTTGACATGACACAGAGTTTTCTTTTACATAAGTGCCGATGGAAGTGTATTGATTTTTGTGCTAATACTGCTTTGTGTACACTACAGTGTATCGTACCGTCTGAAATCCTTATGGGACCTACAGTACTACAATAACTGAAATTTTGTGGTCTCGTATTGTCAAAAGTCTCACAGTAATAGTAAACAATATATCCAATCACAAGTCTTTCTGCTTAAATTCATTGTTATGATGCAGGTGTGGCTAAAAAACAGAGGAAACTACATAGACCATGATCCTTTGCTGTTTCAGTGCACACTACATGAAGACATAACTGTGAATAAGCACTTTTAAATATGAATTCTTTGCGTTATAACATGACCAAAGGCTTGTAAAGGTATTTAAAAAGGAAAATACTGTATTGAGGGATGTGGTGTTTAAAGGCGAGCGGCTGCTGTGTTTTCCATTGGCTCACAGTGACTCACAGACTACAGTGGGAGACGGGCACATTCCGGCATTCCTCCGTCTGCTGCTCCGCTCCACTCCATTTACTACAACATGTGCTCCTAATAACGCGCACTCACCTACTTCTATTATAAATATGTACAAATACTTTCTCTGGAATCCTGATTACAAAAGCGTACACAGTGCTTGAGTTGATTAGCCGGAGTAAAACAGGAACGAGGACATTTAAGGAGGTATTTTCAACGAGAACAAATCAGCAATTCAGAAAAGTTGATCATTGTAATGTAATATGCCCGAGGTAGTAGCAGTAGCAATGGTAGTAGTAGTAGTAGTAGTAGTAGTAGTAGCAGTACAGATAGCAGCATAAGTAGTGGGTGTCACAGACCAAATAGTAGCAGTAACTGTTGTAGTAGTGGTGGTAGTAGTAAACAGTCGTAGGCCTAATAGTAGTAGCAGTAGTGGTAATAGTTTTAGTGGTAGTAATACTTTTTGTAGGTCTAACAGTAGCAGTAACCGTAGTAGTGGTGGTGGTAGTAGTAGTAGTAGTAGTAGTAGTAGTAGTAGTAGCAGTACAAACAGTTGTAGGCCTAATAGCAGTAGTAGTAATAGTCATTGTGGTAGTAATAGTTTTCGTAGGCCTATAGTAGCAGTAACCGTAGTAGTGGTGATAGTAATAGTAGTAGTACAAACAGTCGTAGGTCTAATAGTAGTAGCAGTAGTAGTAATAGTTGTAATGGTAGTAATACTTTTCACAGGCCTGTAGTAGCAGTAACTGTAGTAATGGTGGTAGTAGTAGTAGTAGTAGTAGTAGTAGTATAAACAGTCATAGGCCTAATAGTAATAGCAGTAGTAGTAATAGCTGTAGTGATAGTAGTAATAGTTTCCGTAGGCCTATAGTAGCAGTAACTGTAGTAGTAGTAGTAGTAGTAGTAGTAGTAGTAGTAGTAGTATTAGTAGTAGTATAAACAGTCCTAGGCCTAATAGTAGTAGCAGTAGTAGTAATAGTTATAGTGGTAGTAATAGTTTTCGTAGGCCTATTGTAGCAGTAACCGTAGTAGTGGTGGTAGTAGTAGTAGTACAAACAGTTGTAGGCCTAAAAGTAGTAGCCCAAGTAGTCATGCCACATTAGTACTATTATACTATTAGCAGCAGCATTGTAATAGTAATAGTAGTAGTAGTAGTAGTAGTAGTAGTAGTAGTAGTAGTAGTAGTAGCTGAGAACAATGAAAAGATTGCTGCCTCAGTTTGTTTTTGAGCAGTATAAGTAGTAGTTCTTTTGGTAGACATAGCAGTAGTAGTGTAGTAGTAGTGAATAGTTTTTGAAAGAAAATGATCATGGAAATCCCCTTAAGTAGTAGTAATAGTAGTAGTAGTAGTAGTAGTAGTAGCAGCGTCTTGAAAATGATCATGGAAACCCCCATAAGGCCCTCCAGGTGTGTAGAATGATGTAAAGATCTTTAGCTGTGTGGATGGAGAGATCAGGACTTTAACATGAGCGGAGGTGAAGAGGGTGACGCTATTTTGTTTTTCCAAAGTGTGAAATGTAACAGATGTACACACACACAGACACACACACACACACTCAGAGTTTCGTCACGTCTCAGTCTGGTCATTATGAGGCGGGAGGAGCAGACAATTTACCTTAAGAATGTTTGGTAATGGAACTAAAAGCTCCCTGTAGAACTACTGCAGTGGTGGAAGAAGTATTTAATTACTTAAGTAAAAGTACATATATTTTGCATTTTTTGTTGAACACAGCAGCAACAAACTTTAATTTTTTTTCTATTAGTTTTTTAGAATAGTTAAGAGGCGGTTAAAATACATTTGCTTCCTGTCCAGTTCTTTTCACAATAAAACACATCCGGTTTACCAAATTAAAATATTTAGGCCACAATTACAATATATTTTTTGTACCTTTTTAAATTTCTTTTAATTCATATTTAAACCAAATAATACATATTTTCAATAACAATAACATTAAACACAATAAATTTACAACAGTAAAATAATCTACCTGAGTAAAAGTATTAAAGTACCTGTTTAAAAATATACCTTCTTATTCCATGCAGATTTTGAGATCTAATAAAGCTTAAAATGTAGTGATTTTGATAGCTTTTCTAGCTGTTTTTGTAAGTTTTTGTAAACGTGTTAAAATAAACCCTCAGCCTTTTCAGCAAGTCTCAAACTATAATATAATAACAAATACTTTTACTTTTCAGTCTAGTTTAAAAATGTAGTGGAGTAGAAAGTACAGATATCTGCTCTCAAATGTAATGAAGTAAAAGTAAATAGTATAAACTTTAGTAAATAGTATCCATGTTAAAATATACTTAAGTAATGTACAAATACCTTTTTTTTTTTTTTTTTTTCTAGTACAGTACTTTACTACTTTTACTTCATTCCATTCCACCACTGAACTACTGTGGGTTTATATATTTAGGTGCAGATTGGACAAGATTACAAACAAATGTAATCTGGATTTTTTCCCCTTGTATCAATATTAACATTCATTTCTTAAAAATAAACAAAACTTAGTTTAAAAAGTCTTAATGTCTTTATATATAAAATTATCACTTCCTCCTGAAATCTGCTCCAAACCACACCCAACACCCTGACAACCTGAAATTAGAATCTCAAACTCAATTCAAATGTGGTGAATCACACAGTCCTAGTGAAGTAGTAGTGATAGTAGCAGTAATAGTAGTAGTATGTCAGAATTAACAATATTGAAGTAGTTTAAAGTAATTGTAAGTGTTTCTTTAGTATAAACTGCGTTATGGCAACAGTAGAAATACCTGGTATATTTTAGTAGTAGTAGTAGTAGTAGTAGTAGTAGTAGTGGTAGTGGTAGAAGAAGCAGTATTAGTAGTAGTTGCTGTTGTAGTAGTTGTTGTAGTAGTAGTAGTAGTAGTAGTAGTAGTAGTTGTGGTGGTGGTGGTAGTAGTAGTAGTAGTAGTAGTAGTAGTAGTGGTAGTGATGGTGGTGGTAGTAGTAGTAGTAGTAGTAGTAGTAGTATGTTATGTCAAACTCAGATGGAGAGTGGGTGAGGCAGAATTTTCTCTATAAACAATTCATTATTTTTGAAAGAAATATAAACAGATATAGGACATTTTTTATTTATAGGATTTGGATCCACATTTTTTGACATTTTGAAGAGCTTTTAGCCAGTTTTAGTTTCATTTCAGAATCGTGATGTGTCTCCTTCTCTGTTTAAACTATAGAGGTACAGAGATCGTGAACACAGCAGCCTATTGGTGCTTTATTGTCCTTTCGTCTCCTCTGTGATTGTGCAGGAGCCAGGCGCGACTCCTAACGGCGCCTGTCTGTTTACCCGTTTATTTGTTTTTTTGACTTTTGACTGACAGGTGCGTGTGTGTTTGATTGACAGGTGGTGACTCCTTCCCGCGTGGGACATTCCTACAGCTTCAGCCCGGGACAGAACCAGCAGGACCTGTACGACGTCCCGCCCTCCAGAGCCCAGGGGGTAAGTGGCTAACTTTTCTTCTGGAAGGTCATCTGCTCGTTTCCATGGAAATGGTACTGCTGAAATGTCCCATAGTACGGCATTAAACGTCTGTCTCCACGGGGTCAAGCAGGTGACGCTACTAGGTCAAGTTACAGGTCAGATCTGTGGATAAGTGACCTTGCCCTCATTAAGAAAGCATGTTTTTAAGACAATCCCCTGTAATTATAAAAAGTAATATAAGTTTAATGCAATACTGTGGAACATTTCAGGTAAAGCAATAACATTCTCTGTGGATACAAGCAGGTGACAGACCCTCCCCTCAAAAAGTTACACAGTGTACCTTTTAAGTACATATAATAGCTTTTCAATCTTTTTCTAATTCAATTCAATTCAATTTATTTTTGTATAGCCCAAAATCACAACAAGAGTTATCTCGGCGGACTTCACAAAATTGTTGATTTAGCAGACAGACGGAGATGTCAGAGAATAAAGCAGAATAAGAAACATTCATAAATCAAAAATACAGAATAATTCTGACTTGGTTTAATGGGATAGTACTTGTGGTCAGTATTTATCATAGTTTTACATCAGTTAAGTGACAGTTTGTGGAAAAAAGTTGAGGGGAAAAAGTACAAAAATACAGGAAGTAGTTCTAAAATGTCATCAACAGAAAAATCCATACAAAACACAGCAACAATGTACGCACCAGGCAGATTAAACCTTTATCAAAATAAAGGTGTTGCCATTTGTTTGTATTAGTCTAATCAGAACTATTGTGTCATTTAGGCAGGTTTTGGCCCATGTTTACATTATGGTTGCTAGGTAACAGTAACAGGGATTACCTCAATGTATGTCATATCTGATGCCCAGGAAGTAAAATTATAGACTTCTCAAACTAAAAAGCTAGAAAAAAGTAAAAGTAACAGTGACAGGCTCCATTCTCCTGCTGTATTTCTCCATCCACACCACAACATCTGGGAGGGCATCTGACACACCACATATGCCCCCATTTCAGTCTAGCACTACAGGGATATCGGAGGATGTGAGGGCATCTGACACACAGGGATACAGGAGGATGGGAGGGTATCTGACACTTTTATAAACTCATTTTCCATACTGTTTTCTTCCAGGTGTATGACGTTCCTCCGGGCCACGTGCTGAGCTCTCCGTACCCAGCACTGAGCCGCTCTCCTGGGCAGAGCGTGTACGACGTGCCCCCCTGTCAGCTGGAGCCTCGGGGGGGACAGGGGGTCTATGACATCCCCCCTCCTGCTCAGGGGGTAAGAGACAGAGACATGTTTTACTGTGGGACATTTAAGAGAGGTTAGGCACAGGTCAGACTGTACTGTAGTAATATTATACCCAAGATTGTGAAATACTACTTAAAAGGTACAGTATGTAACTTTCTGTAGGGGGTATGTTACTTGCAAGATTCCACGGTAATTAGGGGTGGGATGGGACACAATTTTCACAAGACGAGACAACCTGAGATTAGGTCCACAAGAACGAGACAAGACAAGATTTTGACATAATTTGTAATAATTAAGTAGTCCTATCCATTTCACAATTTTGGCTCCAATACTTAATTCTTTTTTAGCCCAAGCCAAAGGTTAATTCAGAGGGAAAAAATCTCACAAGATCATTTTTCTCATGTTTGCACAAT
Organism: Taenioides sp. WSHXM2023; assembly: GCA_029959045.1. Classification (NCBI taxonomy): domain Eukaryota; kingdom Metazoa; phylum Chordata; class Actinopteri; order Gobiiformes; family Gobiidae; genus Taenioides; species Taenioides sp. WSHXM2023. The sequence continues at coordinate 3,871,402 of CM057097.1, forward strand.
AGGATCTATTCATGCTTACGTCACAAACCGGAAAGACGCTTGGAAACATGCGATGTCGACTTCTGACGGGCTCTGACGGTAGTAAGTCTGACAAAATCTAGGAAAAATTAGAAAATGGCCCAGTTTTCTTCATCTCCATCTCATTGTAGCGTTCCATTATGTTCGGCTAATCACCAATTACAACTGTTCCTGAGTTTTCGTCATTTCCTCACTGACGCACAACTCAGAGCGCAGTGGGTACATGCGATTAGAGGAGGCGAGGGCGCCAAATTCCAGATGATTCCAAACAGCACATACGTATGCAGTCTTCATTTTACAGAGGATCACATTTTCTTCAGTGGATTTATCACAGTCGATCGGCGAGCCCAGTGTCTGTAACTACACCGGAAGTTCTCATCGCATGTTTCCAAACGTCTTCCTGGTTTGTGTTTGTGTGAATAGAGCCTACCTCGTGGCAATTTTGTCTCGCGAGATCTTGTGGCACGAGATCTTGTCCCATCCCAAACAGAAATAGAAAGTTACCTCATAGACATAGATTATTTTTAAGCCATATTGTTGATACTTTGCAGTGACGTGTGTCTACTGTATGGAGGAATATTCAGTAGTTACCATGGTGGCACAATGTAAGCATTAGCAAACAGAGGCAAAAATACAAAATGGATTTAAACAGCACATTTTCAGGAGCCTGTGATCAGTCCGAGCATTCATAGTCCTGTTTAGGAGTTTGATTTTCAACAAAAAAGTGAAGGAGACTAACTGAAAAACTGTTGGTGAATGCTAGCTAGCTTGTGACAGTAATGTTATTTAAGAGAGACTTGTTTAACAGCACAAATCATGTTACCGGTTGTAGTTCCTGTAGTTAAGTCAGTCCTTTCTGGTCAAATTGTGTTAAATCAAAGCTCACATTAAAATCTAACAAAGTCTCAGACAGAGCAGTGCCTCCAGTTAGCATTGCACCACCAGGGAATGTTGATGACACCAACCAATACCATATTATAGCCAAAGGAACAATATTTATCTCAGCGGGACAATCCTGGACTGGATAACCATCAATAAAATCAAAAATTCCATGGCAACAAGCAGAAAGAGGCCCTCCTCTAAGCCAAATAAGAGCCAAGTTTGTGGAGATGCAAGCCCGATCTCAGTATGGTTTTTCAGTGCAATAAAAACAACCAGAAAAGTCTATCTTTGGCTAAAAAGTTACATATTGAGGCTATAAAGTTCATATTTTCTTGATAACTTTGACTTTTTGTTGGTATTTTAACATCATTTAAACATGTTTATTCTTGTCTTTGTGTTACACTTTAATAGCCCTTTCAAACTCCACTGCCTCCTGTAGCTTGAACGGGTCTCAGTCAAAATAAGGAAGTGGTTTTCTCAGGTCCAAAAACATCAGGAGCAGCTTAGAGTCTCCAGTTTCTACAAATCACTGAAAAATAAAATCCAACCAAACGTCAGAGTCTCCGAGCGTTTCTGTGGTGGGTTTAAATCAGGAGGTTTTCTGCCAAATATTCCAACCTAAAATTGCTCCATGTGTTTGACTCTGAAGAAAAGGGCCAAGGACAAGTTCGAGTTTTCAAACCGATTTTAGTTTGTACTTTGTAAAAAAAGACACCACAAAAAGAATTGCTTGACATTATTATTATTACATTATAGTCTTACTAAATACTACAAAAACTGAAATGTATGCAGTAAGTTTAAGGTTTACCATGTAACTTGCTTTGCCTGAATGTACCACAGTATGGCATTAAACATCATATAGACACACTACAAGGCCAAGTTACATAGGTCAGATCTGTGGAGAAGCGACCATGCTCACTGCAAGAATGCATTTATATTTGAGCAATAAAAACACATTAAATAAATCAGCTTAATCGGACTTCAATCTCCCGCAGAGGCCGATTTTTTTAGTTTTGGCCAACCTGCTGCTCTCTTATAGATTTATGGGGAAAAAATGGCAAATGGGTGAGTTCGTAGTAAATTGAAATGACATAATTTGAGGAAAATATTCAAAATTTGCTAAATCAACAATTTTGTGAAGTCCGCCAAGATAACTGTTGTTGTGATTTTGGGCTATACAAAAATAAATTGAATTGAATTGAATTGAAAATTGGCCCCATATATCGGCCCAAAAATATCGGCAGAGCTTAGCTGAATTAGTTTCTCTGGATTCGGCATCGGCCATGAAAAATACACATACTGGTCCATCCCTATCAATCACAGTTTTGTACTTTTTTGGTAAGAGATTAGTTTTGGAATACAAAAAAACGGTTCTCTGGCTTCCCCCCAAATCTGGTAAAAAGATTGTAAATTGTTTAAGCATTAAAATAACTCTTCTTCTCTCTTCTGTCCTTAGGTCTACTCTGTCCCTCCCTGCAGAACCACCCCAAACCACCAGGAGTCAAACTACGACTTCCCGCAGCCCGTGAAGTCTGTGAAAGCTGAGGGCATTTACGACATCCCGCCTCCCGCTTTGACCAAACCCACGCAGATCTCCTCTCAATCTGTTTACGACTACCCCCCTCCGTCTTCTAACCCAGAACCGTCCTCTTCAACGCACAATTTCCACAACAACAACGAGGGAATCTATGACGTCCCTCCGCCCGCTTTGGCCAGCTCTGGATCGGACATTTACGATATTCCACGCGGCAGTACCACCAATCGCACATCTCCAAATGACAGCAAGGGGATCTATGATGTTCCAGCGCCAGATTCGAGAGTTTCCGATGTTACCGATGGCGTGAACCGACTTTCGTTTTCAAGCACAGGCAGCACACGTAGCAGCATGTCCACGTCCTCTTCGTCCACTGGGTCTGCTGCAGAGGGGAGACTCGTACTGGACCTGGATAGCGCTTTGCAACGATTGCACCGCTTGCAGCATAACGTAGAAGTAGCAGTTGGAAATTTGCACACGATGACGGCGTCTCCTCATTGGCGGACTTTCACGTTCATGGAGAGACACGCTAACGACGTGCGTATGATTTTGGATAGGGTGAGGGCAGCTGTCGCGGATTTTGTCGTGTTTGGAAGAGGCGCGGCGGCTAATGCTACCGCGCTATCCGACTGTAGCCTGCACAGTAAGCTAAGGAGGCAGCTAGTGAGACTTGAAGACTCGCAGCAGATCGTGATCCAGATTTATCAGGTTTTGGATAACAGCGGATGGGCCATTAACGCGCTAGCTACTTCCAATTCAGTACGGCATAACAAGACGGATGACTTGGATCGGTTTGTGATGGTCTCCAGGACAGTGCCGGATGATGCTAAGCAGCTAGTGTCGACGATTAGCGCTAACGCAGAGTTACTGTTCCGGAGGTCGCACATAGAGGAGAGCCCGGACGAGATGCACACCGCTCTGAGCTCACCTCCGTCGGACAACGAGAGCTACGGAAAGCCCTTTCCCACCACAAACCTCCAGGACAAAGACAACATGAACCACAGTGAGCAGTGCGTAAAGAGCTGGATGGAGGACTACGACTATGTCCACCTACAGGTACACAGTGGTATTACACACAGTAGTGTTCTGGAGATGCTGCTGCTTTGCCTGAATCCACAATATGGCTTTAAACTTTTTTATCTCCAAAGAAAATTATTTTTTAGCAATAAAAAAGCCTGTAATAGAGTTCATATTCATATGAATATTTACATTTGACTAAATGTTCTAATATCCTCACCTATGTCATGAGCTTTGGGTCCGAAAGAACAAAATCGCTGATACAAGCGCTTGAAATGAATTTCCTCCGCAGAGTGGTTGGGCACTCCCTTAGAGATAGGGTGATGAGCTCAGTCACACGGGAGGAGCTCGGAGTAGAGCCGCTGCTCCTCCACGTCGAGAGGAGCCAGCTGAGGCTCGGGCATCTGTTCCGGATGCCTCCTGGACGCCTCCCTCGGGAGGTGTTCCGGGCATGTCCCACCGGAAGGAGGCTCCGGGGAAGACCCAGGACACACTGGAGGGACTATGTCTCTCGGCTGGCCTGGGAACACTTTGGGGTCCCCCCGGAGGAGCTGGAGGAAGTGTCTGGGGTGAAAGAAGTCTGGGAGTCCCTGCTTAGAGTGTTGCCCCCGCGACCCGGCCCCGGATAAGTGGGAGAAAATGGATGGATAAATGTTCTAATATGCATTGTCTTCTTCTCTTCTCTTAAATAAATAAATAAATTGAATGCCATATGATGGAACATTTCCAGCAATGCAAGAACATCTCTGAGACAAGCAGATGGCAGACCCTCCCCTACTATTATGGATGGAAATGGCTTATACTTAAATAGTAGTACATAAAAAAAGAACATTAATATTAAAAATTGTATTTTAAGATTAGAGTCTGGCACGGCTCCATCCTCAGGCTACACAATAACACAAGAATCTTTCTCTTTTTCCCTTTCAGGGCAAAGAAGACTTTGAGCGTCAGCAGCAGGCTCTGTTGGACAAAGAAAACATCATCAAACAGAGCCAGGTGCAGCTGGGGCAGGAGCAGGTGAACACATTACACTTAAGAATACAATGTGTGCATAAAACACAGATGATAAAAGAGGGGGTATTATGCAAATTATTATTGGTTTTTTAAGCTTCTTACCATGTTCTAGCATTCGCTCATCCAAAACATGCCCGATGAGGTTTTAGATGTCATCATGCATGTTTCAGTAATTTAGCGATCTCTCCCAGGCCCTTTTCAAACTCACCAGGAAACACATCCCTCTGAGCAGTAAGATTCTGTACAAGGCTCCGCCCACTAGCCTTCATTACCCATCCTCCCACACGACAATTCTATATCGATATACAAAAACATGACAGAAAACTGTACACAACAACCTGATGTGATGTGCAGTAGTTTCATTAGCAGGATGAACGTTGATTGTGTTGTGATAGCGCTTTGAAGGGGGGGTGACTTAGCATGGGGAGCAAAGGGAGGGGAGACTCAGAGCGTGTTTACAGTGAATATAGTATTTCTAAAACAATAAATCTAAATATGATATGTGTTACAGTTAATACCCCATAATGGTGTAATACTCTCTCTTTTAGGTAATATTCCACAACAGTTGACACACAGACTTCCTAGAATCCTGGAAGTCTTTTATCCGTTGTGCAGATCTCAAAAGTGGAAAATACACACATTTTCTGCCACAAAAAGTCTTGTAAAGTCGTGCTATTCTCAACCAGACTTTTCCACAGGCCCACGGGTCTCATAAAACTGTTAGAGCAGCAACAACAAGAAGTGGGTCAGAGGAGGAGAGGAAGAGGAGAAGAAGGAGGGAAAGAGGAGGACAGATAGAAAAGAGAGGAGGAGCAGAGGGAGGAGCAGTGGGATAGAGGAAAAGAGGAGGGAGAGGTGTGGAGAGAGGAGAAACAGTGGGAGAGAGGAAGAGCAGAGGGATGAGGAGGGGAGGGATTGTAGGAGAGAGAGGAGGAGTGGAGAAGGAGGAGCTGAGAGAGAGGAGCAGTGGGAGAGAGGAAGAGCAGAGGTAGAAGAGGAGAGAGAGCAAGAGGAGGAGGAGCAGTGGGAGAGAGAATGGAGATGAGTGGAGTGAGAAGGAGCAGAAGGAGAGAGATGAGAGTGTAGAGAGAACAGAGAGAGAGGAGGAGAGTGGGAAAGAGGAAGAGGAGAGGTAGGAGAAGAGAGAAAAAGAGGAGGGCCAGTGGGAGGAAGGAAGAGAGGAGGAGTGGAGGGAGAAGCAAGAGAGGAGATGGTACTGAGGACAGAGAGAGGATAAGACAGAGGGAGGAGATGAGAGAGGAGGGATAGTAGGAGAGAGAGAAGAGAGGAGGAGCAGTGGGAGAGAGGTGAGAGAGGAGGGATAGTAGGAGAGAGAGAAGAGAGGAGGAGCAGTGGGAGAGAGGAAGATCAGAGGTAGGAGAAGAGAGAAAAAGAGGAGGACCAGTGGGAGGAAGGAAGAAAGGAGATGGTACTGAGGACAGAGAGGGAGAGGAGGAGAGAGATAAGACAGAGAGAGGCGGGATAGTAGGAGAGAGAGAAAAGAGAGGAGGAGCAGTGGGAGAGAGGAAGAGCAGAGGTAGGAGAGGAGGAGCAGAGGGAGAGAGAAGCGAGAGAGGAGAGAGAGAATGAAGGGATTTTGCGTGCAGCGTTACATAAATGAGAAAACAACGTGCGGAGAGGAGGATGAGCGATTTACAGTGTGAAATCAGGAGGTATGTTTGTGTGACGGAGCAGCTGATCTCTGCAAAAATCAGTTTGTCCTGAAGAAACCTGAACTAATGTGAACCTGATGCATCTGAAACAGGAAGAGAGGAGAGGAAGAGTGGAGAGGAAGAGAGAAGGAGAGGAGGGAGAAACCTGAACTAATGTAAACCAGCTCCATCTGAAGGTCTAGAGAGAGAGGGAGAGAAAAGGAGAGAGGAGGGAGAGAGAAACCTGAAGTAACGTGAACCTGCTCCATATAAAGCAGGACGAGATGGAGAGAGAGAGAGAAAGGGAAAGAGAGGAGGAGAAAGAATTGAGGGAGAGAGGAGGAGAGAGAGAGTAGAGTTGAGGGAGGGAGGAGGAGAGAGAAAGAAGAGAGGAAGCAGAGGAGAGGAGGAAGAAACCTGAACAAAGTGAACCTGCTTTATCTGGCCCAGGGAGAGGAAAAGAGAGAGACAGGAGACGGAGAGGTAGAGAGGTGGAGAGGCAGAGAGGTGGAGAGGTGAGGGGACGTGGAGAATAAGATTTAAAGAGGAAGTATTCACCTCCACATGAGAAACTGGAAAACTGTGGAAAACCCATCAGGAAACTCGTCCCTCTGAGCCCAGACCTCCTCAAACCCTTTCTCTCTTGTTGAAATCACTGTAGACTGTTGATAAAAGGTTGGCGGTTGAATCCCTACTCTAACCAATCACTTCTGCCAGCGTGCCCTTGGGCATTTACTTCTTCTTACTCCTCACTTTTACCTTCTGCATTCATAGCGTCCTAATTATTGAGTTTATAAGCACTTTTCACAACTTTCAGAGACCAGAGTTTTTTCGTAATTGTAAAGCCAACAACAACTAGCATGCTAACGCGCATTATTTTGACCTCAAGAACTGCTTATACATTTGTCTGTACTGGGGCAAGACATATTTTGCTCAAATACATGCATAAAAATCAGGTACAGGCTCTTTAATACATTTTAAGACATTGTCAGCAGAAGTAAGTGGGTCAAATACGCTGTTAAAATATTGAGAAGTTCTACTGTCATAGGGTCCCACTGTCATCTGGTTGAGGGTCCATCGCATTCTTGTCTCTATGGAGATGATTGTTTTGCCTCAAATGTTGCAGATGGAAAGGAACTTGTAGCTAAATCTGGCTGGCGCAGAGCATCTTTTCTCACTGAGATTAATGTTTTCTGTGCACTTGTTTTAAATAAAAACAAATAAAAATAAATAAAACTTGTCATTATTAAACGTGTTTGTTTGTGTCCACAGATAAACCAGTTCAAGCGTCTGGAGCAGGAGGTGAGCAAACCAGTGGAGAACGACATTTCACAGTGGATCTCACAGCAACGTTTTGGACTCACCCCAAATTTAACCCCCAAAAAACCAGACCCAAGCGCCCCCACGACCAGCCCCACCAACCCCACCACCCCGACCGCCAGCCCCTCTCCCCAGATCTGCTCCAGGGACAAGCAGCTCCTGGTCTTCTACTCGGACCAGTGCGGACAACACTTCCTCACCCTCCTCAGCGCCATGGACGCGTTCTTCTCCTGCGTCAGCTCCGGGCAGCCTCCGCGCATCTTCGTCGCTCACAGTAAATTCGTCATTCTCAGCGCGCACAAGCTGGTTTTCATCGGTGATACTCTCTCTCGCCAAGTGTCCACGCCCGAACTGGCCAATCGCGTGATGAACGCCAGTAACGTGCTCTGCGATTTGCTGAAGACGGTGGTGGGGGCAACCAAGATGGCGGCGCTGAATTACCCGAACACGGCGGCGATTCAGGAGATGGTGGACAGAGTGACGGAGCTGTCTCAACATTCGCAACAGTTTAAAGAGCAGCTGCTGCACATGTCCATGTCGTGATCTGTGTCATGTGGTTTTGTTGTCAAAGATGCAACGTGTAACTTTTCTGGTTGTGGGTCCTTTGTGTTCTTGTCTTTATGGAGATGATTGTTTTGTCTCCAATGTTCCACAGTAGGGTTGTCAAAAGTATTGAAATTCAGATACTAATAGATACAAAAACGAGTATCGAAACTAGATCCTCATTTTTCCTGAATATATTTAGAATGATCTGGAGCTGTATCAGAACAAGTATAAGAGCACATAGACTAGTATACACCCATGGACCACTATGGAACCTACAGGACCACTGAGGGAGTACACACATATAAGACCACATGGGAATAGAAAAGAAAGTTCTAGGATTTAATGTTGGAAATCACATCCTATTGTGAGTGTTTTTTTATTATCAAGTCTGTTCCTTAGTATCGAAATCAAGTTTGAGATTTTAGCATCGTGACAACACCAGTAGTAGTTATTTATTACAAACTCATGTAAAAATACCTTAAAAAATGTGTAAGCAAGTTCACCTCCACAGACGTGACCCGTACCGTGGCCTGGAGCTGTCACCTGTTGTCTACATGGAGTTAAATAAAAAGTTTTGTTGCGAAAGAAAATGTGATTCTGTTAACTCTACAAAGGTTTTGCAGTGGTTTAATGCCATACTGTGGAACATTTCAGGCAAAGCATCTCCATGGGGACAACCAAAAAGTTGCGTAGTCCGTCTTTTAAGTTAAGTACTTGGCAGATCAAGCGTAACATTATGACCACAGAGATGTAAGGATTGTGTATTTCATAATGTTACGCCTGATCAAAACTCACGGGTCCCTATGGAGTACTGGAATCAATACAACTCACTGTCAGTGTCGGAACATGTGAAACTGTTGATATTTTGCAGTCACATCATAATGTGGGTGTTCTACATGTAATTCTATGGCAAAATGTTCAGAAGTTTTTTTAAACACTGAAATAAAAAACCCAAAATTGATTTAAACAGCACATTTTCAGGAGCCTGTCAGTCAGTTCTTTCTGGTCAGATTGTGTTAAAACAAACCTCAGATTAAAGTCGAACTTGAGTCACAGAACTTCAGACGGAGCATGCCTACAGTTAGCATCACACCCTCAGGGAATGTCACATCTGCAAAGTGTCAATAGTCGTTCAATTTCTACAATTTTGTAAATATTTTTGTAAAAACGACTACACAAACCATGATACATTCTCATACACCTGCGATATGATGTGCTATAGCTTTCCCCAATTGTACTTTAAAGATTATATTTTTAGATTTGACTTAAATTAATAATGTAATGTCAGTGTCATTTTTTTCTCATTTTTTGTAATTTTATATTTTATGTTTTATGCTTCTAATATTTAAATTATTAATATTTTAGCATTGTTGCATTTACCCCTATGAAATTTAAACCAATAAATGATTATTATTCCAATGAACTAAACACATTTTCAATTCTAAAAACGTGTATAATTTCAAACTCCATAGGAATGCTGTGTGAACTGTATTAACCCAACATGAAACCGTGCACGTTCAGTTCTGTGTGTTCTGTCTGTAATATTTGCTGCCTTTTTGAGTACTTCTTATTACATATTATATATATTTTGCCTGATTTTAGCCGGTTTTAGTGACTGTACATATGTTTGGTGTAAATATTGGCTGTTTTGTTTCGGCGGTTTTGTAGTGTTGTAGATGTGTTTCGTACATTCCTGTTGGAGCACCTTCGTACGTGTCGTGTGGGTTCATTCTGTTAAAAGTGGACGCTTGTGCCTCTGCTGCCTCTGTATAAATCTTCTTTATGTTGATCTCATGCTGAACAATTCTACAACAGTAAAGATTTCTCATTACAAACTGGACTCTTTTTTTTTTTTTTTTTACTTGTTAATGGAGAGTGTGGATTTCATCTTTCTAACTTGCAAACTATTGAGTAATACATCGTGTAAATGTTTTTACTGAAATACACAGAATGATTTCAGAACGCTATAACAATCAAAAATTCTAAACAAAACATTACGTCTTCTGAATGGTAAAGTGTCTAGATCCACTTTATTTATGCATCACATTTTACAAACAAAGCCATTTCCAAAGTGCTGCACAGAGACAACAAAACTGTCCTCAAAATGGCACCGTAGAACAGGAAGCTGAAACCCATAACTTAACTTTGAGTTTAACTTGAAGAAGACATGCTGTGCTTTTTAGGGGTGTTAAGTGTTAATGTAACTCTATGAATCCTGCGCTTTTACAGTGCTACAAAAAGGTGCTACAATCACATCCAAATTCGCCTCAATCTCAGTATATCAAATCAAATGTATTTGTATAGCACATTTAAAATAGCCAAAGATTACCTACCTATTATCATTATAATCATAAAAATAATAATAACAGCAAGGTGCCATGGCGTCTCTTTCTAGCTCTGGACAAATGCCAAGGAGAAAAGGTGTGTTTTGAGCAAGGGTTTAAAGTGTTCAAGTGACTTGATGTGCAAAGGTAACAGAGAAGGCCCTACCTCCTCTGGTCCTCAGCCTGGTCCTCAGCCAGTGCAGACCTCTGGATGGGACATGGGGCTGGAGGAGTTCAAATAAATAGGAATGTGCCATGCCATTAAGACATTAAGTGCAGGTATTTAATAATCTCAGTTTTTTTCTAGTTAAAAGGCGAGCTGCAGGATTCTGGACCCCTGTAGGCGGCTGAGCTGGGCCTGGCCAATGCAGCATACGAAGAGTCACAGCAATCGAGCCATGAGGTCACAAATGCATGAACGGCCTTTTCAAAGTGCACATGTGGAATGTACAATTTGATTTTGCTTAAAACACTGATTAAAAAAAAAAAAAAACTTGATTTAAGAAGAGAGCTTACTTGCTTTTCAAATTTAGAACCTCCAGAATTCCCTCCCTGAGCTGCAGAGGCTGCACTAGCACTGACTCATGATTGGTGCAGGTGCTGGGGTTTAGGGAGTGACCGTTCAGATCAGAGAGAGACATTTTAGGTTTAAACACACTGGATTTCAGCTTTGAAACTGTCAACACAAATGAGAGTCATGTGACGCGCATTCTGCTTTCTGATTGGATAAAACAAAATTATAACATAAACAACTTCCAATGTGTCCAATGATTTTGTAATTAAGAATCAGCATTACATTTGTTATCAGTAAAAGTTTTATCTGACATATCAGCTCTATAGTGTCAAGTGCAGGACAATACAGAATTACTCAAACATGCAGGAATCTCTCCAGATATTACGTGAGTATGAGTTAATGATGAGGGAACAGTGTCAGAACATTAAACTCCATCAGACCAATTTCAGATTTGGAGGGGGGTGTCATCCTAATAGTACGGGTGCAGTGCCAGGTTTCAGGCTGTGCCAAAAAATGCCAAATCGGTCAATGTTGTTGGCTCTGCACTAGTTTTGTAAAATGTGTCCTTTTAAGTAGTTCACACCTGCATACCTAGAGTATAATTTAGATCAAATGGACATGTCCCTGGTCCTTCAGGTTCCATAAGTCTTAAGTGTGTGTCTCTAAACACATGTTCTGCTCTGGAGCTGGAGGAAGTGCATTTTTCACACAAACAGAATCATAATCAAAACTCTGTGGACGATTGTAAACACACAGGTCTGGATTCACCTAAACCAGTGTCACCTGCTCTGTGTGTGTGAACTGTCCCTCCGTCTGTGTCCACTTCACTCCTCTGTGTCCCCTTCACTCCTCTGTGTCCCCTTCACTCCTCTGTGTCCACTTCACTCCTCTGTGTCACTTCACTCCTCTGTGTCCCCTTCACTCCTCTGTGTCCACTTCACTCCTCTGTCTCCACTTCACTCCTCTGTGTCCACTCCTCTGTGTCACTTCACTCCTCTGTGTCCACTTCACTCCTCTGTGTCCACTTCACTCCTCTGTGTCCAGTCCTCTGTGTCACTTCACTCCTCTGTGTCCACTTCACTCCTCTGTGTCCACTTCACTCCTCTGTGTCCAGTCCTCTGTGTCCACTCCTCTGTGTCCACTTCACTCCTATGTGTCCAGTTCACTCCTCTGTGTCCACTTCACTCCTATGTGTCCAGTTCACTCCTATGTGTCCAGTTCACTCCTCTGTGTCCATTTCACTCCTATGTGTCCAGTTCACTCCTCTGTGTCCACTTCACTCCTCTGTGTCCACTTCACTCCTATGTGTCCAGTTCACTCCTCTGTGTCCACTTCACTCCTATGTGTCCACTTCACTCCTATGTGTCCAGTTCACTCCTCTGTGTCCACTTCACTCCTATGTGTCCAGTTCACTCCTCTGTGTCCACTTCAATCCTATGTGTCCAGTTCACTCCTCTGTGTCCCCTTCACTCCTCTGTGTCCCCTTCACTCCTCTGTGTCCACTTCACTCCTCTGTGTCCCCTTCACTCCTCTGTGTCCACTTCACTCCTCTGTGTCCACTTCACTCCTCTGTGTCCAGTTCACTCTTCTGTGTCCAGTTCACTCCTCTGTGTCCACTTCACTCCTATGTATCCACTTCACTCCTATGTGTCCAGTTCACTCCTCTGTGTCCACTTCACTCCTATGTGTCCAGTTCACTCCTCTGTGTCCACTTCAATCCTATGTGTCCAGTTCACTCCTCTGTGTCCCCTTCACTCCTCTGTGTCCACTTCACTCCTATGTGTCCACTTCACTCCTATGTGTCCAGTTCACTCCTCTGTGTCCACTTCACTCCTATGTGTCCACTTCACTCCTATGTGTCCAGTTCACTCCTATGTGTCCCCTTCACTCCTCTGTGTCCACTTCACTCCTCTGTGTCCAGTTCACTCTTCTCTGTCCAGTTCACTCCTCTGTGTCCACTTCACTCCCATGTCCACTTCACTCCTCTGTACCATAAAAGGGTCTGTATACTTTAAATGTGACCACTTCACATTCAGCTCTGTCTGTAAACTGTCTCTAACCTGGAGAACTATTGACCACAATAACTTTTGACCAGTCAAAAGTTTGGAAATAATGTCTCAATAAATGTTTTTTGTTTGTTTGTTTGTTTGTTTTTTAATATGTTTATTACTTTCTGCAGTTTAGATACTATAGATACTTATATATGTTTACATACTGTACAGAAGACATCAGATATATGAAGCAAGATCTATGGGATTATGTAGCAAAGAAAAAAAGTGTAACAGCTAAATATTTGTTATATTTTCTATTCAAATCCTCACAGTCTCCACCCTTTTTCTTTGTGGACAGCTGCAAACTCTTGTCCTTCTCTCCATGAGCTTCAAGATGAAGTCTCCTGAAATGGTTTTCACTGCACAGCTGTGCCACGTCAGGGTCGAGAAATGCCTGAAGTGTAAAGCAGTGCTCAAATCAAAGTGTAAAGGTTTTTTTTTTTTTTTGGAAAATCTAAAACAAGTTTGGAGTTAGTTTGAGTGTATTTTTTGTTCATCACATTCCACATGTGTCATTCATAGTTTTGATGCTTTAGAGAGAATCTACAGTGTAAAGAATCAAGAAAATGAAGAAGAAACGTTTATTTAAAACTTTGGACTGGTCATGTTTGTTCTTTCTTAACATTTTTTATTTAATTTCACATTTTTATCAAACACTGCTCCACCTGCTCCTCTGTCTTTCACAATCTCTGCAATAAGAAAACAATTTCCAGAAGACATGTCTGTAGTCCAAACGGTTGCACTGTGGAACATTCCTGGTGCTGTGTACAGCCTCCACCGGAAAACTTTAAAAAACACTAATAATGCAAAATAACCTTGAAAATAAATAAAATAAATATAATAAACACCTGGTTAAATGCAAGATGGATACATTTAATGCCACAGTAAGGAACCTTCCAGACAAATTGATCACATCTCCATGGAGACAAGCAGGTGGTATGCAAAATGTCCACAGGAAGAGTTACAGGAAACATCTTTAAAAAGCCTAAATAATTATAAATAAATGCAAAATCTGTGAGCTTTGTGTGTTATACTTCATTCTGACAGGGCATCTGATTTAGCGCCTCTTGTACCACAGAGAAAGAGTGAACCCGGTGAACTGTGTGAGCGGTGGAGACAAGACCACAAGACCACTGCACACACACAGGGTAAAGAGAGGGAGAGAGGGGGAGGAGAGGAGAGAGAGGGAGAGAGGGAGGGTGAGAGAGAGAGAGAAAGAGAGGGGGGGGCATGGACAAACTGGTCCAGACTCAGGGGTGAGAGAGAGAGAGAGAGAGAGAGAGAGAGACGGAGGAGGAGGGGGAGGTAAAGAGAGGGAGAGAGAGAGAGAGACCAGGAGAGAGATAGAGGGAAGGAGAGTTATAAGAGATAGGGAGGGAGGAGAAGAGGGAGGGAGAGAGGCAAAGAGAGGGAGAGAGTGGGGTTATATGAACAAACTGATAGAGACTCAGGGATGAGCGAGAGGAGGAGGAGAGATGGCGGGAGACGAGGAGAAAGAGAGGGGGAGGGAAAGTGATGGAAGGGTGTATGAGAAGAGAAGAGAAGAGAAGAGAAGAGAAGAGAAGAGAAGAGAATAAGGAAGGGGGTCAGCGAGGGATATGGAGAGTGATAGAGGGGTGTGTGATGGCAGAAAGAGAGTTGGACAGGGAAAGAGAAAGGGGGGAGGAGAGAGAGAAGGAAGGAAGGAAGGAAGGAAGAGATGTGGAGGATGAGAGAGGGAGAGAGAGGAGGAGAGATGGGAGTATGAAGGGAGGCAGAAGGGGGTGAGAGAAGGAGAGAGAAAGAGAAAAAGGAAGGAGAGAGGGAGTGAAAGAGAGGTGGGAGGAGACACAACTAAATCCCGTAAGCTTTAAGAGAGAGTGAGGTGAGAGACAGAGAGAGAGAGAGAGAGAGAGAGAGAGAGAGAGAGAGAGAGAGGTGATGTCTGGGAGGAAAAATAACAAGCAGGTGTGGAGAGAGAGAGGGTGAGAGAGACAGAGAGAGACAGAGACAGAGAAAGGTGATGTCTGGGAGGAAAAATAGCAAGGTGTAGAGAGAGAGAGAGAGAGAGAGAGAGGTGAAAGGACAGGAGAAGTTAGTGAGAAAGAGAGTGGAGGGCAAAGAGGGAGAAATTCTGTATTTTTGATTTATGAATGTTTCTTCTGCTTTATTAATCAACAATTTTGTGAAGTCCGCCGAGATAACTCTTGTTGTGATTTTGGGCTATACAAAAATAAATTGAATTGAATTGAATTGAAATTATTTAAAAGAGCAAAAGGGCATTGGGTGTATTATTAAACAGAGAGAGAAGAGAGAGATAAAGAGAGGAGAGGAGGATGAATGAATGAAGGGAGAGAAGAGAGTCAGAGAGACAAACAGGTGTGAGTCCTGAGGAGGTGGAACAGTGAGGAGAAGAGAAGGGGATTTCACACTAAAACTGTGAGAAAATACAGCTGTGAGCAGAGAGAGAGAAAAAGAGAGGGAGAGACAGAGAGGGAGAAAAGACAGAGAGAGAGAAGAGGGAGACAAGGAGTGACAGGCAATTAGAGAGGGTTGGAGGGAAGGAGGGAGAGTGAAAGAGAGGAGAGAGGGGGGTTCACACTAAAAAAAAGTGACAAGACTACAGCTGTGACCTGAGATAGAGTGAGAGAGAGAAAGAGAGAGAAGAGAAATAGAGAGGGAGAAGAAGGGGGTAAAGAGAGAGACTGAGGGAGAACAGAGGAAATAGGAGGAAGAGGGACAGACAGAGAAAGAAGGGGAAGGGAGGAGAAAGAAAGGGAGAGAGAAAGAGAGGGAGAGAAAGGGAAGAAGAGAGAGACAGAGAGAAGGGGTTAGCAGAAAGAGAGAGTGAGGCAGGAGGATGAGAAAGAGAGAGAGAGAGAGAAAGAAAGAAGGGAGAGGGGGCAGGTCAGAAAGAGAGAAACAGGAATAGAGTGAGTGAAAGAGAGAGAGAGAAAGAAAGAGAGGAAGATATCAGCACTCGAGAAACAAAGAAAGTCCATGTACAAAGTTTCCATGACAAACTCCACCATCTCATTACTCGTTTTTCCAGGTTTTCCAGGCCTTGGGGTGAGCAGGGCCTGGAAAAACGACATCACTTCCTGTTCCGACCACACTCACTTCCTGTCAGCGGTGGATGAACTACATTTTTTTTGTTACTTAACTAAGTAGAGATACTGGGGCAAAATATCACTCAGCAAAAGTAAAAGTATCACATTAAAAAGTATTAAAGTACCGGTTTAAAAATGTACTTTAGGAGTAAAAAGTACAAGTATTTTGCAGAGAGTTTTGCAACAATTAAACAAATGTAGTGATTTTGATTTGGAAATGTAACAGAGTAGGAAGAACAGATACCTGCTCTCAAATGTGGCCAAGTAAAAGTAAAAAGTCAAAAGTTTCCACAGTAAAATGGACTTAAATAAAGTACAGATACCTACAAATTGTACTTAAGTATTGTATTTTTACTTTTGTACTTCATTTTCCATCACTGTATCTGAACACGAACGCTCAGTTGTAAACACATTGCCATGACAACCATTTTAAAAGTCACAAAGCCATTATTCTCCGAGCTTTTACTGCTGCGCTTTCTCATTTAAACAAGAATCATTTGGGAAACTCGAGTCGGACCGTGAATCGTTCAGGTGTGTGCGGTTCATCTTGTGGTCTGTGGTCAACATGAGCTCACAGAAGCTTCATCAGGCCCAAAAATCAGAGTCTGGCTCATTTTGTACGATAATGAACCATCTGCATTTTTGTCGTTTAGAAATGTAATCTGACTGGAGACCTGGAGTTGTGTTTCATTCACATGTTTAACGCACAAACCCTGCAGATTTAGGCCGAGTTCTTCTCTCAAACTGAAAACTTTAGAGTAATAAAGGACTTTTAAAGGTGTATTGTGTCATTTTCCTTATTGTTTTGTCTGGAATGTTTCGCAGTGTGGCATTAAACCTTTCTATCTTCATGGAGATCAAGTTACAGGTCAGATCTGCAGAGTATTCTAATGACAAAAAACTAGTAATGCTTGTGTTCTGAAAAGCAGCTGTTTTGTTGTAGAAAACCGAACAAGTAGGTCAGTTATCATTGCGAGATAGGGCCAGTGCCTTGGTAAAGGTCTAGACTATCAAAGCATGTCAGTACGAGGTAAAACCAGGACATTTCAGAATAAAATAGTTGACAAAACATTAAAGTTAGTCGTACTTTGGCACAATTTGAAACTATTTTTTAGAAACTTACTTGGGTTGATGTGTTTGTTAAAAGTGAAAATTAAAAAAAATCTTACATGAATCAGTTTTAATCAATTCTGTATGAACGCCCTATGTAAGATGGACTCACAATCCGGGCCGAGAACTAAACCTGGTCTTAACAAGGTCTTAACAAGGTCCAAACCAGGACTAAACCAGGACTAAAGTATTTTTGAGCTAAATGTAAGGTAGACCTGTTTAAAGTCATACTGTGGAATATTCCAAGCAGAGCAATGACAAGCAGGTGACAGATCCCCAACTCAAAAGTTACAACCTTTAAATAGAGACATGAAAACAGCCCTTTTTTATTATTTTGCCCTAAAAAACATGAACATAAAACTGTGATGCGCACAACAGAATTACATTAACAATTAAACTCAATTATTCGCACAGTTATTTAGAATTTGAATGAGTTTTTACTGAGATAAAAGTCCTCAAAGTCTGGGGTCAGTACATTTGAATCCGGTTATATTCTTCTTCTTAATATATTAGTTATTGTTTTAACGTCCCTTTTATGACAAGTTCATTTTCAGAAGTCACAGAAGAAAATATGACTGTGACCACTGCTGTGTTGGTGGTTCCACTGGGGTCAAACTAAATCACAGTCTGATATTTGGAATTCTACTGCCCCCTGGTGTTACTGTTTGGAAATTACACTATATTTGAACATGACGTTAAACAGATTCCCTAGAGTCAAATGGTATACTGTTTAATAAATAATAATAATAATAATAATAATAATAATAATAATAATAATAATAATAATAATAATAATAATAATATAGTCTGCATTCTGTATGTCCTGTCTGTGTGTGTATGTTTGTTTGGTAAGTTGGTCCTGTTTACCTATTTGTTTCTTTGTTTGTTTTTATTGTTATATTTTATATTGTGTTTCCTTTTTGGTCAGTATGGTTTATTCTTTGGTTGTGTGTATGTATGTATATATATGTATATATATATATATATATATATATATATATATATATAGAGAGAGAGAGAGAGAGAGAGAGAGAGAGAGAGAGAGAGAGAGAGAGAGAGAGAGAGAGAGAGAGAGAGAGAGAGAGAGATAATATTATTATTGTTTACATTTGTGTTCATTATTTAATTTGTTGTGTTGACGTCTGTCTGGTTGATGAGGATGAGGTATATAAAAAAAAAAAATAATAATACTACTACTACTAATAATAATAATAATAATAATAATAATAATAATAATGTGATAGGAAAGGCAAGTCTGCTGCTGCTATGTGTGTGGGTTTGAACTGCCAATCCTGTGGCTACTGGGTAAAAGTATAATCACTGCACCGCTGTAGTCTCTATGGTTTCAGAGTGATGAAAAATTTGGACTGTTACTATAGTAATAAACAACTGGAAATAGAATATTTTATCATTTCAGTGTTGAAAAGTCCTCAAAATGTTGCCAATAAACAGGAAGTTAAAGGTCCAATATTACACAAAATAGACTCTTGTGAGCTTTAAGTCATTATAATTAGTTTCCTCCTCAAAAACAGACCTGGAGTTGTGTTTTGTTTCATTCACACGTTTGAGTAACTCTTTATTATTATTCTGGCAGCATTTCCAAAGCTCCGTTGCACCTTGTGATGTGATGTAGTGGTAGTTTTCAAGTGAACAGCTCATTTTACCTTTAGTTCAGTAGAGATTGGTAATTCCAGGACTGAAATCACCCAAATGATTCTAGGTGTATGGGGTTTAAAAACACAGTGGAGCATTCCCTGTGCCTAAATCTGCAGGGTTTGTGTGTTAAACGTGTGTGAATGAAACAAAACACAACTCCAGGTGTGTTTGTGACGAGGAAACAATATCTGTGAATAACTCAATTCCAATAATATAAAGTGAGTTTGCAGTAAAAGTAACAGAGACAAGAACACACAGAGACTTTCTGTAAATACTTGACTTTATTGAGGGACTAAAGTGTGAGCCGTTACATAAACAGTGAGGTAATAGTTCGATACGTCTATGAAGATTTCAAGTTATTAAGTTTCAAATGTCTTTCAAATGTCGTTTACAAAAATATCCACGTTTGTTTGGAACAGGCCCGAGGCACCGCGCGCTTCATTTTAACTCGGCAGTTTTCCTTTCACTGCGTCTTTGTTAAAATACGTCCAAAATAAAAACGAAAACCAGTTAAATGGATGGAATTTCCAAAACAAAAATGTGTAAGAAATTTAAAACATTGCACTTTTAATGAATGAGAAAAACACACTGAAATGCTATAGACAGACTGACATAGTTAAGAGTTCATAGTTGAAGATACATTATGTAACTTTTCTAATGAGGGATCTGCTATCTGTTGTCTCCATGGAAATATGAACATGTGTACTAGAATGTTCCACAATATGGCATTATAAAAAGCACAGTACTTTTACAGTGAGTGGGGTCACACGTCCGACGTGTAACCTGGCTTTGTGGTGTCATCTGTTTGTCTCCATGGGGCTAAATGGGTTTAATGCCATACTGTGGGACATTCCAGTAAAAGTGTTCAAGCAGGTCATGATCTCTCGACCAAAAAGTTACGTAATGTATCTTTAAATATTGACACTTCTGTGCAAAAGTACTGAATGACAAAAAACTAGTAATGCTTGTGTTCTCAGAAGCAGCTGTTTTGTTGAAGAAAACTTAACAAGTAGGTCAGTTATCATTGCGAGATAGGGCCAGTGCCTTGGTAAAGGTCTAGACTATCAAAGCATGTCAGTACGAGGTAAAACCAGGACATTTCAGAATAAAATTGTTGTTTGAATTGAGAAAACATTCAAGTTAGTTAGTCGTACTTTGGCACAATTTGAAACTATTTTTTAGACACTTACTTGGGTTGATGTGCTTTGTTAAAAGTGAAAATGTAAAAAAATCTTACATGAATCAGTTTTAATCAATTCTGCATGAACGCCCTATGTAAGATGGACTCACAATCTGGACTAAAACAGGTTTAACCGCCCAGAACTAAACCCGGTCTAAACAAGGTCTTAACAAGGTCCAAACCAGGACTAAACCAGGACTAAAGCTTCTCTGACAACTGCAGACCTAGAACATTCCACAAGAGCAGTACTAAACCAGGACTAATAAGCTCTAACTGCCCAGTCTAACCCTGAACTAAACCAGGATTTAACCTGAGACTAAACCAGGTTCAACCCAGATCTTAGGCACTCCACAAGAACCACAGTTTTGGAGGTCTGACTCAGATGTCTGAACAGTTCAATTCTTACCCATTTTAACACAACGACCTCAAGGACTAAACGTTAATGTGCTCCTGATATCTCCCACTAAGAGGAGCCAGGATGAAGAGAGTCCATTTGAGTAGAATCACCGGTTAATGTTATAGTTTATGTTATGGCTAATGTTATGGTTCATGTTATAGTTAATCACATTTTGTAGATTTTAACTGGTCTTAAATGTCACTTTTGTTACAATGATGGGAAGAATGAACTTAACATAAAAAAGCACTGCATTTGTTTGCTAAGGCCCTAAGCAGAGGAGCGAGGTGGACCGTCTCCTCCATAAGATCGAGTGGTCGTTGTCGACAAACTGTAATATAAAGTAGATAAGCGTTAAAAACAAGGGTATAAGGAGATATTTCTGCACTGTTCTGGTTCATTTTACAGCCCACTCACTTTTTGTGCAATATTTGAACTTGTACAGGCACGTTTTAGCACAACTCTCATGGGCTGCAAAATCTGTTCAACATTATCAAGAGAATACCTCAAAACATAGAAATTCAATGTTGTCAGTATCAGCCACCTCAAGCTTAAAGATGCATTGTGTAACATTTCAGGTGGAGGGTCTATCAACTTGTTTCCTTGGAGATATTATAGCTTTACTAAGAATGTTCCACAGTACAACATTCAATTACAGGTGTTTTTTAGTTCTGCAAAAATAACTTGGAAATACACTCGTTCTTACTGCGGTCACCTATCCACAGATCTGACCTGTAACCGTGGAGATCTGCTTGTCCCCATGTAGATAGACGAGTTTAATACCATAGTGCGGAACACGTCAAGTAAAGCAAAACCTCTATGATAGTGTTGTCACGATACTAAAATTTCAAGCTCATTCTCAAGTTATTCAGGAAAGGTCCATTTCGGTCCTGTGGATGGGATTTTTTTAGTATCGATACCTGCTCAAATGAGTATCTGTAACTGATTTTCGATACTTCTGACAACCCTACTGCACGGAGACCCACTTCACCAGAAAAGTCAGACAATGCATCTTAAAAAAAATTAAAAATGTCACAATTACAAACCCAACATCACACAGAAGGAATGGACAGATATAGGCCAAAATTAAACCAATGGCTTTTCCCTTTTGAACCAGATTAAGAGCTGGTTACTTTAAAGTGATCTGACAGAGCTCACCCTGGCGCCCATAAACTTCAAATCAGGACCAAACTTAAAAATCTCTCATCTCTCGAAGTTAACATAGTGTTTAGGAGACTTCCGGAGAGGCCAGTCTTTGCCTCGCGCTCTTGGGTCTGGACCTCAGAGGTGCCTGGTTGGTCTCGGGTCTGGTCTCGGACTCTGAGGTGGTCTTGGATTCTTGGGTCTCGGCCTGGGGGGTCGTTGCGTCGCTCACGAGTTCACGCAGGAACTTGAACTTGGACAAGAAGAGCTGCCATACCACGTACCAGCCTGAAGGGGGCAGAGGAGGGCAAAAGGTGAGTACACAATTACAATTCAAGACACTTCAAAACTTTTACTACTACTACTGTTTACTACTTTCTAGATTTTAGATACACATGGAAGACATCAAATATATGATGTATGGAATTATATACCAGAAAAAAGTGGAATAACTTAATTTTTTAAAAATATTTTCTATTTAAATTCTCAGAGGACAGCTGTGAACCCTTTTCTCATTGAGCTTCATAATGAAATCTCCTGAAATGATTTTCGCTTCACAGCTGTGCCACGTCAGGGTCAAGAAATGACAGAAGAGACCAGACTGGGGTTCAAAGCAAAGGATAAAGGCAATTAATTTTTCTATTATTATTATTATTATTATTATTATTATTATTATTATTATTATTATTATTATTATTTTGTATCTAAAACAAGTTTGGAGTTATTTTGAGTGGATTTTTTGTTTACTTCCTTCTGCACAGTTTTGATGCTTCAGTGAGAATCTACAGTGTAAAGAATAAACAAGAAACATGAATGAAACTTGACTGGTTCTAGTAAATGTACCATTGTGAGTTATGAATCATGTTAGAATTCAAAACATTTCTGTAGAACTGTTTTTCTGCATTCATATATTTTAAGTAATCCCACATATTTTAGACATTTAGGTGGAAAACCAGGAAGTGCTTTCATCATTGGCTGCGTCTCAATTCTCTTTCCTCGTTTCCTTCTCCTTGATCCTCCATTTGTCAGCTGTGAATCAAATGTGTCGTATTAAGCGGTGTCCCAAACAAAACCACAGAATGAAGCAGTAAACCTGAGGGAGGCTTCAGGAGGAGACACCAGAGAAAAGAATCAAACTTTCTTGGTCTCAGTGAGGATTTTAGGTCCTCTCTCCTCGCTGTGTCTCCTCTGTGGGCGGGACTTCCTCACCCACTTCCTGCAGAATCGAGGAGAAGAATCAAGGCAAAGGAAGCGAGGAAAGAGAAATGAGACGAGGCCATTATCAGGACACCTTCTTCAGACTGATTCTGATCAATACAGCTCTTACATCGCCTCCATCATGATTATGCATCTCAGATTTAGAGCTAGCCGTTATTGTTGGCATATTTTCACCTTATTATCAAATGTTATCAGCTCTCTGCAGACAAGTCCTTTCACTCTCCACTCGTAACAACACAGTGACTATTTCACAGCCTGGGTTTAAGTTGTCAAAACATAGAATTAGTGTTATCAAGATACTAACATTTCCAACTCGATTTCGATATTAAGGAACAGACTCGATACTCAATACTGATTCTGATACATGATGATGATAAAAAACAATCTCTCTTTTGACAATAGAATTTTCAACTTTAAAACATGGTACTTTCTTTTCTATTCCCATGTGTCCTTATATGTGTGTAATCCTCAGTGGTCCTGTAGGTTCCATAGTGGTCCATGGGCGTATACTAGTCTATGTGCTCTTATACTTGTTCTGGTACAGCTCCATTCATGATACTTTTTTGGTATCGATGCCTGCCAAAAATGAGTATCTAGTATCTGATTTTCAATACTTTTAACAACCCTACATAGAGCAATGCTTGAGTTTACAAATATTGTTTAAAAGCTTGAAAAATTAAGGATCAATTCTAAGATGAGATAATAAGAAAGCATTTACATTTACAAGGGCTGCACAATTTAATCTCATTTTGTGACTTTTCAGAATTTTCCAATTGCTATTAGATTTGCGATACTTGTTTAAAAAGTAGGATTCTGTGAGTGAGTGCATTTACATGTGTAGTCTTATCCTGGTTATGAAAATATTCTGGATATGGCATTTTCATGCGCTCAGAGAAACCAGGATATTCTTTATTCCTGTGTACATGCGCCATCAGAGGATCCTGGATATTTTAACTTGTTGCTATGGTAACTATGGCACAGATATGGCAAGGAGCTAAATATGTTTCTTTCATTTAACAGGTTTCTAACAACAAAAAGAAGGCATGCATTTAAGTAAGAACATAAGACTGTGGAGCTCTGTCACTGCTTCAGTAAAAGTCGTTTTTAAGCATCAGTTTACTTCTAGATCAACACAAACAGACACAGAAGTTAGTCTGGTGTTAAAATGTGGCTGTATTAAACAGTAAACTGCTTTATTTTGTTTACAGATATACAATATTGTTACTTTCAAAATCCTAGTAGGAGTCTGAGATGTTTTGGTAAAGTAACTGCTCGTACCATACCTGTTACTTGAGTTTGCACATGCTCAGTACAGCACTGCATCTACATGCCACAGTATCCTGGATACAATCAGAAAAACGCAGTGAGAGCCTCCTGGTTTCTCATAACCAGGATACTGGCACATCCAGGATACTGATATCAGGATACTGCGTCTACATGGACACTCACATAACCAGGATACTCAAAAAATCATAACCAGGATACTCGAGCGCATGTACACTCCTGTAAACAACTCCAGAAGCAATGACGTCACAGAGAAGACTGAAATCTGAACTGACAAACTAATACTAAAACAAGAATCCCATGCATTTCAGAACATGTTTGTAGAGGTCTGAACTACAGGCTCAGCAGCTTTTACACAGAATAAGAAAACATGGGAGACACAGGGAGGGCATCTGACACAGAGGGACATTTCAAAACATGTTTGTAGTGGTCTAAACTACAGGATTAGCAACTTTTACACAGAATAAGACCCCATGGAGACACAGGGAGGGCATTTGACACACAGGGAGGGCATCTGACAGGAACATTTTAGAGGTCGAAACTAGTATTGCTGGGTTTCAGATGACATCACAGCATTCTATAGGCCAATAATATTTAATACAGATGGGGAGCAGCTAAAATGAATATTGTTTAACTGCAGATTTTTATTATAATACAGCACGGTCTTGGGTCTAGTCAGTAATGATCAGGTTTGATATTTGGGAATTTACCCTTCTGATAATTCATGGCAAAATACAATATAATTAATAGGAAAAACTGGCTCTTGCCCCCAACTGTGATTATAACATCATAAACATAGATACAACAAGAGTTTTCTATTAAAAATCTGTACACGGAACAATGTATTACCCAAATAATTGCACAAACTCAAATTGCGTTTTCTCTTTCACAGTGTACAGTCAGCATTCTCAGAGGAGTACGTGATTAAGCATCTGAACAAACATGAGCCTGTGGTCTCTGCTGAGGTAAAAATAGAAACCCCCAAACTACTGCAGTAACTAAAGGACATTCAGTACACGTTTACCACCTCATACTTCTAATATACACATGAGAAATACTTACTGTTACGTAACCAGGACGCACAGCCATCTTACTCCAATTACAGTAAAATGTTTTGTCATTTAATGGTCCTGTATTACACAAAACGAATTCCTATGAGCTATGAGTCATTTTAGAATGTTGTTACCTCATCCCAAACATACTCGGAGTTGTGTTTTGTTTTCATGTTTGAGTAATCCTTAATTATTAGTCTGTCTACATCTCCAAAGCTCAAAATGCTCCGTTCCACCTTGTGATGTCATGAGTTGTCAAGTGAACAGCTCCTTTTACCTTTAGTTCAGTAGAGATTGGTAATTCCAGGGCTGAAATCGTCCAAATGATTTTAATAAAAGTGTAGGGAGTTTTAAAACACAGTGAAGCATTTCCTGTATTACCCCACCATGACATCACAAGGTGGAACAAAGTGTTTTCTGTTTGAGAAGAGTTTGTGTATTAAACATGAACGAAACAAAACCCAACTCTGGGTATGTTTTCGATGTGGAAACTACATTATAACATAGATCAGAAAAGAATGTAAAATTGTGCATTTATTTCAAAATACTCACCAAAAAGCATAAAAAGCAGAGCGCAGATGAGCGTAGCCACAATGACCAGCAAAGTGAGTCCCACGCTTTGCCACATGTTTCACTTCTCCTCCGGCATCAGTCAGCACAAACACCGGCTCCTCCGCCTCTCTTAGCCCGGATCAGACCCGCTTTGACCGGGAATCACGGACACGGCTGGAGGACACCGAAGCCCCAAAGCCCCGGCAGACCTACGGACGTGCGCTTGTTTGTAGCGAGGCGGTGGCTAGCTGCAGTTAGCTCCTCGCAGATCGCAGCGGGTAAAATGTGCACAAAAAGGCGCTAAATGTAAAATAAACAGTGACGCGAGCTAAATGCTACGGCCACGGAGGGAGTAAAGTCCTTTCACTGTGGGCTACATAACTGCGGCGGGAGTTTGAGGCTCAGATGGAGCAGAGAAAGAGGACACAAAACTGGGTTAAGACAACATCAGCGTCACCGAAGCGAGACCTACTGCGGCTGCGCGGAGGAAGGGGCGTATGGGTAATGTAGTCAGGTTGTTTAAATTAGTAAAAATGTTGAGATACGACATGTTTTTGTGTTTTTATATATTTTATTTTAGCCTATTAGTCCATGTTTAGACTCGTTTTATTAACTATAAAGCTTTAAATGTCGAAATAAACATTAGTTTTATATTATTACATGTTGTAGAAGACATCGTATTTGTAATGGCCAATATGTTTACATGAAATTGGAAGGAATAAGAACTAACCACTAACCATATGTAGACGTGTGGTGTTGCATAAATAATGATTTTTCTTCCACTGTTGCCAAATGAGCAAATTTAATATTTATAGAGTTAGATATTTACATAAAAATGACATCAACAGAATAAGAGACTCCTGGCTGCTATTATTTAGGCTCGGTTGATCGATCAATCATTAGCACTTTCTCCCTGAGGGGAAATGAAACACACTGAGCAGTAACAACAATATTTGAAAGCTCAAGCAAAAGCCTCAGTGCAGCTCAACAGGTCATCAGGTCCAGTGTCAGGGCAGTGTGAGGACAGTAATATCCCACAGGACAAAAATGTCCCTCATCTGTGTCCTGTAGCATCGCAGCAGCCTCCAGGGGGCGCAGGCTGAGCTCTGGAAAGCTTCTCCTAAGCCTCGCTCTCTCTGCTCTGTTGTTTTGTTCGGTGATGAGACAGGACATCCTTTCCAATTGTTTCTTCTAGAAGGTCTTCTGACATATTTGGTGTAGAAAGCCTGATGCACTGGTGTAAAAGATGATTGGTTTATAATAATAATAATAATAATAATAATAATAATAATAATAATAATAATAATAGACGCTCAAAGTTGCTTTATAATTTGGTGCATTATTCATTCACCCCAAACCCGGTGGTGGTATGATACTATCGTAACCACAGCTGCCCTGGGACAGACTGACCTCAACCCTTCTGACCACCACCGACCCTCACACACCACATTCATACTACACAATGCGGGTGATATGAACCTGTGTGTGTAAACCTTGAAATTACAGGGTGCAGAAAATGTGATTATTAATGGGCAGGGCATCTGGGTTTAATGCTGTTATAAGTTTGGTTAGAGTCTTTGTTTTTAATTGAATGCGACAAATTACTGATGATTCTTTTCCAAAACAAAGATGAGGAGATGATTATGTGAGCAGTCACGGAAGCAGACGATTTTTATCTGTGGTTATGATCGGAGCATTAAAACATTACGAGAGGTGATAAAACTTAATTCCATCTGACATAACTCCATTCTGGCAGACGACAGGAGCGGAGAAACAAGGGAAACCTTTACAGCGAAACGATTTGAATGGAACTGCTCTTTCACTAAATGCCTATTGAACAAGTCTGAACCCTTTTTGCCTATAACGTAAGACAGTGATTCTCCAACTTTTCACGCCAAGTAAAGAAGAAAATATGTGATTTTCCCAGAACCAAGCCAGGTCCGAAACTGGACTAGGTCTAAACAAGGGCTTAAAGGTGCACTGTGTAACATTTTTAGTTTATGGTCCGTCACCACCTTGTCTCCATGGAAATATTATTGCTTTGTCTAGAATGTTCCACAGTATAGATTAAACCTATTAAATTTATCACAAGGGACACTAGCAGGTTACAGCACTACGCTACATTACAGGTCAGATCTGTGGAGAGTCGTCCCTATTCACAGAAGGAATTATTGTATTTTTCAGCAATAGAAACACCTGTAATGAATAAATGCTAGATGGAAATGTTTAATATAACACAGTTCATCTAATTTACATAATAGTTATTGATTGACACATGCTAATTGCTGTGTTTCAGATGACATCACCACATTCTATAGGCCCAAAGCTCAAATCATTACTGTTCAAATGCAGATTTCTGTGCTAATACGGTGAGTTCTTGGGTTTAGTCTGTAATAGAAATGATCAGGTTCAACATTTGTGAATTTACCTTTTGGGGACTTCATGGTAAAGTACAATGGAATCAATAGGGAAAACTCTCTTCCCCCATCTGAGAGTTTGATATGCTCACATTCTAGAATCTGAAAACCACCAATATATGATATTGGTGTATGATATATGTTTAAGCAAATGAATGTTTAAATCTTGAGCTGTGAAATCGTGAAAGTTTGTGTGCTGCGCCGTGTTTAGAAATTTCTCCTCGTGTCTCAGCTCGTGTCCAAAAGCACACAGTCATCTTTACTTTTATCCTCAACTTTTTTCCACAAACTGCCACTTCCCATGCACTTTTAAAGGCCCAAATTACACTATTTTCTGATCTCTGATAGTGTTTCCTCATCACAAACAGACCTGGAGTTGTGTTTTTGTTTCATTCACACATGTTAAACACACAAACCCTGCAGATTTTTGCTGTGTTCTTCTGTCAAACTGAAAACTCTCTGTTCTGCCTTGTGATGCCATGTGGTAATACAGGAAGTGCTCCACTGTGTTTACAGTGTGTACAGATCCTGCTGGTGAGGCCGGTAGGATCTGTAGTGGGAGCAGAGCTTGACTCGCTCACATCTGTGGCTGAGAAGAGAGTTCTAAACAAGCTTCTGTCCATCCTGGAGAACCCCCAGCACCCCCTGCACAACACCATCACCGGACAGGAGAGCACCTTTGGGGACAGGCTGTTGTCCCTGTCCTGCTCCACAGACACACTCTGGAAGTCGTTTCTATTCAACGCTTCACTATAATTTGATATATTGATATAAATTCATGTTTTGTATTATATTATGTATTGTATCATGTATTGTATGTATTGTGCCTTCCTTCAAGATAATAAACTATCCATCTATCTGTTTTTAAACTCCACACACCTTCACTAGAATCATTTGGGTGATTTCAGCTCTGGAATTGCCAAACTCTACTGAACTAAAGGTAAAAAGGAGCTGCAGGTGGAACAGAACAGTTTGAGCTTTGACAATGAAGACAGACATTTATAAAAAAAATATATTACATTTTTTTATTACTCTTGTTATTATAATATATTGTGATGTGTGAGCTACTGTGTCCAACTAATTTCCCTGTGTTTGTCTAAGTTTAAGTCTAATAATAAAGTGTTACTCGAACATGTGAATGAAACAAAACACAACTCCAGGTCTGTTTTTTGAGGAACAACATTAGAACATGACTTAAAGCTCCATTTCACATAATATAGGACCTTTAAGTTCAGATAGACTTTCACCAAATTGGCTACTACTATACTACAGTTATCAAGTGATGGGTTTTGATAGAAGAACTCAGACTCTGAGAGGATGCACGAAACTTACAATAAACTTCAACTGAAACTTAATAACACTGGTACTAGGAAGCTGTGACCTCAGATGCGGCAGGGTCAACTTGCCAAAGAACATCACTAGTACTTATACCGTTATGATAATACACCATATATGGTGGAATACTTGGACAAAAGCAGGAGTTGAACGGGGAGTACGGAAATGTCATGGAATATTTAACATAAACATGAACTCCTATAGCCACTGGAAACTCCCTTATAGGATCATTTCTGCTTTGTCTAACGCACATCTGGATAATGAGAAGAGGAGCATTTCAGACTTACTACTACTTACCATAGTCCTACTTTTATACTCTTATTAGTTCTTATATTACTTATTATACTCAGATCTCTAATTTCACTTATTACTTTACTTTACTTCTAGTTTTGTCTTCCGTTTTTCTTCCTTCCTTCATGTTCCACTCACCTGTGCCTTGCTGACCTTGCTGCATCACGGGACCGCCCTCCGTCATCACCTCATTTGCCTATTGAGCCCGCGGTGCCCCGGTGTACGCGCGCGCATGGAACGCACGGGAGCGACGCCTGAAAAACACTTCCCTGTCGCGGTTCAGTCATAAGAAAACCTGCAGACACGCGCGCTCATGGCTCCTCTGCGCGAACGAACGACTCACGGGACATAACGAGGCTGTGGGGAGAGGATCAACCAGGAGGTAACGTCGTTTATGGCATGATTTTGAACTTTTACGCACGGTTACGCGAGCGAAATGGTTTGGGGAACGAAAAGAGACGTGCCGGTCAAACAGGACACGCAAAAGACTACACCTAAACCCGAAGAAAGCTGTCGTGAGTTATTCACAGTTCTAATTCCGAAAACACACGTCTTTTAGTTTTTTTTGTATTTATTTCATGTATAAGCCAAAGTCGTTGACAAATACTGATGCTACGTACAGTTTACGTAATAAGGCAGTATTTTTAGGACTAATTTTGCTTATTGCTGTTTTTTTACGCAATTAACTAACTGTAGCATGTTTTTATTTCTTACATTAAGACAACACAGTAGTAGTAGTAGTAGTAGTAGTAGTAGTAGTAGTAGACCAATTTGTTGTAGTGGTAGTAGTGTAATAGTAAAATGCTTTAACTACATTATGACTTTTATAACTTACTTCTAGAGTACAATAATGTCTACTACCACCACAACGACTAAGACTACTACTACTGTTTCTATGTTGTTGTCATGATGAATAGTACATTTGTGATGTTCAACATATTTTACTTATACTAATAAGTATTAATAATATTATACTTATATTATTATACTTATAATATTTGACCATGCTCTGCCTGGAATGTTCCACAGTGTGACATTAAACAGCTCTACTTTACATTTATTCAATTACAGGTGGTTTTCAAGCTCAAAAATACCTAGAAAAACAGACATTGTGACTGTGAGCGGAGTCGCCTCTCCACAGCTCTGATCTGTAAATTGGTCTGGTTTGGTCTCCATGAAGATAAAAATATTTAATGCCATACTGTGAAACATTCCAGACAAAGCAATGACATCTCCATGGAGAAAAGCATTTGATGGGTAGAAAAGTTACACAGTGCACCTTTAAGTAACTGCCGATACCCGATATTAACCGATATCAGTGTAGGGACGGAAATGAAACCATGAATTTCAATTGAATTTTATTTTGTCTTATTAAGGCAAGGCAAGGCAAGTAATTCAAAATGCTTTACAGAATAAGAAATGCATTAAAATCACAATACAAACGAATGAAAACATAAATAATCATCATAAAATTAAAAAAGAGAAAGAGACATTAAATGAGAGAGAATGAGAGAGATGAGTGCAGAATGAAAACCTTTCAGTCATATGCACAGCTGAACAGAATTGTTTATTAAGCACATTTTTTTGTAATAATTGCCATATTCCACAAAAAAATCCTCAAATTTCTTCCTAAAAAGCCGTGTAGTTTGAGCCCAGTTCAGTCCTGATGTAAAACTCGGCGTCTTCTGTCAGGAATCATGGTACGGTATGGTACACTTTTTATGTGTACAGGGACAGTGCACGACAATACATTCACCAAGACAAAAGTCACAGGGTAGATGCTGGTGCAGGTTATAGCATGGATACTCATTTATACGTGTAGTCCCTGAGCAGGCTGGTGGAAATACTCATTCAGTATATATACATACAAAGTGACCAAAAATAAATTAAAACAGATATTACTTATTGTCACATTGTTCACTACTATTCTAAAAACAACATACAAGACACACAAGCACATGCACATGCCCCTTCCATCCTTTATCAAGACCCAACATCTGCACACACACACACACACACACACACACACACACACACACACACACACATATTCTACTAATCACTCAAATCACACTCCTTCCTAATGTGTACAAACTTGTTTAGAGATCAGCCACTTCTTTGTGAGACGTGCAAACATTCGAAAGCCTGTGCAGGTTCGAATTTCTGTCGGTAAATTATTCCAATGACTCACAGCGACAGAGGAGAAAGAGGATTTGGTAAGTGCGGTCTTACATTTGAAGCAGGATAAATAAACAAAGATGAAATGATTTTTTTCACAATAGCTCCAAAAAGCAGTGGAGATTTTCAGTTATAGAAGCTGATCAGACTTACAGCCTGTTACATACCTATTCAGTTTGTGGACCTGTTCCTATTCAAAATGTTGGCTCAATATTTTGGATTTTCAGTTTGGATAATTCTACATAAATAAAGTGTATTTTGTTCTTTACAGAGGATGTTTTATTTATTTAGTCTTTAGATTTGATGATTTAAATCTTGATTAATTTGTCCTATATTATTATGTGAAGTGGATTCTTTTGAGTTTATACTATTTTTTGCACTTTACAGATTTGGAGATGAGCGCAGCAAACTTTTAAGGACAAATATGAATTCCGAGGTGATTTCCACCACAGACAGTTGGAATGAAATGCTCCAGGATTCCTCTTTACCATGGCCGTCGTCTCCTCCTCCCGCTTCCACCTCCTTCACCTCTACCTCTACCTCCCTGGGTCTCGCCGACTCTCCACCCCAGCAAGCTCACTCCAAAGCCCGGCTAGAACTCTTCCACAAACTGGGCTACTCCACGGAGCAGGTCCAGGAGGTGCTGCAGAAGTTCGGCCCGGGAATGGACACGGATAAAGTCCTGGAGAAGCTGATGAAGATCGGAGAGGCGGAGCAATCGCACCCCCACGCCGTGCGGATGAACATTCCCATCGTCCGGGGGGAGACGCGGACTGAGCGAGCCCCAACGCAGGTGCCTCTGCTGGGGTCAGGACCGAGCCAGAGCCCTGAGGAGAGCGGAGAGGAAGATGACCCATACAGGCACATAGTGATAGACGGGAGCAACGTGGCCATGAGGTGAGAGAAAACTGTCTATTTTTTATTTTTTATTTTTTTGGTACTTTATTGTTTTATTGACAATATTTTGCATGTTCTTACGTGACATAACAGGTATAAACGTAATATTGATGTTTGTGCTGAACTTAAAGGTGCACTGTTCTGTCACCTGCTTGTTTCTATGGAAATGTCTAAGCTCTGCCTGGAATGTTCCACAGTATGACTTTAAACAGCTCTGCCTTACATTTATTCAGTTGCAGGTGGTTTTAGAGCTCAAAAGTACCTAAGAAAAACAGGCATTCTGACTGTGATTGTGATTAGATCTGACCTGTAACTTAGTCTGGTTTGGTCTCCATGATGATAGAAAGGTTTAAAGCCATATTGTGAAACATTCCAGACAAAGCAATAACATCTCCACAGAGAAAAGCATTTGACGGAGCCTCCAGAAAAATGACACAATGCACCTTTGACTTGTACCCAAGTGCGTAAACGAAACACAAGACATTAAAATAATTGAAATTATTAAAAAACGAAAAACAATATAACTAATATTTTTAATTTAACCCTTTTTGTATCTCAAGTTTAGCAATATTTGGTCCATTACAGAATTATAGTCAGAATCCTCCAGCTAAGAAAATCCTGCCCAAGCCACAACCTTTTAAAGCCCCACAGTGTAACTTTCCTTTTTTTTTTTTACTTGCGTATCACCCCAAAAAAGACATGTGTTTATACTGTGAGGGGACTCTCTCACAGACCTCTATGTTTACATGTTATTCTATCTGCACAGGTAGAATATGCAAATCAGACACGCTAAACCAGCTCATTGTGATATATGTGGACACACCTTCTTATGTACACTGTAGTCTGCAGCAGTCAATAAACAAATAATAAACCTTTTCTTCACCAGGACCAAATCAGGACTAACCCAGGTCTGAACTAGGTCTGAACCAGGACTAAACCAGGACTGAACCAGAAGAAAACTAGGACTAGACCATGACTCTCTCACAGTCCTCTATGTTTACATACTCACTGTTATCTGTTTAACATGAAAATAAGACCAGGACTAAACCAGGACCAAACCAGGACTAGACCCGCAATAGACCAGGACTAAGCCAGGATTAAACCAGGACTAAACTAGGACTAAACCAAGACTAAACCAGGACCAAACCAGGACTAGGCCAGCAATAGACCAGCAATAGACCAGGAATAAACCAGGATTAAATTAGGACTAAACTAGGACTAAACCAAGACTAAACCAAGATTAAACCAAGATTAAACCAGGACTAAACCAGGATTAAACCAGGACTAGACCAGGACTAAACCAAGACTAAACCAGGATTAAACCAGGACTAGACCAGGACTAGACCAGGACTAAACCAGGATTAAACCAGGACTAGACCAGGACTAAACCAAGACTAAACCAGGATTAAACCAGGACTAAACCAGGACTAAACCAGGATTAAACCAGGACTAGACCAGGACTAAACCAAGACTAAACCAGGATTAAACCAGGACTAGACCAGGACTAAACTAGGATTAAACCAGGACAAGACCAGGACTTTATGATTTATTTAGGCTTTAGGCTCAATGTTCGGTATGTTCTCTATGTTTGACCCTGTGCTCACTGTTCCCTGTAAAAGTGAATATGAAAATGAGACATAGTAAACCAGAAGTAACCCAGGACGAGACCAAACCTTCCACATGACTGAGCACGCAAAAGGAGAATATGCAAATGAGACATACCGTATTTTCCGGACTATAAGCCGCTACTTTTTTCTCACACTTTGAACCCTGCGGCTTATACACCGATGTGGCTCATATATGGACGGATTATTTGTCTCTGAACACAGTGGATGCGCGCGCAGCTTGAGTGCAGAAAGCGCCGCTGTCTGTGCGGTGAACATGGGTTAGGGTTAGAACACTCGCTAGCGCTGTTGTCAGCACTAAAACAGTTTATCGCTGCGTGATAAAATAAGTTCTGCTGCTAAATGAACATTAGTGAGTGGGATACGTCTTAATGACCCGTATGTGTTAAATGCAGGTGAAGCATAAATGACGAGACGAAACGTCTCAAACTTCAGTAGCTGGACATCCACTCATACATGATCGATACAACTAACCCCGACCCCCGGGAGAGCCTCAAATCCTGTTGAAATCCTACAAGACACTGACATGATACAAGACACTGACATGATACAAGACACTGACATGATCCCAGACAGGACAGCGGCTCTTTCTGCTCGAGACATGCGCAGTAGAGCGCCAGAGCGACTCTGGCGCGTGACGAACTGACTCAATGCAAAAAGACGACAAAAGCTTTAGAGGCAATACAAGCAGATGCTCGGAACTTGAAAACTTCTTGAAGACGTGGACACCTGCGGCTTATAGACAGGTGCGGCCTATATATGTACAAAAATAAAATTCTTTGAAAATTTAGTTGATGCGGCTTATATTCAGGTGCGCTCAATAGTCCAGAAAATACGGTACTAAACTAGGGCTTTGACTTTTGCCCAAAACTCATATTCGAAGTTCGTTTGTTTATTAATATTAATATTAGAATATATTTGAATATTTTATTAATATTTTGACCATTAAATGCCTTCAGTAAGACCTATATTGGTATCAAACTTAAGTTGTACATGTTCTGTCTACCAGAGGGCAGTGTATCAGTCTGTGTGTTCAGTAGCAAAAAAGCATCGTTGTCGGAGTCATATCGCGCCTTCAGATCAGCTCACATTATTGTTTTCATCTCTTTCACTCCTGTCGGTCATCGGTGGAGGGCTGGAGTTGTGTCAGAAGCTCATACTGCAGGGGGAGAACCGCAGATGCTGTTGGGTAGTTTTCCGTTGACAGCGCCTGGGTGGCTAATGAAAAAACGGAATCTTGAATCGAAAACAATGTTTACAAGCAAACACATTTACAAAAAAAACCAAAACAAAAAAAACAGGTTTGAATATTAAGGGCTTCGTTCGAATATCTCCATTTTCTGAAATATTCGAATTATATTCGAATAACGAAGTTCGGAGTCAAAGCCCTAATACTAAACCCATGTATGTCACACATGTTACCAAATGAGACTAAACCAGGTCTAACCCAGGGCCAGGTCCAGATCAGGACATAAGGATCTAAACCACTTACGTCTGCTTGTAGTTTGCAGCGGTGACTATTCACATGTTAAACCAGGACTAGACCAGGATCAAACCAGGTCTAAACCAGGACTAAACCAGGATTTTCGCAGCCCTCTATGTTTACCTGTTCTCTTGTCATCTGCAAAGATCAGTATGCATATTAGACACACTAAACCAGAACTAAACCAGGTCTAAACCCAAACTAAACCAGGACTAAACCAGGTCTAAACCCAAACTAAACCAGGACTAAACCAGGTCTAAACCCAAACTAAACCAGGTCTAAACCCGAACTAAACCAGGTCTAAACCCAAAGTAAACCAGGACTAAACCAGGTCTAAACCCAAACTAAACCAGATCTAAACCCAAACTAAACCAGGATTAAACCAGGTCTAAATCCGAACTAAACCAGGATTAAACCAGGTCTAAATCCGAACTAAACCAGGTCTAAACCCGAACTAAACCAGGTCTAAACCTAAACTAAACCAGGACTAAACCAGGTCTAAACCCAAACTAAACCAGGACTAAACCAGCTCTAAACCCAAACTAAACCAGGTCTAAACCCGAACTAAACCAGGACTAAACCAGGTCTAAATCTGAACTAAACCAGGTCTAAACCCGAACTAAACCAGGTCTAAACCAGATTAAACCCAAACTAAACCAGGTCTAAACCTGAACTAAACCAGGACTAAACCAGGTCTAAATCTGAACTAAACCAGGTCTAAACCTGAACTAAACCAGGTCTAAACCAGATTAAACCCAAACTAAACCAGGTCTAAACCTGAACTAAACCAGGACTAAACCAGGTCTAAATCTGAACTAAACCAGGTCTAAACCCGAACTAAACCAGGTCTAAACCAGATTTAAACCCAAACTAAACCAGGTCTAACCCAGGTCTAAACCGGGACTAACCCAAGTCTAAACCAGGCCTCCCTCTACACGCCTGTACTTGTTCATTGTCGTGTGCAGAGTGAATATGCAAATCAGACATTCCCCGACAGAACCGGCCTGATCACTCTAACCTGTGTGTGCCCCAGCCTCTGTGTACACTGTCTGCTCCGTCACACACACCTGCACACACGTGCACACACGCACACACACACACACACACACACACACATGTCAGAGGCAGGGTAATTACACTCTCACATTACAAAAACAACTCCTCAACACTAAGTAGTTAATGAGGCCTAAACTACGACTATTAGATCATTTTCAACAAATGAGACATGACAGAAAATTGAGGCTATGTAGGGACGAGTGGTGATTCAGGATTTGTTTAAATAATTGATTCTTTGCAGCTGATGTCATGTGAAGCTAACTGTAAGCACTGCTCTGTCTGAAGCTCTGTTACTTAATCACACTGATCACAGGCTTCTGAAAATGTGCGGTTTAAATTGATTTTATTTTCAGGCTATCTTAAACTTTTTTGTCTGTGTTTGCTAATGTGTGCATTCTGTCACTATGGTATCTGCTGAACATTCCACTAGTAGAGATACATGTATCAGTACATGGAAAACATCTGGTAGAGGGTTAAAGCTTGAGTGTGTGTCGGCTTTGTTGTTTTGTTCTGAGGTTGTATTGTTTCCTGTGTAACCGAATATGCTTTGTTCCTCCTCCAGTCACGGGAATAAGGAGGTGTTTTCCTGTTTGGGAATCCAGATCGCCGTGAACTTCTTCCTGGAGAGAGGCCATAAAAGTGTGACTGTGTTTGTGCCCTCCTGGAGGAGCGAGAAACCACGCCCGGATGTGCCAATCTCAGGTAACATATAGGCCCACTGTCTGATTGTTAAAGGGCACGTATGACACTATATTATTATCTATGTTAGATTGTTAGATAGATAGATAGATAGATAGATAGATAGATAGATAGATACTTTATTGAAGAGAATTCATTTTTCTGCAGAAGCAACAATGAAACAAATACACAAAACACAACTCCAGGTCTGTTTTTGAGGAGGTAACAACATTATAACATGTCTTAAAGCTCACAAGAGTTCGTTTGACCTTTAAAGATCCACTATGTAACTTTTCTGGTAGAGGGTCCGTCACCTGCTGGTCTCCATGGAGATGTTTTTTCTTTGCCTCACCTGTTCCACGGTATGCCATTTAACTTCACTATGGAGACAGGCAATTCACAGCAAGAATGTGTGTTTTCAAGGAATTTTCATAATTGAAAAAATGTAATAAACATACTGTACATTTAATATTTACATTTAATGCCATAGTGTGGAACATTCTTGACAAACCAATAGCATCTCTATGGAGACAAGTCATCGTAATATTGATCTACAAGGAATTAATAAAAGAAACAAGTCAGCTGATTGATGTGTTGAAAACTGCAGAGCCACTTCCTGCCTGTCCCTTTACGGTACATGCAGAATGTTCCACAATGTGGCTTTAACCTTATCTGTCTCCATAGAGAAGAGCCAGGCCAGGTAGCAGGTCAGATCTGTGGAGCGCTGACCCCGCTAACAGCAACAGAATGCCTGTTTTTATTGGTATTTAATAATCATGAGATGGATAAGTAAATGCCAAACTGTGGATCTCCGTGGAGACAAGCAGGTGACAAACTCCCCCACCAGGAAAGTTCCATAGTGAAGCTTTGAAGAGGAAAATCAGATCAATCTCCCGCTCACAGCAGCACTTTATAACCCGCCTATCTCCAGTATCTTTGTTCTTTTTTGCAGCTGTGCACTTTAATCAGAGAAGCAGAATATAGGTCACCACCACATTTCAACCACAGAGAATTACCCAGGTTTATTTTGCACCAAAATCTAACGACGATTTATCAGATATGAGACAAATTTCCACCGAAAACAAACACAAAAAATCCCTGAACTAAATATGAAATGGCTGACTCAGAGAAAGTTGGGTTACGTGCCTCTCTTTGCTCTGTTCTAATTTGGCTCTTGTTGGGGTTTCAAAAAGAGCCAGAATTCTGTCCTGTATCATTAAAAGGGCTTGGCTGTATTATATAGCAGGATTAATTTTGAATATTGTGAAATCTGTGGGCGTTCCCTGCAGATTAGGGATGTCAAGAAATCAATATCTGAGCTAAAAAATTATAATCGTGAGAATTTTAAAAGAAAATATTCCACTCAGTCTTTACTCCAAAAAAGTACAATTCATGTCAAGTGCTTTTTTATCTGTTTATGTCACATTAGCTTCACCTAATGAATATGAAAGAAAACAAAGGATTTCATCGTTGTTTTGGTCATAGTGTCCGCAATTAAGTAATCCTTAAAGGTCCTATATTACACAAAATGGACTCTTGTGGCTTTAAGACATGTTATAATGCTGTTACCTCCTCAAAAACAGATCTGGACTTTTTGTTTCATTACATTCGTTACACATGTTTGAGTAACCCTTTATTACTAGTTTGTTTACATCTCCAAAAGCTCAAAATGTGAGTGGTAGTTTTCAAGTGAACAGCTCCTTTTACTTTTAGTTCAGTAGAGATCGGCAATTCCAGGGTGGAAAACATCCAGATGATTCTAGTGAAGGTGCATGGAGTTTAAAAACACAGTGGAGCACTTCCTGTATTCTTCCTGTATTACAATACCACATGACATCACAAGGTGGAACAGAGTGTTTTCTCCTTTTTTCCTGCATATTTTGAACTCCTAAATGTGCAGGGTTTGTGTGTTAAACGTGTGAATGAAACAAAACACAACTCAGGTCTGTTTGTGATGAGGAACCGACATTAGGGTGACCAGACGTCCCTATTTACCTGGACAGTCCCAGTTTTGAGCCCTGTGTCCCCTGTCCCAGTAGATTTATCCAAAACCACTGATTTGTCCCAGTTTTATACAAGAAATGTCCCAGGTGTCCCTATTTTTGACCAATTTGACCCCTGCCATCATTAAGAGAGGCATAAATTGTCATTTGTTTAGGTAAAATACAGAAAAGCTACTTAAAATTACCAAAGCACAAAGAAAATGTGACTATACCGACTCATATGTTAGTTATGAATGGGCTGAACAATTTTCCTTAATTACACACTCATTTCACAGTTTTATCATTACCAACCACCACTTCACTAGCAAGGACCACGCCACAACAATGAAACACGATAAAGATGTTTATTGACGGTGAATAGATGTGATGGCTGGGGGGAGACTCAGGGTGGGGGCTCCGTCTCCAATCCAAAATGGTCACCCAGCTGATTCGGAACCCCCCTCCTTAAAGATGATGTCTTCGGACTGAAGGATGGAAGAGAGACACGGGGTGGGAGGGAGGGAGTCGAGTCGAGAGAGTGGACACTGACGGTGTTGTCGGGACAGGCTGTATAAATAGGGCTTCTGGGTAATTGAAGGTGTGGTCGAAATGAGCTGTGGTTGGCTGGCGAGGAGGTTGAGGCGTGGTCCGCTCCTGAATCTAAGTTAATCATATTAACTCCACAAACCGAGGGGGTCCCCGTTTTTTATTTTGAAAATCTGGTCACCTTAAACAACTAATACATACATCAGAAAATAGTGTAATATTTATCCTTTAAAAAGTGATGTTTTTTCTTAGAATAATCGTAAAACTAAAATTCTATATCGTGCCTCCACTCAGTTGTGAGTGGAGGCAGAGAGTGCACTCATATTAATGCTAACGCTAAAGCTCAGAATGACTTTAACACTGGCTGTGGAGGCTCTGCAGAAGCTAAAACTCTTAAAATGAAATAAACAAGATATTATAAAAGCACCTTTAAAGGGCCTCTACCAGATTTTTATGTATTGGAGCAAAATGTGTCTTGCCCCTGTACAGATCTACTGTATAAGCAGCTCTTGAGGTCAAAATAAGTCCACTTTGTACTGTCTGCATCTAATTATGAAGCGTTTTATTGTCTGATAATCAGGAAGTGCGCTGTTAGCATATGAGGAATAACTTTGGACCACTGCAAATGTTATCGCAAATTGTCTTCTTTATATAGATAAACATTTGAAGCCATATGGCCTTAATGATTCAAACTTTCAAATCATTATTTTTAAATCACTCTCTGCAGTGCCTTGAGCTTTCACACTGATGATGATGGTTCTAATATTCTGTCTCTCTGTCTCTGTAGATCAACACATTTTGCGAGAGTTGGAGAAGAGGAAGTTGCTGGTCTTCACTCCATCGAAGCGCGTTAACGGTAAACGGATAGTTTGCCATGACGACCGCTACATCGTGAAGCTAGCATACGACACGGACGGGCTAATCGTGTCCAACGACCTGTACCGCGACCTGCAGCGCGAGAACCCCGAGTGGAAACGCTTTATCCAAGAACGCCTGATCATGTTCTCCTTCGTCAACAACATGTGAGTCTGACCCTCTGACCCTCTCCTCTGACCCTCTCCTCTGCTCCTCTGACCCTCTGCTCTGCTCCTCTCCTCTGCTCCTCTGACCCTCTCCTCTGCTCCTCTGACCTTCTCCTCTGCTCCTCTGACCCTCTCCTCTGACCCTCTCCTCTGCTCCTCTGACCCTCTCCTCTGACCCTCTCCTCTGCTCCTCTGACCCTCTGCTCTGCTCCTCTGCTCCTCTCCTCTGCTCCTCTGACCCTCTCCTCTGCTCCTCTGACCCTCTCCTCTGCTCCTCTGACCCTC
The DNA here is from genome assembly GCA_029959045.1 of Taenioides sp. WSHXM2023. Taxonomy (NCBI): domain Eukaryota; kingdom Metazoa; phylum Chordata; class Actinopteri; order Gobiiformes; family Gobiidae; genus Taenioides; species Taenioides sp. WSHXM2023. Next base: position 3,912,747 of record CM057097.1, read on the forward strand.
TCTTTGCTCCTCTCCCTCAGGTTCATGCCTCCTGATGACCCAATGGGCAGACATGGTCCTTCTCTGGATGACCTGCGACGCAAATCTCCCATCGTCCAGAAGAAGGGGCCCTGTCCTTACGGTGAGTGAACCATATGGCTGAGAACTGATTAAATCACAGTATAGAATATAAATAGTGAAAGTTGTCTAATGTCCGGCAAAACACATCACCTATCTTGCCTGTGTGCTGATGATTGGAGCCATGTTTTTATCAGTGTGCCCTGGGAGAGCTGTGGCACAGAGGTAACTCACAACCACAAAGTGACTGCTGTGGTTTTATCAAAGGATGGGTCAAAATGAAGGGATACAAGGCAGGGGTGTCTAAACTATGGCCCAGGGGAAGAATGTGGCCTGCAGGTGATTTCTATTGGGTCTAAATCACCATTTATATGCACCCTACAGAATCAGTAATGATAATATACTTAATACTATACTTAAAAATGTGGTCCTCAGTGCAAGAGGGATAGAGAGCTCTGCCGTGCTGGGATAATTAGGACTACCTTTACCTGTTAACCGCTGAGAAGTCCTTGTATGATGCACTGTTTACTTTGTTTTGACCAAATTCATTTGTATTTCCAGGGAAGAAGTGCACGTTTGGGATCAAGTGCCGTTTCCTGCACCCGGAGCGTCCCAAACAGTCCAACCAGAGCGTAGCCGATGAACTGCGCAGTCGCAGCTCTCTACCGCCTCCTACGCCTGCACCCGGGCACAGCCTGTCTCTAGTGGAGGACATGGCCAAAAAACTGACTCTGGGCGGCTCCATGAAGAAAGAGCATCATTCAGACACCAGTACCACTCCACACGGGACAAGCTCACACAGCAAAGGCCACAGTAAGAAGAGCTGTTCTAGGAAGGACAGAAAGCCCCGGCACAGCTCACCGGAGCAGGGCTCGATCTCCAGTATCGACTCCCACGATTTGGACTCTGGTCTGGGCTCCATCGACCCGCACTACGACACCGTCTATGGGACGAGCCTGTACTCACAGCCCCACAGCGCCCCCTGCCACAAATGCCACAACTGCCACGTCACTGCATCTCACCACGGCTTCCAGCAGCACCCACACGTCACCCGATCGGAAATGAACCTAGCTTACAACATGGCTCCTTATCCAAACTATGGATCGTACGGTAGCGGGATGCAAGCGTATAGCCAGCCTCCAGAGTTTCAGCACAGTGTGCACAGACCGCCACAGCCAATGTACTGGTCTGACCCATATATGGCGCCCCCTAGAGCCATGTGCAGGGTACCAGAGGAGAGTTCACAATGGGAGCAGAGCCAAGTGAGCGCAGGACATACTAAAGACCAGAGAGAGGGAGTTAGGAAGAAGTTACTGGCGATTTTCAGCGTGCAGTTGGTGGATACAGCAATGAATTTGAACCCCCAACTTTTAGATCCTCAAAGATTAGCAGCAGAGATACTGAGGCTGCAGAGTCAGGGATTGTAAAATAAGATACATTTCAGAGACATTTTTGGACACAAACACAAAACAAGAAAAACATGCTTGATTCATTTTGAAAGTTGGTTATATTTAAGTGGACTGATGTGTGTTCTCAGCAGGTGTCAGGTGGTTGGACATATAAGTACAGTACAATGCAAAATGAATGGACGGTGCTAAATTCACAGCACAAAGGTTCTTGGTTCGATTCCTGGACTATGGAGTGTTCTGTGTGGAGTTTGCATGTTCTGCCTGTGTCTGGGTTCTCTGATCTCTCCCATCAACCTGCACTCCTCGAGGGAAGTACTCTTTGTGATCATGACCTCATCTTTGTGAAGAAAGAGCACATTAATGGACCCACAGAACAGTGACTTTGTGGAGATGTGCTTGATTTAGCGAGAAACGACTTTAGGTTCTTAGCTAAAAGCTCTGGAGCGTATCTGAAGACATAAGATGTTCTTGACCATGTTCAGAATGAATGTTATTGTAATAGTTCTGACGCAGAACTATTGGCTTACTCTTGGTTTAGGCCTCCTGGGTTAGTCCAGGTTTATTTCATATTTAGTCCTGGATTAACCTGGATTAACCAGGACTAAATATTAGGTTTGGTCCTGGTTCAGTCCAGTTTTAGTAAAGGTTTAGTATTGGATTAGTCCTGTTTTAGGCCCCCTGGTTTAGACCTGGTTTAGACCAGGTTTAGACCGTGGTTAAATTTTGGATTAGTCCTGGTTTAGGCCTCCTGGTTTAGAACTTGGTTAAATCCTGGACTAGTCCTGGTTTAGGTCTCCTGGTTTAGACCTGGTTTAGACTTGGTTAAATCCTGGTTTAGACCAGGTTTAAGCCTGGTTTAGACCTGGTTTAGTCCAGGTTTATTCCAGGTTTTGTCTTGATTTACCCCACCTGGTTTAGCCCTCCTGGTTTAGACCTGGTTAAATCCTGGTTTAGTCCTGGATTCTGGTCATGTGGTCTGCAGGTGGTATCCATTGTGCAGACCACAGTTGAACTAAAGCTGCCTCAGTCTCAGTTAAAGCAGCGTTCTGTTGATGCAAATTGCATCTTTATTTAAACTTCAATTCTTCTCAAAATATCAATGCAGCAATAAACAAACGGTACAGGTTTTCACCTGCTCTATGCAAATACCTTAAGTCCCTCATAGTTTCACTTTTGTTTGTGTCATATTACATTCATTCAGTACTCTAATTATTTCGCACCATATATTTGTTCTCTTTTTGAGTAATGGATTACTTATTGTATGTTGTTTATCAGGCTTATAATTTTGAAGAGGGGGTATTAAGTTAAAAGCTTTCTCATCAAAAACATGCCTGAAGAGGTTTTACATGTTATCCATGCATGTTTGAGTCATCTAGTGATCTCTCCCACACCCTATTTGAACCCTCCTTACAGTCAGCAGTACAATCCTGTACAAGGCTCCGCCCACAAGCCTACATCACCCATGCCTTCACATGACAAATCTCCATAAATATACAAAACTGAACACAACAACTTGACAAACCTGATCCGATTTGCAGAAGTTTCATTAGCAGGATCCTGATTGTGCTGTGTTAGCGCTCTGAAGGGGGAGTGTCTTGGAGTGGGGAGCAAAGGGAGGAGGGACTCAGATCATCAAAAACTAAACTAAACTAAAACTTAAAAAACATGCATTGTTTTTTGGCGAATACAGCATTTTCAAAACAAAAGGTAACATGGTGATCTAAATAAGTTACATGTTACAGTTAATAAGAAGTGTAATACCCCATCTTTAAAGTCCAAAGGTCCATAATTATTATTATAATTTTAATTTATTTGTAAAGGAACAGTTGTGCATGCAAATCGGTGATCTTCTGGCAGTTGTGGCTCATTTGTATCTTGTAAGAAATCAATGAAAACTATTATATTGAATTGGTCATAATTTGTTCTACATATTTAATATAATAATCCATGTTCCTGATTGTGTCTTTACTGTTTTCAAAGGCCCTCCCTGTTTCTTATTTCACAGATATAATTATTTAAATAAACTTTGAACAAACGTAATATTGGATTCAAAATGGACTCCTCATTTCTCTCAGGAGAGGCATTCTTTTTTTTTTTCAGTCTATCGATAATGCCGCAGTGACGTTGCGCTGGGGGTGTTCTACATGTACCTCACTGTCCCCTTTAGTCCTTCAGACCCCGTTCCTCTTCTCAAGATCCAGATGTGCGTTAGATTTGCAACAGTGATCGTATACAGGAGTTTCCAGTGGCTATAGGAGATCAAGTTTTTGTTTAATGATATACAATTTGGTACTCCCTGTTTTATTTGAGCACGTACAGCTGCCTCCTGTTTTTGTACATGTACTTTTGCCTTATATGTATATTCTCTATACCGGGAATTCATGTGTATATGCCCATTCTCCTCATTATAAATGATATATATATATATATATATATATAAATGATGGTCTCTTTTGTCTGCGGCCCAGAGGCGCATTGGACAAAGAAAATATGTTACACAAAAAAGGTGACCATTTATTAGACTACCTTTTTTGTGTAACATATTTTCTTTGTCCAGTGTGAAAAAGGAGAAAAACACAGGGGCTCCATATGCTGAGGCTGCCACTTCTCTGTGAAAAGAAGCAAATATGTGTTATTTTTTTATTGTTTAATTTTTTTAATTTAATCAAATGAATAGAGAGCAGGTCAGGTGCACTTATCTGCTGCCAGGGCAAACCACCTTCTTTTTCTCTGCCTCTTTGAGTTGTTTTTTTGTTTTTTAAGGGTGCATTCCTCCATGTGCAGGAGGCCAGAACAGCCACGAGAGCCACACCTCCATCCTCAGGTGATTTCTGTGTGACCCCTTGACCCATGACTCCAAACACTCCACTGTGTTTTTAAACTCCATAAACCTACACCTGAACAGCATTATAACATGGCTTAAAGGTCACAAGAGTCAGTTGTGTGTAATATAGGACCTTTAAATTTACATATTACATTGATGTTTGAGAATTTTAATAAGCAACTATAATAAAACAGGTTTTTCAGAAATGTCATACTGCAAAGCGTTTTGTGTTCAGAGCTTTTAAAGGGATTGGACTCATTTGCACAGTTAACATGTCACTTCGATCTGGAACATTCTCAAGAGCTTTGAAAACTGCAGTCATTAATCCTCTCCTACAGAAGAGCAGTATTAATGCCACAGTACTGGACAATTTCCAACCCATCTCAAATCTGTTGTTTTTTGGCAATGTCCTTGAAAAAGCAGTTTACCAACAGCTTACAACTTTCTCCAAATGAACAACTCCTTTAATGTTTTCCAGTCAGGTTTTAGAGCCCACCACAGCACTCAGACTCTTATCAAGGTGACAAATGACATCCACCTGAACACTGATGCAGGTAAAGTCTCAGTCTTGATCCTGTTAGATCTGAGTGCTGCTTTTGAAAGTGTTGATCATGAGATCCTCTCACAGAGACTAGAGGACTGCTTCAAGTCCTATCTAGAACACAGGAAGTATTTTGTTGAAATGGGAAACTGTGTCTCAGATCACATCACAGAGACTTATCCATGTCTCCAGTAGGTTAGACTTCTGCAACGGCGTGCTCACTGGACTCTCCAAACGAGCTGTGAGACAGCTGCAGTACATCCAGAACGCTGCAGCTTGGGTCCTGACTCGAACCAGGAAGTACGAGCACATAAGTCCTGTGCTCAGGTCTCTGCACTGGCTTCCTGGGGCTCAGAGAATAGACTTTAAAGCGTCTCTGCTTGTGTACAAGTCTCTCCATGGCCTAGCACCAAAGTACATCTCTGACATGTTACTGCCACATGAACCATCTGCTCTCTGAGGACCTCAGGGACCGGCCTCCTGCTGGTGCCCAGAGTCTGGACTAAACACGGGGGAGTCAGACTTTCAGATTCATGCAGCTAAAACCTGGAACAGTCTTCCTGAACATGTGAAACAGGACTCTTATTTCACTCTGTTTAAATCCAGGATCAATACAGTTTTGTTTAGCTGTGTCTGACTGAAAGGTTTTCATTCTGCACTCGTCTCTCTCATTTAATGTCTCTCTCTCTTTTTAATTTTATGATGATTATTTATGTTTTGATTTATTTGTACTGTGATTTTAATGTATTTCTTATTCTGTAAAGCATTTTGAATTACTTTATGTACGAATTGTGCTATTCAAATAAACTTGCCTTGCCTTGCCATATTAGCGTTTCTGATCACAGTTTACATAATAAGCAGCTGTGACATGTTCAAAGTCACACCCAGAAGAGGTAATAACATTCACTAAATCAGCATTAGGGATTAGACCTGTCATTATAATTAGTGCAAACTACGCCAATGTGCAGTTTTCTGGTCCTAAACGCCTAAATCTAAGTATGTCCTGACTCCAGTCTGCAAATTCAAGTACTACATGACATCACATAGCACTGCTCCCATTACACCCAGCTGTTTCTGATACAAACACCTGGCTGCAGGGGCCGGAGTTTGAAATGTGGATACTTGGATAATGACATAGATTTTGGACAGATTTGCAGGAATATTAGGCAAAAATGTTACAATATCAAAATTTGAAATATTACTTATATTTGATAACTTCAATTTTTTCTCTGATGAAATCGATCTAATCAATTGAATTATTATTCTAGCAAAATACTTCATTCACAAAGTCAATTGGAATGAAACTGTCCTCTTGGCATCATTTTAAGGTAACAGATTTTCACATGTATTTACTTTCTCCGACACGGGTCGGTGTGTTTTTAATGCTTCCTGCCCGCTCACAATAAAGGTTTTTAAATACCCTTTTTCACGAGCGCCCTTATTCACATGGACACCAGCAGCTCCCTGTCTCTGCTCTTTGTGTATTTACACTCTATTGGAAATTTAAAATTGAAAAATAGGAAATTAAATAAAACCACTGTGCTTCTCGAAAAGTGGAATGTTGTAGATGTGTTGTAGAGTGGACCCCTTGTGTATTGTGTTGTACTTTTTGTGTTGTTTTGGTGCATTCTGCAATATGCAAATACATTGCACATTTGTTGAATAAAAGAAATAATAATAATAATTAAAATGAAAAATAACTTAATGAGCGTTGGTGATTAGACCTGTCATTATAATTATACTATCAAGTTTTACTGACACTTTAAAACCTTGTAAACAAAAACTTTCTACATTTCAAAATGGAGGCAGCATGGAGGCAAAAGTGAAGAGGAACATAACATGAAAAACTGGAATTAACCAGAGAATATCACAAAAAATCAGAATGTGAGTGATTTCATGATAGATAGACAGACAGACAGACAGACAGACAGACAGATAGATAGATAGATAGATAGATAGATAGATAGATAGATAGATAGATAGATAGATAGATAGATAGATAGATAGATAGATAGATAGATGCTTATTTTTTGTAGCACAACATGGAACATTTTAAAGAATATATAAGTGAGAGCTTAACCAAATATCCAGATGTTTGTTCAGTCTGTATTCTCTCTGTCGCAGTGCCAAGTGTTTAAAATCCCAGAAGCTTTTGGGGTTTGGTTCATATGCAAATCAGGAGTAGAGGTATGTAGAGTCGGCAAAAAGAATAGCATTATTTAAAAAAAAATATTACTCAAGCAGATATATGAAGTCCAAGAATTTTATTATTATTATTTTTTTAAACTACTGCTCAAATAAGAGTAACTTCAAGAGTAACTGTCAGGATGTAACATCTGATTTATGATTTAAAATTCATGACAAAACCGTAAATAATGCACAAAATTTGTTATTTCAATAAAAATATTACTCGAGTAGGAGTAAAATGCTGCTAGAAAATGTTTTTAAAAAGTCCCTTAAGTAAATGTAACTGAGCACTCCCCACGTGTGCTCAGGGTGTGTTTGGGCACGAGCAGACACAAGAGGGAAGTGTAGGACTTATACACAGAGGGAAATGAATGGCAGCGCTAACTTGCATTATAAAAAACACACAACAATAAAGAGCGGAGAGATTAGCAAGAGAAATACAACCTGAAAAATGTGTGTAAAATAAGTACACTTTTTAGTATTGATCTCTCGTGTGTCTCGTCTTTCAGAAAAACTACAAGGATTTTTTGACAGGATGACATTCCTCTGTGTTGGAGCATATCCATAGTTTAGTTTAGTTTAGTTGAGTCTTTTTTTGAAGGGACAGAGACATAAAAAACATTTATTTCCACCGTCAGTCCCTGATTTATAGAAATGAATTATACAATGCAGTTACATTCAGTCAACAATAAGAACTGTGATACTTTTCCAGAGAAAGAGAAAGAAAATCCAAAGAGGAGACCTCAGTAAAATCCCATTTCTTTCTCTTAGACCATTTGGAACATGGTCTTAAAATGGTCTTAAACTGGTCTTAAAATTTAGTTTAAGACCAGTGTGAACGAACAGCTTCTCATAGAGAAGAGAAACAGGCGGCTGAACCGCTCACATCAGACTCCTCTGTAGATATGAAAGAGATCTCTATTTGGCTTTAACCAAATCTCACACGTTCACTGTGTTTATTTGCTTGTCTTTGTCTCCCACAAACACACTGGAGAGATGTCCTCTTTTTTATTTTTTTAAATGTATTATTATTATTTTTATTATCCTTTACTATACCTGTAGGGACATTATCCTCTGCATTTGATCCATCCTTTTCAGGAGCAGCGGGCAGTACATGAGGTGCCTGGGGACCCATCTCCATGGTCTTATTGCTGGTCTTGGTCAGGACCTCAGCTGGAGGATTTTTACCTATGGAGCATGTTTTTTTTTTTTGAGTTGATGGGGGAAAACAGAGCGCCCGGAGGAAAACTCCACACAGAAAGGCCCGGGCAACATGGGGATCGAACCCGGAATCTTCTTGCTGTGAGGCATGAGTACTAGCCACTCAGCCACCAAACTATCCTCAGTCTAGTGCTAACTAGACTGAGGATAGTTAGCTGCTAAGTGTATCCTGGATTTAAGCGTATCCAACTATTACCGGATGAAAGTAGCTCAATTGATAGAGCGTTTGTCTTAAGGTTGGTGGTTTGAATCCCACTCTCAACATAAACATTATTGGTTGAGCGGTCAGATCCACTGACCCACAGGATGGCAGGTCCCACAGATGACTGCTGCTGTGTCCTTGGGCAAGACACTTAACCCAACTCGCACCTCCAAGCATATACAATTCTTCTATATAACATCTTTACCCATTATAATGAAACAAATCTTGCCTTTTTTCAAGTATATCCATTGTTCTAAACTTGTATCTATCCTTATCTTGTGCGCCCCCTACAGGCCTTGATCCTGCTCAGTCTGAAGGGGAGCGGTCCTGAATCGTAGCACATCGTGCGGCGGATCGATTCTTTTCAGTTTCGGGGGCATTTCTGTCACGAGTTTGAGAAGCTGGACATCAGTCTACGGGACTTCCTGTACAAGGCTCCTTTTGAGAGTCTGCCCCTCAAACACTTACGGCCCATCCTCACACAGGTATGACACTGGACTGATCAGGATGTGCTTTTAATATTAGCCATTTATACCAGTTAATGTGCAATATTACTGTGGCTGGACTGTATATCGGTGCTATGATCAATAGTCACTAAGAAGCAAGAGTAAAGCAGTGCCTGTGTTTTATTTAGGGGTTCCCAGTCACTTATCCAAACTATAAGAGCTTTAGATTTGCACAACAAAGACCAGACACTACTGTTTAAACGTTACAGATGTATGTATATTTTAAAAAGGCTAGCAACAACTTTAGCTTTAGTTAAAGAGCGGACTCAGTGATTTTATTTTGGGTAACTTTCCAAGATACAAACACATGAATGCAAAAACAAGTGAGAACCCACATAAACGCAGTGTAAGTCTTACCCATCTCATGCTGTAAAGGTTTTGGAGTATGATCTTAACTCCACGTGTGTTAAAGTGAACCCTTGTGTCTGGCAGATGGTCAGCATCATGCTGTTCCTGAAGAGCGTTGGGGTCATGCACTGCGACCTGAAGTCTGATAACGTGATGATGATTGACCACGTGGGCCAGCCCCTCAGGATCAAGCTCATAGATTTTGGTTTGGCCTGTACTGTGAGCGACGCCAAGCCCGGACGTATGGTGCAGATGCTCTCCTACAGGTATGTGAAGACAGATGTGTGTGTGCATCTAATTATAAAGCAGTTTATCCTTCATTAACCAGGAAGTGCGCTAATAACATGCTAGTTGCATTCAGTGTTAATTTTGACAAGGAATTTTAATTTAGTTTTAGTCTTAGTCTTTTGACTAAAATTACTTTTAATTTTAGTATAGTTTTAGTCATCAGATTTGTTTTAGTTTTAGTCTAGTTTTAGTCGACTAAAATGAAAATAGTTTTAGTCGACTAAAATGAAAATAGATTTAGTCGACAAAAATTACAATAGATTTAGTCGACTAAAATTACAATAGATTTAGTCGACTAAAAGCTTTTCACATGTATCAATTTTGACCTTTTACATTGAACATAAAACTATACTTTCTTGAAATTGGGATATTAATATGCAAACATTTCACTTTATATTTAAACACAACTGTTTTTATTGAAAATGTGTTTCAATGTTTAAATGGAAAAGCAGTAGCAAACAAAGCACAAAGACAGTATAAATTATTGCTGTCTGTCTTTATGACACCAGTGTATAACACATCAATCCATCCATTTTCTCCCGCTTAATCCGGCTGGGTCGCGGGGGCAGCATGCTGCCCATTACTCTGTGCACCGTATAACACATCAATAACTGTCAAAATGATAATTCACAGCTAAATCCAAAATATATTTAAAAAAAAATTAAAGTGCAGGTGTCAAAGGCCCTTTTGCCCTATACAGTTTATTACTGCAGCTTATTAATGCATAACAAGTACTGTAACAACCTTTGAACTCTAAAAAAAAAGTGCATTGAACAGGAGGTATTGCCACATAAACACTGAGGAAAACCAAATGCCAACATTCATTTACCTCGAATCATTTTTAAGAAAGCACTTCGTGCTAATGTTACTTTTACTGTTACTTTAACTACAAAATACTATAACCACATCTACATAAAAGTATTGGTGGTGACATTATTTTACCTTTGAAAACAGCTCAGGGTGTGCAGTTTCCAAGTGCCGTTTCAAATTAGTTGTGTTTTTCCCCTTGATTGACGCGCCACATGGTTTACACGTCGTCTTATTGTCTTTGTTATCAAACGTGAAGTGAGACCACAGGTCAGACCGTCTTTTTCTCCCAATCCCAGTCGCCAACATCTTCTCTTAGCACTTGTTGCTCCTCTGTCCTCCTCATGTTTCTCGGCCTTTTCGGCACCGCGCAACAACGCGCGCTGTGATTGGCTCTTTAGCGCAGCGGCCGCTCGTTCCTCTCTCTCTTCTCCTGAGGAGTCCTGACACTTATTCGTCACCATGGATCTATTATTCGTCACAGGTTATATTTTCGTTTCGTCTTCTATTTGTTGACGAAAATGTCCGTCTATTTCGTCATCGTTTTAGTCATTTTAAAGTAATTTTTATTTAGTTTTCGTCTCGTTTTCGTCCGCAAAAAACCTTCGTTGACGAAATAATTTTGTCATAGTTTTCGTCAACGAAATTAACACTGGTTGCATTAAGCTTACAAAAAAGATTGCATTGTAGACTTTTACCTATTGTGGAAAGAGGAGTTAAAATTGGACGTTTACCTACCTAAGTTAATAAAGTTACTTCAAAATACTATTACTCAACCACCAATGTATGTGCCTACTCATTGGCTGCATTTACATCCAAATTTTGTTTCAAAGTGGGATTCAATTCGGATGAAAACTAGGACTAAACCAGGACTAAACAACATTAGGACTAAACCTGGACTAAAACCGGACCACTCAGCATTTGGACTAAACTGGGATCAAACCGGGACTACATCATGATAATATTGAAGTGAACATGAGTATATTTTGTTGCTGTTTGTACTCAGAGCTCCAGAGGTGGTGGTGGGCTCTTCCTTCAATGAGACCATGGACATGTGGTCTGTGGGCACCGCCGCAGAGATGTTTCTCGGTAAAGTCCTCTTCTGGGCCAACGACAATGAGGATCTGGTGAGTTTTGTACTGTATTCAACTCCTCTGTACTACATGGACATAGATAGGTTTAATGCCATACTGTGAAACATTCCAGGCAAAGCAATAAAGCTTTTAAAGACAGTTCTAACCCATTGTCGTGTGTCCACAGATCTGGATGATCGTCCAGACTCTGGGGCCTCCCAAACACGTCCTGGACTCAGGCCGAAGAACACGGAATTACTTCTGTCTCCCTGATGAAGCTCCAGACTGGATCCACGTGGTACAAGACACTTTCAAAACAACATGCTTTTCATCATTTACCAAAAAGGATCCAGATTTAAAGAAATAATTATATTCAATAGCAATGTTTAATATTGTTCTGACAATATTACAGCAATTTACACCTAAACAGAAACCAGTTTCAAAAAGAGCTGCTAAACTGGGCAGTATCTGGAGGACTAAAGGGGAGAGTGAAGGCTCCACCTGGCTCCACCCCTGCAGCCAGGTGTTCGTGATCAGAAACACTCTGATGTCTGTTATCAGGGCAGTCTTGAGTGATGTCACCAACTACAGGGAATTACAACAAAATGTATTATGAAATGTTTTATGCACAGTCCAAAGAATGTAAACACTAACCTCTATTGTTTTGTGTTTTTAGGTTAATCAGAAGAAGCGACAGATTAAATGCACTGTTCCTGGGTAAGAGAATATCTTATTTATTGCAGGGCATTTCTGTGAGTTTGCAAACATTTCTTAAAGATACACTATGAAACCTTTTTAATGGGGTGTCCACCACTTTCTTGTCTCCATGGAAATGTTATTGCTGTACCTGAAATGCTCCCCAGTACTGCATAAACCTTTCTATCTGGCCTTTTTTCAATTATAGCTCTTTTTACTGCTTACTTAGTTGAAAAACATGTATTCTTACTGTAGTGTGGCTGCCTCTCCACAGTGCTGGCCTGTAACTAGGTCTGGTACAGTCACCTGATCATATCCACGAATATAGATATGTTTAATGTCATACTATGGAACATAACAGGTAAAGCAATGACATCTCAAGGGAGACAAGCAGATGGAGCCCTTCTACCAGAAATGTTACAAAGTGCACCTTTAACTGCTGCATATTATGGTACTTATTTACTATGCTTACTGTTTAACTGTTACTACTACTACAACTTCTACTATTCATTTCAAAGTGGGTAGAGCAAATGTGTGTGTGTGTGTATATATATATATATATATATATATATATATATATATATATATATATATATATATATATATATATATATATATATATATATATATAAGTTATATAAGTTATCATCTTGGACTCTTTCAGCCCAAAGGTGAAGAGAGAGGAAGAGGAGATCATGGAACTGGAATTCGTCAGCGTAAAGAGGGACGAAGATGAAGTTATAATCCCACAGTCTTCCAGCGATAACAGGAAGAGGAAGATTAAACAAGATGAGGAGAGCACCCTGGACTCTGACTGTGAGGAGGAAGAAGGGAAAGTGGAAGGAAGATGCAACTGACCTGTCCTCTGATAGTAAGAACAGGAAGAGGAAGTGGACAAAACATACAATCTCCCTTTATTCTGCTCGAAAGAACAGGAAGCGGAAGGATAGGGAGATGATGGGCCTGAACTCTGTTAGTGCTAACAACTCTAACCAGCGCAGTGTTGGAGGTCTTAGTGAACAATCTCCAGATGTGATGATTATCATTCTGGACTCTGGTGGTAAGAACAGGAACAGGAAACAAGAGGAAGGGATCGCACTTGACTCTGACCTTGAGAAAAGGAAGGAGGAGGAAGAGAAGGTTTTCACTCTGGAATCTGGGACTCCTAACAGCTTCAAGAGCGTTGGTGCTGTTAGTGTAGAGTTGTGGCAGAGGAAGAGCAGTGAAAGAAAACTTACCTTCCTGGACTAAGCCAAACCAAGCAGACCTGACATCCTTGTCTCCCAAAAACAGGAGACATTAGCCGCCCCATATTCCGCTCCACTATTCATGAGTGCATCATTTATCTGATGAATAAATAGAACTTTAGCACTGGGGTTGTACCTTTTAATCATGGACATATACACAAACAGACAGCAACAACACAGCACAATAAACACAGAGACATTACAAAGGACATTACCGTACACTCAGCGGAGCCTGTCGTTCAGGAATGAGATGGCTGAGGGGATCAGACTTCTGCTCTAGCTAAGAGCCTGTTCGTAAGATCAGGAAGAGCCAGGAAAGAGAAGTGATCATCATGGACCAAAACCGAACAGGAAGAGGAAACAGGAGGAAGTCATCGACCTGACGTCCTTGTCTCCCGAATACAGGAGACATTAGCCGCCCCATAGTCCACTCCACTATTTATGAGTGCCTCATTTGACAACTTTGTTGCAACACTAATGCTAGAACTTTAGCATTAGGGTTGTATCTTTTAACCCTTACATACTAGTCAGGTCAAATTTGACCCGTTTTTACATTAAGCAGTTGTAAAAATACCCCAAGCATCATTCTTTTATCCTGACATTTGATGACTTTTCCTAAATTTTGCCAAAATACACAAAAATGAAAATATTTTAAAATGTTATACTTTTGTACAGGTGCTACAAATTTTTTGACACCGAGGCTGGTTCTGGTCAGTTTTAACCCGTATCTATTGAGATGGATTTTAGATCTATCATTGGGGGTCAAATTAAGGAAAATGGAAGTTTTAGGGCATATTGAAACTGTGAAACTGTACAGGCCATGTTTGTGTGTATTTTTTATGGGACAGTGGTGTGTTCACTGTTTTGAGATTTCCCCCATGCACCAGGTTCCCAGAGATAGATTCCTGTTGGTTTTTGAAGGGGCATGGGAGAATCTCAAAACAGTGAGTGATCATCCTGGATACGGTGCACATCAGGAACAGAGGTCATCCAGAGGTCAGAGGATGCTTTGAAACAGACACAAGATCTGCACCTGAAGCACAAGCACCTGCAGTGTAACAAAATAATAACACATCTGAATCAGTTTGAGTTGGGAGGCTGATGGTGGGAGGGGAGCGGGTGGGGTATAACGGTACCTGAGCTGCCATTTTGGTGACTGAGATCATGACAGCAAGAATTACTGGGCAACAGGCCCTTGATTTGATCTTCCAAGATGAGGATGAGAGCAAACCTGCTGCAAATGTGGGAAACACAAGTCCCACACACACAAATTTTCCTAGTACTACTTTGAATGCATTGACTAGTTTGAAATAAGCATAATGATTGTAGTGGATAAACATGGTTATATTATAAATTCCAACAGTTCCAAAATATCCATGTCATGTTCAAATGACATGAAAATATATATAAATCATAATGGCTTTAATGTTTTTATGTGTTATGTAAAACAGGACATGATGCTGTGTGACAGAAGATATTTTTCTCCAAGTGTTGTAAAACTTAAAAAAAAAAAAAAAATGCTTTTCCTGCTCTCTGAAACATTATATTTATATATTACACATTATATTTATATATTACATATATTTATTAATGTGGGATAACTACAGATCTAAATAGATCTGTTTGGTATAGACACTTACTATGAGGGAATTCTTGGTCTGGGTCAAATTTGACCCAAACCGTACTGTGAAGACTTAAGAAATGAACAGTTTGTAAAGGTTAATCATGGACTTGACATATGCACAACAAACACAGACACTAGGGGTGGGACGAGATACAGTTTTCACAAGATGAGACGAGACATAAGACTGGATCTACGAGAATGAGACAAGACGAGATTTTTACATTATTTACTATAAATAAATTGTGCAATCAAGATCCCAATTTTATTCTCACAATTTTTGATATGCTTTATTTAATATTTTGCTTTTTGTGACTATAGCGTCTCAAAAAATGTATCTCACCAGTACTTAACTTTTTATCTAATCTGAAAACATGGGAAAAATCATTTTCAGCATGTGTGCTCAATCTTGTGGCAATTTTGTCTCGATTTTTGTCTCTCGCAAGCTCTTGTCCCATCCCTAACAGACACATTACTCTGGACATTACAGTACACTCAACTGGGCCTGTTGTTCAGGAATGAGATGGCTGAGGGTTTCAGGCTTCAGAGTGGGCCCTCCTTCACCTGAGCGCCCTGTACCTCCAACCAGAGGGAAGAGGGGTGAGGGTAGAGTGGGCAGAGAGGTGAGGGCAGAGGGGTGAGGGCAGAGTGGGCAGAGGTGTTCCTGTAGTGGCCCTGTTGTTAAGATCTGCAGGTTGGCTGTGGGGAGTCCTGTGATTTTAGCAGCTGTGTGTTACCTTTGTGAGTTTAGACTTTTTACAGTGAGCATATTTATTCATTGCATTTATATAGCACCTTTCAAGACACCCAAAGCGCTTTACAGTTCATTATTCATTCACTCCACACTTGGTGGTGGTAAGCTACTACTGTAGCCACAGCTGCCCTGGGGCAGATTGACGGAAGCCCCTTCGAAACCCCATCGGGCCCTCCGACCACCACCTACACTCACTCACACTCTTCTTTCTTACTAGGCAATGTGGGTGAAATGTCTTGCCTAAGGACACAACCTGCCTAAGGTGTCTAAGGTTTTTGCTACTGATGCCCCACTGTGGCACCTGGAATTCCCTGTGGTCTCCCATCCAAGTCCTGACCAGGCCCGGCCCTGCTGAGCTTCAGAGATCTGACAGGCTCAGGCTTTGACAAACTGCTATGGCCTGCGATTGACAACGGCTGATGTGAGTTTTCACATGCTCCCAGTGTGAGGAGCGGACGTGTGCGAGCATAACCAGTATCCTAGCCTAGTTCTTACAAAAGCAACAAAAACATGAGTTCAGATCATGGATCTATACTTCCATGGTTCAGATCTCCATTTTACCCTAACCTAATAAAAAATAAAAAGATGGCGGACTTCTGGGTCAGTAAAGGGCCGTGGTCACAATATCATTTTATATTATATATATATATTTTTTTATATTACCGTTTTTGTCTCTTGTTTATAGCTGTGATTTTATAGTTTATTTTATAGTTTATTTCTTATTTTTCTATTTTATTTTGACTTGTACATATACATTTATTTTTATAATTATTTCTCATTTGACACCTGTCTCTTGCTCTTTTTGCTACACCATCTATTTTTGTTACTCTCTGTTATTATATTATATTGTGATGTTTGAGCTACTGTGTCCAAATAATTTCCCTTGTGGATCAATAAAGTTTGTCTAAGTCTAAGTCTAATTACAATATAATATTGCCATGCTGCACCTGGTTACCAAATTTGGCTTGGCTATGCCAAAGTTTGTGTAAGAGCATCCCATTGACAAGGACAGATTTTTGGCTTGTTGTCATGGCAACACAGTGTGTAGTGTGGACATCACTGACTTTTTCGGTCGAGACCATGTCACAAATGTGCGTACCAAATTTTGTATATCTACGACAAATAAAATGTATTGTTTCATGCAAATTGCCTAGGGGGCCCTATTGTACCCATTTTTATATTTTCTTACATCAGTCTCTTCTGGGTCAGGGTGTGCACCCACGATTCAAGTTTGAGTGAAATCAGCCAAAGTTATTCTAAAGATTTTACCATTAGAATAACATGGAGAGTTTATGTCATCGCTATGGCGACGCCATAAAAAATATGAAATGGGTGTCAATGACTTTTTGGATCAGGATGGCAAAATGGAATTTTGGGTAGGGAGTTTAACAACTGTTTCAAATTTCACTGAAATCAGAGTTTGTTTGTGCAAATGGGAGCAATTTGTGAAAATCAAAATTTTCAAACATTTTGTGCATTTTTTGTCGCTTCACTGCCCATGGACCGTAAGACATGTGTCAAAAATTTTGATAACTTTAAATATCCCAACCCTTGAGATAATGTGTACCAAATTTGGATTTGCGTTGGAGTAATAGTATTTTTTCCTTGTCTTGTCATGATCTACTTCTGTGTCAAATTTCATGATTCTACCTGCAATTTTATTTTTTTTTTATTTTTTTTTTTGCTGTTATTCCTATGCCCTAATGCATTTTTGTCATGTTTGGGGGCGCTGATGGGCCATTTTATTTATTTTTGGAAAGTGTAAATAGCCAAAAGTTAGAGAAGCACGAGTTTTAACAGCTGGCAAAGTTTCATGAGTTTTTGCCATTGTTCACTGGGTGAAAATGGAAAGGAAAAATAATAAGAAAGAATAATATTCTGATACGAGAACAATTTTACCTTCCTGGCCACTAGTGGCATTGCTTTGCGATATTACAGTAATAGGCCTTTCACCAGCTTCTGGTGCTCGGGCCTAATGAGGAAACTAAAGAGCAGTAGGCGTGCATGGGAAAGGGAAATTTCTCAGTACTGACGTTGTGAAAACAGGTGAATAAAGATTACTCAAGCATGCATGAATCACTGTAAAAACAACTCTTAATACAACAATTATAACAGTAAAAGCTCTGAAAACAAGATGTATCCTTTAAAAGTCTTTGGATGGTAGAGGAATTGTTTTTCAAAAATAACCTTGCAGGTGTTAATCAGAGTGTGTGGTGCAGTGTAGTGTGTCTGCATAATTGTACTTTGAGGACATGCTCACCACACACACCCTTTGGCATCAGAGCAGTGAAGCAACAACAAGAACGATCCTGTTTCTAGTGACTGTGCTATAATTAAGGCAATGGAAGCACAGATTATACAGTGATTATATTCTGGAGACAAAAGTACTGTATTCTTCCATTTCAATTCTATTCTATTCAATGTAAAGTCTCAACAGCACTGATTTGACCAAGAAAAAGTTAGAAAATCCAGCAATGAGAACACTGGTCAATAGCAGACAAGCAGATGAACCAACATTCAAGTGGAGAAATGTCTCAGAGCGCCACCCGTCCTTAGAAAAGATACACACAGGAATCCATGTCATCACCAAACTGAATCAAAACAACTGGACTTACTAAACTTTTGCAGCCAACGTTTCTCTACTAACCAAGTATCTTCTTTGGGGCTTTGTGTCAGGGTCTGTGGCTCGAGCAGATGTAGCAGTGAGGCTCACAGGTGTCAGCTCCAGGTGCTTCTCTCTCACAGTCAGAAGGTAATCACCGCCAAACTCCAGGGTGAATTCACTGAAGCACTTCTTAAGACCTGTTTCAGTGAATGCAGGTATCCGTGGTTTCCGAAATATGGGAAATAAGTACCGCCATAGCAAGGGATAATTTAATACAGTTTTTAGATTTTAAAAAGAATAAAAACGTGTCCATTCTGTGCATTGTGTGGTGAAATGACTGAACCTAAGAAAATATGTCAATAAAGCTACCATCTGCAGGTTTATTAAATTATTTTACCAGCAGATGGAAGATGTGGAATGTAGATAGCATGTAGTGGTGACATGTGACAACAAGTTCATATGAATAAACAAATATCTTATGCTCAAAACAAAACCAGTTTGACAGTTTGAAAAAGTTTTACTGTGTCCAATTCCAAACCACACCTTCGAATAACCCACTTTACCAAAAAGACATTAAAATACATTTGAGAGTTTGGCATTTTATTACAGTCTTGAAATTTGATACCTGACTTACTCATATAAAAGGCGTGCATTGCTAGTACGCTCCAGCTGATAGTCACCCTCGCCTCAGGGAAGTCTCACCTTAAAACACAGCGCAGACGGAACTCAGCTGCAGTTCTGATACTGAGCAGGAATCAGAAACATGGAGTCTGACAAGCCACAGGAGTTCATGTGTGGAGGCTTTGGAGAGTCCCAACCTGCAGGCCCAGAGGTGCAGGCCATCTGTGACTCTGTAAGTATCATGAACTTAAAGCTATGTTGTGTGTTTTCTGTTGAGCAATGCTTGTTTATGTACATTATTCTTTTTTTTTATTATTGCTAAAAAAAAAAAAAAAAGCCTTGAAGAACGCTCATCATGAGTGGGATCACCTGTCTACAGATCTGGCTTGTAACTTGTGTTTCTCAAAGTCTTGCCTTGCCTTGGTCCATTCTGGGTGTGGCAGGGCATCTAGGTCATCCAAGTTCCTTTCTAATGTTCATGTCCTCTGTTTTTATTTTTATTTTTATTTTTTTTATTTTTTACTAAGGTTACATAATATTTCTAAGTTTATTTATTTCACATCATATTCAAATTATATATATTTTAGATGCATTTATAAAATCGTAAAATTACGTCTGTCTCTCTCTCTTCATTCCCTCATTTCTCGCTCCCTGTCAAGTCGGCCCAGATTTTATTGTTTTCTTCTAGGCTGTTACAGTTTAACTTTTACACACAGCGGAACATAAGCACCGCACCTAAGATCGCGCATCGAGAAGGGGTGAGGCAACTTCATTCCCCGGCCGGCATTAACCAGCCTCCTGTCTACCTGCGGAGTGACCGGGAGTCGTGTCTTTCCTCTCGCTCCTCAGATCAGAATGACCGGAAAAGTTCAGTGTCCCATATCAAACTCTCGTCCGTGCACTGTGGCTCCTCTCTCATTTAATAAAGTATTGAATATAATAACAGAGTAGCTCTGTTTATACATGACACTAAGGCCCAATTTAATGTAAAACACAATTGTATGCCATATATATAGCAGGGGGTCCCTGCTCCAGCTCTCCATCAGTTTGGGGGTTCCTGGCCCGAAAAACGTTGAAGGCCTCTGGTCCACTCGCCTCCATGGAGAAAAGTAAGTGTAATGTCATACTGTGGAACATTCACAGTAATGCCACACGTGCTTGACTGTAATTTTCTACAGTATGGCATAAAAATATAGTTTTTAACTTCAAGATGTGCATAAAATCTCTCAGTCTTCCAGGTCGAATCCATGGCAAAGGAGAAATTCAATTTGTCAACTGGACAAGTTTATTTAGGTTGAATACGTTTCGCTGCTTCTTAAGTTTTTAACTTCAACTATAACTTTCTATTTCAATGGAACCCTGCAGATGACGTGCCACCTCCAGAAAGTTCCATACTGTAGCTTTAATGCTATTGCTTGTTTTTTTCTTGTTCAGGTGAAGAGTCATGTGGAGGAGCAGAGGGGAGAGAAATATGAGATTTTCGAGGCAAAAACCTACAAGAAACAAACTGTAGCTGGATATAAGTACTTTGTCAAGGTCAGTCGGTTTCGATTAGGGCTGGGCATGATTAACCTGGCCAACATCAGACAGATCTGTGTGACAGAAAGACATCAGGAAACACAGAGCGTCATGACGACTGTTTGAATCTGATTAGTCGAAGAGTCACAGCCAAAAACAAACTGTAGTTAAATCCAGCTGAGAGAAAAGCACAGACATCTTCTCTGTCCACAAATGCACAAAGCTCTGACCTTCTGCACGTTACATGCTAAATATTCTGTACTGACACTAAAATAGTCTGAAGTACGTCTGTGGGCCATGTTTGTTTTGGTTCATCATGAGAATCCACCTGCTGCACAAGGTTAGAGGATGATGACAAAGACAAACTCTGCAATATTACTAATATAATTTAATCAAACCAAGCTTGTGGTCAAAGTGATGGTACTGGCAATGTTCTGGCTTTATTCACACATAAGGCTTCACTGCATATTCACTGTAATTTACCCGGAAACTGACAGATCAAAAATGCAGGAAATCAGGTCTGTTCACAGATGACTCTGTTCAGGAATAATGCAGGTAAATTCCTGGCTCAGGCTGCATGTGTGAATAGGTCTTTGCTGTGATTTAAATATGGCATAAAACACATCTTAAATCAAATACTGCACATTCTTTACTCAATATTCTAATTTTACAAACAACAATTGTGATTAGGGCAAAAATTGAAAATCACATACTATTTACTATTTTAAAAAATCATGTTCACAAGACAAAAATTGTCAATTCCTAAATAGCTTTAGAATGAAACTAACTGTGATATTACCCATTTTCAGCTGTTGTTCCTCCTTGAATCTTCTGCTTCTTTAGGTCCACGTTGGGGAGAACAAACATCTGGACCTGGTGGTGTTTGTGGGGCTGCCTCACACCAACAGTGGGCCAGTCCTCCAAAGTGTTCACGAGTCCACAGCCGACCAGATCTCTGACTTGGAGCAGGAAGGCGTGAGACTTATAGACCCACAGCCAGTCATATGTACTTACGGATTCCGACAACCAGAAATGAGGGCTCCTGACTATCCAGTAGAGATGGTGTGTGGAGGCATCGGAGAGTCCCAACCTGCAGACCCAGAGGTGCAGGCCATCTGTGACTCTGTAAGTATCATGAACTTAAAGCTACACTGTGGAACTTTTTTGGTGACACATCAGATCAGATCTGTAGAGAGGCAGCCTCGTATTAACTCATCATGGTGAATAATTAGGTAAATGGTAAAGATAAAGGTAAGTGAGGAATAACTTTGGACCACTGTAAACTGTTTAAAATGAAAATCACGTACAGCGAAAAGCATTAACTTAACTTAAAAAAACTAGAAAAGTTCCATGAAGCACCTTTAAGTGTTTGAGTGGGATTGAATCTTGTGCTGTTGTTCAGGTGAAGAGTGAAGTGGAGGAGCAGAGAGGAGAGAAATATGAGATTTTCAAAGCTATATCCTACAAGAAACAAACTGTATATGGATACAACTACTTTGTCAAGGTCAGTTCCTACAATTGTTTTATTTTTTTGAATTAACCAGCAAACAAAGCAAACAAAGTCATAATTAGAAAAACATGAAAACCTTCAAGATTCAAAGCATCAAAGTTTGATCTACACTGTCAAACTTTTCATTATTTGTTTGGGATTGGCTCCACAAAGTCGTCATATTAATCTAATGTCTTCAGTTCCTTTCAACAGTTGTGAATAATGTCACCACTTTTGTTCCTCCTTGAATCTTCTGCTTCTTTAGGTCCATGTTGGTGAGAACAAACATCTGGAGCTCTTTTTGTATGTAGAGCCTTCCCCCAACAGTGGGCCAGTTCTCCGCAGGGTTCAGGATTTCACAGATGATCAGATGTCTGACTTGCAGCAGACAATCAGAGAGCCTGTTCTTCCACGGGAGTTATTTGTTGGAGGCATCGGAGAGTCCCAACCTGCAGACCCAGAGGTGCAGGCCATCTGTGACTCTGTAAGTATCACACACTTAAAGCTACACTGTGGAACTTTCCTGCTGAGGGCACGCCCCACACACCTTCTGCCTGCATTGCTTGCCTGGAAAGTTCCCCAGTATGGCATTAAGGGCAGGACTTGTCCTTTAAGAAATGTAAGATGTGTTTAATGCAATACCGTGGAACATTTCAGGCAAACTAACTTATCCATGGAGACAAGCAAGTGGCGTAAAAAAACACCTTCTTTATTATGAGTGGATCTTGTGCTGTTGTTCAGGTGAAGAGTGATGTGGAGGAGCAGAGAGGAGAGAAATATGAGATATTTGAAGCCATATCCTACAAGAAACAAACTGTAGCTGGACTCAACTACTTTGTCAAGGTCAGTTCCTACAATAGTTTTATTTTTTATTAAACCAATGACAAAATTCAGATGATGTTTTGGCAATCCATGAGAATCCTAAAGATTAGAACTCTCACCCTCATCTGTAATTACCACAGGTACTACCCCAGCAAACAAAGTCATGATTAGACTTTAAGCTCCTTAGAGTTGTTCAGTGTGATGTCACTTCCTGGTCCATCAGTTGATTGAAAACAATGATGTTTACAATTTCCTCTCTTTTTTAAGCGACAGCACGTCTCACGTTGAAAACAGATTTGTTTAAAGCCAACGAGGTTATAAGCTTGGATCTATGGTTATAACATGAAAGTATAATAAGAATTGGAAGATGAGCCAAAGTGTTGTGCTGTTTTCAGTGGCCTGTGCTCATTGGCACAAAACCCCCCCTTTTTTTTTTTCTTCTACATGATTTCCTCAACACGGGCTAACTCCACCCACCCGTGTGATGTCAGAAACATGGACCGAGCGACCAATTCTGACCAATCAGAACGAGAGCTGCTAGAACGGAGCTAGCGCGGACTCAGAGAGGGGCTAGGCTAAATCTTACAAAGCTAACTTTTAGGCACTTTAATGATTTTAAAATGTTAAAATATTCATGTTGCAAAAATAAAGAAGAATCCCTATAAAACCTGACCTTTGTGAAAGCTGTGGATGCCCTGTCAGCCGAACACGGGCAGTTTGAATTCCAAAAAAATGCATTGTGTTCTTTGGAAGAATTCTTTCTGAGCCCAAGCTCCTGGGAGCTGCAGTACCTGGAGCGGTCACTAGTCGGTCTCACCCCGGGACGGAGAGGAATGTCTTCTCCAGTTCCTGTTGTAGTTCCATGGATTATAACTGTGACAGAAAGAGTCCGAGGGAGGTTGAGCTACGAAGTTAGGGTAGGTTTAAATAGCATTAGCGTTGACTGGCAGTTAGTGAGATATACACACTGCTAATCCCATGTTACGACAGATTATTACTACATCATTTACATATTTGATACAATTGAAAGGTAACTGTCTCTTGTTTGATGAATAAGGAACAAAAACAGAGCTAGAACTCAACTGAAGTTTCTGGTCGGACCCAGAAGTGACATCATGACTTAACAGCTCTATATGACTCTATGGGAGATTCACTGTCATTAGAATAAATATTCTGAATTATGTTCCTCAAATGTTGAACCTTCTCATTTGTTGGGTGTGGCTCCGTAAACTTGCCATGTTCATCTCCTGACTTAAAGTCCTTTCAACTGACAACAATCACGTCTTTGAGGCTGAATAATGGAGCCACTCTCTGTTCTTCCTTGAATCTTCTGCTTCTTTAGGTCCACGTTGGGGAGAACAAACATCTGGAGCTGGTTGTGTTTGTTGGGCTGCCTCACACCAACAGTGGGCCAGTCCTCCAAAGTGTTCACGAGTCCACAGCCGACCAGATCTCTGATTTGGGGCAGGAAGGCGGGAGATTTATAGATCCAAAGCCATTCATATGTTATTACCCATGCCGCCAACCGCCACTGGAAATGAGGGCTCCTGACTATCCAGTAGAGATGGTGTGTGGAGGCATCGAAGAGTCCCAACCTGCAAACCCAGAGGTGCAGGCCATCTGTGACTCTGTAAGTATCGCACACTTAAAGCTACACTGTGGAACTTTTCCGTTGAGGGCATGCCCCACATACCTTCAGCCTACATTGCTTGCCTGGAAAGTTCCCCAGTATGGCATTAAGGGCGCTGATTGTCCTCAAAACGAAACCAGAACTAGTTTATTTTAAAGTGGTCCAAAGTTACTCCTCACTTACCTTGTACATTCTGAGCATCCTAATTATTCACCACGATGAATTTATAAGTGATTTTCACAGCTTTTAGAAACCAAAGAAAAAATTTGCTGCCACAGTAATGCCTCAAGGACTAGCATTATAACAGCACACTTCCTGATTCTCTGGCACATTATAATCCGTTGCAGACAGTACACAAGAGACTTATTTTGATTTTGAGGTTTGTGATGAGGAAACAACATTATAACATAAATCAGAAAATAGCTCACTATGGGCCCTTTAAGAAATGTAAGAAAGATGTGTTTAATGCAATACCGTGGAACATTTCAGGCAAACTAACTTATCCATGGAGACAAGCAAATGGCGTAAAAAACCACCTTCTTTATTATGAGTGGATCTTGTGCTGTTGTTCAGGTGAAGAGTGATGTGGAGGAGCAGAGAGGAGAGAAATATGAGATTTTCAAAGCCATATCCTACAAGAAACAAACTGTAGCTGGACTCAACTACTTTGTCAAGGTCAGTTCCTACAATAGTTTTATTTTTTATTAAACCAATGACAAAATTCAGATGACGTTTTGGCAGTCCATGAGAATCCTAAAGATTAGAACTCTCACCCTCATCTGGAGGCGAATTTGTGACATGTAGGATGGTAGGGGAAGGTACCGCCTTCCTCACTTCTCATTGGTTAGAATGGCTCCTTCTCTGATTGGCTATTCAAAAACAAAGCTAGAAATCAACTGTGAAGTTTCTGGTCGGACCCAGAAGTGACATCATGACTTAACAGCTCTATATGACTCTATGGGAGATTCACTGCCATTAGAATAAATATTCTGAATTATGTTCCACAAATGTTGAACCTTCTCATTTGTTGAGCGTGGCTCCATAAATTTGCCATGTTCATCTCCTGACTTAAAGTCCTTTCAGTTGACAACAATCACGTCTTTGGGGCTGAATAATGGAGCCACTCTCTGTTCCTCCTTGAATCTTCTGCTTCTTTAGGTCCACGTTGGGGAGAACAAACATCTGGACCTGGTGGTGTTTGTGGGGCTGCCTCACACCAACAGTGGGCCAGTCCTCCAAAGTGTTCACGAGTCCACAGCCGACCAGATCTCTGACTTGGAGCAGGAAGGCATGAGACTTATAGACCCACAGCCAGTCATATGTACTTACGGATTCCGACAACCAGAAATGAGGGCTCCTGACTATCCAGTAGAGATGGTGTGTGGAGGCATCGGAGAGTCCCAACCTGCAGACCCAGAGGTGCAGGCCATCTGTGACTCTGTAAGTATCATGAACTTAAAGCTACACTGTGGAACTTTTTTGGTGACACATCAGATCAGATCTGTAGAGAGGCAGCCTCGTATTAACTCATCATGGTGAATAATTAGGTAAATGGTAAAGATAAAGGTAAGTGAGGAATAACTTTGGACCACTGTAAACTGTTTAAAATGAAAATCACGTACAGCGAAAAGCATTAACTTAACTTAAAAAAACTAGAAAAGTTCCATGAAGCACCTTTAAGTGTTTGAGTGGGATTGAATCTTGTGCTGTTGTTCAGGTGAAGAGTGAAGTGGAGGAGCAGAGAGGAGAGAAATATGAGATTTTCAAAGCTATATCCTACAAGAAACAAACTGTATATGGATACAACTACTTTGTCAAGGTCAGTTCCTACAATTGTTTTATTTTTTTGAATTAACCAGCAAACAAAGCAAACAAAGTCATAATTAGAAAAACATGAAAACCTTCAAGATTCAAAGCATCAAAGTTTGATCTACACTGTCAAACTTTTCATTATTTGTTTGGGATTGGCTCCACAAAGTCGTCATATTAATCTAATGTCTTCAGTTCCTTTCAACAGTTGTGAATAATGTCACCACTTTTGTTCCTCCTTGAATCTTCTGCTTCTTTAGGTCCATGTTGGTGAGAACAAACATCTGGAGCTCTTTTTGTATGTAGAGCCTTCCCCCAACAGTGGGCCAGTTCTCCGCAGGGTTCAGGATTTCACAGATGATCAGATGTCTGACTTGCAGCAGACAATCAGAGAGCCTGTTCTTCCACGGGAGTTATTTGTTGGAGGCATCGGAGAGTCCCAACCTGCAGACCCAGAGGTGCAGGCCATCTGTGACTCTGTAAGTATCACACACTTAAAGCTACACTGTGGAACTTTCCTGCTGAGGGCACGCCCCACACACCTTCTGCCTGCATTGCTTGCCTGGAAAGTTCCCCAGTATGGCATTAAGGGCAGGACTTGTCCTTTAAGAAATGTAAGATGTGTTTAATGCAATACCGTGGAACATTTCAGGCAAACTAACTTATCCATGGAGACAAGCAAGTGGCGTAAAAAAACACCTTCTTTATTATGAGTGGATCTTGTGCTGTTGTTCAGGTGAAGAGTGATGTGGAGGAGCAGAGAGGAGAGAAATATGAGATATTTGAAGCCATATCCTACAAGAAACAAACTGTAGCTGGACTCAACTACTTTGTCAAGGTCAGTTCCTACAATAGTTTTATTTTTTATTAAACCAATGACAAAATTCAGATGATGTTTTGGCAATCCATGAGAATCCTAAAGATTAGAACTCTCACCCTCATCTGTAATTACCACAGGTACTACCCCAGCAAACAAAGTCATGATTAGACTTTAAGCTCCTTAGAGTTGTTCAGTGTGATGTCACTTCCTGGTCCATCAGTTGATTGAAAACAATGATGTTTACAATTTCCTCTCTTTTTTAAGCGACAGCACGTCTCACGTTGAAAACAGATTTGTTTAAAGCCAACGAGGTTATAAGCTTGGATCTATGGTTATAACATGAAAGTATAATAAGAATTGGAAGATGAGCCAAAGTGTTGTGCTGTTTTCAGTGGCCTGTGCTCATTGGCACAAAACCCCCCCTTTTTTTTTTTCTTCTACATGATTTCCTCAACACGGGCTAACTCCACCCACCCGTGTGATGTCAGAAACATGGACCGAGCGACCAATTCTGACCAATCAGAACGAGAGCTGCTAGAACGGAGCTAGCGCGGACTCAGAGAGGGGCTAGGCTAAATCTTACAAAGCTAACTTTTAGGCACTTTAATGATTTTAAAATGTTAAAATATTCATGTTGCAAAAATAAAGAAGAATCCCTATAAAACCTGACCTTTGTGAAAGCTGTGGATGCCCTGTCAGCCGAACACGGGCAGTTTGAATTCCAAAAAAATGCATTGTGTTCTTTGGAAGAATTCTTTCTGAGCCCAAGCTCCTGGGAGCTGCAGTACCTGGAGCGGTCACTAGTCGGTCTCACCCCGGGACGGAGAGGAATGTCTTCTCCAGTTCCTGTTGTAGTTCCATGGATTATAACTGTGACAGAAAGAGTCCGAGGGAGGTTGAGCTACGAAGTTAGGGTAGGTTTAAATAGCATTAGCGTTGACTGGCAGTTAGTGAGATATACACACTGCTAATCCCATGTTACGACAGATTATTACTACATCATTTACATATTTGATACAATTGAAAGGTAACTGTCTCTTGTTTGATGAATAAGGAACAAAAACAGAGCTAGAACTCAACTGAAGTTTCTGGTCGGACCCAGAAGTGACATCATGACTTAACAGCTCTATATGACTCTATGGGAGATTCACTGTCATTAGAATAAATATTCTGAATTATGTTCCTCAAATGTTGAACCTTCTCATTTGTTGGGTGTGGCTCCGTAAACTTGCCATGTTCATCTCCTGACTTAAAGTCCTTTCAACTGACAACAATCACGTCTTTGAGGCTGAATAATGGAGCCACTCTCTGTTCTTCCTTGAATCTTCTGCTTCTTTAGGTCCACGTTGGGGAGAACAAACATCTGGAGCTGGTTGTGTTTGTTGGGCTGCCTCACACCAACAGTGGGCCAGTCCTCCAAAGTGTTCACGAGTCCACAGCCGACCAGATCTCTGATTTGGGGCAGGAAGGCGGGAGATTTATAGATCCAAAGCCATTCATATGTTATTACCCATGCCGCCAACCGCCACTGGAAATGAGGGCTCCTGACTATCCAGTAGAGATGGTGTGTGGAGGCATCGAAGAGTCCCAACCTGCAAACCCAGAGGTGCAGGCCATCTGTGACTCTGTAAGTATCGCACACTTAAAGCTACACTGTGGAACTTTTCCGTTGAGGGCATGCCCCACATACCTTCAGCCTACATTGCTTGCCTGGAAAGTTCCCCAGTATGGCATTAAGGGCGCTGATTGTCCTCAAAACGAAACCAGAACTAGTTTATTTTAAAGTGGTCCAAAGTTACTCCTCACTTACCTTGTACATTCTGAGCATCCTAATTATTCACCACGATGAATTTATAAGTGATTTTCACAGCTTTTAGAAACCAAAGAAAAAATTTGCTGCCACAGTAATGCCTCAAGGACTAGCATTATAACAGCACACTTCCTGATTCTCTGGCACATTATAATCCGTTGCAGACAGTACACAAGAGACTTATTTTGATTTTGAGGTTTGTGATGAGGAAACAACATTATAACATAAATCAGAAAATAGCTCACTATGGGCCCTTTAAGAAATGTAAGAAAGATGTGTTTAATGCAATACCGTGGAACATTTCAGGCAAACTAACTTATCCATGGAGACAAGCAAATGGCGTAAAAAACCACCTTCTTTATTATGAGTGGATCTTGTGCTGTTGTTCAGGTGAAGAGTGATGTGGAGGAGCAGAGAGGAGAGAAATATGAGATTTTCAAAGCCATATCCTACAAGAAACAAACTGTAGCTGGACTCAACTACTTTGTCAAGGTCAGTTCCTACAATAGTTTTATTTTTTATTAAACCAATGACAAAATTCAGATGACGTTTTGGCAGTCTATGAGAATCCTAAAGATTAGAACTCTCACCCTCATCTGGAGGCGAATTTGTGACATGTAGGATGGTAGGGGAAGGTACCGCCTTCCTCACTTCTCATTGGTTAGAATGGCTCCTTCTCTGATTGGCTATTCAAAAACAAAGCTAGAAATCAACTGTGAAGTTTCTGGTCGGACCCAGAAGTGACATCATGACTTAACAGCTCTATATGACTCTATGGGAGATTCACTGTCATTAGAATAAATATTATGAATTATGTTCCTCAAATGTTGAACCTTCTCATTTGTTGAGCGTGGCTCCATAAATTTGCCATGTTCATCTCCTGACTTAAAGTCCTTTCAGTTGACAACAATCACGTCTTTGGGGCTGAATAATGGAGCCACTCTCTGTTCCTCCTTGAATCTTCTGCTTCTTTAGGTCCACGTTGGGGAGAACAAACATCTGGACCTGGTGGTGTTTGTGGGGCTGCCTCACACCAACAGTGGGCCAGTCCTCCAAAGTGTTCACGAGTCCACAGCCGACCAGATCTCTGACTTGGAGCAGGAAGGCGTGAGACTTATAGACCCACAGCCAGTCATATGTACTTACGGATTCCGACAACCAGAAATGAGGGCTCCTGACTATCCAGTAGAGATGGTGTGTGGAGGCATCGGAGAGTCCCAACCTGCAGACCCAGAGGTGCAGGCCATCTGTGACTCTGTAAGTATCATGAACTTAAAGCTACACTGTGGAACTTTTTTGGTGACACATCAGATCAGATCTGTAGAGAGGCAGCCTCGTATTAACTCATCATGGTGAATAATTAGGTAAATGGTAAAGATAAAGGTAAGTGAGGAATAACTTTGGACCACTGTAAACTGTTTAAAATGAAAATCACGTACAGCGAAAAGCATTAACTTAACTTAAAAAAACTAGAAAAGTTCCATGAAGCACCTTTAAGTGTTTGAGTGGGATTGAATCTTGTGCTGTTGTTCAGGTGAAGAGTGAAGTGGAGGAGCAGAGAGGAGAGAAATATGAGATTTTCAAAGCTATATCCTACAAGAAACAAACTGTATATGGATACAACTACTTTGTCAAGGTCAGTTCCTACAATTGTTTTATTTTTTTGAATTAACCAGCAAACAAAGCAAACAAAGTCATAATTAGAAAAACATGAAAACCTTCAAGATTCAAAGCATCGAAGTTTGATCTACACTGTCAAACTTTTCATTATTTGTTTGGGATTGGCTCCACAAAGTCGTCATATTAATCTAATGTCTTCAGTTCCTTTCAACAGTTGTGAATAATTTCACCACTTTTGTTCCTCCTTGAATCTTCTGCTTCTTTAGGTCCATGTTGGTGAGAACAAACATCTGGAGCTCTTTTTGTATGTAGAGCCTTCCCCCAACAGTGGGCCAGTTCTCCGCAGGGTTCAGGATTTCACAGATGATCAGATGTCTGACTTGCAGCAGACAATCAGAGAGCCTGTTCTTCCACGGGAGTTATTTGTTGGAGGCATCGGAGAGTCCCAACCTGCAGACCCAGAGGTGCAGGCCATCTGTGACTCTGTAAGTATCACACACTTAAAGCTACACTGTGGAACTTTCCTGCTGAGGGCACGCCCCACACACCTTCTGCCTGCATTGCTTGCCTGGAAAGTTCCCCAGTATGGCATTAAGGGCAGGGATTGTCCTTTAAGAAATGTAAGATGTGTTTAATGCAATACTGTGGAACATTTCAGGCAAACTAACTTATCCATGGAGACAAGCAAGTGGCGTAAAAAAACACCTTCTTTATTATGAGTGGATCTTGTGCTGTTGTTCAGGTGAAGAGTGATGTGGAGGAGCAGAGAGGAGAGAAATATGAGATATTTGAAGCCATATCCTACAAGAAACAAACTGTAGCTGGACTCAACTACTTTGTCAAGGTCAGTTCCTACAATAGTTTTATTTTTTATTAAACCAATGACAAAATTCAGATGATGTTTTGGCAATCCATGAGAATCCTAAAGATTAGAACTCTCACCCTCATCTGTAATTACCACAGGTACTACCCCAGCAAACAAAGTCATGATTAGACTTTAAGCTCCTTAGAGTTGTTCAGTGTGATGTCACTTCCTGGTCCATCAGTTGATTGAAAACAATGATGTTTACAATTTCCTCTCTTTTTTAAGCGACAGCACGTCTCACGTTGAAAACAGATTTGTTTAAAGCCAACGAGGTTATAAGCTTGGATCTATGGTTATAACATGAAAGTATAATAAGAATTGGAAGATGAGCCAAAGTGTTGTGCTGTTTTCAGTGGCCTGTGCTCATTGGCACAAAACCCCCCCTTTTTTTTTTTTCTTCTACATGATTTCCTCAACACGGGCTAACTCCACCCACCCGTGTGATGTCAGAAACATGGACCGAGCGACCAATTCTGACCAATCAGAACGAGAGCTGCTAGAACGGAGCTAGCGCGGACTCAGAGAGGGGCTAGGCTAAATCTTACAAAGCTAACTTTTAGGCACTTTAATGATTTTAAAATGTTAAAATATTCATGTTGCAAAAATAAAGAAGAATCCCTATAAAACCTGACCTTTGTGAAAGCTGTGGATGCCCTGTCAGCCGAACACGGGCAGTTTGAATTCCAAAAAAATGCATTGTGTTCTTTGGAAGAATTCTTTCTGAGCCCAAGCTCCTGGGAGCTGCAGTACCTGGAGCGGTCACTAGTCGGTCTCACCCCGGGACGGAGAGGAATGTCTTCTCCAGTTCCTGTTGTAGTTCCATGGATTATAACTGTGACAGAAAGAGTCCGAGGGAGGTTGAGCTACGAAGTTAGGGTAGGTTTAAATAGCATTAGCGTTGACTGGCAGTAAGTGAGATATACACACTGCTAATCCCATGTTACGACAGATTATTACTACATCATTTACATATTTGATACAATTGAAAGGTAACTGTCTCTTGTTTGATGAATAAGGAACAAAAACAGAGCTAGAACTCAACTGAAGTTTCTGGTCGGACCCAGAAGTGACATCATGACTTAACAGCTCTATATGACTCTATGGGAGATTCACTGTCATTAGAATACATATTCTGAATTATGTTCCTCAAATGTTGAACCTTCTCATTTGTTGGGTGTGGCTCCGTAAACTTGCCATGTTCATCTCCTGACTTAAAGTCCTTTCAACTGACAACAATCACGTCTTTGAGGCTGAATAATGGAGCCACTCTCTGTTCTTCCTTGAATCTTCTGCTTCTTTAGGTCCACGTTGGGGAGAACAAACATCTGGAGCTGGTTGTGTTTGTGGGGCTGCCTCACACCAACAGTGGGCCAGTCCTCCGCCGTGTTCACGAGCTCAAGAAATAAAGACCGAAAAGAGCCTGAGCTTCAATTTAATGCACCAATTTTAATCTATATAAGAATATAATCTGATACCAAATCAATAATGATGTCATATATTTCGTATAAACAGTTATGGTGCACACTTCGCAAATCTCGTGTGACTATGTCTCATTTGTTATTATCTACTTCTTGTTATAAAGTATTGCATTAATATTCTTCAATATTCTATCCTGATTATACACCCGATTGGTCTGTTATTATTGTTCATATCTTGATTTAAAGGTCCTATATTACGCAAAACTGACTCTGGTGACCTTTAAGTCATGTTATGATGTTGTTACCTCCTCGAAGACAGACCTGGAGTTGTTGGACTTGTTGTCTCATTAACACATGTTTGAGTATCTAGCCTTTCTGCATCCTCAAAGCTCAAAATGCTCTGTTTCACCTTGTGATGTCATGAAATGGTAGTTTTCATGTTAACAGCTACTTTCTAACTTTTCTTCAGTAGAGATTGGCAATTCCAGGGTTTATTGTATCCAAATAATTGTAGTGAAGGTGTGTGGAGTTTAAAAACACAGTAGAGCACTTCCTGTATTACACATGGCATCACAAGGCAGAACAGAGTGTTTTCTGTTTGAGAGGTTGTCACTGGTTCAGACAGAAGTGAGAAGAAGCAGTCCAAAAAAAAAAAAGAAGTATTTACAGCAGAACTCACAGAGCAAGCCAGCACCCACAGAGCCAGGCCAAGGACAATCACACCCCTTAGCCCCTCCCCCTGGGCTAACCAATTAACTTAACTTAGGGTTTTTAAGGCTTAACAAAGCCAAAAACTGTACTCATGAACATAAATAAAAAATATTAAAATAACCCCCCCATATGGCTATACTTTATTAACTGATAAACAGAATAAACACACAAATTATCAACAATGGTCGAGTCCATGGTCACATGACACCCTTTAGCACACTACCAAGCGCTATTTATGGCATGACCAGGAAGTGCTCCGGTTTGGCAGTGAACCAAATTTGCAGGATTTGTGTGTTAAACATGTGTGAATGAAACAAAACACAACTCCAGTTATGTTTTTGATGATGAAGAAACATTATAATCAGAAAACAGCGTAATATGGACACTTTAAGGACAAAAAAAGCTAAATAAAACACCAGGATCATGTAGCGCAGGTTAAGACGAACATCAGAAGGTTAGAACGGCCTGACAGCAGCACTTACAGAGAGAGAGATGAATTTTCAATAGAAAGTGAATTGGAGTCGATGGAGCCGAAGCGTGCCCATGCTCACTTCCTATTTGGAACAGAATGACTTGCACATTAGCTATGTCCATCTATATATACACTCAATGTGCAATATCGCAGTGGCAGATCGTTTTGTTTGCCTATTGCCCTGCTTTGTATTTTATGATATTTTTAAACATATAGTCCATTTCCTCCCATTTGTCTTTAGTGTAGTTCATCTGGATCTATAGTGCGTTCATATCTGCACAAACAGATCTTTTCACAGGAAGTGCCCCATGTTCATTTCTACAGAACACAACCGTATACACATACTTGGAAATCCTGTGTGACGATCTCATTTCAGTAAGTCACTATGAATATGGTTGTGAAAGCATTACCAATCATTTCTACTGTAGAATTATCTAGAGGCCATTTGGAATACATTGTTGTACATACAGAAAACTACTGTTTAAATTTAAAAGGGGACATATGTAACTAATACATGAAGGGTTAAAACATCAAAACTCACCGCATCTTACAGTGAATTATTACTAACTTCATTTAGCAAAATAAAAGCATTTTCTTGTCCAACCAGCAGCCAGGAAGTACAATTAGAAACTTCACCAAAATGATCATGCTAGAGAAAACTAGGTAAGATTTTTAAAAATAGAAACATAAATATGACCTTGAGTATGTTTTAGTGAAATGTATAGTAAATGTATAACCTCGTATTCACTTTTATGTGAATGAATTTACCGAATTTACCAGTGCCTTATCTGAAATCTGATCAGAAGGAAAAACTGGTCCGGTTTGTGCAGTGGAGCGACTTTAGAATAACAAGCAGAGCAGTGTGAAGAAGACAAAAAACAGAACAAAAAACAAAGCGTTCGTCCACTGATCCGAAGGTTGGTGGTCCGAATCCGCTCTCGGCGTAGACGTGACTGGTTGAGCGGTCTGATCCACAGGTTGGCGATGCGGTTCCAGCTCCCACAGGTGAATGCTGTTGTTGTGTCCTTGGGCAAGACACTTAACCCCCCCTCCATGCCCCATTTATATGTTAATCAAGTATAAAGCTAAACCATATATTCTACATATATTCACTTAATATCAAATAAAAAATGAACAAAAAAAAAAGTGGCTCATTTAAAACTGAAACTATTTGAAGTCTGAATGGAATGGAGGTGTCCCAGTCCAAACCACACCTCCAACTGACCCACTTTTATAACAAGAGACACAGAAGACAGACAAAAAAGTACATTTTAACTGTTTGCTTCTTTGTTATTATTTGTATTACTAATGATAATCAATTATAATTATGATCATTATTGTTCTTCTTTATATAGTTTTACTGTGTGTGCATATTGTGGCCTAGTACATTTTTGCAGTCCTTAAAAATAATAATGGTATACTCCAAATGCACATAACTGAAATGCCTTGTTCATGCTCGGTTACATTTTACAGACAGCGTTGATACACTTCACTTTGGCACAGTTTCCGTACATTTAGCATTGAGTTAGTTTTGGTCACTGCAGAAATGGGAGCAACTATAACAACCCCCCACGAGATGACAGGACTTCAATTCGCAGACGAAGAGGTTAAAACCATGTGCTACTCTGTAAGTATCCAAAAGACGTCACTTCACTCCTGTTTATGTTGTTGTTGAAATGTCATTCTACCTGAAAATTGGGACTTCCTAAAATCTCAGCATTTTGTTCGGGGGCAGGACTTAAGATTCACTATTTTCTGATCTGTTATAATGTTATAAGCAAACTCCATGGATTTCTAACCTGTCCTGCAGTTCAGTTTAAAGGTTTTATATTACTCAGAATTAACTCTTGTGAGCTTTAAGTCATGTTCTAATGTTGTTTCCTCATCAAAAACAGATCTAGAGTTGTGTTTTGTTTCATTCACACATGTTTAACACACAAACCCTGCAGATTTAGGCTGCGTTCTTTGCTCAAATGGAAAACACTGTTCCACTTTGTGACGTCATGTGATAATACAGGTTCTGCACCACTTTCACTTGAATCATTTGGATAATTTCAGTCCTGGAGTTGCCAGTCTCTACTAAGCAAAAGATAAAATGGTGGAACAGAGCATTTTGAGCTTTGGAGATGTAGACAGACCAATAAATATTAGCTGTACGACATGTGAGAGTCCTGTTGAAAATGTGCTTTTGTTTTTTTTTGTTTTTTTTTTTCAGGTCAAAGGTCAGGTGGAGGCGAAAACAGGAAAGAAATATGACACTTTCGAAGCTAAATCCTTTAAAACCCAAGATTTAGATCATGGAACCAGTTACTTCATCACTGTAAGTCAGCTGAATTAGCGTTTTTACCTTATCATAACCTTCCCTGTAGTTTAAAGGGCCCATATTATGCTGTTTTCTGACCTTTGTTGTGGAGTTGTGTTTTTTTTCATTCACACATGTTTAACGCACAAACCCTGCAGATTTAGGCAGAGTTCTTCTCTCAAACTCATGTGGTGATACAGGGGGACCTCTGTGTTTTTGAACTCCAAACACGACTACAGAACGTGATTATAACCAATATGGAGGATTAGCTGTTTTTGATTCTTACTCATCTCTTTTACAGGTCCAGGTCGGAGAAAATGAACACGTGGACATCTTCGTCATGAAACAGCAGTCCGGTCAGCTCATCGTACAAAGTGTTCAGGAATTCTAAAAACTATGAACTTTGCCTGAGTCTCAAACATAAAGTCTGCCATTTGATTTTCTCTGATAACAAATGTGATTGTATAGTTAATATGATGATGACATATGTTTTGTATAAGTGGCATTAAAATGTGTGATGTATGTTTTGAGTCCGTCTCTTTGTATTGATTTTAAGATGAATTCTGTGTTCTTTCATAAGTCCAGAAGTCTCATAACTGTACGAGAGAACAACGAGGTGGGTTAAGTGTTTTTGTGATCAACTACCACAATGCATTCCTTTGATTTTAGAAAATAACTGTATTCTGAATATCACCAAATGAAAAAGTAACTATACTGGTACTCAAAATTAGTATTCATTATACATATTCTCAGTACATGTACAGTAATTAACTTCCCAACACTGCATTTTTGTCCATTTTCACTATATTACTCAAAATGTGAGATTTAAGTCATGCTAGAATGAAAAAGTTAGAGTTGTGTTCTTTTTCATTCACACACATTTGAGTAATCTTTTATTATTTATTGTCAGTTAATGTCAGTCTACATCTCCAAAGCTCAAAATGCTCTGTTCCACCTTGTGATGTCATGTAGTGGTAGTTTTCAAGTGAACAGCTCCTTTTCCCTTTAGTTCAGTAGCGATTGGCAATTCCAGAGCTGAAATTATCCAAAAGATTCTAATGGAAGCATATGGAGTTTAAAAACACAGTGAAGCACTTCCTGTATTACCACGTGACATCACAAGGTGGAAGTGTTTTCTGTTTGAGAGAAGAATTCAGACTAAAGTATGCAGAGTTTGTGTGTTAAACATGTGAATGAAACAAAAGGTCTGTTTGTGATGTTTGTGATCTATGTTATAATGTTGTTTCCTACATTATAACACAGATCAATAGTGGAATATGGGCCCTTTAAACTATAGAGAGTCTAATGTTGTGATTTCACATGAACACAGCCTCTGTTTTCTACGGTGGAGTATTGCTATCACTCCCCAAAAAATATTTTGGCTCACTATCACGTAATTATGTGAAAAGTTTCACGTTATAACATGATATTTATCACGTTATTTTGTGATATGAAATTTGCATGTTTTTTCATGATGTGGTATTTTCACATTATAATGTAAAATTATCACGTTATTATGTGATATGAAATGATCACGTTATTTCCTGACAGGCATTTATCATATTATTTCATGATATAATGATATGTTCACGTTATAACGTGAAAAAGTCAAGTATGGTTTTACTTTCATTTCATTATCTGAGCAGCCACACCCAATCCAGTCACTCTTCCCTCGGTTCAGTCAACTCCAACATGAGCATGGCCCAGGCTGAAACAATTTCAGTCGCCTCCGCAGCATTGTCATGCTTATTTGAATCCTGTCCATCCTAAGACATGTTGCCTCATGCCAAGAAAGAAATAAAAGCTTATACCGTGAGAGACATCCATCATTTCCTTAGGAAATAAACTACGATCATTTGGATCTTCCCAGTCCTGGAATTGCCAGTCTCTGCTGATCAAAAGGTCAAAGGAGCCGTTAACCAACATGAGTTAACTTGAAAAACACCACAACATTACTACAAGTAAATAGCTCCTTTTACCTTCCACATGAATCTAGTGAAGGTGTATGGAGTTTAAAAACACAGTAGAGCACTTCCTGTATTACCACATGACATCAGAAGGTGGAGCAGAGTGTTTTCAGTTTGAAAGAAGAACTCAGCCTAAATGTGCAGGGTTTGTGTGTTAAACATGTGTGAATGAAACAAAACACAACTCCAGGTTTTTGATGAGGAAACATTATAACAGAGATCAGAAAATAGTGTGATATGGGACCTTTAAATACAGCTCTGTCTGTATTCTTTAGGGAATATGATAGGTGATAGACAAAGGCTTCAGCAGAGTTGTGTAGCCATTTTGGAACACATTATTCAAATATTATGCCAAATCTCCTTGTCAAAGCCTGATCTCGTCACATCTCTGAAGCTCAGCAGGGCCGGGCCGGGCCTGGGCAGGACTTGGATGGGAGACTGCTGGCGCCCCCCACTGGCCACTGCAGTGGCAAAAAGCTGTTGTTGTGTCCTTAGGCAAGACACTGCACCCACATTACACAGTATGAAAGTGGTATGAGCGTGAGTGTTGGTGGTGCTTGAAGAGACCGATGGTGCAGATTGGCAGCCTCACTTTTGTCAGTCTGCGCCAGGGCAGCTGTGGCTACAATAGTATCTTACCACCACCGGAAATGGAGTAAATGAATAATGCGTCAAATTGTAAAAGTGACTTTGAGTGTCTGGAAAAGCGTTATATAAGACTAATGCATGATTATTATACTATTATATTGTTTTAGTTTAAGTTTGTAATTAAAAAAAGTGAAATAATGATCAAAGTACCAAAAACTGTTATTTTGTCTAAAGTATTACCACTTTTATATTTTATACTGTCACCTATAAAAATGTGGATAAACCTACAGTAGAAACATGTTATCTGCTGGTCATCCCGAAGTGCTCTTCTGTGTTTTTAAAGTCCATTTTCCTATCACCAAACCCATTTATGTCAATTTCAATTTCAATCCAGCAAGCTCCAGCCAATTTTTTAAAATTTATAGTCTGACTGACAATAAACTGTGAAACGCCCACGACAAAACAATGTTGGGAAAGAAAAAAATAACATGAGATTAGTAATAATTATCTAGAAATGTGGGACTGTTCAGACTTGAGTTTCTCTGGAATCATCAGTGACAATTTGTCATCAAGGAAAATCAGGTCAACAGGAAGACAAAGGAGAACATAAGAAAATAAGAATAACACTACAAACTAATCTGCAAACACTGTGGTGGTGTTTGATTAACAACGTGGGACTTTCTTTGTCATAATATATATCATCAGGGAACCCATTTGCGCTTTTTCTTTTTTAATAATGTCTTTACTACTATTTCTACCACATGGGACTAAACCAGGAACTAAACCTGGACTGGATAAGTAGGACTAAACCAGAACTAGAACAGGACCAGGTCTCCGGAAGAACTAAATCAGGATTATGCCAGGACCGAACTGGTGAAAATGTGTATTGAACCTTAATCACACTGACAAATTATTATAGCAGCTTGGAGAATAAAGTGTATTGCCCAAGGATACAACAGTGGACAGAAATGTTAGATGCTGTTAGCAGAGATCAAACCAGCAACTTTTGAGTAATTGGGCAACTGTTTCCTGAACTAAGATACATTGATAAGTGTACATGTGTGGCATGAGTGCTTAGAAACTGTGCTAGAATCTGTTTTCACCTACCCCCTATCCCTACCCATTGTTCCATTCTTTTCTAGTTTCAGTCGTCTTTCTTTTATTATTATTTTAGATCAAGATTGTCATTTAAAAGTACAGTATGTAACTTTTTAGAGGTGGCATATTACCTGCAGGATTCCATGGAAACAGAAAGTTAAAACCTTCAGAACATTCTCCATGGACATGTTTTATGCCATTCGGTGAAAGAAAGAAAAAAAACAGCATTACCATGGAAACAAAAAACAGGCCAAATAAGAGTTAGGTTTGTGGAGGTGCAGGCCCATTCACATTAAGAATTTATGTTTCTCTAAATTTCCAGTGCAATAAAAAGTGACATACTGTGGCTTTAAAATGACCAAACAAAAATGATGATCCATGTGTCCATCAGTAAATACCAGAAAGTATAATCTGTCTTGAATTTAGATTTTTTGTATTATTTATTTATTTATTTTTTATTTTAGTATTTTAATCCAGTTTTTTATTTCAACAAATCCATCCAGCACTCGTTTTCTACCCTCTGCTGCAGTTCCTCCGCCTCCATTGGATCCTGATTTTGGTCCTGGATTTTGGACGGTTCTCGGAGACCACAGGGACGTAGACCTCGTAGGGTTCTTCAGACTTTGGTGGTCTCTCAGAGTACTGGTCATGTGGTCTATGATATGATAAGTCCGGTTCTGAAGAGCTGGACTTTGTTGAGACGGATTCATTAGGCCTAGTGAGATCTAGTATAGGTTCATGTGGTCCACTTTTGGTTGAGTCGTGTTCTTCTGGATCTACCTTATGTCCTAGTTCTGGTGCATTTAGTTCAGGTTCACTTGATCCTGGTTCATTTATGCCTGGTTCAGTAGGTTCTTGTTTTGGAGCAGGTTCAGGTTCTTCTTGTTTTTCTTTCTCTTTGCTATCTTCATTTACGTTTGGTTCACTTGGTTTTGGTTCTTCTTGAATCTCAGCTTTTTCTTCATTTTGATCAGTTTCAGTTGGCTCTGATTCATGTTGCCCTGATTCATCATGTTTAGTTAAGTCTGGTTCATCTGGTCCTTGTTCTGATTGACTTGGCTCTGGTTCAGTAGGTTCTTGTACTGGTGTAGGCTCAGGTTCTTCTGGTTTCTCCTGCTCCTTATTTTCATCTTCTTTAGTTAAACTTGCCTCACTTGTTTCTTGTTCATTTAAGCCTGGTTCTGTAGGTTCTTGCATTGGTGCAGGCTCAGATTCTTCTTGTTTCTCTTTATTTTCTTCACTTGAGTCTGGTTCAGTTGGTTTAGGTTCTTCTTGACTATCATCATTTTCACCAGTTTGACCAAGGTCAGTTGGTTCTGGCTCACTAGAGCCTGGTTCATTTGAGCCTGGTTCATTTGAGCCTGGTTCATTTGAGCCTGGTTCAGTAGGCTCTTGTATTGAAGTAGGTTCTGGTTCTTCTTGTTTCTCCTTTTTGTTTTCATCACTCATTTCACTTGATCCTGGCTCATTAGGCCCTGGTTCAGGTTTACTTGGTTCTGGTTCAGTAGGCTCTTGTGTTGGAGTAGGTTCAGATTCTTCTTGTTTCTCCTCTTTGTTTTCATCACTTGTTTCGCTTGATCCTGGTTCATTAGGCCCCGGTTCTGGCTCACTTGGTTCTGATTCAGTAAGTTCTTGTGTTGGAGTAGGTTCAGGTTCTTCTTTTTTCTCCTCCCCTGGGTTTTCCTCAGATAAACCTGGTTCACTTGGTTCTGGTTCAGTTGATCCTTGTTCAGATGGTTCAGATGGAGTGGAATCTGGCCCTGTAGGTTCTTGTGTTTGAATGGGTTCAGGTTCTTCTTGTTTCTCCTCTTTATTTTTTTCTGGTTCAGTAAGTTCTTGTGTCGGAGTAGGTTCAGGTTCTTCTTTTTTCTCCTCCCCTGGGTTTTCCTCAGATAAACCTGGTTCAGTTGGTTTTGGTTCCTCTTGAATCTCATAATTTTCTCCAGTTTGACCAATGTTAGTTGGTTCTGGCTCACTAGAGCCTGGTTCATTTGAACCTGGTTCAGTAGGCTCTTGTATTGGAGTAGGTTCAGATTCTTCTTGTTTCTCCTCTTTGTTTTCATCACTTGTTTCGCTTGATCCTGGTTCATTAGGCCCCGGTTCTGGCTCACTTGGTTCTGATTCAGTAAGTTTTTGTGTTGGAGTAGGTTCAGATTCTTCTTTTTTCTCCTCCCCTGGGTTTTCCTCAGATAAACCTGGTTCACTTGGTTCTGGTTCAGTTGATCCTTGTTCAGATGGTTCAGATGGAGTGGATTCTGGCCCTGTAGGTTCTTGTATTTGAATGGGTTCAGGTTCTTCTTGTTTCTCCTCTTTATTTTTTTCTGGTTCAGTAAGTTCTTGTGTCGGAGTAGGTTCAGGTTCTTCTTTTTTCTCCTCCCCTGGGTTTTCCTCAGATAAACCTGGTTCAGTTGGTTTTGGTTCCTCTTGAATCTCATAATTTTCTCCAGTTTGACCAATGTTAGTTGGTTCTGGCTCACTAGAGCCTAGTTCATTTGAACCTGGTTCAGTAGGCTCTTGTATTGGAGTAGGTTCAGGTTCTTCTTGTTTCTCCTCTTTGTTTTCATCTCTCGTTTCACTTGATCCTGGTTCATTAGGCCCTGGTTCTGGTTGACTTGGTTCTGGTTCAGTATGTTCTTGTGCTGGAGTAGGTTCAGGTTCTTGTTGTCTCTGCTCCCCTGGGTTTTCCTCATTTAAACCTGGTTCACTTGGTTCTGGTTCAGTTGATCTTTGTTCAGATGGTTCAGATGGAGTGGCTTCTGGGTCTTGTACCTCATCTTCTTTAGTTAAACTTGCTTCGCTTGAGCGTGGTTTAGTAGTCTCTTGTATTGAATTGGGCTCAGGTTCTTCAGGTTTCTCCTCTTTGTTTTTGTCACTTGTTTCACTTGGTCCTGGTTCATTAGGTCCTGGTTCTGGTTCAGTTGGTTCTTGTATTGGAGTAGGCTCAGGTTCTTCTTGTTTTTCCTCTGGTTCACTTGATTCTGATTTGGTTGACCCTTGTTCAGATGGTTCAGATGGAGTAGTATCTAGTTCTTCTTGTATGTCATCTTCTTTAATTAAACTTGGTTCACTTGGTACTGGTTCAGGTGGTGCAGGTATTGGAGAAGGTTCGGGTACTTCTTGTTTCTCCTCCTTTGGGTTTCCTTCAGTTAAACCTGGTTCACTTGATTCTGATTCAGTTGATCCTTGTTCAGACAGATCAGATGGAATGGATTCAGGTTCTTCTTGTACCTCATCATCTTTAGTTAAACTTGCTTCACTTGACTCTTGATCAGTTAACCCTGGTTCAGTAGGTTCTTGTATTGGAGGTTCAGGTTCTTCTTGTTTCTCTTCCTCCTTCTTTTCTTCACTTGAGTCTGGTTCACTTGTTTTTGATTCTTCTTGAATCTTAGTTTGATCAGGTTTAGTTGGTTCCGGTCCATTTGATCCTGGTTCATCCATGCCTGGTTCAATGGGTTCTCGAATTGGTGCAGGTTCAGGTTCTTCTTTGCGATTGGCATTCAAGTCTGGCTCCCTTGGCTCTCGTTCGTCATGCATAGTTAAGACTGGTTGATCTGGTCCGGGTTCATGAGGTACCAGTTTTGGTTCTGTATGTTCTTGTGTTGTAGTAGGTTCAGGTTCTTCTTGTTTCTTGTCCTTACTTTCTTCACTTGAGTCTGGTTCACTTGGTTTTGGTTCTTTAATCTCATCATTCTCTTCAGTTAAACCAGGCTCATTTGGTTGTGGTTCTTTTGGCCCTGGCGTATTTGAGCCTGGTTCAGTTAAGTCTGTTTCTTGCATTGGTGTAGGCTCAGGTTCTTCTTGTTTCTCTTCTTTGTTTTTGTCACTTGTTTCACTCAGTTCTGGTTCAGTTGATCCTTGTTCAGATGGAGTACTTTCCATCATATTTGGTTCAGGTTCTTCTTCATTTACTTTAGGTTCACTCATTTCTGACTTACTTTCTC
The DNA here is from genome assembly GCA_029959045.1 of Taenioides sp. WSHXM2023. Lineage (NCBI taxonomy): Eukaryota > Metazoa > Chordata > Actinopteri > Gobiiformes > Gobiidae > Taenioides > Taenioides sp. WSHXM2023. The sequence goes on from CM057097.1 coordinate 3,956,634, forward strand.
CTGGTTCACTTTCCCCTTGCTCATTTATACCTGGTTCATCTGATCCCGTCTCTTCTTTAGTCACACCACTCTCTCCCCCAACTTGGCTTTTTGACGTTTGACTCTGGTTGCCATGACTACAATGACAGTGTCCCACGTTGATGATGTCACTGATGAGCGCCGGGCCGGGGAAGTCTACACTGACCACTCCCAAACAACCTTTTTTCACCTGCTGCATTTTAACCGCTGTATCAATTTTCTCATTAACTATTGAAGCCCATTTTTTAGCATTATCCATATAAGACATGGACTTTTCAGTGACAACAATAAAATTTTGACACAGTGTAGACTTAATTTGTTCCAATGTTTTATCGGTGTTTATTAGTTCGCCGTTTTCTAGTAAGTATGATTTCTTTCTATCCACTCCCAAATGTAGCATGTTGCTCCTAACTAGCACTATTTTACCTCGTACTTGTCCCAATTTCGGCATTGACAAATCTTCCCAAATATTACTTTCAAACTTCTTAAGTGTTTTCTTGACAATTCCCAAAACAGTATCCTTAAAAATGCCACGTATCGCGATTTTCATAAGCACCATCTCGCTCGGATAGTCTTGCAGATATTTCAAAACGATCTCGAGAACTTGGTCAAGCGTCATGTGTTGCCAGAACTTCCAGTGGCTATCTTGCACTTGGGCTGTTTTTTGCCCGTACCGCCAGATACCAACGTAGATATCCAGGAATCGGACTCCTGCCTTCAGCTGCTCTTCCAAAGTCCATATCTGGCAAATCGCGAGTGGTCCTCCGAATCGAGACAAACTTTCGTGAGTCCCAGGAATCGTAATTCCAGAAAGTACAGCATCGTCAGGTATAGAAGACATCCAGTGAAGGTTAAAGGAGCTGCTGTCAAGGTGTTCTTTATCATTGAAGACCCCAGGTTTAGTTAGCTCAGGTTTACTTGGTGCTTCTGAGCCATAAGAGGACGTCAATCTGAAAATAAAGAAAATGTTTGCATCATAAATTCCTTTTTTTCTTTGTTGAAATCCTTATTGTTGTTTTACTCTTATCTTACAGTATTTGCCATTTGCTGCATTTCAAATAACATTACAATTTCCATTATTTCTCTTACAAATGTATTTTATATGTATAGATTTACTACACTTTTTTTTTTTATCTGTATGCATTTTCTTGTTTAACTGAGATGAGGGCAGGTCAAATGTCTCTAGTTAATCTGCAAATGTTGTGGTTGGACAAATACAAGGTTCGATTTTTGTGAATTTTTCTTTTAATTTTTATATATTTCTTTTGAAAATTATACTGTAATTGGTCTTTAAAAACATGAAGGAATGCCATCATATTGCGTCACAAATTTTCAAGCAAATTATTTGAAGCTGGGCAAGAAAGACTAAATAAGCAGTAATCAAATGTGCAAATAAAACATTTAGCACTATAACAGTTAATGCTTTGTGGAATATAAAAGTCAGTACATGTTTTAGTATCTAATGAGCTACAACAATCTAACAAAAATAAGCCATTTCTATTATTGACTAGACCAAGAACTTACTTCATTACTAAAAAAAACAAAACAAAAAAACAACAACATTTTAGCTGCCCCCATCTGTATTAAAGGTGCATTGTGTAACAGAAGGAATTATTGTATTTTTGAGCAATAGAAACACCCGTAATTAATAAATGCTAGATGGATATGTTTAATGTCATACTAAGGAACATTCCAGGTAAAGCAATAACATCTCCATGGAGACCAGCAGGAAGCAGATCCACCACCAGGAAAGTTACACAATGCACCTTTAAATATGACTGACCTATAGAATGTCGTGACTTCACCTGAAACATAACAGTAGGAAAAAATACTAGTAGCGCTACTTACATATAGATTAGGCAAATGAAAACGCAGATCTGCATTGTTGTTGTTGTTGTTATGTGTTTAGTCCAATCAGCTGTACACTAAAGTCTTGCGCTCTTTTCTGCTCTGTCACTATAACACTCTGTACGCCATCATAAGTGTGTGAGAGTGTGCGTCCGTAGTGTGAAAGGCAGACTTGTGGTTTCAGATACAGCCTCGTTTACATGTGTCTAATCTTTACGTAAAGTGGACACTGTTTGACTTGTTATGTGAAAGATAGGGACACAGCAGTACTTCATTACAGTATTATAGTGGTCTAGTAGAGTGATGTTAGATAGTATTTTCTGAAAGCAAGGTACTTACAACTACTACTACTCATTATATTACCAGTTTAGTTGAATTAGTTTTATTTATTTATGTATGTTGAGAGTGTAAAACGTTCTTGTGTGTGTTACGATGGTTTGCTGAAATTGTTTTATATTATCTTATGGCTATTAATACTTTGCAGTGGCATCCTGCTGGGGGTGTTTTTCATGTATGTTTATGGCAGAATGTGCAGGGCAATAAAACACTGAAAAGTAAGTTGAGGCAAGCACACAGAGCCGGTTCAGAGGAATGTGCTGTCTCTTCTTTCTGAACCGGTTCTGTGTACTTGCCTCAAATTACCTTTCGGTGTTTTATTGTCGATGTTTTCCATATCGTAATTCACTGAGTTTTTATGACTAGACAGTGCGATACAGTGGGTGTGTCTGTCCACATGTACAGCTTCAGCTTATTTTCAAAAAGTTGTACATTTTGATGTTTTTCTCTGTCATTTAATCTGTAATTTGTACATTTGATCACGTGTTTTAGATCACATAACCTCTTTAAAATGGCTCAGTGGATGGTGTGTCAGGACTTATTCTAATTCCAATAGAGTGCCTCGAACTTTTTGATCGCTTTTTATTTTAACACAGTAAGTTTTGACGTTGCAAGCTTGGTCATCTTCACTATCTGTCCTTGAGGAGCACCTGTTGTGGACATCGAACTAAGATACCCTGAACTTCTCATTTCCTCTTTGTATTTAAACCTGGAGTTGTGTTATGTTTCATTCACACATGTTTAACACACAAACCCTGAGTTTTTTTCTCAAACAGAAAACACTCTTTTCCACCTTGTGATGTAATTCAGGAATTGCTCCAGTGTGTTTTTAAACTCCATACACCTTCACTAGAATCGTCTGGATAATTTCAGCCCAGGAATTGTCATTTATTACTGAACAAAAGCTTAAACAGGAGCTGTTAACTTGAAAACTACAGCTTCATCACAGACAGACTAATAACTAATAATAAAGATTACTCAAACATGTGAATGAAACAAAACAATTCCAGGTCTGTTTTTGAGGAGGAAACAACATTAAAGCATGGCCTAAAGCTCACAAGAGTCCATTTTGCCTAATATACGACCTTTAAAATCACTTTTTAATTTTGTAGCCTGTATATTAGTACTATCTGCCTGCTACTCCAAACTGTCTATACATAATACTATTTCCATTTCCTGTATTGTATCCTTGTCTTCTCTCACTCTCTGATCCTATTGGCTGCAGAGAGCTCATGCCAAGCTTATCTCAGCCAATCAGCTTTGGCCCTGGTCCGTGTCTGACCATCTGCTGTGGGTCCAAATCTGCCTAAAGGACTTAACTTGCCCAAGAGCAACACAGCAGAGGAATAACTGTACTCTACCTCCTCACACTTCTCTTCAATTAGTCATACCTACTTTTTCACATTTTTCTATCTTTTTCTATCTTATGACTGATTAAAACTGGAAAATCATGACTAATATTTACCTAACAAACGCATTTTTGCTTATAATTTTCCATTTTAATTGTTCTTTTTCGGAATTTTGGTTGATTGATTGATCTATATTGGAATTATATTGGAAAGACGCAACAAGCTTCAAATTTTTCTAATGCTGAATTTGTAAATAATATCAGAGGTGGGTAGAGAAACCTAAAATTGTAGCCAGGAAGTAGTAGTAGCATTCCGTTAAAATACTATTCTCAAGTAGTAGTTAAAAGTAGTAGTAGTAGTAGTAGTAGTAGTAGTAGTAGTATGTTATAATATAGATAAAAATATGTACAAATTCTGATTTTTACAAAATAGAACTAGAATCAAATCTGAAGGAGCGGAGCAAGAAACACAAATGTTCAAATGATTTCATATTGTCAACATAAAGTTTTGTCACTTGTAGACGTGAGATAAAACTACTTAAAGTACAAAAAGTATTTCAAGTTAAAAAGTATTAGTATTGGGCTGTAGTATAATGCTTCTAAAAAGTGACATCTGCTAAACTAATCCAAAAGTCCTATTTTAGAACATGTAGTCACTCAGGGAGGGCATCTGATCCACAAGGACATTTGAGAACATGTTTGTAGTCACTCAGGGAGGGCATCTGATCCACAAGGACATTTGAGAACATGTTTGTAGTCACTCAGGGAGGGCATCTGATCCACAAGGACATTTCAGAACATGTTTGTAGAGGTCTAAACTTCAGGGTTAGCAGCTTTTACTCAAACTAAAACAGGATATTTGGTTGCTTGCACCTCTGATCATATATTAAAGGTGCACTGTGTAACTTTTTGGTTGGGGGTCCGTCACCTGCTTGTTTCTATGGAGATGTCACTGCTCTGCCTGGAATGTTCCACAGTATGACATTAAACAGTTCTACTTTACATTTATCCATTTACAGGTGGTTTTATAGCTCAAAAATACCTCGAAAAACAGACATTCTGACCTGTAACTTGGTCTGGTTTGGTCTCCAAAAGATAGAAAGGTTTAATGCCATACTGTGAAACATTCCAGACAAAGCAAGAACATCTCCATGGAGAAAAGCATTTGACAGACTCTCCACCAGAAAAGTGACACAATGCAGCTTTAAGTAAACTTTTGAAACTCAGAAATGTCGACACGTGCGCTGCCTCTGGTCTTCATAAATCTTGGAGGGGAGATGCTTTACATTTTGGACCAGCGTTTACAGAGCAACAACATGACTGAAGACGGATCTGACAAAGGTATGAACTATAAACTGACCTTCAGCAGCGCGTAAATCTGTCTCTGTTTCAAACGTGAGTGAGAGTTGTAAAAATAAGTGAAATATGTCTTGTTTTGGCTGCAGGACTGTGGACAGAGGGAGACCGCCGCAGAGGTGAGAACACTTTGAAGTTTGAGCAGAACATGCAAAAGCACAAGGAAAAATGTGTCAAAAACAAACCAAAAGGTCAAGACTGAAAGGTAGATTCATTTGAGATTTGAAATATACCAAAAATGATTAGCTCTGGACCAAACCTGGACTAAACCTGGACTAAATGTGGACTACTGCAGGAGAGGTGAGAACACTTTGAAGTTTGAACAGAACATGGAAAAACATAAGGAAAAATGCTTATATAAGTGTCAAAAACAAACCAAAAGGTCACAACTGAAAGGCAGATTTATTTAAGGCTTAAAATATACCAAAAATCATTATTGACTCAAGCACTGAAATTATGTTTTTGTCTCCTGATGACACCACCAAGAGGGAGCATGTATGGATTAAAAAGCACAGGACCTAAATCGAACCCTGAGGCACACCACATATTATATGGACCAAATACAAACATAAACATATTAATAGAGCTATTAATGAATGAATAAAGGGAGTGTAGAATTATAATTATTCACTCATACATTTGAGTGTCATTGAGTCAAACCAAATGTGCACTTAACAGTGCCAGACCTTTTTTTTGTAAAGGAACCTTTAGCCTGCCGGTGTTTTTGATGATTTTCAATAACTTTGCAATCCATTCAATATGTGTATTTCAAAGCAAACGACCTCTGCTGGATAGTGCCTTTCCCTTCACAAAAAATAACAAGCAAAGAGTTAAAATGCTGTATTTTTGAAGTAATACTTTATTGGCTGCAGTTATTACATTATGACATGTTTTTTTTTTTTTCCCCTTACCCAGCCAATAATGTAATAAAGTATTATGTTATTGGCACGGCGTTATTACATTATCGGTTCACTCAAGTAATTACATTACTGGGCATTATTATGTTATCAGATGCTACAAGGTAAAACTGAGTTGACAGTGCAATGCAAGACATAGGATCCATAATCATACTTGTCCACTATAAAGAACATGGTGGGATGATGTTGGACTTATGCTAAACCTTTGTCCAGAACCTGGACTAAACCTGGATCAAACCTGGACTATACCTGGCCTGAACATGGACTAAACGGTTAATTGGACTAAACCTGGTCTCTTGTGTTCACAGTGCTGAATGACATCGTGGGGACATTGTTCAGTAAAGCTTTCTTGGACGAGCTGTTTAAACCTCAGCAGTTGTATTCTCACAGAACCATGAAGACGGTTCTGTCCAGACTGGCTCAAGGATCCATCATGAGACTCAACCCAGCCTCCATGGACCGGGTAAGGACTAGGCCAGGTATCATGGTTAAACCAGGTAAGGACCAAGTATCAGGGTAAGACATGGTACAAAAGTACAGACCGGGTAATTAAATACATATCTTTGTTTTAGCTTCTACCAACAAACTTCACGGCTCAGTACACCAGAAAATGAGGTCCTGGTGCCCTCTGCTGTCATTTAGTATAATTTCATGGCAATTGAAGGATTTATATTGACAGTGCAATGCAAGACAGAGGATCCATGATAGAAATGTACTTGTCCTTTATAAAGAACATGGTGGGATGATGTAGGGCTTAAAACTTAACTAGGTTAGGTCTCAAACCTGAACTAAACCTGGACTAAACCTGGACTAACCAAGACTAAACCAAGACTAAACTTGAAATAAACCTGGACTTCTCAATGCACCAGAAAATGCAGTCATGGCGCCCTCTGCTGTCATTTAGTATAATTTCATGACAAGTTATTATAAGTTTTAAGGTTTTTTTTAGAAAACCTGTGTAGAGGTTTGACATGTATATCATCATATGTCAGATGCCCTCCCATCCTCCTATATTCAATATCATGTCCAGGTTTAGTGCCCTTTAGTGCCAGATGCCCTCCCATGCTGGGAAGGAGAATGGAGTGTGTCACTGGTGGAAACTATCAGGGAAAACATCTGTGGATTTTATATTTTGGAGATTTCACATTTGTGTTTTGTGTTTTCAGTTGTATGAGTTGATGGTGATGGGGCTGAAGTACCAGGTCTGGCTCTGCCCTCGGCCCAAAGACCTGCTCCTGATCTCCTACAATCACCTGGACTCCACCAAACAGCTGGTCCAAGACACGCCTTCAATCCTAAACCAGGTCCACGAAGCCCATCGCAGGGTCATAGAGGTACTGAGAACTAAACCAGGAGTAGACAAGGGCTAAAACCAGGACTAAACCGGGACTAAACAAGGACTATACTAGGACAAAAGCAGGACTAAACCAGGACTAAACCAGAACTAAACAAAGACTAAAGCAGGACTAAACCAGGACTGAACCAGGACTAAACAGAACTAAATAAGGACTAAAAAAGGACTAAAAAAGGACAAAAGCAGGACTAAAGCAGAACTGAACTAGGATGAAACCAGGACTAAACCAAGTCAATGAGACTAACTGCAGAGTCATAGAGGTACTGAGAACTAAATCAGGACTAAGTCAGGACTAAGTATGGATGAACGCAGGCCAACCAGATCATCTCGGTCTACTGTGGACCAAACCAACACTAAACCAGTTTTGAAGCCAAATATTTGGAAATGGCATTGATGGTATACCCTTTATTTTGCCTTCAGGCTTACACGAGTCTGTCTCCAGGAGAACTGCAGCTGCTCAGACACACTCTGCTCAACTTCTTTGAGAACTTCCACATCAGAGTGAGTCACAGTTAAGATCCTCAATTACAGCTAATCAAGATTTGTAGATTTTTAAAAGCAAAACTGTAATTTCAGTCATTTTGTTTTGTTTTGTTTTGTTTTGTTTCTCATGCATATTATATTAAATCAATTTCAGGTCTCATTGTTCCTGAAAAATCATATCCAGAATCCCAACGGGCATTTTGTTCTGGGCACAAGTGGACCAGTGCCTCAGGGAGTCCAGGTCCCAGGACTCATCAGGTACAAACCAGAACTAAACCAGGACTAAACCAGGACTAAATAGGACTAAAGCAGGACTAAACCAGGACTAAACCAGGACTAAACTAAGCCAGGACTAAACCAGGTCCCTCTCATGACTTTCGCCCACACAGAGACAAGTTGATATTTGATTTAAGGAGTGTGTAACATAAACATGTGTTTTCCTCGTATCTGAAAAGCTGAGCCTGTTCTGGGAAACTCATTTGCATATGTCTGTGTTCATGGCCTATCGTTAAAGTGGAGCTGTAACATGCAAATGACCCCCTGAGGCAGCGCTCTTCAGGAAACAGGTTCAGTTTAAAGGATCTCTATGGATCTGTTTACTGTTTAACAAAGGTACTATTATCACAAGTGAACCTTCTCTTCACCTGCAGATAGAGACACATCCAGGTTTGTCTCATTCTCAGTATATGGACAGGCTCATGTGAAGCTCAGAACCTTCAGAATTCCCTCCCTGAGCTGCAGAGGCTGCACTAGCACTTACTCGGGATCATTCAGATCAGAGAGAGACGTTTTTGGTTTAAACACACTGGATTTCAGTATTGAACCAGCAACCCAAATGAGAATCATAAGACTCGTTCTGCTTTCTGATTGGATAATCGTCTTAAACTGAACCACCAAATTATAATATTTGTCCATCATGTCCAGTGTTTTTATCATTTAAAAAAAACTGCATTACAACTGTCATCAGTAAAAGCTGTATTTAAATTGAACATTACCTTGTTAACGGCAAATATTAATGTTTGTGCAGAATATTTGACCGCAGAGGCCGAGAGGTGCAGCGGTGTGAGTTTCCAACAGGGGGCGACTACACCAGTGCAGTCAGAGAGGGCAGTTTTGATCTGTATGGAGACAGAGTCCTCAAACTGGGGTTAAACATGTAAGACATCCTCTGCTCCTCTGACTCTCTGAACCTGCTCTGTTCCTCTGACCCTTCTGCTCTGCTCCTCTGACCCTCCTCTGCTCCTCTGACCCTCTCTTCTGCTCCTCTGACCCTTCTGCTCTGCTCCTCTGACCCTTCTGCTCTGCTCCTCTGACCCTTCTGCTCTGCTCCTCTGACCTTCCTCTGCTCCTCTGACCCTCTCTTCTGCTCCTCTGACCCTTCTGCTCTGCTCCTCTGACCCTCCTCTGCTCCTCTGACCCTCTCTTCTGCTCCTCTGACCCTTCTGCTCTGCTCCTCTGACCCTCCTCTGCTCCTCTGACCCTCTCTTCTGCTCCTCTGACCCTTCTGCTCTGCTCCTCTGACCCTTCTGCTCTGCTCCTCTGACCCTCTCTTCTGCTTCTCTGACCCTGCTCCGTTCCTCTGACCGTCTCCTCTGCTCCTCTGACCCTCTCCATATTATTATTATAGATACACAGTGGTGAGCCCTGAGGAGACACACACCTCCAGAGCTCCATCTGCAAAGGTAATCTCAGGTGAACAAAGTTATGCAATAGAACCATGAGCCAATATCACCTTCATTTCCCTTCCCTGCTCGGTTCAGAGCACACTCCCTTCCACCTTGTCCTGGTTTAATCCTGGTTTAGTCCTGGTTTAGACTTGGTTTAGTCCTGGTTTAGACTTGTTTTTTTTCCTGGTTTAGTCCCAGTTTAGCCTTAGTTTAGTCTTGGTTTAATCCTAGTTTAGTCCTGGTTTAATCCCGGTTTAGAGTTGGTTTATTTCTGGTTTAGTCCTGGTTTAGGTTTGGTTTTGTCCTGGTTTAGTCTTGGTTCAGTTCTGGTTTTGTCCTGGTTTTGTCCCTGGTTTAGTCCTGGTTTAGTCCTGGTTTAGTCCCAGTTTAGATTTAGTTTAGTCCTGGTTTAGTCTTGGTTTAGTCTTGGTTCAGCTCTGGTTTAGTTCTGGTTTAGTCCCTGGTTTCGTTTTGATTTAGTCCCCGTTTAGTCTTGGTTTAGACTTGGTTTAGTACTGGTTTAATCTTAGTTTAGTCCTGGTTTAGTGCTAATTAAGACCTGGTTTCGTCCTGGTTTAGTCCTGGTTCAATCCTGGTTTAGTCCTGGTTTAGACTTAGTTTAGTCTTGGTTTAGTTCTAATTAAGACCTGGTTTAGTCCTGGTTTAGTTCTAATTAAGACCTGGTTTAGTCCTGGTTTAGTTTTAATTAAGACCTGGTTTAGTTCTAATTAAGACCTGGTTTAGTCCTGGTTTAGTCCAAGCTAAGATCTGGTTTAGTCCTGAGCTGGGACAGTTTGTTCCAGTCTAATCCAATTTTAGTCCAATATTAATAGCAGTCTTAGTCTAGTGACTCTAGTCCTTGTTTAGTCCTTGTTTAATCCTGGTCTAGTCCTGGTTTAGATCTTTTTGAACTCTTTTCTTGAATAAAAACAAAGAATAGAAATAATGAATCTTTCATTTCCTGTCTGCAGACTGAGTCCAGACCAAACCTGCTGGCCAAAGAGGAGCTGAACCTTCTGTCACGGCTCATGGGGACCCTCAAGTCCGAGCCTGAGTCCCAGTCTGAATCTGGGTCTAGACCTGGTCCAGAGAAGAGTTTTAGGATCAACCTTTTCCCAAGCGACCAAGAGGAGGACGAAGCGTAAGCAGTTTCATAATCATCTGAGCTAGCTGGAATTGAACCAACAGTCTATGAACTTTTACTGTACGATAAAGATTACAAACAATTTTAACTTTTTATTTTTATAACATGCAAATTTATTATAGCAATTTTTGGCAAATCATTCATAACCCAAGTGAAGTTGCAGATATTGAACCAGTGCTCTTTATGTTAATAGGTACACGTGTATAGGCTACTACTACTACTACTACTACTACTACTACTACTACTACTTTTAGTATTAGTCACTTGTAATTCGATTTACTTAAAGTTGCACTATGTAACTTTTCGGTTTGGGGCCCGTCACCTGCTTGTTTCTATGGATACGTCACTGCTCTGCCTGGAATGTTCCATAGTGTGACATTTAATAGCTGTGCCTTACTTTTATTCAATTACAGGTGGTTTTATAGCTCAGAAATACCTAGAGCGGGGTCGCCTCTTCACAGATCTGACCTGTAACTTGGTCTGGTTTGGTCTCCATGAAGATAGAAAGGTTTAATGCCATACTGTGAAACATTCCAGACAAAGCAATACCGCCTTAGTGGAGAAACGCTTTTGATGGACCCTCTAATAGAAAAATTACACAATGCACAATGTAAAGTTGTGTGTATTTGTTCTAATGTATGGTACTTGTATGTATTATTTTGTTCTCAGAGGAGCCGTAGGAGGAGCCGAGGAGCCGTGGAGTGGCGTCGTCAACATCCAGGCCATGCAGGTAAAACCATATGTGTACAAACAAAGGCACTGTTCTGTTTAATCATTATATTTTGTGATTATTTCCTCCTTTTTAAGCTTAATTGTACTGTATTCCTTCATGACGTGTCCACATTACATCTCTGTGTATCTCCAGGACGTGGGGGCGGCCTCAGAGCTGGCTCACATCTTGGGACAGTTCACAGAAAAACAAGAAAAACAAGAATGTGAAAGTGAAACCTGCAGCAAAGGAGATGAGCTGCTGGCCCTCATGGACGAACTGGGGTGAAGATTACAAATAAAGAATAATAAAAGACCATGTTTGATTCCAATGAGTGAAAATGTGTTTGGCTATTTAAATTATTTCACTTTTTTTTTTTTTTTTTTTTTTTTTCAATTCTTATGTGATTTCAATAAAATTTTCAGTAAAAAGCTGTCTTTTCAAAAATGCTGTTTAGTCCTGGTTTGTTTTGGTTTAGTCTTGGTTCAGTCCCGGTTTAGTCTTAGTTTAGGCCTAGTTTAGTCCTGGTTCATTCCTGGTTTAGTCTTGTATTAGTCCTGGTTCAGTCCTGGTTTAGTCTTGGTTTAGTCCTCCTAGTTCAGTCCTAGCTTAATCCTTCTGATTCAGTCCTGTTTCAGTCCTGGTTTAGTTCTTGTTTAGTCTTGGTTTAGCCCTGGTTTAGTCCTTGTTTAGTTCTTGTTTAGTCTTGATTTAGTCCTGGTTTAGCCTTGGTTTAGTCTTGTTTAAGTCCTGCTTCAGTCCTGGTTTAATCCTGGTTCAGTCCTGGATTAGTCTTGGTTTAGTCCTCCTGATTCAGTCCTGGGTTAGTCCTTCTGGTTCAGTCCTGATTCAGTCTTGGTTTAGTTCTTGTTTAGTCTTGGTATAACCCTTGTTTAGTTCCGGATTAGTCCTGGTTTAGTCTTGGTTTAGTCTTGGTTTAGTCCTGGTTCAGTCCTGTATTAGTCTTGGTTTAGTCCTCCTGATTCAGTCCTGAGTTAGTCCTTCTGGTTCAGTCCTGGTTTAGTTCTTGTTTAGTTTTGGTTTAGCCCAGGTTTACTCCTTGTTTAGTTCTGGTTCTGGTTTAGTCCTGAGGTAGTCCTGGTTTTAAGTATTAAGTAGTATTAGTTCATGCTAATGCTGTCTATTTTTAATTAAAAAAATAAATAAAATAAAAATAAAAAATAAATAAGTAAATAAAGATAAACAATGAATAAATAAATAAATAAATAAATAAATAAATAAATAAATAAATCAGAACATATTCACCTGTTGTCCTCGTGCAGCAGGGGGCGCCATTTCTCTGTTTTGAACGCGCTTGACCCAATATTACGCACGCGTGACGTCATCGCGCTGCTCTTCCTGGTTCGCGCTCGTGGCTTCTTGCGAGGAAACTTAGTTTACATTAATCTTCCACCTTTTTTCTCTCGTCCTCCTCATCCTTTTCTCTGATCGGAACAGGACAGTGCACGTGGGGTTTGACTTAAAGGTGCTGCTTCAGATCTTTAATATTCATGACTTGTGGTTTGTTGTTTTAATACTCAGAATCTGGTCAAACTTCACATTTTAAACATGTCCAGAAGAATTGAAAAAAGACTGAAATAATTTCTAACTGGTTTCTCACATCTCGAGAAATTCAAATACAATTAAACAATTAATTAATTAGAAAATCTTAAATCGGTGTTACTGGACTCCAAGCAGAATGGCTAGACTGAACCTAAAAGACAATGATAAATGTTGGCGATACAATCAAGCTAATGGCACTGTGGTACAGATGTTATATGAATGTGACAAAATCATTAGACTTATTAACGAACTGTTGAATGTTTCACGGAGCACAAACCCTGGACTTTGTTTACTTGGAATTATCCCCGCAAAACAAGTACTGTATGAACAAACTGGTGCAGAGCAGCTCTTCTAGGATGTCTAATAACTCAAGAACGGAAATCTACTAATCAGTCATCAGTCTTTCGATAAATGGCAGGAATTGATATTAAAAACACAAACTATGAAAGGGTGACTTATAGACTAAAGCAGAGGCAAGACTTGTTCTTCAGGATATGGAAACAATTCCTTGATTATATGGAAAACAACTAAAGACTATTAATAAACTAAAACACGTGGACACTGAGGGATATGAAGATGATTATATCCTGAGATGGCAAAAAAAGGAGAAAATTTAATTTGTCAACTGGACATAGTTTATTTGGTTGAATACGTTTCTCAGCTCATCCAAGCTGCTTCCTCAGTTCTGGTCAGATGCTGGCGGACACTGCTTTATATCTGCTTGAAGGGAGGAGCTTAATTACAATGAAAATTACTCTGAGACAACACATATTTAAATACAGTTTCAGTTGGTCAGGTGATACAATATGGAGTTGTTAACAGTTTCTGTTAGTCATGTGAGTCTATTCAATATGGAGTGGGAGTGGGGGAGTAGTTAGCATATCCATTCAGGGCCATGATGGTGTTTTCACACCTCTGGACCTGACCTGGCTAGTCCCATTGTTTTCCCAGTTTGTTTTGATTTAGGTTTGAGGATAGAGTTATAGATGGGAGACAAATGATGTCTGAGACCCCCATTTCTGTTCAAGGAAGGATTCTCTTTCTTGACAAAAATAGCTTCTTTAACTCCCCTCTCAAACCAGTTCTTTTCTCTGGCCAAGATCTGGACCTCGCTGTCCTCAAAGGAGTGGCCTGTGGCTTCTAGGTGGAGATGTACGGCAGATTGCGGCCCACCCTGGTTTTCCCGTCTGTGTTGATACATCCTTTTGTGAAGTGGCTGTTTTGTTTCTCCAATGTAGCGCTCACTGCAGTCTTCACTACACTGAATGGAGTAGACCACATTGCTTTGTTTGTGGCTCGGAGTTTTGTCCTTAGGATGGACCAGTTTTTGTCTTAAAGTGTTTGTGGGTTTGAAATAGACTGGGATTTCATGTTGTCTGAAGATCCTCTGTATTTTTTCGGAAACGCCAGCCAGGTAAGGAATAGTTACACCCCTTCTCCTGGGCTCTGGTTCTCTGTTGTCCTGTTTCTTTGTTCTCTTCGTTTTATTGAAAGCCCATTTAGGATATCCACAAACGGAGAGGGCTTTCTCCACGTGTTGTTCTTCTTTCTCCTTTCCCTCTGCGCTTGTAGGAACCACTTGGGCCCTGTGATGTAATGTCCGAATGACTCCCAGTTTGTGCTGAAGTTGTACTTGTATCCCTACATCGGTAGCGGTGGAGGCAGCAAGGAGGAGACTACTGGAGGATACTAAGCTAGAAGAGAGAACCAAACTTTCACCCGACCAAATCTGCCAACTGCTGGAAATTTGTTTAAGTACCACCTATTTCCAGTTCAGAGGAAACTTTTACAAGCAAATCCACGGCTGTGCAATGGGCTCACCGGTCTCCCCTATCATTGCAAACTTATACATGGAACAATTTGAACAGAGTGCCCTGGCCTCATATCCAGGCACTCCACCCACACACTGGTATCGTTATGTTGATGATAATTTCTCAAAAATCAAAATTCAAGATTTGGAACCTTTTACTGCACACATCAATTCTGTAGATCCGAACATCAAATTCACACGTGAAGATGCCAAGGACAACACATTGGCCTTCTTAGATTGTGCAGTAACGATAAGAGAAGACCGGCGACTCCAGGTAGAGGTCTTCAGGAAGCCCACACACACCGACCAATATCTGCTTTTTGATTCACACCACCCACTTCAGCACAAACTGGGAGTCATTCGGACATTACATCACAGGGCCCAAGTGGTTCCTACAAGCGCAGAGGGAAAGGAGAAAGAAGAACAACACGTGGAGAAAGCCCTCTCCGTTTGTGGATATCCTAAATGGGCTTTCAATAAAACGAAGAGAACAAAGAAACAGGACAACAGAGAACCAGAGCCCAGGAGAAAGGGTGTAACTATTCCTTACCTGGCTGGCGTTTCCGAAAAACTACAGAGGATCTTCAGACAACATGAAATCCCAGTCTATTTCAAACCCACAAACACTTTAAGACAAAAACTGGTCCATCCTAAGGACAAAACTCCGAGCCACAAACAAAGCAATGTGGTCTACTCCATTCAGTGTAGTGAAGACTGCAGTGAGCGCTACATTGGAGAAACAAAACAGCCACTTCACAAAAGGATGTATCAACACAGACGGGAAAACCAGGGTGGGCCGCAATCTGCCGTACATCTCCACCTAAAAGCCACAGGCCACTCCTTTGAGGACAGCGAGGTCCAGATCTTGGCCAGAGAAAAGAACTGGTTTGAGAGGGGAGTTAAAGAAGCTATTTTTGTCAAGAAAGAGAATCCTTCCTTGAACAGAAATGGGGGTCTCAGACATCATTTGTCTCCCATCTATAACTCTATCCTCAAACCTAAATCAAAACAAACTGGGAAAACAATGGGACTAGCCAGGTCAGGTCCAGAGGTGTGAAAACACCCATCATGGCCCTGAATGGATATGCTAACTACTCCCCCACTCCCACTCCATATTGAATAGACTCACATGACTAATAGAAACTGTTAACAACTCCATATTGTATCACCTGACCAACTGAAACTGTATTTAAATATGTGTTGTCTCAGAGTAATTTTTATTGTAATTAAGCTCCTCCCTTCAGGCAGATATAAAGCAGTGTCCGCCAGCATCTGACCAGAACTGAAGAAGCAGCTTGGATGAGCTGCGAAACGTATTCAACCAAATAAACTATGTCCAGTTGACAAATTAAATTTTCTCCTTTTTTTGCCATGGATTCTACCTGGACGACTGAGGGATTTTACATATATCCTGAGATATAAATTCTGTTTTTTTTTCCCCCCTTGTATTTATTTATTTACGTACTTACTTTTTATTCTTTACTTCCCTTTTTTCCCTATATCTATTTATTTTATTTAGCTGTTACTCTGTCTGTATTAATTTATTATTATTATTATTAATACGCTTTACTTATTTTGTTTTATTATTTATTATCATTATTATTATTAATTCATTTTTCTTTTCTCTGGAGACAATAAGGGGGAAAATGGGAAGGGGGTTTAAGGGGGGAGGGGAAATGGTCACATTACACTACTACTAATTGTTTTTCGGTGAATTCTTTTTCGGTGATATTTGCTTTATGTGCACAAAAAAGTAATTAAAAAAAAAAAAGACTGAAATCTGAACTGACAAATACAAGAATCACATTTTTGTGATTTTTGTACAGATCTAAACTAGACAGCAGTTTTTATGCACAATAAGATTGAGATTTTATTTGTGGAGGAAATTCTGGTTGTAGATTTTGTTTCAATTGTGATTCATCTTGCAGCTCTACTCCCTAATCATTCTTCCATCTTTTTCCCCCTCACCGTTAGCCTCTCCTCTTCCTCTCTCCTTGATGGATGAAGAGGAGAAGGGCTCCGGCTCCTCCACAGTTTTCGGTGAGGTGTGTAACTCCATCCGTGAGCGCAGTATCGCGGAGAACAGCTTGGTGGTGCTGTTGCAAGGCGTGCAGGGTCATGTGACCACGGTGGAGCTAAGGGACGAGAGCTGTGCGCGCGGCAGAGTGGTTAACGTGGACGCCTTCATGAACATCAGACTGTGTGAGGTGGACTTCAGAGACAGGAGGGGCAGAGAGTCCCGGCTACAGGACCTGTTCATCACCGGGAGGAACGTCAGGTACAAATTACAATACCATTTTTTTTTTATTTAGCTTCCTTTTAATATGAGAGCTTTCAGATTCTAGAATATGATGATAGTCAAATCTTTAACTGAGGAATCCAGGTCCAACTTGAAAAACCCCGAAACAGACACAAGGCTCAACTCAGCTTCAAGACTTTTATTGAATTTTTTCTTCTTGAGCAGTAGTAGTAGTTGTTGTAGTAACAGTAGTAGCAGTAGTAGTAGCAGTAGGTAACCTTTAAAGTAAACAAATATGTGGAATAATGAAATTACATTTACATTTATGTTAGTATTTTAATAAATTTGCATTTTAATTATATTTATTAATATACATTTTACATATTAATTGTAAATTAATTAATATACAGGCTAATTTTAAATGATGTAACATTTTAACAATTAATATTTTAACCTTCAATATAACTTATTTTTTCTACAATTTTAAATGACTCGATATAGGAACCAAATTTAATATTTTATTATTTTATATCATATTTTAATGAAATAACAAATAGCTTTTAATTGCCAAATAATATACACTTTTTAAATTAGTGATCCTTTAACTTGGTTAGACTAATACATTTTACAACATTTACGATAAATTGGAATATATTTAAACAATCAATTACCAATTTGATTAAATTATTAATTTGGTCTTTTAACATTTTCAGAACTAAAATTACTATTTTCTGAATTTATCAATTTACTGTTAACTTAAATTTGGACATTTCATAAAATAATTCAGCCAGTTGCATTTACAGTCTAACTAAGGCTTCTCATTATGCTATTAATCATACTTAAATTAAACAGAATGTTCACTTGAATGAATTAAGACAGATTACTTTTACACTATTGTGTCCTTAGTGTCTTAACTATACTTAAAAACTCATTTTGCAGGTAAATTAAGTCACCGGTAGTGTCTCTGTGTTTCCCCTTTGCATTCCTGGGTTTGGTTTGGGCCTAATTAATGAGTGCAGCAGACACTACTGGTTTACCTGTATTTTTGGTGCCATCTACTGGCCAGACTAGGAATAAGATAAGAGGAGAAGGAGAGGAGAGGTGAAGGCTATGAGCAGAGGGGCTGGGCTTTTTTGACTTGACAATGATCTCATACTCCCATTTTACTATAATGAAAAGTTTTGTTTGTTTTTTTCATTCTTTTCACCAGTAGATGGCAGATGTGAGACCTGTTTACCCCTTAGCCCCTCCCCTTACCTGGCCTTTGTTCAGACTCACCTGTGCCCTCTGCTCTTCTGTCAGACCAAAGCTGGAACCTCTCAGACAGTAATCATGTAGGCTGCCTCAAGTGGTGATTTGTGAGAATAGAACAGGGGCAGGTCATCCAGTCTAATTACAGATCAACAAAAGCGTTAAAGTAAAATAACATGATTCATTATGTGTCAAATGTGTCTGAATGTGCCCCACGTGCAAAAGCAAACCCATGAACCATGACGTGTCTTTAACCGTGTGTCTCTCCTCAGGTACGTGCACATCCCAGACCACATGGACATCCTCAAAACCATCCAGGACCAGATCAGACGGATCCACCGAGTCCGGAACTTTGGGAAGGACGGAGGGGGACGCAAAGAATTCACCAAGAGCAAGAGATAAGAGAAATATAGGGCAAGTTTAAGTTCTGTGGACAATCTCTGGACAATGAATAGGACTCTTGTAACATGGGTCATTTTGTGTTGTAGTATTATGGACAATTCATCAAAACTGTAGTCTCTTACATCTTTTTTCTTTTTAATTTGTATAATTTGCCAGTTTAGTCTGATTGTTTGTGTTTAGAATTTGAAAAACACCTTCACCCATAGTGATAAAGTCTAGTTTAACCTGATCTGAAGGACAGGTGAGAATCCTCAGGTGGAGTTTGCTGTGGAACTGTCAGATTACAGATTTGTTACCCTGGTTTATGGTTCATATTTCTATAACTACTGGGACTATCCACATGAAACAAAAACTGGCACAAAGTTCAGCCTCTTCTCTGTCAGGAGAAATAAACTAAAGTCAAATGTTTTTTTTCACAACAGCCTCAGAAATGATTATTCAACCATTATTCAATGCCAAAGACACAACCTTACTCATTTGTCAAAGTAGATTCAATTCTCTTGGGGTGTTCTCCGTATATCTGTATGGTGGAATGTTCAGCAGTTACCATGGTGACACAATGCACACAAAAACGTTTTAAAATAGTCTGAAAATTCAAGAAAAACCTACATGGATGTAAAGAACACACTTTCAGGAGCCTGTGATCAGTCCGAGCGTTCATGATCCTGTTCAGGAGTTTGATTTTCAGCAAAAAGATGAGAAAACTGTTGGCTAATGACTGTAATTTTACATGTGAGACCGTCTCAATCTGACCACAAAGAGATGACTATGTTGAAATAAAGCTCAGATAAAAGTTTAACTTGAGTAATTTCAGACAGAGTAGTGCTTTCAGTTAGCATCACACCTCTAGAGTACGCTGATGACATCAGCTGCAAAGTATCAGCAGTATTCCTCTCAATTTTCCCCTAAGCTGCACAGAGCCAGTGTTGTGTTTAATTGGAAAAACCGGAGTGTCCGAAGGGAGTGGACCGGACTCGGAAAATCTGACCACCGCAATATGTTGGAACAAAACAAAATACAATAATATGGACAGGATTAGTCATAGAAAACATTTAACCGCAAACACGTTCCGCAGTTTACCGTGGCAGAGTGGTTAGCCTGTCTCCTCCTCAGCGGGGAGCGTGTGGGTTAGACTCCTCATTGTTTGGCCTCTTGTTTTTAAATGACTTAAATTGGAGAATGTGTGGTATGTTTTTCCATAGGGTCAGGAGGAGGACAGGGCTGCAGCAAGGACACACGTCAAATATTCATATATTTAGGTAATGTCAATACCAATTCCGATACCGGGATGATAATAAATAAATTAAAAAACACACTCTTTCTTTAGACGATAGAATGTGATTTTCAACATTAAATGGTAGAACTTTCTTTTCTATTCCCATGTGTCCTTATATGTGTGTAATCCTCAGTGGTCCTGTAGGTTCCATAGTGGTCCATGGGTGTATACAAGTCTATGTCTTTAACTTCTTGGGTTCTTTTTAAAGACAATACGTGTATTTGCCTTGTTGAGATGTTTCGGCTGCTGCATCTTCAGAACTGTCACCGGTGTTGGTGGTGACGTGTCGTATATTAGCTGTTGTTACTTCCTGTAGGCGTGGTCAGCTGTTGCTACTTCCTGTAGGCGTGGTCAGCCTGGTGGACCTGGCAGGTCACTCAGACTGACCACGCCTCCCGTCGCCTGGTGGTCTCTGGAGGAGGGTGTCCCAGGTGTGTGAAAGGAGGAACGCTCCGTCATCAAGGTTAATGCTGTCCATGCCTCGTTTCCTGATTTCAGTGGCCTCCCTGATCCAGAGTTTGAACTTGTTGTTCTTCGATCCAATGTCCTGTGCCCCGTCCCAATCCATAATGTGGTTATTTCTTTTACAGTGGTCTGATATGGCGGATTTTAGGTTTTCCTGCTTTGATTTGTCTTTTTGTGTTCTGGTGAGTCTCCCTGATGTTTCCTTTTCAGATTACTTTTGGTGTTCCTTTTTTCAGATGTGAACAGCCCGGCCCGTTTTCCCTATGTATGATTTATTGCAAGATTTGCATTGGATTTCGTAGATGCCGTTGCATTTTTGTTCTTGTGGGATTTTATCTTTGGGGTGTACTAGCTGTTGCGAAACATGTCAACAAGGTAAATGCATGTTACTGTATTGTCTTTAAAAAAGAACCCAAGAAGTTATAGTCTATGTGCTCTTATACTTGTTCTGATACAGCTCAAGATCATTCTAAAGACATTCAGGAAAGGTTCATTTCTGTTCTGTGATTGTGACTTTTTTAAGTATTGTTACCTGCTCTAGGGTCGATACTAGTTTTAATATCAATTAGTGTCTGATTTTTAATACTTTTGACAAGCCTAGACCCAAGAGCTTGCTGCATTACAACAAGAATCTGAATTTCAACCTATTAACCCTGCCTTCTATCTATATTAAATAATATTTGCCTATACCAGACCTGGGCATTGTTCAGCTCCGGGGCCACATAACGGCCCTTTGATTGACTCTGACCAGCCCGTTTCAGCTCATATTTCAACATATTTTATAATTTTACCTCATGGGACTAAAATTGCGTTGCTTTTATTTTTTTGAAGTCAGCCTCACTTCATGACTAACATAACATAAACTCTTACCAGTCTTACCAGCGCGTCAAAACAATGATATTTACTGCTTTTTATAAAGAAATACAAGTAATATTATGCAGAACTGAGTGAAGCATTTTAGCCCGGCCTGCCACAGTATTTTCTGTTTCTTATGTGGCCTTGTGGAAAAAAGAATTCCCCAGCCCTGGTCTATAGGATGTTGTGATGTCATGTGAAACCCAGCGATACTGACCAAACTCCAGCAGTGGCTTTAGTTTGACTAACTCCAGAACATAACCAGATAAGTCCGGTCCGTTTCTATTGAAACATATAATCTAAATATACGTGCATTTCTGTGGTGTCATGGGCTCACTGTGTAAATCTGTCCTTTTATTGTTTCTGAAATGAATTGTCAGTTTGAAAAATGCCACAGAAATGTCTACAAGGGTTTTTTTTTTTTTTTGGTTTGGTTTGTTTTTTTTAATTTTATTTCAGTCTTTAAAACAGGACCAAACCAGGACTAAACCAGGTCTAAACAAGGACCAAATCTGGACAATACCAGGTCTAAACCAGGTCTAAACCAGGTCTAAACCAGGTTTAAACCAGGACTAAACCAGGTCTAAACAAGGAGCAAATCGGGACAATACCAGGTCTAAACCAGGTTTAAACCAGGACTAAACCAGGTCTAAACCAGGTCTAAACAAGGACTAAATCTGGACAATACCAAGAATAACCAGATTTAAACCAGATCTAAACCAGGTCTAAACCAGGTCTAAACAAGGACCAAATCTGGACAATACCAAGAATAACCAGGTCTAAACCCAGGACTAAACCAGGTCTAAACCAGGACTACACCAGGGCTACACCAGGGCTACACCAGGGCTACACCAGGGCTACACCAGGGCTACACCATGTCTAAGCAAGGACTCAACCAGGACTCAACCAGGACTAAACCAGGACTAAACCAGACAGAGTTACACCAGGTCTAAGCAAGGACTAAACCAAGTTTAAACCAGGACTAAACCAGGGCCAAATGTGGACAATACCAGGACTGAACCTGGACTAAACCTGGACTAAACCTAGACTAAACCTAGACTAAACCTGGACTAAACCTGGACTAAACCTGGACTAAACCTGGACTAAACCAGGTCTAAACCAGGTCCGTTTCAGTCTCGGCGTGCACAGCGGTGTGATAGGAGGGCTGTGGTGTTTGTCTTGGTTGAGTTGTGTTTGTGTGAGTCGGACACTGGTCTGAGCTGCTCAAACCACAAAATGAAAGGTTCCACTTTAAAAAAAACATGATTCATTGCCACGGTAACGCACCCAGAATAGAGCATAGGGCCGTGTGCAAAAACAGCCACGAAAACACAAAAACAATAGGCTACTTTTATAACAAATCTGCACCTGCTGAACCCTGGAGGGACTAAAGACTAACTCAACCAGGACTGTGTTAAAACTGGACTAGGTCTGGGAACTGGACTTAGGTCTGGACAAAGAGTACATTCACACTTGGACAAATGGATCGAAACCTGGACTAAACTTGGACTAAACCGGGACTAAATCAGGACTAGATAAGCCACAAAAACAATTATAATTTTGAGACCATTTCACCTTTGGAACCAATTAACCAGAAACGGGGACCTACAGTCGGGTCTAAACCAGGTCTAAACCAAAACTAAACCAGGACTCTGTCAGAACTGGACCACAACTGGATTTCACAAATTGAACCTCGACAAAACTTGGTCTAAACAAGAACTAAACCAGGACTAAAGACTAAACAAGAACTAAACCAGGACTAATATAACTGCACCATAGGAGTAGACAGGATACAATTGGATATCAGACAAGGGCTAAACCAGGACTAACCCAGAACTAAACCAGGTCTAAACCAGGACTAAACCAGGATTAAACCAAGACTAAGTGAGAGACCCCTGCACCCACACAAAGAGAGCATTAATCCCAGAGGCCAGAGACTCAGAGCTGATTCACTTTGATATTTCCTGTTCCACCCTTTTTCCTTCAACAAGACTGGGCCTGGACTGGACCAGGACTGAACCAGGTCTAAATCCGGACTAAACCAGGACTGAAACAGATCTAACTCCGGACTTAACCAGGACTAAACCAAGACTGAACCAGGGCTAAATCAGGACTAAACCAGGACTGGACCAGGACTGAACCAAGGCTAAATCAGGACTAAACCAGGGCTAAATCAGGACTAAACCAGGGCTAAATCAGGACTAAACCAGGACTGGACCAGGACTGAACCAAGGCTAAATCAGGACTGGACCAGGTGTCTTCACTAAACTAAATTGAGCCCATTTTACTGGGACTTTACCTGGGACTACAACCCTTTTTTAGTCCTGGTCTAGTCCAGGTTTGGATCTGGTTTAGTCCCAGTTTTAATGTGATGAGTGTGCACAAGTGTGAACAGAGCCTAAAACTGGACTCTAGACCAGGATTAAGGCCCGGTCAAGAACTCATAATTGAACTGTACTGTAGGACCAGACCAGGACTAGACCGGGAGTGGATTCTGGACTGGACTTTGGTCTTCTGTAGTCGTAGCTACCCTGGGTCTGATTCTGATTGCCAAAGGTCCTTTCAGTCCACCACAAATTATCAGCACATTCTTACACAGGGAAGATGTGTAAAGTGTCTTGCCCAAGGACACTAGGAAATGCACTTGTTACAGCTGAGATTGAATTTACAACCCTCTGGTTCTAAGGCTTGTTTTTTCCCCCAATATTGAAGTTGTATTTGGACATTTTTTCTGTAACTGTGGGCGTCCATTTTGTTTGTTTTGGTGTGAACAGGAAACAGGAAGTGAGTCTGCTCCTGATGAAGACTGTGATGAAGATTAGGGAGTGGAGGAGAGACAAAGAAAGGGAGAAAGAGAGAGAGGAGGAAGACAGGAGAGAGGGAAACGAGGGTGTATGAGGGAGAGAAAAAAGGGGGGAGAGAGGACAGATAGTGGGGAAGATGGAGAGAGGAAAGAGGAGGATAGTGAGAGGGAAGGAGAGAGTGGCGGGAAGAGAGGGGAAGTAAAGGGTAGGAAAGAGGAGGAGAGGGAGAAAGAGGAAGAGAAGGGAGGGATAGAAGAGGGTGCGAGAGACGGAGAAAGGGAAAAGGGTGGAGTAGGAGGGAGAGAGAGAGGGAGGAGAGGAGGAAGAGGAGTGTCAGAATAGTCAAATGGGACGTCCTGAGACAGACACAGACTTTGAGTGAAAAGAACTCCACTCAGACATGGAGCTCGTGGACTGGACTGAACCAGGACTAAACCAAGACTGAACCAGGACTGAACCAGGACTAAACCAAGACTGAACCAGGACTGAACCAGGACTAAACCAAGACTGAACCAGGACTGAACCAGGACTAAACCAGGACTAAACCAGAAGGCACAGATTGTGACTCCAGCCTGTGTGAATTTGAACCAAAGAGCGGTGAGTGACTTTTGACAATTTAATACAAAAATGGTACTCCCTTTTTTTAGATATTGAAATGTACTTAAGCAATATTAATTATCTTATTTTTTCTATTAAATTTGATAAATATATGTGAATAGTCTACAAATTTGTGTTTATATTTAAATTCTATTATACCTTGTCTCTTCAAATTCATATCAGAATTGCATAAAATAAAACAGATTTATAATAAGTGCGGGTTTTTCAACAAAATTCAGGATAGAGATATTTTACCAGGAATAATAATTAAAGGCGCACTGTGTAACTTTTCTGGACCTGGAATGTTCCACGCTGAACTTCTCTATGCACGTGCTCTTACTGTGAGTGGGCTTGCCTCTCCACAGAGCTGACCTGTACCTTGGCCTGGCAGCAATACCTGCTTTTCTAGATGGTAATAGATAAAATTAATGTTACACTGTGGAATATTCCAGACAAAGCAAGGTGAAGATGCACTTTAACATCTCCACAGGGAAGTCTGGCGTTCATCTTTTAATACCACAGGAGCAACAAAGCATTCACATCTCCATGGAGACCACAGATAAAAGAAAGCAAAGAGAAGTTACACAGTGCCTCTTTAATCAAAACAGTAAAAATATGAATTACATCAAAACGTGTCATAACTTCTGTTTAAAGGAAATTTATTTACTTTATTATTCGTCTGTCTACATCTCCAAAGCTCTAAATGCTCTGTTCCACCTTGTGATGTCATGAAGAGGTAGTTTTGAAGTTAACAGCTCCTTTTTTTACCTTTAGTTCAGTAGAGATCGACAGTTCCAGGGCTGAAATCATCCACGTGATGCTAGTGAAGGTGTGTGGAGTTTAAAAACACAGTGGAGCGCTTCATTTTCAGTTTGAGAGAATAAGTTTAAAGCATAAATCTGCAG
This sequence comes from Taenioides sp. WSHXM2023, assembly GCA_029959045.1. Taxonomy (NCBI): domain Eukaryota; kingdom Metazoa; phylum Chordata; class Actinopteri; order Gobiiformes; family Gobiidae; genus Taenioides; species Taenioides sp. WSHXM2023. The sequence goes on from CM057097.1 coordinate 3,981,981, forward strand.
GGTTTGTGTGTTAAATACGGGCCCTTTAACAGGAGCCTCAAACAGTTCATTAGGCCAGTGTGAGTTTTATGGAGTCCCATCAGAGGAGCCAGATCAGAGGAGACTTTACTGCAGGATCTACTCTGGGCGAGAGGCGGGGATAGTCCAAGGTTTGATCTGGTCTTAAAGGGGAGGATGTGCAGTTTTATGGTCGTGTTTAAAGGGACGGCGCGCACAGAGGAGAGTGGGGGATTATGGGTAGTGTCTGGAAAAGTGTCAAACGCAGACAGAGTCGACTGAGGAGGATAAAAGACCTATTTGTGACAGTTTTAGGAGGAAGTGGAGGTTTTTGTGATCATTGTGAGCGAGGGTGGAGTGCAAAACTGTACAATGTTTTGAGGTGCACTATGGAACTTTTCTGGGGGGGGGAGTCTGCCACCTGCTTGTCTCCATGGAGATGTTATTGCTTTGGGATGGTCCACGTTATAGCATTAAGCGTGTATATTTAGCATCACTTTCATTACATGTGTTTTTATCGCTTAAAAATGTGTCAAAAACTGTATACAACTGAACCTCACTTACCAGATTTTTTTCCATGTATTTTAAACTTTGTCTTGTCCCAGTACACGTATATTGTATAAGCAGCTCTTGAGGTCAGAATAATTCCTGTTTGTGCTGTCGGCATGTAATTATAAAAGTTGTGAATAGTGGTAGTAGGTGGAGTGTTCGTCCACTGATCTGAAGGTTGGTGGTGCGATTCTCACTCTCATAAGCATCACTGGTTGCACAGTCAGATCCACTGATTCACAGGTTGGTGTGATTCCAGCTCCCACAGATGAATACTGTGGTGTCCTTGGGCAAGACACTTGCCCCCCTCGCCCCGTAGTGTCTGCGTACACTGGTGAGTGAATTGAGCAGTTTCTTGAGCGCGGTGTAAAAATGTGACCGTTTACCAGTCGTGTGGAGGTGTGGAGTGTTATTGCTTTGTCCAGAATGTTCCGCAGTGTGGTATTAAACGCTCCATTGATTTGGCCCTGTTCTTTCCTTATTTAGTCACAAACATCTGAGACCTCAAACTACTGCAGTGTGGTTCACATTATGTAACGGCTCCCACAGGAGAGACTGGACTTTCCCAGAACTCTGAGATAAGATCAGGACTGAAACTGGGACCAGACCAGACCCAAGTCCAGACCCAAGTCCAGACCTGAGTCCAGACCCAAATCCAGACCAGAGACCAGGGACAGGACCTGAGCCTGGTCTATGTTCAGATAAGCCTGAGTACACACAATAGTATATCAAGGATTTAGGGTAGTTATACTATACTATACAATACTACTACTACTACTACTACTACTACTACTACTACTACTACTACTACTACTACTACTACTAGTGGTACTACTGCAACACATACTTTTGCCTGACTCCAACAGCTGCTATCAGGACAGAGTGTTGACCCTTCGGGAGGACCTGCATCTGAAGGAGACGTCGTAATCTCAAATCGCCCTGATTACAGGAAATGACTTTTGTTTTGTTCCAAATGTTCTGGAGGACGACCCCCAGACCCAGTGTCCTCACAGCTGTCCTCTACATGTCCACATGCAGAACCAGACCCAGTGTCCTCACAGCTGTCCTCTACATGTCCACATGCAGAACCAGACCCAGTGTCCTCACAGCTGTCCTCTACATGTCCACATGCAGAACCAGACCCAGTGTCCCAAAGAGCTGTATAAATGTGACCATATGACATGGCACAAGTGGGATGAGCGAATGCTAACAGCAGTAGCAGTAGTAGTAATAGCAGTACTAATAGTAGTTGTAGTATTTGTAGTAGTACTCATAGTAGTAGTGAGTGTGAGAATGCACTAGTTTGTGTGTACTCTGTGTGTATCCCTGCGGCCCTGGGACCACAGGGGCCGGACTTGGACCAGATCCGGGACTAAGACCAGGATTAGGATCTGGTTTCAGGGTTCAGAGACTTTCAGCTTGTTTTTATCGACAGGAAACATCTCAAAGCACCAGTCGTGTGGGAACATGGGCTCGTGCACAACTGTTAACAACATTAAAGATACATGAAGGAACATTCACACAGTGGCTTGAAGTCCGAATCATTTAAATGTGTGTTTATCATTTAAATGTGTGTTTAAAGGGACATGAAATTAGAGAATATTAAACATTTACCTGAGTCATGGTTGAACAAAATGGTGACATAAGTAGGTGTTCTGATGAGGAGAGCTGAATATGTTTCAATGTCATTTGATATTTTTAATAAATCATAAACTGTACTCAAGTTACAGTACTGTTACCTCAAAGTGAGAGTACTGTTACCTCAAAATAATATTACTTCAGTACAAAGAACTACTACAACTGCTACAATTACTATTATACTACTACATATAACTACTACTACTACGACAATTACAACAACTACTACTACAACTATTTCTACTACTACTACTACTACTACTACAACAGCAACAACAATTACTACTATACTACTATTACCACCACTAGTACAAAAAACTTTTAGAACTACTGCAACTTTTAATACCACACTATTAGTACTACTGCTACTACTATTACTACTGCCACTGCTACTACAACAACTATTAGTACTACTACTACAACAACAACGACGACTACTACTACTACTACTACTACTATAATTACTGCTACTACGACAACTATTAGTACCACTACTACTACTACCACGCTACAAATACAACTATTAGTACTACTACTACGACGATGACGACGACGACTACTACTACTACTACTACTACTATTGCCACTGCTGCTAGTACAACCATTAGTACTACTACTATAACTACTGCTACTACAACAACTATTAGTACTACTACTACAACAACGACGACGACTACTACTACTACTACTACTATAATTACTGCTACTACGACAACTATTAGTACCACTACTACTACTACCACGCTACAAATACAACTATTAGTACTACTACGACGACGACGACGACTACTACTACTACTACTACTACTACTACTACTACTACTATTGCCACTGCTGCTAGTACAACCATTAGTACTACTACTATAACTACTGCTACTACTACAACTATTAATACTACTACGACTACTACCACGCTACTACTACAATAACTATTAGTACTACTAATACTACTATGACTACTACTACAACTATTACTCTTGCTACTAATACTACTGCCACTGCTACTACAACAATTTATTACTTCTACTAATACTACTACCACTGCATCTACTACTACTACTACTACTACTACTACTACTACTACTACTACTACTACAACTACTACAACTATTAGTACTACTACTATTCCTCCTCCTCCATGTTGAGTCCCAGTCTGTTGTGTAATTGTGTCTCCGGTTGTTTCCTTTCAGACTCATTGACGTCATAAAACTAAACTTTCCCACTGGCTCCAAACGCCTCAGGTTCCTCTGTCTGAACTGACACTGTAAATATAAAAACTACAGGAAATCAGTAGTAAAAACTACAGGAAGTGCTCTGTGTTTTCCTCCCGTGACCTCTGACCCTGTTACGTCAGAAGAACACGACGTTCTCTAAATTATGCCCTAAAGACGAATGACACCAGAGTTTGAAATGAGTGAGACCAGGAGGAGTTGTGTTTTGTTTCATTCACACATGTTTAACACACAAACCCTGCAGATTTAGGCTGAGTTTTTCTCTCAAACAGAAAACACTCTGTTCCACCTTGTGATGTCATGTGGTAATACAGGAAGTGCTCCACTGTGTTTCTAAACTCCACACATCTTCACTAGAATCATTTGGATCATTTCAGTCCAGGAGTTTCCAATCTCTACTAAACAAAAGGTAAACAGAGCTGTTGAAAACTACCACTACATGACATCACAAGGTGGAGCAGAGCATTTTGAGCTTTGGAGATGTAAACAGACTAATAATAAAGAGTTACTCAAACATGTGAATGAAACAAAACACAACTCCAGGTCTGTTTATGAGGAGGAAACAACATTAGAACAGTCCATTTTGTGTGATATAGGACCTTTAAAGGTACAGTATGTAACTTTCTGGAGGTGGCACATCAGACTTAGAAAGATAAAACTAAACTTCAGAACAATCCTTGACTTTACTGAATGCTCCACCTTCAAGAAACTGCTCAAAACCCATCGATTTAGAACCTGCTTTCAATTATGTCTCTATATTTTGTCCCATTACCTCATTTTTAAATGTGTTTTTACCTCGTATTCTTTGTACAGCGTCTTTGAGTGTTTACAAAAGCCCTATAGAAATAAAATGCATTATTATTATTATTAATAATATTAATATTCTCCAAAGAAGAACATTTCCATAGAAACGAGGAGGAGGCTCCTACATGCCAAAATGAAGTCAGGTTTGTGGAGATGCAAGCCCGCTCATACTAAGGACGCAGTGCAGTAAACATAATAAAAAGGAAAGAAAATGAATAAACATGCTTTTACTTGAGTCTATATCTTGACTAAAAAGTTACGCACTGTGGCTTTAGAATAAAAAGTTGTATAATTAAAGTTAAAAAGTGTATATAGAAAAGTCTAGGATGGGAAATAGTTAGTGAAAGGGGACATTTTACAGAGGGACAGTGTGGACTAAAATGAAAATCTGAAAACTAGAATTACAGCACATTTTGCAGATACCACTTTACAGTAACTCCAACTCAGTTTGTGTGAATAAATGAGGGATTAAGGATTTACTAACAAACTCTTCTGTATAAACTGTGTCCACTGTAAATAAAGTCTTTGTTTATGAAGCGTGTTTAAAGACTCTTTTCTTCTTTGTGATGTTTTGTGTTGACAGGAGCACACCACAGATGTGCGTTCTGTAGAGACATGTCCTGCTGAACTCTCCCCTCCTCTTTTACCCTCCTCTTCCATCCCTCCTTCCCTCTCTGGAGTCTGAGGATGGAGCCGATCCGCAGAGACATGGAGCTGTTCAGTAACAGCATGGCCACATTCGCTCACATCAGAGGTACACAACACAACATGACTACACAATGTACGCAACATGTACTACAGACTAACATTTAAAACAACTCTATTTATTATTATTATTATTGACATGTCAAACATTACATTCAGTTTGTGTAACATTGTCCTCCCTCTGCTTTTTCTCTCCGTCCTCCTTCCCTTTCTCTCTCTATCTCTCTCCCTCTCACTTCTCTGCTCTTGCTCTCCTCCCTCCTTTTCTCCCTCTCTTCCCCCCCCCCCCCCCCCTTGGTATCCCTGTTTCTCCCTTTCACTTGCCCTCTCTCTCTCATCCACTCCCCTCTCTCCTCCTTGATCTCTCTCTCTTTCCTCTCTCCCCTTCCCTCCTCTCTATCTCTGTCTCTTTCCCTCCTCTCTCTCCCCCTCTTTCCCTCCCTTTCTCTCTCTTGCTTTCTCTTTCCTCTCTCTCTCCCCTTCCCTCCTCTCTATCTCTCTGTCTCTTTCTCTCTCCCCCTCCCTCTCTCTCTCTTTCCCTCCTCTCTCTCCCTCTCTCTCTCTTCCCCTCTCTTTCCCTCCCTCTCTTTCCCTCCTTTTCTCTCCCTCTTTCTCTTTCCTCTGTCTCTCTCCTCTTCCCTCCTCTCTCTCTCTTTCTCTCTCCCCCTCCCTTTTCTCTCTCTTTCCCTCCTCCCTGATCTCTCTCCCCCTCCATCCCTCCCTCCCTCTCTCTCTCCGTCCCTCATCTCTCTTTCTCTCGCTCTCTCTTTCTCTCTCTCTTTACAGCTAACCCAGAGAGCTTGGCCCTCTTCTTCATGATGGGCGTGTGTTTGGGTCTCTTCTCCGCGCTCTGCCTCCTGGTGGCCGGAATCACGTGTCGCAGGCGTCTTCTTCATCGCAACAACAACAACAACAACAACAACAAAACTCCCAAACCCCCCTCTTCATCCTCCTCCTCCTCACCTCCTGACCTCCAGCCGCACAGGGACCCCAGGGCGGAGCAGGCGTCCCAGGACAGTGCTCCGAGCGTGGGCGCGGTACGGCTGTTGGAGGGGTCCAGTCTGGATGTGTTCTCTTCGGAGGAGGAGCTGGAGAAGGCGCGCAGGCTGGAGGAGAGAGAGAGGATCCTCAGGGAGATCTGGAGGAACGGTCAGCCCGATGTCCTAGTGACCGGGACTGGGACTATAGGGAGAGTCCACTACCACTGACCACAGAGCTGGGACTAAACTGGGACTAAACCGGGACTAAACCGGGACTGGGACTATAGGAAGAGTCCACTATCAAGGACCACAGAGATACAGAGCTGGGACTTAACCAGAACTAAACCGGGACTGGGACCAAAGGGAGAGTCCACTATCACGGACAACAGAGATACAGAGCTGGGACTAAACTGGGACTAAAACTGGGACTAAACTGGGACTAAATCGGGACTGGGACCATCGGAAGAGTCCACTATCACGGACCACAGAGCTATAGGGCTGGGATTAAACCTGGACTAAACCTGGACTAAACCTGGGCTGGGACCATAGAAAGAGTCGACTACCAATGACCACAGGGCTGGGACTAATTCGGGACCAAACCGGGACCATAGGAAGAGTCCATTTACTCCATTACCACTGATCCAGGACTAAACTGGGACTAAACCAGGATTGGAAAAGGACCAATGGATGAGTCCACTATTACTAACCACAGAGCTGGGACTAAACCAGGACTACACCAGGACTAAACCAGGACTAAACCAGGACCATATTGGAACAGTCCACTACCACTGATCTAGGAAATAGGAACAAACCAAGTCTACAACAGGACAAAGGGGTCATATGATGAGGCACCAGATGATCTGACTTCCCCCTCCCCGGACACTTCCCAAGCGCCTCTCCTCCGGTGTGGAGGAGCAGTGACTCTACCCTGAGCTCTCTGAAGGAGCGTTCCATCACCAGAGAAGGTTAAGTCCTCACAGCAACGCAATTTATTTCGGATTTTGGTTGGTTTCTTTTCTTTTTCCTTTTCCTGTTTACCACATTCATACTAGACAATGTGGGTGAAGTGTCTTGCCTAAGGACACAACAACTGGTACCTGTATTGTAGTATTGTTTTGGAGATCATCTTATATCTGCAATTATGTGTGACTCAGACAAACACACATTGAAAAAATGGTCACCGTTCCACAGATTTGACCTGTAACTTGGCCTGGCGTAAAGATAATCATGTTTAATGCCATACTGTGGAACATTCCAAAGGGGAAAATGCAGAAGACGGACTCTACACTAAAGTCAGATGTGCAGTTTTAACATGTTCTTCTGTTTAATGATCCAAATGAAGACGAAACCAGGTCCAACCACTCAAATGTCCCTCCACATGTGTTTTGACTTTTTATAAAATGACCAATAAAAATATTTTTGGACAGCTCTGTCAGTGTTTAAAGGAATGTTCTACTTTTCCTTTATAAGTCTGCATTCTCTTCCCCTGTGGATGTAGAAACAGAATGAATGCACGCTGGAAAAGTAAAGGGCAGAGAGCAGCTTGACAGTGTCTCTTAATATGTTGTTGAAATGTTGTTTCTTTCTGACCGCAGCCGTAACAATAAAGTATGACATGACATTTTAATGGAGGTCAAAACAACCTCCACAGACTGAGAAGCTCCAGTTTAGACACATATTTTTAAAATGAGAGTGTGCCGGTAAACAAAGTATTGTTCTCAAACGGGTGATTCAGGAGACAGACTTCTCCAAAGATCATCGAGACACGAGGTGAGAGACAGAGAGGGACTGTCCAACTGAGCGAAATGGTTTAAACACAAAATTCCTGTTCTTTAATCCACTTTTGGACACTAGATTTGGGATTTTACATTGTGTTTTACCAGTGAAATGTTTGGACACCTTCTGATTCATTTTTTTTTTACATTTTCACACCTACTGAAGAGCTCAAATGATGCCGGTTGAATGGAATTATAAAACTGTAAGAAAACAGTTAACTACAATAAATAGACCCATTTTAGATTCAAATCCTCAGTGTCCACCCTTTGCTTTGTAGACATTGCTGTAAACCCTTTGGCCTTCTCTCAATGGTCTTCTTGATGAAGTCCTGAAGTGGTTTTCACTTCACAGCTGTGCCACGTCAGGGTCGTGGGATGTCAAAAGTGCAAAACAGTGATTGAAACAAAGGGTAGTGGTTGTTTTAAAGAATCTAAAATCTTAAACATGTTTTCAGTTACTTTACACTTTTTGTTTACTACATTTTAACCGTGGTCAGTGAGAATTCCAATAACTAATTAATAGTTATTAATATACTTTGCAACTGCAACTTTATAACACACTAATTAAAAACATGAATAAAAACACAAACTAATGGAAACAATCTGATGAAATGTCAACAAGCATGTTTTAAGAAGAGATTTAAAAATAGGTACTGAAGAGCCTGTCTAATAAGCAAAGGCAGCTCATTCCACAGTTTTGGTGCAGCTACTTTGCAGTGAAATCGGGCTGGGGCGGTTCTATTTGTATGTCTATGGCAGAATGTTCAGCAGTTACCATGGTGATACAGCGCACACATAAGCAAACACTACAATAGTTTTACAATAGTTTGAAAACTCAAGAAAAAATACTAAATGTATTTAAAGAGCACATTTTCAGGAGCCTGTGATCAGTCCCGAGCGTTTATGGTCCTGTTTAGGAGTTTGATTTTCAGCAAAAAGGTTGAAAACTTATGACTGTAATGTTACTTGAGAGAGACTTGTTTAACAGCACCAATCAGCTCACCAAGTAACGCAGTTCTTTCTGGTCAGATTGTGCTAAAAGCTCAGATTAAAGTGACAGATCTTCAGACAGAGCAGTGCCTACAGTTAGCATCACACCCCCAGAGAATGCTGATGCCGTCAGCTGTAAAGTATCAATCATCTTCTAAGAACTGGCTGTGGAACTGTGTGGTGAAATTGTGTACTTTAGATTCCAAAATGGGAAAAGATGAGACACAGACAGGCTCAAGTCAAATCAAAGAAAGTTTATTGAAAATTAAAAGACGAGTACTTTGAAAGCGATCGACGTAAAAAAGTGTCAAACTAAAGGATTCTACAGTAACATGCCGTTTACATTTACAGAGCAGCGCTGTCCACAATCACCAACATTTGTTTAAAATACCCACACCTCTGCCTCGCCACACGCACAAACGACGCGTTCAACAGTGGTTTCAACAAAGGAGCCGTTTCCTCTCATTTGTACAATATTTTATCTTCATTTGTTAATATTTTTCATAAAAGACAAAAGTAAATCGCAGAAGACAGACCGGTGAGATACAAAGTGTAAGCAAAACCAGTTATAGCGTTGAGTCTTCACATTTTGAACTGAAGGTTACGAACATGCACAGGATTACCATGGAGATCAGTGGGCTCCGTAAGTGGTCTGACCGGACACAGGGATGGGCCAAAAGTGACATTTTAAAGCTGAATTTTTAAAGTTTTTTGAATGAATTTGTTAAGAAGATTTGAGATGGATAGATAATATGGAGATGTTTTTCGATGGAATTTAAGTGTGACAAAAATGCTTAAACTTTCACTTTAACATCTAAAATTTGGAGGTAAAATTTGAAAAAAAAAAAAAAAAAAAAAAATTCTAAATATCACCAATTTCTAACCTTCAAATTTGTTCTTGATATTAACAGTCCCAATTTGTCTTTAAGAAATGGGGTTTTTTTTGCCTTGGAGTGTTCCACAATAAGGCATTAAATCTATGTTCATGGAAACGAGCAATTGGCACCACCAGACCAACTTTCAGTCAGATCTGTGGAGAGGCGTCCCTGCTTGAGAATGGATGTTTTTCAATGTATTTTTGAATTAAAACACCTGTAATTGAATACATGCAAGACAGAGGAGTTTAATGCCATACTGTGGAACAATCCAGGCAAAGAAATTAAAAATAATAATTCTGGAAGAAATTTGCCGTTTGTATTTTGTTTCTCTAATTAGTCTAGTCCTGGTTTAGTCCTAGTCTAGTCCTGGTCTTGTCTAGTCCTAGCTGCTTATATTGGCTATAAACCTTGAATAATTGATATTTTACAAGATGATTCCACAGTTAATTATAATTAATTTTAAGTGGAATTGCATATTACCACTCAGCTGTTTTAAAAGGCATGTTTGAGCAGAATTTTTTTGGTATGTTTTATGTCAAGATTGTTCTGTCACCATAAATGACCTGATTCTTTAAATGCCATCTCATAAGTGTTTTTAATCTACAAATCTTCAAAACAAATACACCACAAATGTAACTTTTTTTTTTTTTTTACTCCCATCAAGGCCCAAACATACAAAAAAAAAAACAAAAAACTGAGATGACTCCAACAAGCAGCACAGAGGATTCTAATACGTTCTTTGACTTTCCGTACATTTACTGTTGGAGACGGTCATGTGACTCTCTGATAGTGATTTGTCATTTTGCACTTAAATTCTATTATTCCTCATCAAAACTGGACTTAAAACACACAGCTTTAAAATGTCTAGAAGGCAGTTTTGTACAGTGCCTCAAACTAGGTGCGGTGAATAATCTTATGATACAGGTTTAGAAGGGATTTTCAATATTTTTCTTATTTGACAAAAGTTGTTAACTATGAATTTGAGTGAGTTTTGACTTCCATGATAGATCCATGTGTTAAGTCTAACTGGTGTCCAGCAGTATACAATAACCCCATATTAAACCACTGGAGTTGTTTGGACCTGGTTTAGTCCCTGGTCTGGTCTAGACTCTTAGACCTGGTCTAGTCCTAGGTTTTGTCTAGTCCCCAGTCTAGTTCCCGGTCTAGTTCTCAGACAGATCTATGGTTTGTCATCCTGGGCTTTCTTGTTGCAGCCTTCATCGTGAATCTGCCCCTCCTCTGTGCCCTGGTACATGTCGTGGGTCTAGTTTAGTCCAGGTCCGGTCTAGTCCCAGGTCCGGTCTATGGTTTGTTGTCCCCCTGGCCCTTTTCGTCACAGCCTTCATCATGTATCTCTCCCTCCTCTCCGCCCTGGTACATATCATGGGTCCACTTGGGACTGGTTCCTCCGGCTCCTCCTTTACGGTAAATGAATCTTCCTCTGCGGTTTGGGAACGCTCCTCTTCCTCGGCCGCGGTTATCCACCCACGTCTTCTCTCCGTCGCGGTCATCGTGCTGAAAATAACATCAGGGTTTTACATTAATGCTCTGTATCATTCTAACAAATGAGCCCTGGGCTTTAGAACAAGGAAAAAAGCACAGTTGACAAATCGATTCGATTATTAATTCAAAAAATCTTTTCCTGTCCTGTCCTTGTCCTCAAAGTGCCCATAAACAGGAAGCAGTTTAAGCAGTTTTTTAACAAATAAAGGGGATGGCTTGGTAATGATCAAATGACAAACTGACCAGGTAGTACTTGCGGCTCTTGGGTGTATACTCTGGGTCCCACTCTTCCTCTGGGGGGCGCTGCTGCGGGTTCATGTTGGCTGGGTTTCCATTACTACTGTTGCCCTGGTAGTTGCCCCTGTTCCAGCCTCTGCCTCGAACTCGGGGAAACTACAAATGTACAAGAGATTTAAAAGGAAATACAGCAATAATAATGTTTTTTGTGTCAGAAATAAATCTGAATTTTAAGAAACAATGAGTGCTGTCTAAATACTAAATGTTCAAAGTGTTTAAATTCTAAAAGGCTCATTATTTCTCAAATCACCGAGTGGCTCCCGGTTCACCGTTTCAAATCTCAATGTCCTTTTAACCAGTTGTAGTATTATGTTTGAGATGAAAAAATACCAAATTATAAGGCTCTATCTGTAATACTTTTCGAGATACAGCCATTTAAAGATGAGTAGTAGGCGCGCGTTTTGCAACGCTTAAGTTACAAATTGGCCTTTCGACCATTTTTGAAAGCCAATATTTCCCCAACCAATAGTGCTACAAAGCTGAAACTTTGCATTTTAACAGAACTCATGGAGTTCAAAATGATCCTATCTCTTGGGGTTCACAAGATATTGATACCTCAAATCCTAGGCTCATGCTTTTTCGAACGAAACCTTTTGACATTTTAAACACAGAAAATGTGAAATGTAATCAACAAATATGTTTTTATTGCAAATTTTGACATATCTCTGTGCAAAAGAAGCAGTTTGTATGGAAAAAAATTTATTATGTGGGGTCACAGCAAGGATCCAAACAGGCGACCCCCGATGAAAATTGGTGTAACTTCAAAGCTCAAAATGGACAAGTGGACAGTTAACAAGAATTATGAAACTTTGTCTGTTGAAAAACATCCCTAAGAGCTAACTGTGGTAAAAAATTTATCTTTGTTGCTCAGTTCCTTCATACTTTTTCAGCATGGTGAAATTGAAGCAAAAAATCACTTCCGAAAATTTTAATTTTCTCATATTCTTCAGCCATGGGGCAGTAAAGGTAATTTATTGAATAATTAAATCATCTGTAATAATACTGTTTTAATCTGAACATTATAATGAACAACAAAAACAATCAAACTGGATTATATCATACTTTTTTGTATTGAAAGTAATTTTTTCCATGTGCACGTAACCATGCAGCAGAACATCTTACAGTATATAGTAACTTAGATAATAACTTTTCCTATACAATTTGACTTGAAATACATAAAATAAGATTGATATCAATAACATACAGTGAACATTGTGAAACAAAAAAATGTTATTGTACATATAATTATAATGTAATGGTGGTGGCGTTTTAACAATGCTATAAGTTATCATGCTATTCTAAAGTGTTTCTGGTCTATTAATTAATAAACTTATAAACAATAGAATACCTCAGTCCTCCAAGAATTTAATGGTCAAAACCATAAAAACAGTAAAATACTTTTTAGTAATAACAATATCGGTACTATAAATATTGTAGCATGCATAGTATACATGTAGATCTGAAAAGGTGTTATAGAAGCTTGAAATCTAAAACTTACTTGTAATTTTACTTTAAAAATGTCCTGGCAATATTTTTCCCGTTTTTCATACTGGATGATGTACCTTTGTTGATGGAAGTTGCATATGGTGCCATTATCAGGAACTTTAACTTCAGTTCTCCACTCCAATAGCTCCCTATTTTCTTCAGATAGATTTACAGTATTCATAATGCCAGTTCCTCTGCATAATGAGGTATTGTGGCATAAAATGTCATTTAAGGCAATCCCAATGCTACAGTTTAGTAACTTTTCACTGCTACTAGATTCCATTATTTAATTTGTAACTTGTACACTACTGACTTGTATTTAGGCATCAGAATTTGTGTGGAATATTTTCCAACATGTGCACTTTATATAAGGTTTTAGTGATTGTTGTTAGCCAATAGCCACTTGCTGAATATATAGACATAACCACATAAACAGGATCTTATCCATGTGGTGATGTCGGCTGCGTCTCAATTCTACCCCTTAGCCCTCTGTCTTAGCCCTACCCCTCTGTTGTGCGCGTTCACGAGAGACAGAGGGGTGTCCCAATTCTCTTTTCTGTAAGGGGAAGGCCTAAGGGGAAGGGCTATGATACCCCTCTGCGCAAAGCGTTTTCAGACGCACACTTTGCGCAAAGGGGATAGGCGTGGCTTAACACAAGTCGGAGCAAAAACCAACACGGAAATCGGGAAGTGTCGAGCAATCGGGAAGAAATTGGACAAATGTGAGTATTTGCACTCAAAAACCTCATAAAAAGTTGTATAAAACTGTAGTAACTTTTGAAAAGTTGTAGGTATACTCATGGCGCCAGCATTTACGCTTTCTGACATATACGGCTTATCGTAACATGCCCGGTTAGAACTATACGCTTGTTACGGTAGAATGTGTAAAGTATTACGAACATGCATGGCCTAAAATATTATTGTTTCATTTCGCCTTGTAAATTATCCCCTATTTAATGACATGTTATTAATCACATTTGTATTTCTTGTAGGAGGCTGGACTTGTTGGAGTTGTGTCAGCCCAACAAGCTTCAAAAAAGTGGGAGAATTTGAAAATAAAATATAAGGTATATTACATTCTATAATATTTGTAGGTACCAGAACAACTATATATGTTTATGACTATGTATTCATTTTGTTTTCTTTTTTGTGTGTACCAGGCATCCTCTACAACTCCATCCACCTCTGCAGCATTTTAATTTTGTGTTACAGTTGATTAAAATTTGATTTACATATGTTGTACAGAGTATAGTAATTTAAAAAAAATAAAAAATTAAAAAAACATTTTACTTTTTGCAAAGTTCATTTAAAACAAACTCAAAAGGAGCACAATACTTCAAAACTTTAAAAATAATGTCATATTGTTGCGACTGCGAAGGGGTGTCCCATTTCTAAGGGTTAAAACATACCCCTTTGCCTTAGCCCTCTGTTTAAAGACAGAGGGGTAGGGCTAAGGGGTAGGGCTAAGACAAAGACAGAGGGCTAAGGGGGAGAATTGGGATTGGGCCGTCATCATCATTTCTAAAACAAAGCATCAGCATCCTGGACAGGAAGCAAGTTCCATATATAACTTTATAATCTTGCAAAGTTGCAAGAAATAGTATTATCTGTGACATAACCACAGGCTCATAAATAACATGATTCATGGTAGGGGGTTGTGATGCAGGAAATGATAGCACTTCTTACAGGCCTGAACATAAACAAGCTGAGCTGAGTTACCTAATATAGAAAAGAATGCCATATTGGCATTTAGAAGGCTATTTATATAAACACTAAATTAATTAATGTGCATTGTGAACATTTGTTTTTTGTTTTTTTTTTTTAAACTCTGGAATATAACAAATTTTCAGATTTGTTTTATATAATTATAAATGTAAATTTTGGGCTAAGGTACATTTCTGAAATTACATCATTTTTTTTACAAGTATGCCTACCAGCATAAGTGAAAAGTTCATAAATAAGTATCAGTTTATTATTTTTTCTTGTTTGTTGAACTCCTCAACATTTTCAGATTAAAACAGTGTTATTACAGATGATTTAATTATTCAATAAATTACCTTTACTGCCCCATGGTTAAAGAATATGAGAAAATTAAAATTTTCGGAAGTGATTTTTTGCTTCAATTTCACCATGCTGAAAAAGTATGAAGGAACTGAGCAACAAAGATAATTTTTTTACCACAGTTAGCTCTTAGGGATGTTTTTCAACAGACAAAGTTTCATAATTCTTGTTAACTGTCCACTTGTCCATTTTGAGCTTTGAAGTTACACCAATTTTCGTCGAGGGTTGCCTGTTTGGATCCTTGCTGTGACCCCACATAATAAATTTTTTTCATACAAACTGCTTCTTTTGCACAGAGATATGTCAAAATTTGCAATAAAAACATATTTGTTGATTACATTTCACATTTTCTGTGTTTAAAATGTCAAAAGGTTTCGTTCGAAAAAGCATGAGCCTAGGATTTGAGGTATCAATATCTTGTGAACCCCAAGAGATAGAACTCATGGCGTTCAAAATGATCCTATTAAAATGCAAAGTTTCAGCTTTGTAGCACTATTTGTTGGGGAAATATTGGCTTTCAAAAATGGTCGAACGGCCAATTTGTAACTTAAGCGTTGCAAAACGCGCGCCGACTATCCACCTTTAAATGGCTGTATCTCGAAAAGTATTAAAGATAGAGCCTTATAATTTGGTATTTTTTCATCTCAAACATAATACTACAACTGGTTAAAAGGACATTTCGATTTGAACCGGAAACTTTTCTTATTTCTCGGTGCTTTCAGAAATACTGACCCAAAACGAAAATGTTTAATATACATGTTTTTCATCTAGAAGCAACAATGTGTGACTAGATCCCCTGATCCACACTATAAAACAGAATAAAAAGTACATT
Source organism: Taenioides sp. WSHXM2023 (assembly GCA_029959045.1). Lineage (NCBI taxonomy): Eukaryota > Metazoa > Chordata > Actinopteri > Gobiiformes > Gobiidae > Taenioides > Taenioides sp. WSHXM2023. The sequence continues at coordinate 3,997,707 of CM057097.1, forward strand.
CTATGCTTCAGCTGTGTAAAAGCTGTCAAAGTAAGTGAATATCTGAAGTGTTTAAACTCACAAATCCTCTCCCTCGTCCTCGGTCCATGCCGTGGCCCTCATACTCTCGGGGCCCGCGGCTGTCCCCAGGGCCGTAGCCATGAGGGGGGTATCTCTGGTGGGAGTAGCCCTCCTCTGGGTGATCCATAGGGCCCTCACTGTACTCTTTGCCCCTGTACGGAGGAGGGTAAGGGGAGGGAGAGGAGGAGGACGAAGAGGAGGAGGGCGAGCGGTCACGCTTCTTCTTTGCTTTTCTGTGAACAAGAGAAAACATGTAGACTGAACACTGGACTTCAGCACTGAAACTGGCAACCCAAATGAGAGACTCATGTGAGGCTCATTCTGCTTTCTGATTGGAGAATCTTGAGAACCAAAATTCCAAAAATTCACCAAATTCTAACAAATAAACGGCCCATCATGTCAAATGTTTTTTTAATTAAAAATAAATCAGCATTAGAATTGTTCGGTAAAAGTTCTATTTGATTTATCTCAGATCTGGGGACCTGGTTAAATCAAGTTTATGGAATTTAAAATTTCAATCTTAGATACAATCCTTTAACAAAAAGCTTTATAGGGACCAGAGCACCTCTATGTTATTATTAGTCATAGGAGTCTGATCCATTATGTTTTACTACATGTAGTTATTGTTATTGTCCTCATTGGACCTTGGCTCTTTTGTCTCTATATGCTCCTAAACCTCACTTTTCTTGTGGTGACACCGTCGGTAAAATGGGGATCCCATTCATTCCAATGGAGCATTTGTTTTGTCACTAAAAATATTAAAGTAAATGTAAAATGCTCAGTGTTCAAGTGCACCAACAAGTCACACTGCGTCGATTCACTGGGAGGTTTAAAATCACTTTGTAGTCTGTGTATACTGTTGGCTTTCAAGATCAGCAGCCCCATGCAAAATAACACAACCCGGAACAATAATTTGTTAATACAATTTCCAGAATAATGTATTAATTGCACCAAATTGGCAACACACTGGGCGCCTGGTTTGTGAAACTGTTCGCGGACAGTGATGAAACTTGATTCTGATTCTAAAAGCGAGTTAACAGAGTGAGTCACTATACTGGATGTGTATCTGTCTGTAGATGGCACTGTCTCTTTCTCTTCACGTACTTGGATTTCTTGTGGTGTTTTCCGGCCTTCTCCGAGGACCTCTCCCGGCTGCCTCCAGGACTGCGCCCTTTTCCAGACAATCTTTTTCTGCGCTCAATGTCCAAGCGCAAGTCCATCACGTCTCCTTTGAACTTTTTACCTGTCTCCTATTACAAAGATAAACACAATGTAATCCCAATCAGTAAAACATGTCCTGTAGTTTAAATAGATGGCAAATTCAGGTACAGAAACAATCAAGCCCACCATTTTCACTTTATTTGGCAACTTATTCAATAGTTATATTTAGACCTTTGGGGAGAGAACAATTCTGGCAGATGTGTGTAAGAGTAGCTGAAAATGGGTAATCGACTGGTAAAAACATGTTCCTAAAACCATGCATTTGTGGCTTGATTTTGGTCTTGAAGAGAAATACTTACAAGGAGAGAGAAGCTTGGTTCATCTTATTTTCCTTTTATTATTCCTTTGGTTGGATTTTATCATATCAAATACCATATCTCTCTGGACTGGCCTTATTAAACACACTCTTAGACTTAGACAAAAGCGTCCTTTGAAAGAGAAGCAGAGTTTCTGAACACGTGTGCTTTGGTTTATGTTTGGGGTTAGCTCGGTAAAGATCATGTCACCTTAAATCCGCTCTCCTCCACCTCCTCAAACAGACTGGAGTGACGCTTAAACGCACTGGGAGACACGTCAATTCTCCTGAAAAAGGAACACACAGATCAGAGGTCAAACTAAAGGTGTCCATAAAAATGACTTCTGACTCCACTGGTTGTGTTTGTGTTTTACCTGTGTATCTCGGGGCTCTTTCGCGGCTTCATCAGTTCTGCCTCCTCTGCTTTCTTTTGGTACAGAGCAAACCTCTCACTCAGAGACATGTCTGCAGACGGGAAGTGCTGAGCTGAAACAGAAGAGGAAAAAAACGTTTAAATGAATGAAGAGAAGAAACTTCAATGTGTTTTTGAGTGTCTAAGGAGAGAGCAATGGGGGGCCAAATGTCAAACACAACAGGAAGCATCTTGTGCGAGGATTGAACCAGTGACCATCTGCACTGAGGGCAGACTCTTACCAACAGCACCAATAATAATGCTAAAAGGGCGCCCCCTCCAGTACCTTTGATGTAGTGCACGATGGACACCAGGTGCTGAGCGAACAGCTCCGAGGGGCTGCGGCGGCTCCCCTGGATGTGCTGGAAAATGGAGCGGAACTCTGCGTCTTTCTTTGACGGAATCACGTCCCTGAAACAGAAGAGAGTTTAGACACAGAGGCAGTGAAATGAAGAGGGAGAAAGACAAACATATAGTGACGGGGGCAGAATGTAAGGCCAATAATTGTGCAAACCTGTTTACTGGAAATGACAATGAATGAACTAGTTTGAGAGACCCTCACAGTTAGATACTACTTCCTGTCCAATTCCATCTCTGTGGAGTTTTTGCAGTCATGCTAAAATATTTAAAGATCAGGCAGTGGACAGCGAGCTGTTGGTGGATGTTACTGACAGCAGGTTCTAAACACTTCTGTGTTTAGAAAGGGAGATGTTTGTGTCTCAATGCAAACACTCATGCTAATTTTGAGGCACAAATTGATGTAAACTACGACAATCTATTAAAATTAAATACTTTTTTTTTATTTTATGCTTTTAATAAGTTATCATTAGCTTTGAGACACTGTGAGCTAGCTAGCGTGCTGTTATGCAGAGCCCATTAGAAATCGTTTTATTGTCAGAGAATGAGGATGAGGATGCTAGTTGTTGTTAGCATTACCATGATGGCAAACTCGGCTCTGCAAGTGCTTAACAACTCATTGCAGTGAATAATTAGGATTCTCTGAATGCATAGGATAAGTGAGGACTACTGCAATATTAACTAGTTATGTTTATCATGGTTTAAGACAGTAAAAATCAGGTATTGTGTATTGTGACTGGTACCTGGGCAGTTCGTCCAGCCCCATGGTGCTCACTTTCTGTTCAAACTCTTCTCTGGAGGCAGCGAGTCTGGGAGGGGACTCTGCGCGAGCAGGGAAAGCTCCAGGGAATAGGGGGCGCTCTTTCTCTCTTGGGGATGGGCTCCTCCTCTTCTCCTTCTTCTCTTTCTTCTTCTTCTCCTCCTTCTTGTGCTTGCGGCGGTAGGGCTCCTCCTCTGGTGCCCCCTCTGGCTCATCTGGGTCTCTGCAAGTAGGTTCGCACAATGTGAGAAAGATGCACCAATATTATACTGTATCGAATATCGGCAGAGATATTAGAACATTTTAGGTGGATTAGATATTGGTTCCAAGATATTGGTTCAACCAATATTCCATTTTGGTCTAGAAATTGTAATAAGACAATTTACTGCTCAATACGCCTCATAATATTAAACTTTTTTATAAAACTACTGTGTAATTAATTTAAATTTAAATGATAAATACCAGTTACTAAACACATTTGGATCATTTTTTAACCATACGCTATTTGTGTTTAAAGGAAATTAAAGGAAAGGAAATTGTCAGAGTGTAGGCAGATAAGTCAAGCATTAACATTCATACTGAAACAGAAAAGTTGGATCGGTGCATCCCTGGCGATATTTGAATGTACTTAAAGTTCATTTAACTTAGAAAAAAAGTTATAAAAGGGAGAACTGCAATATATCGATTACTGCATCACTGATATTTCTGAGATATGCATTACCTGCGAGCCTTCTCTTTGATGGGGTAGGCAGTGGGATAACTGGGCTCATCCCCCCACTTCCCAAACAGGTCTCGAGCGGAGATGCTGCTCTTCACCCCTCCCTCCTCATCGTCGTCTTTTAAAACATGAGCCTTGAGGAACTCTTCCTCTCCAGCGTCGAAGAAGGGCAGCTCTTTGTCGTCCTTCTCACTGAACGAGCCGTAAAGATCTCCCTTTGCTTTGTCCACATCTGCAGAATCCTCCTCTTTTTTACCTTTATTTTCAGCCAAAAATCTGGAAGAGAAGAAATATGGTTTTAGCATCTGGCTGGTCACTTCAACCATTTAAAATTTGGGGAGTTTAAGTCTGAAATACTTATTTTTATAACAGAAAAGGTTTGTCTTCCAAGCAACAATTTTAGACCATAGCAATAATACTCTGATAATGTGTGTTAAAAAGGGCATTTGACCTCTATGGGGTATTAACTGTAACACACATTTAGCTCACCATGTTACCTTTTATTGTTTAAAAATGTTATATTCCCTGAAAACTATGTATTCACATCTTTTTTATTACTCTCCCTGAGTCACTCCCCCCCTTCAGTGCGCTATCACAACACAATCAGCGTGCATCCTGTTAACTTTTTTTGTTTTAATAGCATTCTCTACAGCTCCTTGTTCTTTTTTGTGTGGCAATTTGAATGCAAACTGGATACATTTGCAGCTTCTAGTACTGTGACGTCACACAGCACTGGCCTGCTTACAAACACTTGGCTGCAGGGGCGGAGTTTAGGTGTTTAGTCCCACTTACATACACTTGACAGCTACCATCCGCTATTTGTAAAGTCAATGAATACAACCTGGTATGACCCCAAAAACTGTAGCTGTAGATATATGCACATTTGTATTAAACAAAACTATAGTTCTGCACCTTACCTTCATTTTGAACATTTAAACATTTCAAAAAGAATTCACGGTGTGGTAAGAATACTCACGTCAGAACCACCGTCCTAAGAAAATGGGATTTCAAACAACCTCCTCTCAGAACATTTTCAAATCACTTAAAATCATGGCTTTAAAATCGGGATGTTTTTCCATTTTAATTTGTATTCTTCCAAGGATCTTTGATATTAGGCTAAAAATTAAATGTAAAGTCGGTTAAGACATTAGAGACACATTGAATAGTGTATGAACAGTGGAGGAGAGGGGGAGCGAGGACACATACTTCTTGAAGGCGGCTGATATCCCTGCTTTGTCACTAGGGGTAGAGTCTTCCTTTGAGAAGAATCCGAATCCTCCGAACGCGGCGGTCTGAGCGGTTGCCGGGGGCGACGGTTTGGGCGGAGACACAGAGCCTATGGTCCTCCACATGGGACCCCCCGCCCCCGGGCCCTTGTTCTCTACGCCAGAGTCCTCCTTTTTAGCAGCAGCCTGAGAGAAAAGGACAAGTTTGGAGTAAAAAATGTTTTTGCCAACTTAAAAGTTGCTGTACACAAGTTTTATTGTTTTAAAATGTGAAAAATTGGACCACTACAAACCAAGCTAGTTCTAAGACTTGTCGTTTAAAATATTAAAGCTGGAACAATATATGTTAGGGCTCAAATATTTGTGTATACATTTTCTTTGCAATAATGAGATTTTTGTTATTTTAGGTAAGATTTGAGCAGCAGAGCAGAAAAAGTAACTTCTATGGCTAATTATTGCATCATTCTTCTACTTATTAGTTGCAGTTCAGAACTTTTAATGATACTGTCCATTTAAAAAGGATTTACTGGGATTATCCTGCATTATTTTTATTGTTTCAGTGGCATAAAGTAGTTTCAATATTTTCGTTTGTCGTCATTTCTCTGCAGCCATATAACATGCTTAAAAACGTGTTATCTTGACAGGCCTATAAGCCCTGTTACGGCTTTGCCTGAAAAGTTCCTCAGAGTGGCATTAAACGTGCCTATCTCAACAGAAACAGATGACACGACCGGGTCATGTTACTGGCCAGATCTGTGGAGAAACGACCCTACTTACATTACGATACAATTTCTTTCCTATCGGTGGGTTTCAGAATTAAGAAAAATAAAAACAGCTGCCATGGTGATTAACAATGTAAAACAAAATACGTCTTGAATGGTTCTGAATGAGAGAAAGTCCTAAAAATGTGGAAACTGATGTGTGTGCCCACATAGTAGCACCCAAACTCTGCCAAACAGTACACCTAGGAGAAAACACTGAAAGATAAATTGATTAAAAAAATACAAAAAATACTGAATAATGTTGATGTAGTAACTTTACCTGTGCTCTGTCGGGGCTGGAGGGTTTGGGGCTGGTCTCATAGTCGATCCACTTTCCTCCTGAGGCCTTCTCGATGGCACTGCCCTCGGCTCCAGGTTTGGCCCCTGGAGACTCTGCAGGCTTCTTATGATCCTTTAAAGTTTTACCTTTGCGGTGGTGAGATGAGGACCGAGACCTGACAGAGTGAGGACAGCGTTTAAAGACATTTGTTTGGTATTTTTAAGTCTTAAAAGAAAACATTATGATTTTGTCTGCTATACAGTTCCAAAATATAACACCTGTGGATCATTATTTTATATTTTCGACATTTTAAAATCACAATATTTATCTATAAACACTTTTCACTTTTGTAAAAACAAAATGTATTGTACTGGAATATAAAATCATGTGTTACATGTTTGTGTATCGTCTGATACCAATACTAAAGAATCTGTATCAATAGTGTGTAAACAAGAAGAAAATTCAAAACATGTTTTTTGCAAATAAGTATTTTACCTGGATGAGTAGGACCTGGATCTTCTGGACCTCCTGGAGCCCCTGGAGGAGGAGCGGTCTGAGTACCTGCTCCTGGACCTGCTCCCAGACCTCTTCCTGGAGCGGGAGCGAGACCGGCCTCTGCGCGGGCTGTGGTCTTTGTCGTGCCAGCCGCCTCCCTGCCAGTTGGACTTGTACCCGTACCCGCCCCCCCTATTCTGGTAGTGCCCCCCGCGGTGGTGGTATCCGCGGTTACGGCCTCGGTAGTGAAAGGGTCTCCGGTAGCCGCGGTTGTATCCACGATTGTAGCCTCCGCGGTTGTTCTGGTAGTCCCTGGACGGGTAGTTCCTGTAGGACGGAGAATAGGAGCGGGAACGCGACCTGGAGCTGTGGAAGAGAGAGAAGGGGTGAGTCTGGTCATATTAAAGTGGGACACCTAAACTCCACCTACAACCACATTTCAAATAAAGCTGCTAAACTAGACAGTACTTGGAGGACTAAAGGGGAGAGTGAGGGGAGAGTGAGGGGAGAGTGAGGGGCGGGGTCTGGCGGTATAAGGAACAGTGTGATTGGTCCAACATATAAAACTCCGCCCCTGCAGCCAGGTGTTTGTAATCAAAAATACAGAAATTGCAGTGACCACTGGGGACAGCACACATTTTGAATGCAGATCTGCAAATTTACCAAGCTGGCACTTAAAAAAAAAAAAAAAAAAAAAAGGACTAGGAACAATAGTCAATGCTACTCAAACAGCATACAGCATACAATTAGATTTAGTGTCTAGTGCCACCTTTAATTTAAATCAGTGACATTTTTATTGTTTGTCTCCATGGAGAAGACCAAATTTTATGCCATTCTGTGGAACATTTCAGTTAAAAACAACACTCCAAACGGTTGCCATATTTATTTCCATTCATCCCTCCATGCTGACAATAAACAATTGCATAAAGCATATGAACAGATCCTTCTATCAGGCTTTTTGCATGGCTTCATTTAACAATACAGCCATTTCTACATTTTTTTTTACTTCCTTCTGTCATTATTATCATGTATATATACATTTTTTTTTCTTTATGTGATATACATAAGATGATATACTAAAATATAGATGTAAAACTCTGCATGCATTTATTCTCATGTATTGTAAAATCATTTTAAGCTCAAACGCCAACTCTTGTCATCAGAGGGCAGTGTTGTCACTCCTTTGGCATTTACTGGCACTAACCCAATTCTACGGCACTGCTCCTACTTCCTGGTCATGATCCTGTAACATTCTCTCAACAATCATTTTACTCTTGTGCAATTTCACAACATCATCAAACTGCAAAATACAACTAGAACCATTCAGAGAACATTTGTCAAATCCAGAAGCCAGTGAGATTTTAGCTATTGCTCAACTCAACTCAAAACTATAGAACTGAGAACTCAAAACTATGAATCAATCCAAATACTGAGCTTCTGTCCGGATAATGCTGATAACGTGTGTATACTTACCCTTTGGTTTTCATTGGTACAAAAACAGTGAGTTAATGAGGTAGTAAAAGTGGTATATTCCAGTTTGAAAAAGACTTCAATGAACAGAACCACAGACAGAAACAAGAGAAGTGCGTACGCTGGTGTTGTTCATAGACTGAGAGGGAGGGAGGAGTGAATAAGGGAACGAAAGAGAAAGGAGGAGGGAGGAACAAAGGACTAGAGGGAGGGAGAGACGAGGAAGAGTGCAAAAGAGCAAGAGGGAGGGAAAAGAGCGTTAGGAAGAGAGGGAGAGAAAGAGAAGGGAGGGAGGAGGGAGAGAGCAAGGGAGGTAGGGAAGGAGAGAGAGATGGAAAGAGGAAGAGAAAGGGGGGGTAAGGAAGAAAGAGAGAGGGACAGAGGAAAAAGAAGAATAGAATACAGGAGGGAAAGAAAGAAAAAGGGGAGAGAAAGAAATTAGGATAATAGAGGGAGGGAAAGAGGGGGGTGGGATGGAGAAAGAGGGAGGAGGGAGAGGCAGAGAGAAAGGAGAGGGCGAGCAAGAGAGAGAGAAAGAAGGTACGAACGAGAAAGAGGAAGATGGGGTGTGAGAGAGGAAGATGGAGAGAAAGGTAAGGGAAAGTGAGGGAGTGAAAGAAAGGGAGAGGGGGTTGAGTAGAGTGAGGTAGGAAAGAGGAGAGAAGGATGAAGAGCTAGAGGGAGGGAGAGGAAGAGAGAAAGGAGGGGGTGTGATGGAGGAAGGGGGGGGGTGGAGAGTGGTGTAGTTGCTTCTCAAATCTCAAACACTGAGTAGACACACAAACAAATGCGAACAGGGCTCAAGGTACAGGACAGAATATACAAGGATTAAGCACGTATACTAACAAGTCTGATTAGAGGCTTAAATATTTGATTTGGTGCTTTCAAACACACACACATACACACACAACCACTTGACAGTAAAATGAAGAGAATTTGTTTTGATGGTACTTAACCAAGGTATTTGAATAGACAATTTACATTTCCTATGGTATGTGTTTGAGACCATCTTTTTATTTGCATTTTAGATTACATTTGAATGCAACTTATAGTTTACACTTTAAGTACGACTCAGAAGCTTTAAGTATTTTAGAACAATTTCGTAACTACTATTAAAAGGCCTGTACCAGGTATTTAATATATTTGAGCAAAGTTTCTCAGTACAGATATATTGTATAAGCAGCTCTTCAGGTCAAAATAGATAAGATACAAATTTTCTTTGGGATAATAAAGTATTTCAGGCAGCATGCATAACATCAATTTATATACATTTATCAAATCATAGTGAAGCGTTGAATAACCATATGGCATGTGGTACAATAAGAAGTCAATTGTCAAATAAGTCAGTATGGTAGTTGCTAGCGTTACAGTGGTGGGAAAACATTTACATTGTGGTTGCTAGGTAACATACCTCTACCTATGTCATAGCTGCGGTCATTGTCCAACCAGGAAGTTAAAAACTAGGCAATATTTTTAGTAAAATCTTAAATATAATGATTTTAACGATGTTTTAGTGGAAAAACTACTCCAACCTCTTACATGCACATTAAGAACGTGTTGTTCCATTATTTACAAAGGGAGTTATACTGTACTATCGACACATAAAACAAAAGTTAAGTAAATATAGAATAGGATGTATGCACTGTGGAACTTTTCTGGTGGAAGGGCCACCCACCTGCTGGTCCCCCCATGGGGATTATTGCTTTGCCTAGAATGTTCCACAATATGGCATTCAACTTGTTCATCTCTATGAAGAGGTAAAGCCATCAGATCTGTGGAGACGCGAGCCCGCTTATGGTAAGTATACTTGTTTTCTTATTGGATTTTTTTCTACAATAAAATGTGATTAATTGTAAATGTAATTGAATATAATAGATCTGTTTAAAGTCATATTGTATTAAAGGTAAAACAATAACATCTCCATGGAGACAAGCAGCTTGCAAAATTCCCAACAGAAAAGTTATGCAGTGAACCTTTAGAGGAATATAATCTTATGGGTAAAAACATGTCTACAATTACAGTTAATATCTCTACAAGCATGATCTTGAAAAACTGGCACAAAGTTCAAGGTCTTCTCTGTCAGTAGAAATAAACTAAGGTGAATATATTTTACTGTAGAATCCTATAGTGTGGCTATCGGTAATAAAATTCTAACGAAGCCCTCATCACCCTGAACACACTTCACTGACCTGTAGCGGCGTTTCCTGGACCTGGACCTGGACCGGCTCCTGGAGTGGGACCTGGAGTAAGACCTGGACCTGGATCTGGACTTGGATCTGGACTTCATGGGAGACTCTGGTTTAGACATGACTGATGGTTTGTTTCACTCCTAAAAGAGCAAACAGGAGAAAACATTACTGAAATCATCTGAAATATGTGGGTCTCGAGAAATCTTGTCCTGTCCCTACTTATAGGTGCTTTTCACAACTTTAAAAGGCCATCACTGTAATACAAACAACAAACATGCTCACAGAGGACCAGCCTTACTTACTGGTTTGCGGACGATAAAAATGTTTCATAAGTAGATGCAGACAGCGCACAGCGGCCTAATTTTGACCCCAAGAGCTGCTTTTACAATATATCGAAGATTTCTGGCAAAGAAATGACAGCTCCATGGAGACAAAGCTGGCAGACTCTCCACCTGAAAAGCTGCATAGCGCAACTTGCCCCTGAATAGGTCTGTCACAACTATATCGACTTATCGTTCAATATATGAAACCAGAAACAATATATTTAGGGGTTCAATATTTATGTGTAAATTTTCTTTGTAAAAGTGGGGAGATTTTGTGTATTTTTGTTATAAAACAATAAGATTTGAGCTGTAAAAACAATGAATAAATAACTTCTATAGCTAATTATTGGTTTATTCTGTTATTTATATGTTCAGCTCAAGTCGTTAAAGGATACTGACTATTTAAAAATGGTTTACTGAGAGTTTCCTGTTTTTACTGTGTCAGTGACAAAGTTTATCGCAGTTATATCTCTGTCCCAATATATGGGGCTTCATTAACAAATACATTTGTTATCATGACAGGCCTTTCTCTACACTAAACACAAGTCACATAGTCCTGCTTTTCACAGTGAGTGTGGACAGCTCACAGTCCATCACAGATATTCCACCTGTCATCAGCCTCAGAGCAGCAGCTGTGGAGCTCTGACCTTCAACTTGACTAATGCTGCACTCTGGGACTTTTCTGTCCCGTTGCCCATCTGCCAGCTATTGGAAAAACAAACTTACAGATGGTAACTTTAAACCAGGAATAAAACAAAAAGTAACTGTCACCTAATTCAGAATGATAGACTGTAATGGACACAGCTAACCTGCTAGCTGTGGCCTTTCAAATAGTCTGATTCCAATTCCATTTCTAATGAAAAAACCGTCACCCCTCTCTCATAACTGCTGTTAGGCTCGTCTACATGATCCTGGTGTTTTTATTTTGCCATTTTGTCCAAAAATCAAGTTATGAACATTAACAAACAAATCAAGCACCTTCTTTCCCAGAGGTTAAATGCCCACTTCAATGAGCTTCATTTGACTGGAGAAGAAGCGCTATGGGTGTTTTATCATCAGAACTAAACCACAGCAAAAATATATTACAACTAAATGGTGGTATGAAGCAGCTTTGATCCTGCCTGGCCGATGGAGCTCGTCTCTGGGGCATAAAAATATTCTTCATGGAAATACCTCATTGGGGAATCGCTTGTTTTTCTCGGTTTACACTTCATTAAATGTGCAAGTTCAAACACGTAGGTCTCTTTAGAATAAAATAATAACTAAGAAACCACAAGTGTTTTACAATGCATACAAAAGGTGTCAAGCTATACGGTATAGTATATAATTATAGTTTTAACACACCCTTCTTGTTATGAAAGGCTATTTGAATTAGTCATGCATCCTGTTTTATCTATTTCCTCAAACACTGGCACAATAACCAAAAACAGTTAACATTTTTTATAAGTAATCACATCATTAAAACTAAGTGACAATAAATCACGTAAAGGTGTACTCTAACATTTTAAATATTATTGTCTTATAGAATGTCATGATGTCATCTGCAACCAACCAATAGTTGCTCCTAAAATTGTAATTATTCTGAGAGTTGGTCATTGGTTTTCAGGTGAATTACATGAACATATACAAACGAATCCAATTGTGATTTCTCTGATGAGCATTGCAATCAGATTTGAGAGTTATAATATCCACTTAAGACTGAAACATGAACAGGCAAAGTAATACAAGAATCACATTTCAGGACATGTTTGTACAGATCTAAACTACGGGTGTTTTTTTTGTTTTTTGTTTTTTTCAGAATAAGGACATTGTGGTTATTAAAAAACTGTAGCCTTTGTGATTTGCTGATTGCATCTACATCTGAGGTCACACGCGCTGTGGGGCAGACTGATGTAAATGTGGCTGATATTCTGCACCATCATCATTAGACCATTATGTTTTTGTTCTTTGTCTGTTAAAGAAACCTGAGAGCCCCAGTACTGACCCCTGTGGAGCCCCTTTTGCTTGGACCTATTGTACTTCCTGTTTACAAAAGAGGATGCATTCAAATAAGCAGGGAGGGACACCAGATTATGCATTTGATTGTTAACAGGAGGACAATCAGTGAATGTGAATCTTATAAGACTTACAATGTCCTCTGCAAGTCCTGCTGGAAATTATGAGAAAATCAATATTGCTACAAGTTCTGTGCAAAACCATCTAAAAAATACTTCAACCAAAGATGGTGAGAAAATAGTGTAAAATTCTCTGTGGCAGTTATTACATGCACACTCTTATCTGATTATTTATATAATATTAGAACTCATATAACAAACCACAAAATCCAACAGTAATCCGATTTCCTTCTGATGATGGTCCCTCTGGATGCTCACATCAGAATTTGTAGTTTGCATTTAAATAATCTTAAAACGTCCAGAAATCATATAATCTGATTTTGTAGTGCATGTAATGTAAGCATAGTCACTGTCATATCTAATGAGTGTTAAATATAATGAAACAATAAAAAACAATGAAAATATTTTAACCACACCAAATTAACATGTCACGATTAAAATCAGTTATTTCAGCCACTCTTTCATTTCCTTTGTTTATAGTAGCATTCTTCTTTAGTAAAGAGTTAGTCAGAGTTGCTACAGTTACACACATCTAAATCCAATTAACTGGTTGGTTGACTGTTTAACTATTGTTTGCCATGGAAACACAGGTTTGGGTTGTAAATTATACATGACCTACTTTCTGACCTTAGTGCCATCATTTCTTCTGAGACTGACAATAATGCAGTAACATGCTCTTTTCTGTCAGGTGCATTAGATTAAAAAAGAAATTAAAAATAAAAAAAACACTAAGCAGACTTAAAGCTTGCAAAATAAAGCCAGCCACAGACTTTGAAAGCAGTTTGAATGCAGGAAACACCTAATCTCCATCTTCCCCAGCATGCACTGAGAGATAAGAGCCACTATCAAGCGGGAATTACAATTAAACAATGACTGACTGAACAACTATCCACTCAAACCTTTGATGAACACGTCAAAAGGAGAAATTCAATTTGTTTCAATTCAATTTGACAACTGAGGGATTCTACACACATCTTGGTATCAAAATGTTAACAAAATGGCTACAAGACTGTTTTAGTTTTGTAGCCATTGTTTCAAATTTGATCTTATTTTACGAGTGAACACATATTTGCACACATTTTTGGTCTTTATTGCCAATTCATTGAAAGGAGACAACGTGCATTTTTTCCACTGTGAATTCATGTTAAGTCAATGGAAAATAAAGTGAAATAAAAAAAATACAGTAAAAAAACAACAACTCTTGATTTAAAACAATAATGGGAAGTGAAACCTTACTTTTCCTATAGTCTGTAAAACAGCAACTACAAGCAATGGCGCTGTAACAACTAAACAAAGTATAGCAAAAGGAGAAATTTAATTTGTCAACTGGACAGAGTTTATTTGGTTGAATACGTTTCGCAGGTCATCCAAGCTGCTTCTTCAGTTCTGGTCAGATGCTGGCGGACACTGCCTTATATCTGCTTGAAGGGAGGAGCTTAATTACAATGAAAATTACTCTGAGACACACATATTTAAATACAGTTTCAGTTGGTCAGGTGAGTCTATTCAATATGGAGTTGTTTACAGTTTCTGTTAGTCATGTGAGTCTATTCAATATGGAGTGGGAGTGGGGGAGTAGTTAGCATATCCATTCAGGGCCATGATGGGTGTTTTCACACCTCTGGACATGTCCTGGCTAGTCCCATTGTTTTCCCAGTTTGTTTTGATTTAGGTTTGAGGATAGAGTTATAGATGGGAGACAAATGATGTCTGAGACCCCCATTTCTGTTCAAGGAAGGATTCTCTTTCTTGACAAAAATAGCTTCTTTAACTCCCCTCTCAAACCAGTTCTTTTCTCTGGCCAAGATCTGGACCTCGCTGTCCTCAAAGGAGTGGCCTGTGGCTTTTAGGTGGAGATGTACGGCAGATTGCGGCCCACCCTGGTTTTCCCGTCTGTGTTGATACATCCTTTTGTGAAGTGGCTGTTTTGTTTCTCCAATGTAGCGCTTACTGCAGTCTTCACTACACTGAATGGAGTAGACCACATTGCTTTGTTTGTGGCTCGGTGTTTTGTCCTTAGGATGGACCAGTTTTTGTCTTAAAGTGTTTGTCGGTTTGAAATAGACTGGGATTTCATGTTGTCTGAAGATCCTCTGTAGTTTTTCGGAAACGCCAGCCAGGTAAACCTAAATCAAAACAAGCTGGGAAAACAATGGGACTAGCCAGGTCAGGTCCAGAGGTGTGAAAACACCATCATGGCCCTGAATGGTTATGCTAACTACTCCCCCACTCCCACTCCATATTGAATAGACTCACATGACTAACAGAAACTATAAACAACTCCGTATTGAATAGACTCACCTGACCAACTGAAACTGTATTTAAATATGTGTTGTCTCAGAGTAATTTTCATTGTAATTAAGCTCCTCCCTTCAAGCAGATATAAGGCAGTGTCCGCCAGCATCTGACCAGAACTGAAGAAGCAGCTTGGATGAGCTGCGAAACGTATTCGACCAAATAAACTCTGTCCAGTTGACAAATTAAATGTCTCCTTTTGCTATGGATTCTACCTGGACGACTGAGGGATTCTACACATAAACAAAGTATAGCTCAGGAGAAGACGACTCAATTTGTGAAACTAAAATCTTGTGGCTTTTAACAGGGAGAAAAAGATTCATATTTTGACTGCATTAAAATACATTTATTCTGAGAGTCTTCCTAATGATATGAGACAGATAATGTTTAAATCCACACTCAAAACTGTTGTTTAGCTGTGCATAAGACTCACAATAATTACTACATCGACTTTTTCCAATACATGACAAATGGAACTATTATTTTTGGAGGTCAGTATTTATCGTGGGGACTTTTCTTTGCACTAGTGGGAAATTTTTCTGTTCCATGATTAGATTTGAACTGTAGAAGGTTGAATTAAGAACTACTGTGACACATTATAGATGCACGCAAACTACTAAGTGTTGCATTCTGTTATTTTTGATTTTTTTTTTTTAATTGCAGTTCATATTTCTAACAATATTGTATATTTAAAATACTTTTTTGTGGATAATTCTGTTTTATGGTTTGGTTTCGTCTATTTTACTTCATCAATATATTGCTTTCCAAAATGAATTATCATGACAGGCCTCGCTGTGCATAGGCCTGTTGTGGGGACTTTTTCCTTGTACTACTGGACACACTGGTTATTTTTTTTGTACTACAATAAGATTTGAGCTGTAGAAGGTTGAATTATAAACTTCTGTGACTCATTTTTAGATGCAAGTAAACTACTAAGTGTTGCATTCTGTATATTTTTAACAATATTGTACATTTAAAATACTTTTTGTAGATAATTCTGCTTTATGGTTTGGTTTGGTTTAGTCTGTATTGAGCATAGGCCTGTTGTGGGGACTTTCTCCTTGTACTACTGGAAACACTGTGGTTATTTTTTTGTACTAGGATCAGATTTGAGCTGTAGAAGGTTGAATTATGACCCATCATTCATTATAAATACAAACAAACTATGTAAGTGCTGCATTCTGTAATTTGTTTATTACAGTTGATATTTTTGAACAATGCTGCACATTTAGAATACTTTTTGTAGATAATTCTGCTTTATAGTTTAGTATCAATATTATAGTATTATTTGTTATTGTGACAGGCCTAGCTGTGCATATGACTGAAACTATACATTTAGAAAATAATGTATCTACAATGTAGTTAAGCCAGTGGTTTCATGGTTTCATTGACTTCTCTGTATTGGGATTGTAACTGTACTTGGTGCCTTAGTGCAAATAAATGACATTCATTACATACTTTTCATTGGCTTTAACTATACATTTAGAAAACAATGTACGTGCAGTGTAGTTAAGCGGGGCTGTGTTATGTGCTGCTAAATACCTTTATGGCCCCCCACAGGGTGTAAAAAGTTCTTTTTAAGTCACTGATGTGTTACCTCTGAACCTGCTTTTGTGTTACACTAAAGACACAGCCCATTTAACAATTAAACTGCAATGAAATCTATTCAATACGCAAGACTTTATGGCTAAGTACTATTAAAATGATTAAAATATATTTGCTATGAGTATAAACGGGTTAACAATGAATGAACCGAACGTGCTACTGGGGATTTTCCGTTTAGAGGAAATGCAAGCCAAATTTAACAACAATATTAATATTTCAGCAACATTTAAGAACACAAATGGCCTTTAATGTTCGCAAATCTATAACAGAATGTGTCCCGATAGCTTAGTTGTGGCTTAATTCAGTTCTACTTGAGGTAAAAGAAATGTCGTCGTTTTTACATAATCCAGCGATCAAATCAAACAAATTATCAAATCCTTAAATATAAACACATCTTTATCAAGGCCTGTAAGAAGAAATAATACCTCTAATGCTATGGCCACATGAGTCCTGCAAACTAACGCTAGATACAGCAAAGAAAACGTGAGGAAAACGTTAGCGTAGTAGCCATTTTACGTACTTAAAAACCCACGTAAAACAGCATTAAAATATACCCTTAACGTCTTATTTTAACACATCTTGCATACTCCGTTACCTTTCCACGTTTGGCCCGGTCCAGATGTGGTTTCGTTTTGAGAAAGAACAAGAGAAAAGAGGCCGAAGCGCCGCGCCTGGTCTGGTCCCTCCTTCCTCCTGTTAGCAACTCGTGCTAACTGATGCTAACACGCTGCAAACCTACAAAACACAAGCAAACGGCGTGTTCATACTGCCACGAACGGTCATAATGATGCTAAATATGATCCACGGAATGTAGAATTAAGCAAAGACGTTACCAATAATAAGAAATGTACGGTTTTAAAGCAAATAAAGCCGAAAATAGGTTCAGCTAAAACAGAGCGCAGGCGTTAGCTCCGTAGCTACAAGCTAAACAGTGAAGTCACGCGAGATTAGACGAGATGAGACACATGGTTTGGCAGAGCGCGTGTGGTTTGTGGAGGAGTGGATAGAGATTCCTTTTAGCTGGTTTAACCTGTTGCTCAAACCGACACTGAGTTGGTTTTACAGGCTCTGCGGGCTGAAAGGCTGTGATTCTTCACATTTTTTACTGTTAGACTGCGAAAAGAAAACATGTTTTTGGTTGTTACATGGATAACGAATTATTATTATTATTATTATTATTATTATTATTATTATTATTATTATTATTTAGGGTTTGTCTGTAGATTTCAAAAGCAAAGCGTGTTTTAACTGTTGTATCAAATTTAAATTGTCACATAGAAAAAGTGAAAAATAACCTACGAAAACAGCTTATACTGTACATCGACCCACATTGCTTAAAATTAGGGCCACTCTCTTGAAAAATAAGTCTACAAATCTCAATTCTTTACAGAGTAATGACAGAGTTTAAACAGAATTTAAAGAAACTTTTTTTTATTATTGATCACACCCAAACAATTTTTTTTTCTAATAAATTGTATTGATACTTAGCATTGCTTTGAGCATTTTTTTTTCTTTTGTCCTTGCAGGACAAAAGGCTAAATTAACTTCAAATTATAGATCCAATGTTATACATACAGTCTATATGTTACACCCAGATGTTTGTTACTAACTAGAAGTAGTACATTTTGTGTTCCTACTTGAATCATTTCTTGGACCAGCACTTTTACTAAGTAATATTTCTTTGAGTTTGAAGTAAAATTACTCTACCCCTGCTGCCCTGTTAGCCTACCAGTCCTTCTCTGTTCTTGTCTTGTGCATATCTGTTGGTTTAAATTTAGCATTCTCACTCACTTTCCTCCCCATGTGTTTATGGACTGAGGTCCAAAGGTCAAAGCTCAAGTCTTTATTTACTTTACACTAACAGCACGGCACCAGGCCAGGAGAGCAGAGAGAGGGCTTCAAACAGCCAACAGACGAGACCATGACCTGGTTTAGTTCAGGAAAACTCCTAGTGTACTTCTAATCATGATTAAGTCCTGTTTGTTATTGGGGAAAAGCAGCATTCAAATCCATAATTATTATTTTCTATTTATCTTAAATTAAATTAAATTAAAAATAAAAATGCAAGAATGGACCCACCTCAGACTCTGAAGCTTGTTTGGTCCTAGTCCAATTGTTGAGGTAATTGTTGCCTTTTGATTGGCAAGGTTGTGGGTTAGATTCCCAGGGTAGAAATTGTAAATGTTTAGGGTTTCAGATGACATCACAGCAAGCAATAAGCCTATTATATTAGTATTTTCCAGAATTAAAGGTCCATTCTGTAAATAAATAAATAATAATACTGCATTAGTCTTATATAGCGCTTTTCCAGACGCTCAAAGTCGTTAAACTGGAGGTGGTAAGATCTACTATTGTAGCCACAGCTGCCCTGGAGCAGACTGACGAAAGTGAGGCTGCCACACACACCACATTCATACTAGGCAATGTGGGTAAAGTGTCTTGCCTAAGGACGCAACGACAGCTTTTTGCCTCTGGCTCCCCCCTGTGGCACCTGGTGTTCCAGCAGTCTCCCATCCAAGTCCTGACCAGGCCCGGTCCTGCTGAGCTTCAGAGATGTGACGAGATCAGGCTTTGACAAGGAGGTTTCCCTGTTCACTGGCTTTCACCTTGGAGATGTATCTGTTCTGTCTGGAATGTTCCACAGTATGGCATTCATTTTATCTTACATTTATTAAATTACAGGTGCTTTTATTGCTGTAAAATACTGTTCCATTACCAATTTCATGCTTATAGGTGCTATATTATGCAAAACTGACTCTTGTGACCTTTAAATCATGTTCTTACCTTCTTAAAAACAGGCCTGGAGTTGTGTTTTGTTTCATTCAAACATTTGAGTAATCCTTTGTTATTAGTCTGTCTACATCTGCAAAGATCAAAATGCTCTGTTCCACCTTGTGATGTCATGAGGTGATAGGTTTCAAGTTAACAGCTACTTTTACCTTTTGTTCAGTAGAGATTCCACCAGGGCTGAAATTATCCACAGGATTCTAGTGAAGGTGTGTATTAGGGCTTTGACTTTTGCCCAAAACTCATATTCGAAGTTCGTTTGTTTATTAATATTAATATTAGAATATATTTGAATATTTTATTAATATTTTGACCATTAAATGCCTTCAGTAAGACCTATATTGGTATCAAACTTAAGTTGTACATGTTCTGTCCACCAGAGGGCAGTGTATCCGTCTGTGTGTTCAGTAGCAAAAAAGCATCGTTGTCGGAGTCATATCGCGCCTTCAGATCAGCTCACATTATTGTTTTCATCTCTTTCACTCCTGTCGGTCATCGGTGGAGGGCTGGAGTTGTGTCAGAAGCTCATACTGCAGGGGGAGAACCGCAGATGCTGTTGGGTAGTTTTCCGTTGACAGCGCCTGGGTGGCTAATGAGCCACAGGGTTTGTGTATTAAACATGTGTGAATGAAACAAAACACAACTCCAGGTGTGTTTGTGATGAGGAAACTACATTAGAACATACATCAGAAAGTAGTGTATGTATATGAGGTTTGCCTCTCCACAAATCTGAGCTGTAATTTGGCCTGGTGACTCACTTGGTTTTTATGAGATAGATAATGTAGCAAAATTGCATTTAAATGAACTAGAAATGATTATTATTCAGGTGCACTTTAAACTTTCACTTAAATATACATTTGGCAGGAAGATTATAATTCTATCCATGCAGGTAACTGTACTTTTACTTTTACTGCATAGATATTTTCAGTACTCTTTCCAATTGACCAAGCTATGCAACATAGATATATACACTCTGCTTGCTGTGACCCAAACTGACCAGGTCTGTGGAGAGGCGACCCCACTCACATAAAGTATTGTTAGTCGCAGAGAAGTTAAAATGTGCTCCATTAAAGAGTAAAAAGTCAAAAGTATCACTATTTTCTGATCTGTTCTAATGTTGTTTCCTCATCACAAATACACCTGGAGTTGTGTTTTGTTCCATGTTCACTGTCAAACATGTGAATGAACCAAAACACAACTCCAGGTCTGTTTTTGAGGAGGAAACAACATTCTAACATGGCTTAATCCTCACAAGAGTCCATTTTGCGTAACATAGGCCCTTTAAAGTTGAAATGAACCAACAGAAAACACATGACTTTATTCTCCTGTATTTGCCGTGGCCCAGCCTGACCTGAGTTCACGTGAGGACAGAGCAGACTCGCCTCAGACTGGACGGCGGTTTTATATTTGTTTGTCACAAAGTTTCACTCCGGTTCAGTTATAAATCTGAAGAGTCTGAGCAGAGAGTGGAGCCAGATCAAAGCTCAGGGTCCTGTTATGGAAATGTGAGGCCAAAACAGCACGATCATAAAAACAAGTGTAATATGTAATAGAAACATGTCACATACCCTGATAACATGACGACGTCATGCCAACGTTGGGCCAGCGTATGTGTGGACGTTGGGCCAACGTTGGCAGTTGACGTTGGGCCAACGTCATTTTGCTCATTGGCAAGTGGTTGGGCCAACGTCATCAAAAGACGGTTGGCTAGACGTTGGCCCAACGTCTTGCCAACATTTAATAGGTGAGTAATTGGTCAGTTTCAGACGTTGGCCCAACGTCTAACCGACTATTAATTAAGCTTTTTATATACTGTATATATTGTACTACTAAAGTGCATACTTTATGGGAAGTAATCACAGGTGAACAGTGCATGTAGGTTTTGTTGCAGTATTGCAACATTTATTGATAATACTCGAATTCATGTACACACATATTATCAAAATATAATGTTCAAGGGTGGTTCTTAATTACAATGTACAAAAAATGTTACCAAAATATATTGCTGAAGGCTGATTTACAACAGAAAACTAACTACATTTCAAATGCATTAAAATGCACTACAATTCTACAAGTTTCTGTGTACCTATATAAGTAGATGGAAATAAATGTAATGAGATCAACTTCTGAATGTAAAAATAAAATACTAACAACATGTCAAAACATACCTGAACAATCATGAGAAATCATAGCACCAAAACATAGCATATTTGTATATGGTTTAGCACCATAAAAATGTATTTAAATAGTAGTACAGAGTAGAACAATACAATTAGCATCATCAGTATGTAAAGCAGTATACATAAAGTGGACTCTTAAGCTTAGACTACAACAATACATTCTAAAAAAGGATCCTAATCATATCAAAATAAAATACTCAAGGCTGGTTCTTATATTACAATGCACAAAAAGTTACCAAATTATATTGCTTAAGGCTGGTTTAAAACAGAAACAACTTCAAATGCATTAAAATAGTCTACAGTCAACAAATCTACAACTGTGTACATATACAAGTAGATGGAAATAAATGTAATGTAATGTAACTTCAGTATGTATAAATCAAATATAAAACCACACTTCAAAACATACCTGAACAATCATAACAATCATAAAAATTCATACCACCAAAACATAGCATAGTTGTACATTAAAGCTATGAAGAAAATGCTTAGCACCATAAAAATAAGTATTAAAAAAAATCTGATTTGTAGTACAGAGTACAACAATAGAATAACCACCAATCAATCTGTAACCCATAATAAATGCATAGCTCAATCAATATGGAAGGCACATGGACTCGGAAGTTTAGACTACAATAACACTGTACATTCTTATAAAAATCATATAAACAATGAAACAAACTAAAATTATAACACTATGACAATACTTGATTCCTAATCACCTAATGTGAAATAATCCAGCTTTTAAGTCCAAACAATTTTATCCATTACTCCTGCGAGGAGTATTCACTCAGCGGTGTTGATGGTGCGGACTCATCTGCTGGTCCAGTGGTCACTGTTGCCTGAGCCTCTCTCCTCCTCTTCCTCCCCCCTATCTATCACTTGTGTACTTCAGCCAATTTTTGACATGTTTGTAAATGCCATGGTCTGTATCTGTGGCACACAACCGATTTTTCTTGACAGCAGCTGAAAACATTAATAATATTTATAAGGTGGTATATACTGCACTGCTAACAGATTTTTTATTCTTTTTTAAATTTTAAATAAATAGTTATGTATTATAACTTTTCAAGAATAGTAATTATTAATGTTTGCGATTTATTTAATCTTCTGTTTGTAAATATTCATCTGAAGTGTGGCGCAAAATCAAAGATATATATGCATATACACAAATTCAAAAATAAAAATAATTGAGATGATTTAAGATGAACTGACCTTTCACAACCTTGCACAGTGCCATGGCCTGAAATCCCCGCTTGTCTCCACGGCCCATCCAGTTGAACTGGCTCACAACCTCATCTTTAAGTAGCTCCGCCATGATGCCACGCACCACGTCTCCCAATGTGCGACCTCCGATACTTGCAAGATGTTGAATCTGAAACATTGATAACAATGTATAACTTAAAAAATAGTTTAAGGGTTTATCAATAATCATAAATTAAACAAAATGTGAATTAATTTAATGGCTTTTTGCACAAAGGCCTCTACATACTTAATTTGCTTAATGTTCTCAAAGAATCTTAAATCATTATTTCATATATCGACATTCAACCATTATCAGTCAAATCAAGTGTAACAATTGTCAATATTAATGATATTTTATACAGAAATAAATTTGTAAAATAATCTGATCTTACCACTTTCTTTTTCGTAGAAGAATCTTCAATTGCTTCCTCAAGCAGATCCACATCCCTCATGGATGAAGATGGCATCTTAACATTTTGTGGCAATTCAACCAATTGTCCTTTTGCATCTAACATTTTCATTATAAGCGCTACTTTCGAATCGGTTCGTTTTTGAAGAATTTTCAGCTCCTCAATCCCCATCAATACAGCCCTTTCAAATGCTGAAATGAATAAAACAATATATTAATCATAGCAGAAATATTATGTATGTGAAAGAAAACATATTATTCTTCTTTTTAATTATTGTTAAAGATAAGTTCATTTACAATCTTAATTTTTTCTGCTTGTAACTAGTAATACTTACATGTAGCAGTATCAAAGCTGAAGCTTCTTCTGGATGCAACATGCCGGTCGGTGTATCTCGTGGATGAGAAATCAGAGCTTCTTGAAACGGACCGTGCCACAGGGCTTACAGCGTCAGTCTGTCTCTCTGGAGTAGAAGCAGCAGGCGTGGATGTACAGCGTTGTTGACCTATTCTTTCTTGTCTGTATGAGTATATCTTCAAAACTTTGGTGAATTCAAAAAGTGTGCTTGCGAGAAAGATGGCGACTTGATCCAGAATGCATCTCTTCATCCGGGGATGAGTACTCAAGTAGCATGTATCAAGAATACATCCACGGGAAATAGCAAATTGAAACGCGGCGCATAAAGGCTGCATTTATGAATATTCTATGAAATAATATCTTTGTAAAATTAATTAAATTATATTGATGCATTGGCATTTAAAATGGTGTATATTTCATGCATTTAATATATCCATAATAAAATGACTATTGAAATGAATTTTCATTACAAACGTCGGCTCGACGGTCGCGCCAGCATCGTTAACCTGTGTCAGATATGACGGAATACCGAAGAATCGCAACCTTCAAATAACGTCGGTTCGACGTTGCGTATTGTTCGTTGGCTGCACGACGTCGCGTAGACGTCGGCTCGATGTCAAAGATTATACGCTGGCAACGCCGACGTCGGCAAGACGGATCAATGTTTTCAGGGTAGGCCGGGTTCACAATAGTCCTGGTTTAGTCCTGGTTTAGTCCTGGTTTAGTCCTGATGTAAACCAGTTCTAGTCTAGTCTTAGTTTGTTTGTTTTTTATATTCATTCATTTATTTTATATTATACAGACAATTTCATTTTAATGACATGAGCGGTGGAAGGTAACGAAGTTCATTCTTTAATTGTTCTAAAACTCTATGCAAAATACTTTTACTTTCTATTCTTAAAGTACATCTTTAAACAGGTACTTTAATACTTTAACTTAAGTAGATTTTGTCATGTGATAATTTTACTTGAGCCTCTGTATCTGTACTTTTACTCTTGTTATTTTGTTTTAATGATACCAGCGGTGGAAGGTAGCCAAGTACAAAAGGAATACAATAGTTAAGAAAAAAATGTTAACAGTTTTACAGTGGATACTTTTTACTTTTGCTTGTCTACATTTGACAGCATGTATCTGTACTTTCTACTCCACTACAAAAAGTACTTTTCTTTACAGTGTGAGACCTGCTCAAATGGCTGAGATTTATTTTTAACACATTTCATTTGAGTTAACGTCCCAACTTTACGCAAACCAAACACGCAAAAACACAAAAACAGGTAGAAAAATTAAGAAATCAGTTGAATGACTTAAATTCAGTCAAATTCTTTACCAAAAGCATTACATTTCATCCTTAAACTGTTCCAAAAATCTCTGCAAAATACTTTTACTTTTCACTCTTAAAGTACATTTTTAAACAGGTACTTTAATACTTTTACTTAAGTAGATTTTCGCATGTGATACTTTTACTTGGGCCTCTGTATCTGTACTTTTACTTAAGTAACAAAACTGAGTATTTCATCCAACAATGAATGATACTAATGGGAACTGGGATTATCTCTTTACTGTTATTGTGTCAGAAGAATGAAGTAGTTAAAGTATTATTGTTTATCGTTATATTTCTCTGTAGTAAAATATTGTACTTCAAAATTTGTTATCATGACAGGCCTAGTGTACAGGTCACTGCAAACTAATACTTATACTACGACTCAAAGTATTTGGGAAAAAAAAAAAAAAAGAAAGAAATAGACAAATATTGACACGTATTTGCAACCAACACTAAGACTATTACGACAATAAAACCCACGATTTATCTGTTCTTTTTTAATGGTGACATTTTGATGACTTTTGCCCAGTGGTGGAAGGTAACAAAGTACAAAAGTAAAAGTATGGCAAAATGAGAAATTCAATTTGTCAACTGGACAAAAGTTTATTTGGTCGAATACGTTTCACAGCTCATCCAAGTTGCTCCTAATAAGGCACTGCCTTATAAGGCAGTGTTATATAAGACAGTGTCTTATATAACACAGTGTCTTATATAACACTGCCTTATAAGGCAGTGTTACTCCAGGTTGCCATGGCATGAGTCCTGAGAGTTCTAGAATCCAGTGAAAGTCTCTGCGAGCCAAACACTTTCGAGCTCATTCTCACTGAGACACTGGTTGGAGACACACACTCTCGAGAGCTCAGAGCACTTTTTGTCCTACAGTTGTTGTTGGACCCAGGTTTGATTATAGTAAAACTATGTCATCTTGGGACAACTATGAGAGGCCTGTTGCAGCAGGTAGATACACAAGAACCACACAGAAAGCACTCAAGACACATCTCCAAAACAACCCTTTCTAGTGACTCTTAATCCCCTTTTTTGTGGAAATATTTAGGTTTTAATGTAAGAAACAATCACCCGCTTGTGTACACGTACATGTAGTAGTAGTAGTAGTAGTAGTAGTAGTAGTAGTTGTAGTAGTAGTAGGGTGTACTAAGTGATTTTAAAGGTAACAGTGGTAGTTTGCAACTGGGCAACAACAATGCAAGAACCAGCAAAGAAAACCCTGTCGAACTGTCCAGTGCATTTGACCCTGATGAGGTTTTGTCTTGTCTTTCTTCTCTAGCACCTCAGCACAGGTCAGAGGTCACCATTGGGCACACCCTGCTGGGTGTGACCCACACTTACTTGGTCCAGGAGTGGCTTGGTGAGGGCTGCTACGGCCGCGTAGCCAAGTGCCAGGCCAAGGACACTAACCAGACTGTGGCTGTGAAGGTCCTCAAATATCAACAGTTCAAATACATGAACCACGAGGTGAGTCATGTTTGTCATGTTAAAGCGGCTGCTCAGACAGAGTCACACATACTTCTGCCCTGATTCTAAGGGATTTTGTTTGCAAAGATTTGATTTTGTATTGTCAGAGGTGGTAGTGTCCAGGTAGTGACTTCTGGATCAGTATTATTTGATGCATTTAATATTATGCTCTTTGACTTCACAGTTGTAACTCAAATGTTTGTGTCCTTAGCTGTCCATGTTGGAGGAGCTCCGTGTGCTGGACCCCGTGCGCACTAATATAGTGCACTTTGTGGAGTACTTTAACTTCATGGGCCTGCATTGCCTGGCATTTGAAAACCTCCAAGTGGACCTGTTTTCTTTCATGGAAAACAGGAACTATGTACCACTCCAGCTCAATGAGATCCGGCCTATTGCCCACCAGGTACTGAAGGATTCACCACAAATATTATGTTGCAATATAAAGGCCCTGCACCAAATGTGGACTGTTTCTAACAGATCTAGTTCACATTAAACTGTTAGGCTCACTTCATCACTTTTTCACATATTTCTTACATCACAATTCTTGACTAAGTTTAACCAGATTTTTTGACTTTTTATCGATTCAAATCACACAACTTTTCCCTCTTGCGTGTCTGCAGTTGTTGGTGGCTTTAGATGCGCTCAAAGGGCTCGGTATCCTGCACACGGATATTAAACCTGATAATGTCATGTTCATCAACCTGGAAGAACAGCCTTTAAGGCTCAAGTTAATTGATTTTGGACAGGCCAGGAGGGCCTCCCAAGTCCAGCTGGGGACCAGACTCCAGCCGTGTGGATACAGGTACGAGGACACTCACACTAATATCACCAGGAACATAGTGGGCACATTTTCATTTTCAGCAGCATTATTTCAGCTGCATAATGTCTCCTTTAAAACGTGACCATAGACCAGGAATAAACCAGGACTAAATCAGAACTAAATCAGGACTAAACCAGGACTAAATCAGGACTGAACCAGAACTTAATCAGAACTAAACCAGTACTAAACCAGGACTTAACCAGGACCGAATCTCTAACTTGGTGTTTGTTTTCCAGAGCTCCCGAGGTCACACTTGGTCTCCCGTACACTGAGGCCATAGATGTGTGGGGGCTTGGCTGCCTCTTAGCCTTTCTGTATCTCGCTGATAACCTGTTCCCGGTGAACTGTGAATATCAAGCGGTGAAGCGCCTGGTGGCTTTACTGGGCGTGCCCCCAGACCACCTGCTACAGACTGGACGCTACAGCACAGACTTCTTCACCCAAGACCAGTCTTCTAATGGCGCAGCATGGAGACTTCTGGTACTTATTCAGTTTGTTTGTTGTGAATATTACATGGTTTTGCTTTGAAATGTCCAAAACTAACCTTATAATTTCACTCACACACTTGTCAATGTATAGACTTCATGGGAATATGCTGTAAAAACCCAAATCCTCGCTCAAGAGGAGCACACCTACTATGAGGTCCCCAGCTGCCTGGACGGCCTAGTCAGTGTAAGTGTCCACCACTGACCAACATAATGATGTCATAATGCACATGTGTATTTCACCCAGTCTAATCACTGTTTGTTTTGACATCTACAGACCCCTCCTGAAAACTCCACCGCCAAAGTGGAGGACAGGAAGGCCTTCATTGACCTCCTGAAGGGGCTGCTGAGTATGACTGGAGACCAAAGACTGACTCCCAGCCAGGCCCTCCAGCACAGCTTCATTACTATGTGTCATCTGAGAGACACACAACTCCAGGGATAGTAAGTCTACACATCTCAACCACACAATCATGTAAAGACTCAAGGAGTGTGTGTTGACTCATTTGTGTGTGTGTTTTTTAGCTTGACGATCTCAGAGGAGCTGATGTCCATCTGTCCAGCAGTGGACTCCTCTTCCAGTCCCCTGGAGGATCAAACGTGTGTCTCCAATGTCAAAGCTGAAGTCCAGACAGACGCTCATGCATCAGCAACGTCTATTGGCCGAGACTCTGGCGTCTGGTCCCTTTGTGGACAAGAGTCTTCTGCTGGTTTACTTACAGCGCCCCCCAGCTGCAGGGATGAGCTTGAGCCCTTTCGCTGTTCACACAGCAATGACCTCATAGTCCTCCCCAAATCAGAAGACAACCATCTGACCACGGGACAGGACACGGACACTGCTCCAGTGACCAAATCTGTGAAGCACTCTCCTTTCCAGAGGATTCGTAGAATCCTACGGAGAGTCAGAGATGCTTTGTGTTGCTGTGTGCGTCCACAAGAAGACAGTGTTCCTCTGTTTTAATTATGAATAAATGTATTATTATCACTGCATTCACTTGTTCTGGTCTCATTTGGACTTTGACAGATGTTACAGACATAATAAATATGTGAATTGGTCTCCATTAAGTAGAATCACAAGTGGGAAAAATGCTATAGTACTCGAGTAAAGGATAGAATGATAAATATGTATTTTTAAAAGTCTTCGGGTACACTAGAAATCATATTTTTATAGTCAGTTACTAAAGTTGCAGCCCTTGTCAGCATAAAATACTTGAGTGGATAAGATGACTTAACATATTTCAGTACGGTGCTGACATTTGTAAGAGAAAAGAGCTTTTCAGGATTTGTTGAAAAGACGTATAAAGTCAGTCAGTAGTTGCAAGTGGGCCCAAACCAGTCCATCTCCCTGAAAAGAACAGAACTGCAGACAATGTGACTTTTTCATACACCACAAATTCTTAGGTTTGGTGCTTTTATTTATTTTAACTTGATTTAACTAATACATTTTCATTTAGTCATATTTCAGTACTATAAGAATAAATATCCTTTAATCAAATTTGAGCCCAAACATCCAGTGCTGGTTTAATGCACATTATCCATATTTTTTTTAACAATAATGATTTTGTAACCCAAACAGGGGCCACTTAAAACACGGGTAAGAACTGCAGGTGGTGGGTAAAATGAGGAACTGAGACCCATATACACTGACAGTTATTGTTAAAACGGGCTACGACCAGATTTAAATATGCCTAGGGCTGGCTGGTCGCGGCCGCACCCGGTGTGGGCAGTACACACAAGGAGGCAGAGCACCCACTGGAGCTTCGTGAAACACACACACACACACACACACACACACACAAACTAATAAACCTAAAAAGGTTAACCAAAAAACGTGCAAGGTGAGGACCCACAGATAAAAACAAATATTCTTACAGTAGTGGCACCTATCAGGCGGCTATTGTCTTAGCGCAAGGGTGAAACCAGGGAGCAGCTTACCTATACTTCTTCTTCTTTTTGTTTTACGGCGGTTGGCAACCAACTTGAAGGAGCATTACCGCCACTTACTGGTCCAGAGTATGGGACATAGTGTGAGCTCACAATCTAATGCTTTGTTTAAAAAAAAAAAAAGGCACTAAATAAATTCTAATACTGAATACACCTACAGCAACTACTAACCAACTCACCAATACTAACTATATCCTAACATACAGCCCTGTCTCTTTTAAAAAGGACACTAGTAACCCTACCTGTGCTCTATTACAACACCCCGAAATACTCTTCAGTGTGAACTCATGAACCCCCAGCTCCCTCAACCCTTCCCTCAGATTCTCCCTTTGCAAACTGTAGTCCCTACACCTTAAAAGCACATGCTCCACTGTCTCCTCTTCCTGACCACATTCACACCACCCTGTCCCATGTTTTCCTCTCATGTGTAGTGTCTTGTTAAGCTTACAATGCCCCAAACTAAGTCTTGTGATCACTGTCTCTTCTCTCCTATGCCCCCCTGCACTCCCCTGAAACCATGTTCTGAATGTGATATAAATGTCTCCCTTTCTGTCCAGTGTCCCACTCCCTTTGCCACTCCTGATTTAATTGCCTCCACACCATACATTTTGCCTCAGCTTTGCTACTTTTAACCCTCATTTCCACACTTCCTTTTTTAAGAGCGTCTTTTGCCAGTCTGTCCACTTTTTCATTCCCACTGATGCCAACATGTGCTGGTACCCACAAAAACTGAACGTGACCCCCTCCCTGATGAATTCTGAGAACAGTTACAAGGATGTCATAGAGAATATCCTGCTGAGTCGAATGAAATGACCTAATGCTTGTCAGAACTGAAGGAGAGTCAGAGCACACTAACACTCTGCTTAATTTAGCCATGGCAGCCCACCGTAGTGCCACCAAAATTGCCACCATCTCCACAGTGTAAACCCCCAACCCATCTGAAGTATGCCTATTAATGCCAATCTTTCTTGCTGGAACTGAAATCCCAAAACCTGTCATTCCTGTGTCTGGATCCTTAGAACCATCTGTGAACATATAAACACAATCAGCATACCTAAGCTGCACACAATAGTTAAAGACCACGACAAGATCTACTTTTCTATCCCTTTTTTGGTCTAAAAGGTACCAGTCGACCACAGGACACACTAGTAACCAGGGCGGCACATCTGGGTACACCACTGCTGGACAGATCTGCAGACCATCAATATGGCAGTCCATTGCCAGCTGGTTCCCTACCTTCCCAAAGTGGGCTTTTCCGCTCTTCCCATACTCCCAGCAGTCCACAAGCACTTGTTTTGTAGGGTGTGACTCACTGTGACTTCTGAGATGAACCCAATAGTTTGCCATGATTTGTTTTCTCCTCAGTTCTAATGGCATTTCTCCCATCTCCACCTGCAAAGCATTCACTGTGGACGTTTTAAAAGCACCGCAACACACTCTGAGAGCCTGTGCTTGAATGACATCTAACTTTTTCAGCAGAGAAGGAGCAGCTGATCCATAGGCTACACACCCATAATCTGTCACAGATTTAATCAGCGCCTGGTACAGTCTCTTTAAAGCTGAGCAGCTCGCTCCCCACTCCCTTCCTGCCAAACATCTCATCACATTAATCACTTTTTTACATTTTCCTTCAATCCTGTCAATATGATCTTTCCATGTCAGACGTGAGTCAAACATTACACCCAAAAATTTGAAAGAGCTGACTCTCTCAATTTCCTGTCCGTAGATCTGCAGTTTTAAGTTTTCACTCACTTTCCTTCTCGTAAAGAACACTGTTTTTGTTTTTTTCCACTGAAAATCGAAACCCCCAGTCATACCCCCACTCAACCACATCATTGACAGCTTCTTGAGCCTTAACCAATAACTGATCAAGGTTTGTCCCTCTCTTCCATAACACACCGTCATCTGCAAAAAGGGACCGACCAATACCAACTGGGACAGCAGAAAAGACATCATTAATCATGATAATTAAGAGCAACGGACTAATACAACTTCCCTGTGGAGTACCATTCTCAACTGTATAGTAGCTGGACAAGGCTGACCCGATCCGAACCTGGATCTGCCTACCAAAAAGAAAGTCTTTGATCCAATTAAAGGCTCTGGCACCAACCTCTAGTCTATGCAATTTAATTAAAAGGCCCTCCTTCCACATCATGTCATATGCCTTTTCTATGTCAAAGAACAGTGCAATTACTGACTCCTTGTTTGCCTGCGCTTTCCTGACTTCATTCTCCAGCCTGCTAATAGAGTCTGTGGTCTTTCTTGCTCTCCTAAACCCACTCTGGAAACTGGCTAACATTCCTCTTCTTTCAAGGTCAAATGACATCCTTTCTGTGATCACGCGTTCCATTATTTTGCACAGATTTGATGTAAGAGCTATTGGACGATAACTATTTGGCTTAGATGGATCTTTCCCTGGTTTCCTTATTGGGATGATTATGGCCTCCTTCCATGCAGATGGGAGCTTTTCCTCTATCCAGACTCTGTTATACAATGCCAGCAGCTTTGTGAGTGCTCTATTCCCCAAGTTCTGCAACATCAAATAGCAGATCAATCAATCAATCAATCTTTATTTATAAAGCGCTTTTCATACACACGTGCAACACAAAGTGCTTTACAAGTTAAAATCACAAAAAATAAAAAATAAAAATGAATTTCACACACACACACACGCACACACGCGCACACACACACACACACACACACACACACACACACACTATCGGTCCCAGCCCCCACCCGCAAGCACACCCACACAAGTAAACCCATCAGATACACACATAAGGCTGGGCACAGATGTAAGTATGGAAACGCCATCACAGAAGCCCTCCGCACCGGGGGCGGCACACCAGCTGCAGCCACCAGGCAATGGCGCCGGGCACCCAGCCGAGGCGCGACCAAAAAGTCAACCTCAGTCCAGGCACCCAGAACCAAGCACCCAGCCAGCCACAGGCAAAGCGCCACCCCCGGCACAGAGGGCTCCCGCAGAGGAAACACTGGAAAGACCAAAAACACTGCAAAGGCCATGGATCTGATCCTTTACGGGAGATGTTGGCTTTGACCATCTAAGTGCTCTACTCATCTCTGCCATTGTAAACAGTGCATCTAAATGATGATCTGTGGCTACCTTTCTTGCTAGTGTTTCAGGATACTGAGCCATTGTTAGTGCTTTCCTCATTTTAGCCACCTCTGACAGGTTTTCAGAGCTGTGGACCATGGCAAAACTTTTGGCCATGACGTCCGCTTTCTCACTGTCAGAGACTGCAGCCCACTGTTCTGGAATTAAAACAGGATAGTCCCACTCCCGCCTGTCTCCTCCCATTCTCTTTATCATTCCCCAGATTTCTCCCACAGGAGTGGTTCTTCCTATTCTTGAACAGAATGCTCTCCAGCTCGCCCTCTTTGCCTGTCTCACAGTTCTTCTCACAACTGCCTGTGCCTTTTTATATTGAATAAGATGTTGCATGTTATGGGTTCTTTTAAGTAATCTGAAGGCTCTGTTTCTGTCTTTGACAGCTTCCTGACACTCGTTTGTCCACCAGGGTACTAGTACTCTACTATGTGCAGATTTGCTAATAGGTATAGAGCTCTCAGCAGCAATCAATAATGCCTGTGTCAACTGACTGTTCATGATGTCAATGGTATCAGAGGTATCGACACTAGCAGTAGCTTCCTCACACAATCTCTGGAATTTTTCCCAGTCCGCTCTCCGGAAAACCCATTTCTGTATCCCTTCCCTGGGAGAACTCTGCGATTTCTTTCCAATCGAACACAAGATTGGGTAACGGTCACTACCCAAAGTAGTGCCATTTCTGACAGTCCACCGACTGACTCCTGCAAACACACTAGACACCAAGGTTAAATCTAACACAGACTCTGTACCATTTGTCACATTAAACCTGGTTCCGCTCCCATCATTGAGGCACACTAGATCTTGCTCCTCCATCAAATCCTCAATGACCCTGCCATTGCAGTCAGTATGCAGGCATACCCAAGCTGTGCTGTGGGCATTAAAATCCCCACACCAAATGACTCTACGATTATTTTGTCCTTGAACACAACCTAGACTCTGTAACTCTAACCTGTTACATGGATTATAATAGTTTATGATAGTAGTTTCCTCTTCGTTATTCCAAATTTCCACTGTTATGTACTCCTGACCATCCCCCTTACCTAATATCCTGTATGAAATGTCTTGTTTTATGAACGTGGCACACCCTCCTCCTCCACCATGGTCCCTGTCGTTTCTAATAACCGAATATCCATAGATCTGAAAATCAAGACAAGGTTTAAGCCAGGTCTCCTGGACACAAATCATATCAGGCAACACTGTAAATTCTTTAATGAAATGTTTAAACTCCTGGCCATTGGCCAACAAACTCCTTGCATTCCATTGAAGAATAAGCACCATTACGAAAAACAACATCATGATTCCTGACTTGACTGATTAGCGAGGTTCTCCCTCACTTCTTCCCATGTCAGTCCAACGAATCCTAGATGATTGGCTGCTGCCTTTACTATAAGCTGAATTTTCTCATTTTTTGATTTGATCTCTGCTGTACTGTTGATTACCCTGGCAATAAAAGTCAATAACGCAATTTTGTCAATGAAAATACCAGTATTCTCCGGCTGCGAAGGTACTATCTGCACATTTGGTGGTCCCTGCCTGCTCATCACATTGTTCTGGACATTACTCTGAACATTCTCTCTGGTCACTCTCACTGCTTCAGCATAAGAGATCTTCCTCTCAACCCTCACTTTCTGAACCTGTTGCTCCTTTTTCATGACTTCACAGCCAGCATACGCCACACTGTGATCCCCCCCACAGCTACAACACTTGGGTTGTACGCCTGTTCCACAATTCCCATATTCGTGATCACCGCCACACCTAGCACATCTTCTCTTTTGACTGCAATTCTTTGCCATATGGCCAAACCGTTGGCAGTTATAACACCTCAGTGGCTTTGGTATATAAGCTCTGACGGGATAACTCAAAAACCCCAAAAATACTTTCCTGGGCAAGTTTTCCTCCTGAAACTGAATTACAATGGTTTCACTGTCCCTTTTGACACCGTCTTTGGTAGAAGTCATTCTTACTCGATTTGTCACTTTCCCTCCTTTAATGTGCTTCTTTAGCTCCTCCATTCCCACACTGACAGGAACCCCTGTAATATCTCCCTTACTCCCACCACTTCTCTGAGCTCCTACTCCCTGTGCTTTCAACTTTGAATTTCATGTCAAGTGCTTTTTTAAGCTGATCTTCATTTGCACAGTGAACAAGAAGGTTTCCATCACCAAAAACTTTCGCTGACACTATATCTCCCAACTTGTTAGCTAGATCTGTGGTCAAAGTAAATGGACTGATTCTCTTAATGTTGACTTGAGTCTTTTCATTGAATCTCACAATAACAATTAACTTGTCTGTTCTTTGTCTCTCACTCGACGTAAAAAACTCACTGTCACTATCAGATTCTCCACTACTGTCATTTCTCACCCTCTTCTTGTGTTTAGCTTGCATGTTGTTGACATTCCTCTGCTGCCCTGGTGTACCTTCATCCTCCGCTTCAAGATCAATCATGTCCCCCCAACTGCCCAGCTCTGACCCACTCACGGAACAGTCGTGCTCAACCGCCGGTACAGGACGATCAATTAACAGATTTGAATTTCCTACAGTTTTCCGATTGTAGTTTCTACCAGCCGATGACGCCGCCATACTTCCGCCACCATCTCCTCATCTCCTCACCTCGCACACAAATTGTCCAATTTGTGTGCCTGTGCGGTCTAGCGCCTGGCAGAGTAATCATGTAGTACTCGTCCATAAAATTAGGTGGCAGCAGCAGGTAGTTAATTGCCCTGTGCTTGGAGACAAGCGAATTAGTGACGCATGGATGCAGCTACAGGTGTGGATAGCGGGACGACGGTGAAAGTGATGGATAAGTTTTTGAAGAGGAAAAATGCTGACTCTGAACTGGACCCTGGACAAAATCCACACCCAGATAAAGGCCCTAGTATGAGTGGAGGTCAAAAGAAAGCAAAGACGCTAACATCGAGCAAAGTTTCTGGCGTGAGGCAATACAATGAGAGCTATCTTTCATTTGGATTTTCTTTTACCGGAGATGCAACGGCACCGACTCCGTTGTGCTTGGTATGTGGTGAAAAGCTCTCCAACAGTGCAATGGTCCCGAGTAAGCTCAAACGCCATCTCCAAACGAAACACCCATCACGTCAAAACAAAAATTTAGAATATTTTTTTCGCCTGCATGAACACACAGAGAAACAGGCAACTTTCATGAGAAAAACCGCAAAGGTAAACGAGAGAGCCCTTAAAGCTAGCTACCACGTCGCTGAACTTGTGGCTAAATCAAAAACGTCTCACACTGTAGCAGAGCAATTAATACTTCCCGCCTGCAAAGCCATTGTAAATGAGATGCTCGGACCCGAAGCCGCTAAAGAAATAGCCAAAGTCCCTCTCTCAGATAACACAATTTCCAGACGTATCGATGAAATGTCTGCAGACATCAAAAGTGTGGTCTTGGACAAGATCCGTATCAGTAATAAATTTGCGCTGCAAGTTGATGAGTCTACGGATATAAGTGGACATGCTCAACTCTTGGCCAATGTGCGTTTTGTGGATGAAGACACAATCAGAGAAAACTTTCTATTTTGCAAGGCTTTGCCAGAAAAAAACAACAGGAGAGGAAATTTTTCGGGTCACATCAGAATATCTGGAAAAAGGAGGACTTAAGTGGGAAAACTGCACAAGTGTCTGCACTGATGGAGCTGCAGCCATGGTCGGGCGCACCAAGGGCTTCGTAAGCAGAGTGAAGGAAAAAAACCCAGATGTGATCATTACACACTGTTTTTTACACCGCGAAGCCCTCGTAGCCAAGACTTTACCAGCAGACTTAGTTCCTGTGTTGGATGATGTTGTGCGCATGATAAACTTTGTGAAGTCACGACCTGTGAAAAGTCGCTTATTTGCGGCTTTGTGTGAGGAAATGGGAGCGGAGCATAAAGCCCCATCGGACGTACGATAGTTGTCGCGCGGCAAGGTGCTCGCCCGGGTGTATGAGCTTCGAGAGGAACTTAAAGTGTTTCTGACAAAGGAGAAGTCGGATTACGCAGAACTGTTTGCAAGTGATGAGTGGTGTGCAAGGGTGGCATACCTGGCAGATATTTTTCATCATCTGAGTGAACTGAACACACAAATGCAAGGCCGAAATGAAAACCTGCTTACAAGTGCAGATAAAATAAATGGATTCCGTTCAAAGGTGCAACTCTGGCAGCAACATGTGGAAAGTGGCAATCTTGAAATGTTCCCACTCCCTAATCAATGGCAAGATGTTAATACTGCTGCACTGTGTGAGATAATAGTTAAACATTTGAAAACTCTTGAGGAGAAGATGTCATTCTATTTCTCTTCAGCCTCCACAGAGTGCCTTGACTGGGTTAGGGATCCATTCAGCTCAGCATCAGCTGTTGGGAAGGATATGACTTTACGGGAGCAGGAGGAACTAACTGAACTGAGACAAGATTGTGGTCTCAAGCTACGCTTTCTTGATCTATCTTTGGACAGTTTTTGGTTGGCGGCTTCCAAGGAGTTCCCCATGCTAGCCAACAAAGCTGTTTTGACATTGCTCCCATTTTCAACAACATATCTGTGTGAGGTGAGCTTTTCAACCCTGACTGCTGTAAAAACCAAAAACAGGGAAAGACTGAGAACTGTGGAGGAAGAGCTTCGTGTGTGTCTGTCATCGATTCCTGCCAGGATATCAGCTCTGTGTTCATCCAAACAAGCCCAGGTTTCACACTGAGCGAGTATAAATATGAAAGATTATAAAATACTTTTTTCTTTGTTTATTTGACTCCTATTCAAGACGTTATAATATTATGTCATTCTTCAATGTTAAAAAGCTTATATTAACAATATAGCACTTATATTGTTATTATAGGCTTTTTTCCCACATTTTCAGCTGGTGGTGTGCCGCGGCATTTTTTCAATGAAAGAAATGTGCCTTGGCTCAAAAAAGGTTGAAAAACACTGGATTAGACCAGTGGCAACAGAAATAAATGAAAGGTCCTACAATCCACAGACCTGACTCTTTTGAGCTTTAGACCATGTTAGAATGTCGATACCTCATCAAAAACACACCTGGAGTTGTGTTTTCTGTTTGAGAGAAGAACTAAATAAGCCTAAATATGCAGGGTTTGTGTGTGAAACATGTGTGAATGAAACTTAAACGTTTATCATTTTACTTGGTTGGATACATATAAACATACAAACATACAAACATACATAGACGTAATTTCTTAACTGTTACCTAGCAACCATAATGTCAACAAGGGCTAAAACCTAAATCTAAATTACACAACAGGTATGAATAACCTAATAAAAATAAATGACTTCACCTTTATTTTGTTAAATCAATGTTTAAACTATCAGAAAAAGTCCTTCCTTGTGCGTAAATGTTCTCTGCATTTTGATGGACTTTTATGCGTTGAAGACATAAAGAAGGATTTTGTTTTAGAATTCTCACTACTTCCATTTTTTTGTACTTTTCTTCTCAAGTTTCTTTTCCACAAATTGCAACTTAACTGATGTAAAACTATGACAAATATTGACCACAGATACTATCCACCAAACCAAGTCAGAATTAGAAAAACATGAAAACCTGTCCTATGCACTTTAAAAAGCCCGTATTACTCTATTTCTGATCTATGTTATAACGTTTTCTCATCACAAACACACCTGGAGTTGTGTTTTGTTTCATTCACACATTTAACACACAAACTCAAACTCAAACACACAAAAAGATTTAGGTGGAGTTCTTCTCTCAAACAGAAAACACTGTTCATTTCAGACCTAGAATTGCCAATCTCTACTGAATTAAAGGTAAAAGGAGCCGTTAACTACCTCTTCATGACATCACAAGGTGGAGCAGAGCATTTAGAGCTTTGGAGATGTAGACAGACTAATAATGAAACAAAACACAACTGCAGGTCTGTTTTTGATCAGGTAACGACATTATAACATGTCTTAAAGCTCACAAGAGTCAGTTTTGTGTAATATAGGACGTTTAAGCGATCATCATGACTGAATTGCAAAAAAAACAACCTAAAAAAACGTTTCCCTTTGATAAAGCTTTATTGACACATCCCAGTGACAGAGGCAGCATACACATTTTTACATTTCATTATTTGCTCGCCGAGTTTAAATAAATCAAGATTCAAGACACAAAAAACAGCAAAAAGACTCACGATGCTCAACGAAAAACAACATCAAATCCTCATCGTAAGAATACAACCTTTTCCAATAATAATAATAATGCGCATTTCCATGATTTCATAAAGTCTTAAAGAGGGGGTACTTTACTTCTATGGGGTATTAACTGTAACACATCACATATTTAGATCACCATGTTACCTTTAATTGTTTTGAAAATGTTATATTCGCCGAAAAAACAACGTATTGACATGTTTTTATAAGTTTCACTTTCGTTTTTGATGCTCTGAGGCCCCCCTCCCTTTGCTCTCCATGCTAAGTCACTCCCCTGTACAGTTTTGTATCATGTTTTTTGTATATTTATGGAGAATTGTCATTTGGGAGCTTGTGGGCGGAGCCTTGTACAGAATCTTACATCTAACTGTAAGCAGGGTTTGAATAGGGCCCGGGAGAGATCGTTAGATTACTCAAACATGCATGGATGAGTCTAAAATGATGAGAAAACAAAATTATAACATGGTAGAAAAAGCTAAAAAAAAAAAAAAAAGAAACAATTGAGAATAATACCCCCTCTTTAAACTCTTTTCCATAGTCGTCGGCCTTAAGGTGCTCCATAAACTCTGCATGTTACAGGATTTCAGTAAAACTCACGTAGTGTTGCACCTTACAATACTGTTCTTATACTTTTAAATCTTTAGTACGTTTTAAAGTGGTTGTAGGCAGAGTGGCTCCAGGTCTCAGTACAGTTCATCATTTTGTTGTTGTTGTTGTTGTTGTTGTTGTTGTTGTTTTGGCACAGGCTGAAAAAGCGAGTGAATCTCCGAGACTTAAGGCCAGAGCAGCATCTGTGTGGACTTACAAGACCTCTGTGAAGAAAAGAGAAGAACATTCATTCATGTATGTGCATATATTAGGCCTCCCTAGAGTTTTATTTGACTATTAACATACTTACACTATACATTGATAATTTGATTGAAAATTAACACCACTGCTACAACCATAACATGGATTGTCTTTATGGATGTGACCTTAAATTAAACATATTGTAATCAGTTCATTCACTACTACAGAGGTAGCCATTGCCTCTACAAATACTACTGTGTACTACTAAAACTACTAATACTAATCTGTACTACTAAAACTACTACTACTGCTACTATTATTTCTACTAAAACTACTACTACTATTATTACTGCTGGAATTTCTATTGGATTTTCTCTAACATCTACTATTACTGCTAAATATCGTATACGCAGCAAATATGTAATACCAAAATGTAAATGATTTGGCTCTAATTCTTTTCAGGGTGTTTAAAATATGGTCCAGAAGCCAAACGTGTTCCTCAGTCCAATATTTGCTGGCCCAATCAAGGCTAGTAGTATTGGCGGCTAATCTGCAACCAAGTTCCATATTTGGAAAGTGGGCAATGAAAGAGCCAATCAGGAGGGAGGTTGTTGAAGGAAATCGCCGCTTGGTTTGGCAGGGAGTGGACACCGACAACGTTGTCAATCAAACCTGTTGCTAACTCTAGTGGGATCTTAATTTATGGACAAAATAGTGGAATAAACACACCAGGATCATGTAGCGTGTTAGCACTGTTAGCTCGTACCAGTGACAGGCTGTGGTTTGAGCAGTCCTCCGCCCCCACCGCCGCCGCCACCGCTCTGGTTCAGGCCCAGCAGATCGTCAAACTGGTTGTTCTGGTTGAGTCCGTTCTGATGAGACTGGGCCCCGTTTAACACTGGACTCTGCGCCGCTCCAGCGCTCACCACCGGCACTGAGGCTGAGGAGGGGAGATACAGGGTCCGTCACCTGCTTGTTTCTATGGATACGTCATTGTTCTGCTTAGAATGTTCCACAGTGTGACATTAAGCAGCTCTACTTTACATTTATTCAATTATGGGTGGTTTAATGGCGCAAAAATACCTAGAAAAACAGACATTCTGACTGTGAGTGGGGTCGCCTCTCCACAGATCTGACCTGTAACTTGGCCTGGTTTGGTCAGCATGAAGATAGAACTGTTTAATGCCATACTGTGAAACATTTCTGACAATAACATCTCCATGGAGAAAAGTATTTGACAGACCCTCCAGCAGAAAAGTTACACAATTACTACTGTCAGCCTAAAAGAATACAACAATAACCGAAATATTGTGAGTTCAAAACTCTGACAATGACATCGTAATAAATCGTATGAACGCCCTGCTATTTGTAACACGATGGCACATTAGTTAAGACTTTATCCTCACAGTAAAAGGGTCCTGGGTTAGATTCCCGTCAGGTCTCTGCACTGTTTACCTTTTACCTGTTTAGCTTTTCCAGACGCTCAAAGTCGTTAAACTGGAGGTGGTAAGATCTACTATTGTAGCCACAGCTGCCCTGGAGCAGACTGACGAAAGTGAGGCTGCCACACACACCACATTCATACTAGGCAATGTGGGTAAAGTGTCTTGCCTAAGGACGCAACGACAGCTTTTTGCCTCTGGCTCCCCCCTGTGGCACCTGGTGTTCCAGCAGTCTCCCATCCAAGTCCTGACCAGGCCCGGTCCTGCTGAGCTTCAGAGATGTGACGAGATCAGGCTTTGACAAGGAGGTTTCCCTGTTCACTGGCTTTCACCTTGGAGATGTATCTGTTCTGTCTGGAATGTTCCACAGTATGGCATTCATTTTATCTTCAACCCAAGATGGCGCCGCGCATGGTTGCCCTGGTGATTTGGTGCTCTTTGTTTTGTCTGTTTTTGTGCGTAAATCGTGTGTCAGCGTGCTCTTATACCCGTGAAGAGCTCCTAAACATCAGAACAACGACTTCTGCTGATCTACTGCCAGCTTTTTTAGTGCCTGCAGTAGATTTAGTTAATTTTTTGGCCAAAAAAGTGAGACGCCGCAGATGAGGAAAACGCGCAGTGGCTCTGCTGCACCTCCAGCCACGACTCGTGAAATTGGTTAAGTTTGCGGATTACACCACCCTCATCGGGCTCATCTCGGACGGCGATGAGTCTGCCTACAGGAGGGAGGTGGACCGGCTGGTGTCCTGGTGCAGCAGCAACAACCTGGAGCTCAACGCCCAGAAGTCAGTGGAGATGATCATGGACTTCAGGAAAGTCACAGCCCCCCTGCCTCTCCTCACCCTGACAGACTCCTCCATCACCACTGTGGACTCTTTCCGCTTCCTGGGCACCTGCATCACCCACGACCTCAAGTGGGAGCCGACCATCAGCTCCCTCATCAAGAAAGCTCAGCAGAGGTTGTACTTCCTGCGGCAGCTGAGGAAAGCCAAGCTGCCAGCCCAGATGATGGTGCAGTTTTACACGGCCATCATTGAGTCCATCCTCACCTCCTCCATCACTGTGTGGTACGCTGGGGCCACTGCCAGGGACAGACAGAGACTGCAGCGCATAGTGCGCTCTGCTGAGAAGGTGATCGGCTGTAGCCTTCCATCTCTCCAGGACCTGTACGTCTCCAGGACTCGGGGGCGTGCAGGCTGGATAGCAGCTGACCCCTCTCACCCTGGACATGGACTATTCCAGCCACTTCCCTCTGGCAGAAGGCTACGGTCCATACGGACCAGAACCTCTCGCCATAAGAACAGTTTCTTCCCTTCTGCCGTTGGACTCATAAACACTTTATGAACACTTATAACACCTGTACTAAGGACACTTTATAACACCTGTACTAAGGACACTTTATAACACCTGTACTAAGATGGACACTTTATAACACCTGTACTAAGATGGACACTTTATAACACCTGTACTAAGATGGACACTTTATAACACCTGTACTAAGATGGACACTTTATAACACCTGTACTAAGATGGACACTTTATAACACCTGTACTAAGATGGACACTTTATAACACCTGTACTAAGATAGATACTTTATAACACCTGTCACCTTAAATAAGTCATGTCACGTCACTTGCTCTTTTGCACTGTCAGTTTGCACTGTTGTTCTGATGCTCTGTATATACTTGACTATTTTTATTTTTTTATTATATATCTTAATCTTTTGCATGCTCTTACTTTATTTTTAATAGTGATACTTATTATTTTCATTATCTTTTTTTAATAGTGATATCTCTACTTTATATTATTATTATTATTATTATTATTATTATTATTATTATTATTATTATTATCATTATTATTATTATTATTATTATTATTATTATTATTATTATCATTCAGTGTTCTATGTTGCACCTCATCACCAAAGCAAGTTCCTAGTCTGTGAATTGTGTTCACTGACAATGGCAATAAAAGCTT
The DNA here is from genome assembly GCA_029959045.1 of Taenioides sp. WSHXM2023. Lineage (NCBI taxonomy): Eukaryota > Metazoa > Chordata > Actinopteri > Gobiiformes > Gobiidae > Taenioides > Taenioides sp. WSHXM2023. The sequence goes on from CM057097.1 coordinate 4,040,796, forward strand.
TCTGATTCTGATTCTGATTTATTAAATTACAGGTGCTTTTATTGCTGTAAAATACTTTTCCATTACCAATTTCATGCTTATAGGTGCTATATTATGCAAAACTGACTCTTGTGACCTTTAAATCATGTTCTTACCTTCTTAAAAACAGGCCTGGAGTTGTGTTTTGTTTCATTCAAACATTTGAGTAATCCTTTGTTATTAGTCTGTCTACATCTGCAAAGATCAAAATGCTCTGTTCCACCTTGTGATGTCATGAGGTGATAGGTTTCAAGTTAACAGCTACTTTTACCTTTTGTTCAGTAGAGATTCCACCAGGGCTGAAATTATCCACAGGATTCTAGTGAAGGTGTGTTTACTTTAAAAACACAGTGGAGCACTTCCTGTATTACCACATGACATCACAAGGTGGAACAGAGTGTTTTCTGTTTGAGAGAAGAACTCAGCGTAAATCTACAGGGTTTGTGTGTTAAACATGTGTGAATGAAACAAAACACAACTCCAGGTGTGTTTGTGATGAGGAAACTACATTAGAACATACATCAGAAAGTAGTGTATGTATATGAGGTTTGCCTCTCCACAAATCTGAGCTGTAATTTGGCCTGGTGACTCACTTGGTTTTTATGAGATAGATAATGTAGCAAAATTGCATTTAAATGAACTAGAAATGATTATTATTCAGGTGCACTTTAAACTTTCACTTAAATATACATTTGGCAGGAAGATTATAATTCTATCCATGCAGGTAACTGTACTTTTACTTTTACTGCATAGATATTTTCAGTACTCTTTCCAATTGACCAAGCTATGCAACATAGATATATACACTCTGCTTGCTGTGACCCAAACTGACCAGGTCTGTGGAGAGGCGACCCCACTCACATAAAGTATTGTTAGTCGCAGAGAAGTTAAAATGTGCTCCATTAAAGAGTAAAAAGTCAAAAGTATCACTATTTTCTGATCTGTTCTAATGTTGTTTCCTCATCACAAATACACCTGGAGTTGTGTTTTGTTCCATGTTCACTGTCAAACATGTGAATGAAACAAAACACAACTCCAGGTCTGTTTTTAAGGAGGAAACAACATTCTAACATGGCTTAAACCTCACAAGAGTCCATTTTGCGTAACATAGGCCCTTTAAAGTTGAAATGAACCAACAGAAAACACATGACTTTATTCTCCTGTATTTGCCGTGGCCCAGCCTGACCTGAGTTCACGTGAGGACAGAGCAGACTCGCCTCAGACTGGACGGCGGTTTTATATTTGTTTGTCACAAAGTTTCACTCCGGTTCAGTTATAAATCTGAAGAGTCTGAGCAGAGAGTGGAGCCAGATCAAAGCTCAGGGTCCTGTTATGGAAATGTGAGGCCAAAACAGCACGATCATAAAAACAAGTGTAATATGTAATAGAAACATGTCACATACCCTGATAACATGACGACGTCATGCCAACGTTGGGCCAGCGTATGTGTGGACGTTGGGCCAACGTTGGCAGTTGACGTTGGGCCAACGTCATTTTGCTCATTGGCAAGTGGTTGGGCCAACGTCATCAAAAGACGGTTGGCTAGACGTTGGCCCAACGTCTTGCCAACATTTAATAGGTGAGTAATTGGTCAGTTTCAGACGTTGGCCCAACGTCTAACCGACTATTAATTAAGCTTTTTATATACTGTATATATTGTACTACTAAAGTGCATACTTTATGGAAAGTAATCACAGGTGAACAGTGCATGTAGGTTTTGTTGCAGTATTGCAACATTTATTGATAATACTCGAATTCATGTACACACATATTATCAAAATATAATGTTCAAGGGTGGTTCTTAATTACAATGTACAAAAAATGTTACCAAAATATATTGCTGAAGGCTGATTTACAACAGAAAACTAACTACATTTCAAATGCATTAAAATGCACTACAATTCTACAAGTTTCTGTGTACCTATATAAGTAGATGGAAATAAATGTAATGAGATCAACTTCTGAATGTAAAAATAAAATACTAACAACATGTCAAAACATACCTGAACAATCATGAGAAATCATAGCACCAAAACATAGCATATTTGTATATGGTTTAGCACCATAAAAATGTATTTAAATAGTAGTACAGAGTAGAACAATACAATTAGCATCATCAGTATGTAAAGCAGTATACATAAAGTGGACTCTTAAGCTTAGACTACAACAATACATTCTAAAAAAGGATCCTAATCATATCAAAATAAAATACTCAAGGCTGGTTCTTATATTACAATGCACAAAAAGTTACCAAATTATATTGCTTAAGGCTGGTTTAAAACAGAAAAAACTTCAAATGCATTAAAATAGTCTACAGTCAACAAATCTACAACTGTGTACATATACAAGTAGATGGAAATAAATGTAATGTAATGTAACTTCAGTATGTATAAATCAAATATAAAACCACACTTCAAAACATACCTGAACAATCATAACAATCATAAAAATTCATACCACCAAAACATAGCATAGTTGTACATTAAAGCTATGAAGAAAATGCTTAGCACCATAAAAATAAGTATTAAAAAAAATCTGATTTGTAGTACAGAGTACAACAATAGAATAACCACCAATCAATCTGTAACCCATAATAAATGCATAGCTCAATCAATATGGAAGGCACATGGACTCGGAAGTTTAGACTACAATAACACTGTACATTCTTATAAAAATCATATAAACAATGAAACAAACTAAAATTATAACACTATGACAATACTTGATTCCTAATCACCTAATGTGAAATAATCCAGCTTTTAAGTCCAAACAGTTTTATCCATTACTCCTGCGAGGAGTATTCACTCAGCGGTGTTGATGGTGCGGACTCATCTGCTGGTCCAGTGGTCACTGTTGCCTGAGCCTCTCTCCTCCTCTTCCTCCCCCCTATCTATCACTTGTGTACTTCAGCCAATTTTTGACATGTTTGTAAATGCCATGGTCTGTATCTGTGGCACACAACCGATTTTTCTTGACAGCAGCTGAAAACATTAATAATATTTATAAGGTGGTATATACTGCACTGCTAACAGATTTTTTATTCTTTTTTAAATTTTAAATAAATAGTTATGTATTATAACTTTTCAAGAATAGTAATTATTAATGTTTGCGATTTATTTAATCTTCTGTTTGTAAATATTCATCTGAAGTGTGGCGCAAAATCAAAGATATATATGCATATACACAAATTCAAAAATAAAAATAATTGAGATGATTTAAGATGAACTGACCTTTCACAACCTTGCACAGTGCCATGGCCTGAAATCCCCGCTTGTCTCCACGGCCCATCCAGTTGAACTGGCTCACAACCTCATCTTTAAGTAGCTCCGCCATGATGCCACGCACCACGTCTCCCAATGTGCGACCTCCGATACTTGCAAGATGTTGAATCTGAAACATTGATAACAATGTATAACTTAAAAAATAGTTTAAGGGTTTAACAATAATCATAAATTAAACAAAATGTGAATTAATTTAATGGCTTTTTGCACAAAGGCCTCTACATACTTAACTGGCTAAATGTTCTTAAAGAAATTTAAATCATTACATATTTAATTTGCTTAATGTTCTCAAAGAATCTTAAATCATTATTTCATATATCGACATTCAACCATTATCAGTCAAATCAAGTGTAACAATTGTCAATATTAATGATATTTTATACAGAAATAAGTTTGTAAAATAATCTGATCTTACCACTTTCTTTTTCGTAGAAGAATCTTCAATTGCTTCCTCAAGCAGATCCACATCCCTCATGGATGAAGATGGCATCTTAACATTTTGTGGCAATTCAACCAATTCTCCTTTTGCATCTAACATTTTCATTATAAGCGCTACTTTCGAATCGGTTCGTTTTTGAAGAATTTTCAGCTCCTCAATCCCCATCAATACAGCCCTTTCAAATGCTGAAATGAATAAAACAATATATTAATAATAGCAGAAATATTATATATTATAATATTCTTCTTCTTTTTAATTATTGTTAAAAATAAGTTCATTTACAATCTTAATTTTTTCTGCTTGTAACTAGTAATACTTCCATGTAGCAGTATCAAAGCTGAAGCTTCTTCTGGATGCAACATGCCGGTCGGTGTATCTCGTGGATGAGAAATCAGAGCTTCTTGAAACGGACCGTGCCACAGGGCTTACAGCGTCAGTCTGTCTCTCTGGAGTAGAAGCAGCAGGCGTGGATGTACAGCGTTGTTGACCTATTCTTTCTTGTCTGTATGAGTATATCTTCAAAACTTTGGTGAATTCAAAAAGTGTGCTTGCGAGAAAGATGGCGACTTGATCCAGAATGCATCTCTTCATCCGGGGATGAGTACTCAAGTAGCATGTATCAAGAATACATCCACGGGAAATAGCAAATTGAAACGCGGCGCATAAAGGCTGCATTTATGAATATTCTATGAAATAATATTTTTGTAAAATTAATTAAATTATATTGATGCATTGGCATTTAAAATGGTGTATATTTCATGCATTTAATATATCCATAATAAAATGACTATTGAAACGAATTTTCATTACAAACGTCGGCTCGACGGTCGCGCCAGCATCGTTAACCTGTGTCAGATATGACGGAATACCGAAGAATCGCGACCTTCAAATAACGTCGGTTCGACGTTGCGTATTGTTCGTTGGCTGCACGACGTCGTGTAGACGTCGGCTCGATGTCAAAGATTATACGCCGGCAATGCCGACGTCGGCAAGACGGATCAATGTTTTCAGGGTAGGCCGGGTTCACAATAGTCCTGGTTTAGTCCTGGTTTAGTCCTGGTTTAGTCCTGATGTAAACCAGTTCTAGTCTAGTCTTAGTTTGTTTGTTTTTTATATTCATTCATTTATTTTATATTATACAGACAATTTCATTTTAATGACATGAGCGGTGGAAGGTAACGAAGTACAAAAGTAGTAGTACAATACTTAAGTACAAATTTTAGGTATCTGTACTTTGCTTAAGTAAATTTTATGGTGGATGCTTTTTTACTTTTACCTTTATCAAAATCACTACATTTCATTCTTTAATTGTTCTAAAACTCTATACAAAATACTTTTACTTTCTATTCTTAAAGTACATCTTTAAACAGGTACTTTAATACTTTAACTTAAGTAGATTTTGTCATGTGATAATTTTACTTGAGCCTCTGTATCTGTACTTTTACTCTTGTTATTTTGTTTTAATGATACCAGCGGTGGAAGGTAGCCAAGTACAAAAGGAATACAATAGTTAAGAAAAAAATGTTAATTTATGTCAGTTTTACAGTGGATACTTTTTACTTTTGCTTGTCTACATTTGACAGCATGTATCTGTACTTTCTACTCCACTACAAAAAGTACTTTTCTTTACAGTGTGAGACCTGCTCAAATGGCTGAGATTTATTTTTAACACATTTCATTTGAGTTAACGTCCCAACTTTACGCAAACCAAACACGCAAAAACACAAAAACAGGTAGAAAAATTAAGAAATCAGTTGAATGACTTAAATTCAGTCAAATTCTTTACCAAAAGCATTACATTTCATCCTTAAACTGTTCCAAAAATCTCTGCAAAATACTTTTACTTTTCACTCTTAAAGTACATTTTTAAACAGGTACTTTAATACTTTTACTTAAGTAAATTTTCGCATGTGATACTTTTACTTGGGCCTCTGTATCTGTACTTTTACTTAAGTAACAAAACTGAGTATTTCATCCAACAATGAATGATACTAATGGGAACTGGGATTATCTCTTTACTGTTATTGTGTCAGAAGAATGAAGTAGTTAAAGTATTATTGTTTATCGTTATATTTCTCTGTAGTAAAATATTGTACTTCAAAATTTGTTATCATGACAGGCCTAGTGTACAGGTCACTGCAAACTAATACTTATACTACGACTAAAAGTATTTGGGAAAAAAAAAAAAAAAAAAAAGAAAGAAATAGACAAATATTGACACGTATTTGCAACCAACACTAAGACTATTACGACAATAAAACCCACGATTTATCTGTTATTTTTTAATGGTGACATTTTGATAACTTTTGCCCAGTGGTGGAAGGTAACAAAGTACAAAAGTAAAAGTATGGCAAAATGAGAAATTCAATTTGTCAACTGGACAAAAGTTTATTTGGTCGAATACGTTTCACAGCTCATCCAAGTTGCTCCTAATAAGGCACTGCCTTATAAGGCAGTGTTATATAAGACAGTGTCTTATATAACACAGTGTCTTATATAACACTGCCTTATAAGGCAGTGTTACTCCAGGTTGCCATGGCATGAGTCCTGAGAGTTCTAGAATCCAGTGAAAGTCTCTGCGAGCCAAACACTTTCGAGCTCATTCTCACTGAGACACTGGTTGGAGACACACACTCTCGAGAGCTCAGAGCACTTTCTATCCTACAGTTGTTGTTGGACCCAGGTTTGATTATAGTAAAACTATGTCATCTTGGGACAACTATGAGAGGCCTGTTGCAGCAGGTAGATACACAAGAACCACACAGAAAGCACTCAAGACACATCTCCAAAACAACCCTTTCTAGTGACTCTTAATCCCCTTTTTTGTGGAAATATTTAGGTTTTAATGTAAGAAACAACCACCCGCTTGTGTACACGTACATGTAGTAGTAGTAGTAGTAGTAGTTGTAGTAGTAGTAGGGTGTACTAAGTGATTTTAAAGGTAACAGTGGTAGTTTGCAACTGGGCAACAACAATGCAAGAACCAGCAAAGAAAACCCTGTCGAACTGTCCAGTGCATTTGACCCTGATGAGGTCTTGTCTTGTCTTTCTTCTCTAGCACCTCAGCACAGGTCAGAGGTCACCATTGGGCACACCCTGCTGGGTGTGACCCACACTTACTTGGTCCAGGAGTGGCTTGGTGAGGGCTGCTACGGCCGCGTAGCCAAGTGCCAGGCCAAGGACACTAACCAGACTGTGGCTGTGAAGGTCCTCAAATATCAACAGTTCAAATACATGAACCACGAGGTGAGTCATGTTTGTCATGTTAAAGCGGCTGCTCAGACAGAGTCACACATACTTCTGCCCTGATTCTAAGGGATTTTGTTTGCAAAGATTTGATTTTGTATTGTCAGAGGTGGTAGTGTCCAGGTAGTGACTTCTGGATCAGTATTATTTGATGCATTTAATATTATGCTCTTTGACTTCACAGTTGTAACTCAAATGTTTGTGTCCTTAGCTGTCCATGTTGGAGGAGCTCCGTGTGCTGGACCCCGTGCGCACTAATATAGTGCACTTTGTGGAGTACTTTAACTTCATGGGCCTTCATTGCCTGGCATTTGAAAACCTCCAAGTGGACCTGTTTTCTTTCATGGAAAACAGGAACTATGTACCACTCCAGCTCAATGAGATCCGGCCTATTGCCCACCAGGTACTGAAGGATTCACCACAAATATTATGTTGCAATATAAAGGCCCTGCACCAAATGTGGACTGTTTCTAACAGATCTAGTTCACATTAAACTGTTAGGCTCACTTCATCACTTTTTCACATATTTCTTACATCACAATTCTTGACTAAGTTTAACCAGATTTTTGGACTTTTTATCGATTCAAATCACACAACTTTTCCCTCTTGCGTGTCTGCAGTTGTTGGTGGCTTTAGACGCGCTCAAAGGGCTCGGTATCCTGCACACGGATATTAAACCTGATAATGTCATGTTCATCAACCTGGAAGAACAGCCTTTAAGGCTCAAGTTAATTGATTTTGGACAGGCCAGGAGGGCCTCCCAAGTCCAGCTGGGGACCAGACTCCAGCCGTGTGGATACAGGTACGAGGACACTCACACTAATATCACCGGGAACATAGTGGGCACATTTTAATTTTCAGCAGCATTATTTCAGCTGCATAATGTCTCCTTTAAAACGTGACCATAGACCAGGAATAAACCAGGACTAAATCAGAACTAAATCAGGACTAAACCAGGACTAAACCAGGACTAAATCAGGACTGAACCAGAACTTAATCAGAACTAAACCAGTACTAAACCAGGACTTAACCAGGACCGAATCTCTAACTTGGTGTTTGTTTTCCAGAGCTCCCGAGGTCACACTTGGTCTCCCGTACACTGAGGCCATAGATGTGTGGGGGCTTGGCTGCCTCTTAGCCTTTCTGTATCTCGCTGATAACCTGTTCCCGGTGAACTGTGAGTATCAAGCGGTGAAGCGCCTGGTGGCTTTACTGGGCGTGCCCCCAGACCACCTGCTACAGACTGGACGCTACAGCACAGACTTCTTCACCCAAGACCAGTCTTCTAATGGCGCAGCATGGAGACTTCTGGTACTTATTCAGTTTGTTTGTTGTGAATATTACATGGTTTTGCGTTGAAATGTCCAAAACTAACCTTATAATTTCACTCACACACTTGTCAATGTATAGACTTCATGGGAATATGCTGTAAAAACCCAAATCCTCGCTCAAGAGGAGCACACCTACTATGAGGTCCCCAGCTGCCTGGACGGCCTAGTCAGTGTAAGTGTCCACCACTGACCAACATAATGATGTCATAATGCACATGTGTATTTCACCCAGTCTAATCACTGTTTGTTTTGACATCTACAGACCCCTCCTGAAAACTCCACCGCCAAAGTGGAGGACAGGAAGGCCTTCATTGACCTCCTGAAGGGGCTGCTGAGTATGACTGGAGACCAAAGACTGACTCCCAGCCAGGCCCTCCAGCACAGCTTCATTACTATGTGTCATCTGAGAGACACACAACTCCAGGGATAGTAAGTCTACACATCTCAACCACACAATCATGTAAAGACTCAAGGAGTGTGTGTTGACTCATTTGTGTGTGTGTTTTTTAGCTTGACGATCTCAGAGGAGCTGATGTCCATCTGTCCAGCAGTGGACTCCTCTTCCCGTCCCCTGGAGGATCAAACGTGTGTCTCCAATGTTAAAGCTGAAGTCCAGACAGACGCTCATGAATCAGCAACGTCTATTGGCCGAGACTCTGGCGTCTGGTCCCTTTGTGGACAACAGTCTTCTGCTGGTTTACTTACAGCGCCCCCCAGCTGCAGGGATGAGCTTGAGCCCTTTCGCTGTTCACACAGCAATGACCTCATAGTCCTCCCCAAATCAGAAGACAACCATCTGACCACGGGACAGGACACGGACACTGCTCCAGTGGCCAAATCTGTGAAGCACTCTCCTTTCCAGAGGATTCGTAGAATCCTACGGAGAGTCAGAGATGCTTTGTGTTGCTGTGTGCGTCCACAAGAAGACAGTGTTCCTCTATTTTAATTGTGAATAAATGTATTATTATCACTGCATTCACTTGTTCTGGTCTCATTTGGACTTTGACAGATGTTACAGACATAATAAATATGTGAATTGGTCTCCATTAAGTAGAATCACAAGTGGGAAAAATGCTATAGTACTCGAGTAAAGGATAGAATGATGAATATATATTTTTAAAAGTCTTCGGGTACACTAGAAATCATATTTTTATAGTCAGTTACTAAAGTTGCAGCCCTTGTCAGCATAAAATACTTGAGTGGATAAGATGACTTAACATATTTCAGTACGGTGCTGACATTTGTAAGAGAAAAGAGCTTTTCAGGATTTGTTGAAAAGACGTATAAAGTCAGTCAGTAGTTGCAAGTGGGCCCAAACCAGTCCATCTCCCTGAAAAGAACAGAACTGCAGACAATGTGATCCTAAATATCTTTGTGACTTTTTTATACACCACAAATTCTTAGGTTTGGTGCTTTTATTTATTTTAACTTGATTTAACTAATAAATTTTCATTTAGTCATATTTCAGTACTATAAGAATAAATATCCTTTAATCAAATTTGAGCCCAATCATCCAGTGCTGGTTTAATGCACATTATCCATATTTTTTTTAACAATAATGATTTTGTAACCCAAACAGGGGCCACTTAAAACACGGGTAAGAACTGCAGGTGGTGGGTAAAATGAGGAACTGAGACCCATATACACTGACAGTTATTGTTAAAACGGGCTACGACCAGATTTAAATATGCCTAGGGCTGGCTGGTCGCGGCCGCACCCGGTGTGGGCAGTAAACACAAGGAGGCAGAGCACCCACTGGAGCTTCGTGAAACACACACACACACACACACAAACTAATAAACCTAAAAAGGTTAACCAAAAAACGTGCAAGGTGAGGACGTGCAAAATATACCACAAACACGAGGAGTGATGAGCCCAAAGCAAATGGGGCGACCGCGCTGCACCAGGCCCTAGAGGAACACACAATCAGTTTAAAACAAAGCACAGGGCAAAAGCTAGCCACACAGATACACTAGGGTCACTACGTAGGGCTAGAACTAACTTATTTAACCCAAACAAACAGCAGTGGACAGCGGCGTCTATAAGACAAACATTTTGTTAGTGATAGCATGCACCCCTTTAAAAATTACATTTAGGACGCTACCTACAACAGAAGCTTGTCAGGGGGCATAGGAAGCACGCGACACAGGCGACAGGCTGTTAAACGCATCTAAAAACACATAATACCGCCAACGCACAAACAAACAAATTACCCACAGATAAAAACAAATATTCTTACAGTAGTGGCACCTATCAGGCGGCTATTGTCTTAGCGCAAGGGTGAAACCAGGGAGCAGCTTACCTATACTTCTTCTTCTTTTTGTTTTACGGCGGTTGGCAACCAACTTGAAGGAGCATTACCGCCACTTACTGGTCCAGAGTATGGGACATAGTGTGAGCTCACAATCTAATGCTTTGTGTAAAAAAAAAAAAAAGGCACTAAATAAATTCTAATACTGAATACACCTACAGCAACTACTAACCAACTCACCAATACTAACTATATCCTAACATACAGCCCTGTCTCTTTTAAAAAGGACACTAGTAACCCTACCTGTGCTCTATTACAACACCCCGAAATACTCTTCAGTGTGAACTCATGAACTCAGCTCTCTCAACCCTTCCCTCAGATTCTCCCTTTGCAAACTGTAGTCCCTACACCTTAAAAGCACATGCTCCACTGTCTCCTCTTCCTGACCACATTCACACCACCCTGTCCCATGTTTTCCTATCATGTGTAGTGTCTTGTTAAGCTTACAATGCCCCAAACTAAGTCTTGTGATCACTGTCTCTTCTCTCCTATGCCCCCCCTGCACTCTGGACCCTGAAACCATGTTCTGAATGTGATATAAATGTCTCCCTTTCTGTCCAGTGTCCCACTCCCTTTGCCACTCCTGATTTAATTGCCTCCACACCATACATTTTGCCTCAGCTTTGCTACTTTTAACCCTCATTTCCACACTTCCTTTTTTAAGAGCGTCTTTTGCCAGTCTGTCCACTTTTTCATTCCCACTGATGCCAACATGTGCTGGTACCCACAAAAACTGAACGTGACCCCCTCCCTGATGAATTCTGAGAACAGTTACAAGGATGTCATAGAGAATATCCTGCTGAGTCGAATGAAATGACCTAATGCTTGTCAGAACTGAAGGAGAGTTGCAGCCCACCGTAGTGCCACCAAAATTGCCACCATCTCCACAGTGTAAACCCCCAACCCATCTGAAGTATGCCTATTAATGCCAATCTTTCTTGCTGGAACTGAAATCCCAAAACCTGTCATTCCTGTGTCTGGATCCTTAGAACCATCTGTGAATATACAAACACAATCAGCATACCTAAGCTGCACACAATAGTTAAAGGCCACGACAAGATCTACTTTTCTATCCCTTTTTTGGTCTAAAAGGTACCAGTCGACCACAGGACACACTAGTAACTAGGGCGGCACATCTGGGTACACCACTGCTGGACAGATCTGCAGACCATCAATATGGCAGTCCATTGCCAGCTGGTTCCCTACCTTCCCAAAGTGGGCTTTTCCGCTCTTCCCATACTCCCAGCAGTCCACAAGCACTTGTTTTGTAGGGTGTGACTCACTGTGACTTCTGAGATGAACCCAATAGTTTGCCATGATTTGTTTTCTCCTCAGTTCTAATGGCATTTCTCCCATCTCCACCTGCAAAGCATTCACTGTGGACGTTTTAAAAGCACCGCAACACACTCTGAGAGCCTGTGCTTGAATGACATCTAACTTTTTCAGCAGAGAAGGAGCAGCTGATCCATAGGCTACACACCCATAATCTGTCACAGATTTAATCAGCGCCTGGTACAGTCTCTTTAAAGCTGAGCAGCTCGCTCCCCACTCCCTTCCTGCCAAACATCTCATCACATTAATCACTTTTTTACATTTTCCTTCAATCCTGTCAATATGATCTTTCCATGTCAGACGTGAGTCAAACATTACACCCAAAAATTTGAAAGAGCTGACTCTCTCAATTTCCTGTCCGTAGATCTGCAGTTTTAAGTTTTCACTCACTTTCCTTCTCGTAAAGAACACTGTTTTTGTTTTTTTCCACTGAAAATCGAAACCCCCAGTCATACCCCCACTCAACCACATCATTGACAGCTTCTTGAGCCTTAACCAATAACTGATCAAGGTTTCTCCCTCTCTTCCATAACGCACCGTCATCTGCAAAAAGGGACCGACCAATACCAACTGGGACAGCAGAAAAGACATCATTAATCATGATAATTAAGAGCAACGGACTAATACAACTTCCCTGTGGAGTACCATTCTCAACTGTATAGTGGCTGGACAAGGCTGACCCGATCCGAACCTGGATCTGCCTACCAAAAAGAAAGTCTTTGATCCAATTAAAGGCTCTGGCACCAACCTCTAGTTTGTGCAATTTAATTAAAAGGCCCTCCTTCCACATCATGTCATATGCCTTTTCTATGTCAAAGAACAGTGCAATTACTGACTCCTTGTTTGCCTGCGCTTTCCTGACTTCATTCTCCAGCCTGCTAATAGAGTCTGTGGTGTTTCTTGCTCTCCTAAACCCACTCTGGAAACTGGCTAACATTCCTCTTCTTTCAAGGTCAAATGACATCCTTTCTGTGATCACGCGTTCCATTATTTTGCACAGATTTGATGTAAGAGCTATTGGACGATAACTATTTGGCTTAGATGGATCTTTCCCTGGTTTCCTTATTGGGATGATTATGGCCGCCTTCCATGCAGATGGGAGCTTTCCCTCTATCCAGACTCTGTTATACAATGCCAGCAGCTTTGTGAGTGCTCTATTCCCCAAGTTCTTCAACATCATCCTTTACGGGAGATGTTGGCTTTGACCATCTAAGTGCTCTACTCATCTCTGCCATTGTAAACAGTGCATCTAAATGATGATCTGTGGCTACCTTTCTTGCTAGTGTTTCAGGATACTGAGCCATTGTTAGTGCTTTCCTCATTTTAGCCACCTCTGACAGGTTTTCAGAGCTGTGGACCATGGCAAAACTTTTGGCCATGACGTCCGCTTTCTCACTGTCAGAGACTGCAGCCCCCTGTTCTGGAATTAAAACAGGATAGTCCCACTCCCGCCTGTCTCCTCCCATTCTCTTTATCATTCCCCAGATTTCTCCCACAGGAGTGGTTCTTCCTATTCTTGAACAGAATGCTCTCCAGCTCGCCCTCTTTGCCTGTCTCACAGTTCTTCTCACAACTGCCTGTGCCTTTTTATATTGAATAAGATGTTGCATGTTATGGGTTCTTTTAAGTAATCTGAATGCTCTGTTTCTGTCTTTGACAGCTTCCTGACACTCGTTTGTCCACCAGGGTACTAGTACTCTACTATGTGCAGATTTGCAAATAGGTATAGAGCTCTCAGCAGCAATCAATAATGCCTGTGTCAACTGACCGTTCATGATGTCAATGGTATCAGAAGTATCGACACTAGCAGTAGCTTCTCACACAATCTCTGGAATTTATCCCAGTCCGCTCTCCGGAAAACCCATTTCTGTATCCCTTCCCTGGGAGAACTCTGCGATTTCTTTCCAATCGAACACAAGATTGGGTAACGGTCACTACCCAAAGTAGTGCCATTTCTGACAGTCCACCGACTGACTCCTGCAAACACACTAGACACCAAGGTTAAATCTAACACAGACTCTGTACCATTTGTCACATTAAACCTGGTTCCGCTCCCATCATTGAGGCACACTAGATCTTGCTCCTCCATCAAATCCTCAATGACCCTGCCATTGCAGTCAGTATGCAGGCATCCCCAAGCTGTGCTGTGGGCATTAAAATCCCCACACCAAATGACTCTACGATTATTTTGTTCTTGAACACAACCTAGACTCTTTAACTCTAACCTGTTACATGGATTATAGTAGTTTATGATAGTAGTTTACTCTTCATTATTCCAAATTTCCACTGTTATGTACTCCTGACCATCCCCCTTACCTAATATCCTGTATGAAATGTCTTGTTTTATGAACGTGGCACACCCTCCTCCTCCACTATGGTCCCTGTCGTTTCTAATAACCGAATATCCATAGATCTGAAAATCAAGAGAAGGTTTAAGCCAGGTCTCCTGGACACAAATCACATCAGGCAACACTGTAAATTCTTTAATGAAATGTTTAAACTCCTGGCCATTGGCCAACAAACTCCTTGCATTCCATTGAAGAATAAGCACCATTACGAAAAACAACATCATGATTCCTGACTTGACTGATTAGCGAGGTTCTCCCTCACTTCTTCCCATGTCAGTCCAACGAATCCTAGATGATTGGCTGCTGCCTTTACTATAAGCTGAATTTTCTCATTTTTTGATTTGATCTCTGCTGTACTGTTGATTACCCCGGCAATAAAAGTCACTAACGCCATTTTGTCAATGAAAATACCAGTATTCTCCGGCTGCGAAGGTACTATCTGCACATTTGGTGGTCCCTGCCTGCTCATCACATTGTTCTGGACATTACTCTGAACATTCTCTCTGGTCACTCTCACTGCTTCAGCATAAGAGATCTTCCTCTCAACCCTCACTTTCTGAACCTGTTGCTCCTTTTTCATGACTTCACAGCCAGCATACGCCACACTGTGATCCCCCCCACAGCTACAACACTTGGGTTGTACGCCTGTTCCACAATTCCCATATTCGTGATCACCGCCACACCTAGCACATCTTCTCTTTTGACTGCAATTCTTTGCCATATGGCCAAACCGTTGGCAGTTATAACACCTCAATGGCTTTGGTATATAAGCTCTGACGGGATAACTCAAAAACCCCAAAAATACTTTCCTGGGCAAGTTTTCCTCCTGAAACTGAATTACAATGGTTTCACTGTCCCTTTTGACACCGTCTTTGGTAGAAGTCATTCTTACTCGATTTGTCACTTTCCCTCCTTTAATGTGCTTCTTTAGCTCCTCCATTCCCACACTGACAGGAACCCCTGTAATATCTCCCTTACTCCCACCACTTCTCTGAGCTCCTACTCCCTGTGCTTTCAACTTTGAATTTCATGTCAAGTGCTTTTTTAAGCTGATCTTCATTTGCACAGTGAACAAGAAGGTTTCCATCACCAAGAACTTTCGCTGACACTATATCTCCCAACTTGTTAGCTAGATCTGTGGTCAAAGTAAATGGACTGATTCTCTTAATGTTGACTTGAGTCTTTTCATTGAATCTCACAATAACAATTAACTTGTCTGTTCTTTGTCTCTCACTCGACATAAACAACTCACTGTCACTATCAGATTCTCCACTACTGTCATTTCTCACCCTCTTCTTGTGTTTAGCTTGCATGTTGTTGACATTCCTCTGCTGCCCTGGTGTACCTTCATCCTCCGCTTCAAGATCAATCATGTCCCCCCAACTGCCCAGCTCTGACCCACTCACGGAACAGTCGTGCTCAACCGCCGGTACAGGACGATCAATTAACAGATTTGAATTTCCTACAGTTTTCCGATTGTAGTTTCTACCAGCCGATGACGCCGCCATACTTCCGCCACCATCTCCTCATCTCCTCACCTCGCACACAAATTGTCCAATTTGTGTGCCTGTGCGGTCTAGCGCCTGGCAGAGTAATCATGTAGTACTCGTCCATAAAATTAGGTGGCAGCAGCAGGTAGTTAATTGCCCTGTGCTTGGAGACAAGCGAATTAGTGACGCATGGATGCAGCTACAGGTGTGGATAGCGGGACGACGGTGAAAGTGATGGATAAGTTTTTGAAGAGGAAAAATGCTGACTCTGAACTGGACCCTGGACAAAATCCAGACCCAGATAAAGGCCCTAGTATGAGTGGAGGTCAAAAGAAAGCAAAGACGCTAACATCGAGCAAAGTTTCTGGCGTGAGGCAATACAATGAGAGCTATCTTTCATTTGGATTTTCTTTTACCGGAGATGCAACGGCACCGACTCCGTTGTGCTTGGTATGTGGTGAAAAGCTCTCCAACAGTGCAATGGTCCCGAGTAAGCTCAAACGCCATCTCCAAACGAAACACCCATCACGTCAAAAGAAAAATTTAGAATATTTTTTTCGCCTGCATGAACACACAGAGAAACAGGCAACTTTCATGAGAAAAAACGCAAAGGTAAACGAGAGAGCCCTTAAAGCTAGCTACCACGTCGCTGAACTTGTGGCTAAATCAAAAACGTCTCACACTGTAGCAGAGCAATTAATACTTCCCGCCTGCAAAGCCATTGTAAATGAGATGCTCGGACCCGAAGCCGCTAAAGAAATAGCCAAAGTCCCTCTCTCAGATAACACAATTTCCAGACGTATCGATGAAATGTCTGCAGACATCAAAAGTGTGGTCTTGGACAAGATCCGTATCAGTAATAAATTTGCGCTGCAAGTTGATGAGTCTACGGATATAAGTGGACATGCTCAACTCTTGGCCAATGTGCGTTTTGTGGATGAAGACACAATCAGACAAAACTTTCTAGTTTGCAAGGCTTTGCCAGAAAAAACAACAGGAGAGGAATTTTTTCGGGTCACATCAGAATATCTGGAAAAAGGAGGACTTAACTGGGAAAACTGCACAAGTGTCTGCACTGATGGAGCTGCAGCCATGGTCGGGCGCACCAAGGGCTTCGTAAGCAGAGTGAAGGAAAAAAACCCAGATGTGATCATTACACACTGTTTTTTACACCGCGAAGCCCTCGTAGCCAAGACTTTACCAGCAGACTTAGTTCCGGTGTTGGATGATGTTGTGCGCATGGTAAACTTTGTGAAGTCACGACCTGTGAAAAGTCGCTTATTTGCGGCTTTGTGTGAGGAAATGGGAGTGGAGCATAAAGCCCCATCGGACGTACGATGGTTGTCGCGTGGCAAGGTGCTCGCCCGGGTGTATGAGCTTCGAGAGGAACTTAAAGTGTTTCTGACAAAGGAGAAGTCGGATTACGCAGAACTGTTTGCAAGTGATGAGTGGTGTGCAAGGGTGGCATACCTGGCAGATATTTTTCATCATCTGAGTGAACTGAACACACGAATGCAAGGCCGAAATGAAAACCTGCTTACAAGTGCAGATAAAATAAATGGATTCCGTTCAAAGGTGCAACTCTGGCAGCAACATGTGGAAAGTGGCAATCTTGAAATGTTCCCACTCACCAACCAATGGCAAGATGTTAATACTGCTGCACTGTGTGAGATAATAGTTAAACATTTGAAAACTCTTGAGGAGAAGATGTCATTCTATTTCTCTTCAGCCTCCACAGAGTGCCTTGACTGGGTTAGGGATCCATTCAGCTCAGCATCAGCTGTTGGGAAGGATATGACTTTACGGGAGCAGGAGGAACTAACTGAACTGAGACAAGATCGTGGTCTCAAGCTACGCTTTCTTGATCTATCTTTGGACAGTTTTTGGTTGGCAGCTTCCAAGGAGTTCCCCATGCTAGCCAACAAAGCTGTTTTGACATTGCTCCCATTTTCAACAACATATCTGTGTGAGATGAACTTTTCAACCCTGACTGCTGTAAAAACCAAAAACAGGGAAAGACTGAGAACTGTGGAGGAAGAGCTTCGTGTGTGTCTGTCATCGATTCCTGCCAGGATATCAGCTCTGTGTTCATCCAAACAAGCCCAGGTTTCACACTGAGTGAGTATAAATATGAAAGATTATAAAATGCTTTTTTCTTTGTGTTTATTTGATTCCTATTCAAGACGTTATAATATTATGTCATTCTTCAATGTTAAAAAGCTTATATTAACAATATAGCACTTATATTGTTATTATAGGCTTTTTTCCCACATTTTCAGCTGGTGGTGTGCCGCGGCATTTTTTCAATGAAAGAAATGTGCCTTGGCTCAAAAAAGGTTGAAAAACACTGGATTAGACCAGTGGCAACAGAAATAAATGAAAGGTCCTACAATCCACAGACCTGACTCTTTTGAGCTTTAGACCATGTTAGAATGTCGATACCTCATCAAAAACACACCTGGAGTTGTGTTTTCTGTTTGAGAGAAGAACTAAATAAGCCTAAATATGCAGGGTTTGTGTGTGAAACATGTGTGAATGAAACTTAAACGTTTATCATTTTACTTGGTTGGATACATATAAACATACAAACATACAAACATACATTGACGTAATTTCTTAACTGTTACCTAGCAACCATAATGTCAACAAGGGCTAAAACCTAAATCTAAATTACACAACAGGTATGAATAACCTAATAAAAATAAATGACTTCACCTTTATTTTGTTAAATCAATGTTTAAACTATCAGAAAAAGTCCTTCCTTGTGCGTAAATGTTCTCTGCATTTTGATGGACTTTTCTGCGTTGAAGACATAAAGAAGGATTTTGTTTTAGAATTCTCACTACTTCCATTTTTTTGTACTTTTCTTCTCAAGTTTCTTTTCCACAAATTGCAACTTAAATGGTGTAAAACTATGACAAATATTGACCACAGATACTATCCACCAAACCAAGTCAGAATTAGAAAAACATGAAAACCTGTCCTATGCACTTTAAAAAGCCCGTATTACTCTATTTTCTGATCTATGTTATAACGTTTTCTCATCACAAACACACCTGGAGTTGTGTTTTGTTTCATTCACACATTTAACACACAAACTCAAACTCAAACTCAAACACACAAAAAGATTTAGGTGGAGTTCTTCTCTCAAACAGAAAACACTGTTCATTTCAGACCTAGAATTGCCAATCTCTACTGAATTAAAGGTAAAAGGAGCCATTAACTACCTCTTCATGACATCACAAGGTGGAGCAGAGCATTTAGAGCTTTGGAGATGTAGACAGACTAATAATGAAACAAAACACAACTGCAGGTCTGTTTTTGATCAGGTAACGACATTATAACATGTCTTAAAGCTCACAAGAGTCAGTTTTGTGTAATATAGGACGTTTAAGCGATCATCATGACTGAATTGCAAAAAAAACAACCTAAAAAAAACGTTTCCCTTTGATAAAGCTTTATTGACACATCCCCGTGACAGAGGCAGCATACACATTTTTACATTTCATTATTTGCTCGCCGAGTTTAAATAAATCAAGATTCAAGACACAAAAAACAGCAAAAAGACTCACGATGCTCAACGAAAAACAACATCAAATCCTCATCGTAAGAATACAACCTTTTCCAATAATAATAATAATGCGCATTTCCATGATTTCATAAAGTCTTAAAGAGGGGGTACTTTACTTCTATGGGGTATTAACTGTAACACATCACATATTTAGATCACCATGTTACCTTTAATTGTTTTGAAAATGTTATATTCGCCGAAAAAACAACGTATTGACATGTTTTATAAGTTTCACTTTCGTTTTTGATGCTCTGAGGCCCCCCTCCCTTTGCTCTCCATGCTAAGTCACTCCCCTGTACAGTTTTGTATCATGTTTTTTGTATATTTATGGAGAATTGTCATTTGGGAGCTTGTGGGCGGAGCCTTGTACAGAATCTTACATCTAACTGTAAGCAGGGTTTGAATAGGGCCCGGGAGAGATCGTTAGATTACTCAAACATGCATGGATGAGTCTAAAATGATGAGAAAACAAAATTATAACATGGTAGAAAAAGCTAAAAAAAAAAAAAAAAGAAACAATTGAGCATAATACCCCCTCTTTAAACTCTTTTCCATAGTCGTCGGCCTTAAGGTGCTCCATAAACTCTGCATGTTTAAGGATTTCAGTAAAACTCACGTAGTGTTGAACCTTACAATACTGTTCTTATACTTTTAAATCTTTAGTACGTTTTAAAGTGGTTGTAGGCAGAGTGGCTCCAGGTCTCGGTACAGTTCATCATTTTGTTGTTGTTGTTGTTGTTGTTATTGTTTTGGCACAGGCTGAAAAAGCAAGTGAATCTCCGAGGCCAGAGCAGCATCTGTGTGGACTTACAAGACCTCTGTGAAGAAAAGAGAAGAACATTCATTCATGTATGTGCATATATTAGGCCTCCCTAGAGTTTTATTTGACTATTAACATACTTACACTATACATTGATAATTTGATTGAAAATTAACACCACTGCTACAACCATAACATGGATTGTCTTTATGGATGTGACCTTAAATTAAACATATTGTAATCAGTTCATTCACTACTACAGAGGTAGCCATTGCCTCTACAAATACTACTGTGTACTACTAAAACTACTAATACTAATCTGTACTACTAAAACTACTACTACTGCTACTATTATTTCTACTAAAACTACTACTACTATTATTACTGCTGGAATTTCTATTGGATTTTCTCTAACATCTACTATTACTGCTAAATATCGTATACGCAGCAAATATGTAATACCAAAATGTAAATGATTTGGCTCTAATTCTTTTCAGGGTGTTTAAAATATGGTCCAGAAGCCAAACGTGTTCCTCAGTCCAATATTTGCTGGCCCAATCAAGGCTAGTAGTATTGGCGGCTAATCTGCAACCAAGTTCCATATTTGGAAAGTGGGCAATGAAAGAGCCAATCAGGAGGGAGGTTGTTGAAGGAAATCGCCGCTTGGTTTGGCAGGGAGTGGACACCGACAACGTTGTCAATCAAACCTGTTGCTAACTCTAGTGGGATCTTAATTTATGGACAAAATAGTGGAATAAACACACCAGGATCATGTAGCGTGTTAGCACTGTTAGCTCGTACCAGTGACAGGCTGTGGTTTGAGCAGTCCTCCGCCCCCACCGCCGCCGCCACCGCTCTGGTTCAGGCCCAGCAGATCGTCAAACTGGTTGTTCTGGTTGAGTCCGTTCTGATGAGACTGGGCCCCGTTTAACACTGGACTCTGCGCCGCTCCAGCGCTCACCACCGGCACTGAGGCTGAGGAGGGGAGATACAGGGTCCGTCACCTGCTTGTTTCTATGGATACGTCATTGTTCTGCTTAGAATGTTCCACAGTGTGACATTAAGCAGCTCTACTTTACATTTATTCAATTATGGGTGGTTTAATGGCGCAAAAATACCTAGAAAAACAGACATTCTGACTGTGAGTGGGGTCGCCTCTCCACAGATCTGACCTGTAACTTGGCCTGGTTTGGTCAGCATGAAGATAGAACTGTTTAATGCCATACTGTGAAACATTTCTGACAATAACATCTCCATGTAGAAAAGTATTTGACAGACCCTCCAGCAGAAAAGTTACACAATTACTACTGTCAGCCTAAAAGAATACAACAATAACCGAAATATTGTGAGTTCAAAACTCTGACAATGACATCGTAATAAATCGTATGAACGCCCTGCTATTTGTAACACGATGGCACATTAGTTAAGACTTTATCCTCACAGTAAAAGGGTCCTGGGTTAGATTCCCGTCAGGTCTCTGCACTGTTTACCTTTTACCTGTTTAGCTTTTCCAGACGCTCAAAGTCGTTAAACTGGAGGTGGTAAGATCTACTATTGTAGCCACAGCTGCCCTGGAGCAGACTGACGAAAGTGAGGCTGCCACACACACCACATTCATACTAGGCAATGTGGGTAAAGTGTCTTGCCTAAGGACGCAACGACAGCTTTTTGCCTCTGGCTCCCCCCTGTGGCACCTGGTGTTCCAGCAGTCTCCCATCCAAGTCCTGACCAGGCCCGGTCCTGCTGAGCTTCAGAGATGTGACGAGATCAGGCTTTGACAAGGAGGTTTCCCTGTTCACTGGCTTTCACCTTGGAGATGTATCTGTTCTGTCTGGAATGTTCCACAGTATGGCATTCATTTTATCTTCAACCCAAGATGGCGCCGCGCATGGTTGCCCTGGTGATTTGGTGCTCTTTGTTTTGTCTGTTTTTGTGCGTAAATCGTGTGTCAGCGTGCTCTTATACCCGTGAAGAGCTCCTAAACATCAGAACAACGACTTCTGCTGATCTACTGCCAGCTTTTTTAGTGCCTGCAGTAGATTTAGTTAATTTTTTGGCCAAAAAAGTGAGACGCCGCAGATGAGGAAAACGCGCAGTGGCTCTGCTGCACCTCCAGCCACGACTCGTGAAATTGGTTAAGTTTGCGGATTACACCACCCTCATCGGGCTCATCTCGGACGGCGATGAGTCTGCCTACAGGAGGGAGGTGGACCGGCTGGTGTCCTGGTGCAGCAGCAACAACCTGGAGCTCAACGCCCAGAAGTCAGTGGAGATGATCATGGACTTCAGGAAAGTCACAGCCCCCCTGCCTCTCCTCACCCTGACAGACTCCTCCATCACCACTGTGGACTCTTTCCGCTTCCTGGGCACCTGCATCACCCACGACCTCAAGTGGGAGCCGACCATCAGCTCCCTCATCAAGAAAGCTCAGCAGAGGTTGTACTTCCTGCGGCAGCTGAGGAAAGCCAAGCTGCCAGCCCAGATGATGGTGCAGTTTTACACGGCCATCATTGAGTCCATCCTCACCTCCTCCATCACTGTGTGGTACGCTGGGGCCACTGCCAGGGACAGACAGAGACTGCAGCGCATAGTGCGCTCTGCTGAGAAGGTGATCGGCTGTAGCCTTCCATCTCTCCAGGACCTGTACGTCTCCAGGACTCGGGGGCGTGCAGGCTGGATAGCAGCTGACCCCTCTCACCCTGGACATGGACTATTCCAGCCACTTCCCTCTGGCAGAAGGCTACGGTCCATACGGACCAGAACCTCTCGCCATAAGAACAGTTTCTTCCCCTCTGCCGTTGGACTCATAAACACTTTATGAACACTTATAACACCTGTACTAAGGACACTTTATAACACCTGTACTAAGGACACTTTATAACACCTGTACTAAGATGGACACTTTATAACACCTGTACTAAGATGGACACTTTATAACACCTGTACTAAGATGGACACTTTATAACACCTGTACTAAGATGGACACTTTATAACACCTGTACTAAGATGGACACTTTATAACACCTGTACTAAGATGGACACTTTATAACACCTGTACTAAGATAGATACTTTATAACACCTGTCACCTTAAATAAGTCATGTCACGTCACTTGCTCTTTTGCACTGTCAGTTTGCACTGTTGTTCTGATGCTCTGTATATACTTGACTATTTTTATTTTTTTATTATATATCTTAATCTTTTGCATGCTCTTACTTTATTTTTAATAGTGATACTTATTATTTTCATTATCTTTTTTTAATAGTGATATCTCTACTTTATATTATTATTATTATTATTATTATTATTATTATTATTATTATTATTATTATTATCATTATTATTATTATTATTATTATTATTATCATTCAGTGTTCTATGTTGCACCTCATCACCAAAGCAAGTTCCTAGTCTGTGAATTGTGTTCACTGACAATGGCAATAAAAGCTTTCTGATTCTGATTCTGATTTATTAAATTACAGGTGCTTTTATTGCTGTAAAATACTTTTCCATTACCAATTTCATGCTTATAGGTGCTATATTATGCAAAACTGACTCTTGTGACCTTTAAATCATGTTCTTACCTTCTTAAAAACAGGCCTGGAGTTGTGTTTTGTTTCATTCAAACATTTGAGTAATCCTTTGTTATTAGTCTGTCTACATCTGCAAAGATCAAAATGCTCTGTTCCACCTTGTGATGTCATGAGGTGATAGGTTTCAAGTTAACAGCTACTTTTACCTTTTGTTCAGTAGAGATTCCACCAGGGCTGAAATTATCCACAGGATTCTAGTGAAGGTGTGTTTACTTTAAAAACACAGTGGAGCACTTCCTGTATTACCACATGACATCACAAGGTGGAACAGAGTGTTTTCTGTTTGAGAGAAGAACTCAGCGTAAATCTACAGGGTTTGTGTGTTAAACATGTGTGAATGAAACAAAACACAACTCCAGGTGTGTTTGTGATGAGGAAACTACATTAGAACATACATCAGAAAGTAGTGTATGTATATGAGGTTTGCCTCTCCACAAATCTGAGCTGTAATTTGGCCTGGTGACTCACTTGGTTTTTATGAGATAGATAATGTAGCAAAATTGCATTTAAATGAACTAGAAATGATTATTATTCAGGTGCACTTTAAACTTTCACTTAAATATACATTTGGCAGGAAGATTATAATTCTATCCATGCAGGTAACTGTACTTTTACTTTTACTGCATAGATATTTTCAGTACTCTTTCCAATTGACCAAGCTATGCAACATAGATATATACACTCTGCTTGCTGTGACCCAAACTGACCAGGTCTGTGGAGAGGCGACCCCACTCACATAAAGTATTGTTAGTCGCAGAGAAGTTAAAATGTGCTCCATTAAAGAGTAAAAAGTCAAAAGTATCACTATTTTCTGATCTGTTCTAATGTTGTTTCCTCATCACAAATACACCTGGAGTTGTGTTTTGTTCCATGTTCACTGTCAAACATGTGAATGAAACAAAACACAACTCCAGGTCTGTTTTTAAGGAGGAAACAACATTCTAACATGGCTTAAACCTCACAAGAGTCCATTTTGCGTAACATAGGCCCTTTAAAGTTGAAATGAACCAACAGAAAACACATGACTTTATTCTCCTGTATTTGCCGTGGCCCAGCCTGACCTGAGTTCACGTGAGGACAGAGCAGACTCGCCTCAGACTGGACGGCGGTTTTATATTTGTTTGTCACAAAGTTTCACTCCGGTTCAGTTATAAATCTGAAGAGTCTGAGCAGAGAGTGGAGCCAGATCAAAGCTCAGGGTCCTGTTATGGAAATGTGAGGCCAAAACAGCACGATCATAAAAACAAGTGTAATATGTAATAGAAACATGTCACATACCCTGATAACATGACGACGTCATGCCAACGTTGGGCCAGCGTATGTGTGGACGTTGGGCCAACGTTGGCAGTTGACGTTGGGCCAACGTCATTTTGCTCATTGGCAAGTGGTTGGGCCAACGTCATCAAAAGACGGTTGGCTAGACGTTGGCCCAACGTCTTGCCAACATTTAATAGGTGAGTAATTGGTCAGTTTCAGACGTTGGCCCAACGTCTAACCGACTATTAATTAAGCTTTTTATATACTGTATATATTGTACTACTAAAGTGCATACTTTATGGAAAGTAATCACAGGTGAACAGTGCATGTAGGTTTTGTTGCAGTATTGCAACATTTATTGATAATACTCGAATTCATGTACACACATATTATCAAAATATAATGTTCAAGGGTGGTTCTTAATTACAATGTACAAAAAATGTTACCAAAATATATTGCTGAAGGCTGATTTACAACAGAAAACTAACTACATTTCAAATGCATTAAAATGCACTACAATTCTACAAGTTTCTGTGTACCTATATAAGTAGATGGAAATAAATGTAATGAGATCAACTTCTGAATGTAAAAATAAAATACTAACAACATGTCAAAACATACCTGAACAATCATGAGAAATCATAGCACCAAAACATAGCATATTTGTATATGGTTTAGCACCATAAAAATGTATTTAAATAGTAGTACAGAGTAGAACAATACAATTAGCATCATCAGTATGTAAAGCAGTATACATAAAGTGGACTCTTAAGCTTAGACTACAACAATACATTCTAATAAAGGATCCGAATCATATCAAAATAAAATACTCAAGGCTGGTTCTTATATTACAATGCACAAAAAGTTACCAAATTATATTGCTTAAGGCTGGTTTAAAACAGAAAAAACTTCAAATGCATTAAAATAGTCTACAGTCAACAAATCTACAACTGTGTACATATACAAGTAGATGGAAATAAATGTAATGTAATGTAACTTCAGTATGTATAAATCAAATATAAAACCACACTTCAAAACATACCTGAACAATCATAACAATCATAAAAATTCATACCACCAAAACATAGCATAGTTGTACATTAAAGCTATGAAGAAAATGCTTAGCACCATAAAAATAAGTATTAAAAAAAATCTGATTTGTAGTACAGAGTACAACAATAGAATAACCACCAATCAATCTGTAACCCATAATAAATGCATAGCTCAATCAATATGGAAGGCACATGGACTCGGAAGTTTAGACTACAATAACACTGTACATTCTTATAAAAATCATATAAACAATGAAACAAACTAAAATTATAACACTATGACAATACTTGATTCCTAATCACCTAATGTGAAATAATCCAGCTTTTAAGTCCAAACAGTTTTATCCATTACTCCTGCGAGGAGTATTCACTCAGCGGTGTTGATGGTGCGGACTCATCTGCTGGTCCAGTGGTCACTGTTGCCTGAGCCTCTCTCCTCCTCTTCCTCCCCCCTATCTATCACTTGTGTACTTCAGCCAATTTTTGACATGTTTGTAAATGCCATGGTCTGTATCTGTGGCACACAACCGATTTTTCTTGACAGCAGCTGAAAACATTAATAATATTTATAAGGTGGTATATACTGCACTGCTAACAGATTTTTTATTCTTTTTTAAATTTTAAATAAATAGTTATGTATTATAACTTTTCAAGAATAGTAATTATTAATGTTTGCGATTTATTTAATCTTCTGTTTGTAAATATTCATCTGAAGTGTGGCGCAAAATCAAAGATATATATGCATATACACAAATTCAAAAATAAAAATAATTGAGATGATTTAAGATGAACTGACCTTTCACAACCTTGCACAGTGCCATGGCCTGAAATCCCCGCTTGTCTCCACGGCCCATCCAGTTGAACTGGCTCACAACCTCATCTTTAAGTAGCTCCGCCATGATGCCACGCACCACGTCTCCCAATGTGCGACCTCCGATACTTGCAAGATGTTGAATCTGAAACATTGATAACAATGTATAACTTAAAAAATAGTTTAAGGGTTTAACAATAATCATAAATTAAACAAAATGTGAATTAATTTAATGGCTTTTTGCACAAAGGCCTCTACATACTTAATTTGCTTAATGTTCTCAAAGAATCTTAAATCATTATTTCATATATCGACATTCAACCATTATCAGTCAAATCAAGTGTAACAATTGTCAATATTAATGATATTTTATACAGAAATAAATTTGTAAAATAATCTGATTTTACCACTTTCTTTTTCGTAGAAGAATCTTCAATTGCTTCCTCAAGCAGATCCACATCCCTCATGGATGAAGATGGCATCTTAACATTTTGTGGCAATTCAACCAATTCTCCTTTTGCATCTAACATTTTCATTATAAGCTCTACTTTCGAATCGGTTCGTTTTTGAAGAATTTTCAGCTCCTCAATCCCCATCAATACAGCCCTTTCAAATGCTGAAATGAATAAAACAATATATTAATAATAGCAGAAATATTATATATTATAATATTCTTCTTCTTTTTAATTATTGTTAAAAATAAGTTCATTTACAATCTTAATTTTTTCTGCTTGTAACTAGTAATACTTACATGTAGCAGTATCAAAGCTGAAGCTTCTTCTGGATGCAACATGCCGGTCGGTGTATCTCGTGGATGAGAAATCAGAGCTTCTTGAAACGGACCGTGCCACAGGGCTTACAGCGTCAGTCTGTCTCTCTGGAGTAGAAGCAGCAGGCGTGGATGTACAGCGTTGTTGACCTATTCTTTCTTGTCTGTATGAGTATATCTTCAAAACTTTGGTGAATTCAAAAAGTGTGCTTGCGAGAAAGATGGCGACTTGATCCAGAATGCATCTCTTCATCCGGGGATGAGTACTCAAGTAGCATGTATCAAGAATACATCCACGGGAAATAGCAAATTGAAACGCGGCGCATAAAGGCTGCATTTATGAATATTCTATGAAATAATATCTTTGTAAAATGAATTAAATTATATTGATGCATTGGCATTTAAAATGGTGTATATTTCATGCATTTAATATATCCATAATAAAATGACTATTGAAATGAATTTTCATTACAAACGTCGGCTCGACGGTCGCGCCAACATCGTTAACCTGTGTCAGATATGACGGAATACCGAAGAATCGCGACCTTCAAATAACGTCGGTTCGACGTTGCGTATTGTTCGTTGGCTGCACGACGTCGCGTAGACGTCGGCTCGATGTCAAAGATTATACGCCGGCAACGCCGACGTCGGCAAGACGGATCAATGTTTTCAGGGTAGGCCGGGTTCACAATAGTCCTGGTTTAGTCCTGGTTTAGTCCTGGTTTAGTCCTGATGTAAACCAGTTCTAGTCTAGTCTTAGTTTGTTTGTTTTTTATATTCATTCATTTATTTTATATTATATAGACAATTTCATTTTAATGACATGAGCGGTGGAAGGTAACGAAGTACAAAAGTAGTAGTACAATACTTAAGTACAAATTTTAGGTATCTGTACGTTGCTTAAGTAAATTTTATGGTGGATGCTTTTTTACTTTTACCTTTATCAAAATCACTACATTTCATTCTTTAATTGTTCTAAAACTCTATGCAAAATACTTTTACTTTCTATTCTTAAAGTACATCTTTAAACAGGTACTTTAATACTTTAACTTAAGTAGATTTTGTCATGTGATAATTTTACTTGAGCCTCTGTATCTGTACTTTTACTCTTGTTATTTTGTTTTAATGATACCAGCGGTGGAAGGTAGCCAAGTACAAAAGGAATACAATAGTTAAGAAAAAAATGTTAATTTATGTCAGTTTTACAGTGGATACTTTTTACTTTTGCTTGTCTACATTTGAGAGCATGTATCTGTACTTTCTACTCCACTACAAAAAGTACTTTTCTTTACAGTGTGAGACCTGCTCAAATGGCTGAGATTTATTTTTAACACATTTCATTTGAGTTAACGTCCCAACTTTACGCAAACCAAACACGCAAAAACACAAAAACAGGTAGAAAAATTAAGAAATCAGTTGAATGACTTAAATTCAGTCAAATTCTTTACCAAAAGCATTACATTTCATCCTTAAACTGTTCCAAAAATCTCTGCAAAATACTTTTACTTTTCACTCTTAAAGTACATTTTTAAACAGGTACTTTAATACTTTTACTTAAGTAGATTTTCGCATGTGATACTTTTACTTGGGCCTCTGTATCTGTACTTTTACTTAAGTAACAAAACTGAGTATTTCATCCAACAATGAATGATACTAATGGGAACTGGGATTATCTCTTTACTGTTATTGTGTCAGAAGAATGAAGTAGTTAAAGTATTATTGTTTATCGTTATATTTCTCTGTAGTAAAATATTGTACTTCAAAATTTGTTATCATGACAGGCCTAGTGTACAGGTCACTGCAAACTAATACTTATACTACGACTAAAAGTATGTGGGGAAAAAAAAAAAAAAAAGAAAGAAATAGACAAATATTGACACGTATTTGCAACCAACACTAAGACTATTACGACAATAAAACCCACGATTTATCTGTTATTTTTTAATGGTGACATTTTGATGACTTTTGCCCAGTGGTGGAAGGTAACAAAGTACAAAAGTAAAAGTATGGCAAAATGAGAAATTCAATTTGTCAACTGGACAAAAGTTTATTTGGTCGAATACGTTTCACAGCTCATCCAAGTTGCTCCTAATAAGGCACTGCCTTATAAGGCAGTGTTATATAAGACAGTGTCTTATATAACACAGTGTCTTATATAACACTGCCTTATAAGGCAGTGTTACTCCAGGTTGCCATGGCATGAGTCCTGAGAGTTCTAGAATCCAGTGAAAGTCTCTGCGAGCCAAACACTTTCGAGCTCATTCTCACTGAGACACTGGTTGGAGACACACACTCTCGAGAGCTCAGAGCACTTTCTATCCTACAGTTGTTGTTGGACCCAGGTTTGATTATAGTAAAACTATGTCATCTTGGGACAACTATGAGAGGCCTGTTGCAGCAGGTAGATACACAAGAACCCCACAGAAAGCACTCAAGACACATCTCCAAAACAACCCTTTCTAGTGACTCTTAATCCCCTTTTTTGTGGAAATATTTAGGTTTTAATGTAAGAAACAACCACCCGCTTGTGTACACGTACATGTAGTAGTAGTAGTAGTAGTAGTAGTAGTTGCAGTAGTAGTAGGGTGTACTAAGTGATTTTAAAGGTAACAGTGGTAGTTTGCAACTGGGCAACAACAATGCAAGAACCAGCAAAGAAAACCCTGTCGAACTGTCCAGTGCATTTGACCCTGATGAGGTTTTGTCTTGTCTTTCTTCTCTAGCACCTCAGCACAGGTCAGAGGTCACCATTGGGCACACCCTGCTGGGTGTGACCCACACTTACTTGGTCCAGGAGTGGCTTGGTGAGGGCTGCTACGGCCGCGTAGCCAAGTGCCAGGCCAAGGACACTAACCAGACTGTGGCTGTGAAGGTCCTCAAATATCAGCAGTTCAAATACATGAACCACGAGGTGAGTCATGTTTGTCATGTTAAAGCGGCTGCTCAGACAGAGTCACACATACTTCTGCCCTGATTCTAAGGGATTTTGTTTGCAAAGATTTGATTTTGTATTGTCAGAGGTGGTAGTGTCCAGGTAGTGACTTCTGGATCAGTATTATTTGATGCATTTAATATTATGCTCTTTGACTTCACAGTTGTAACTCAAATGTTTGTGTCCTTAGCTGTCCATGTTGGAGGAGCTCCGTGTGCTGGACCCCGTGCGCACTAATATAGTGCACTTTGTGGAGTACTTTAACTTCATGGGCCTGCATTGCCTGGCATTTGAAAACCTCCAAGTGGACCTGTTTTCTTTCATGGAAAACAGGAACTATGTACCACTCCAGCTCAATGAGATCCGGCCTATTGCCCACCAGGTACTGAAGGATTCACCACAAATATTATGTTGCAATATAAAGGCCCTGCACCAAATGTGGACTGTTTCTAACAGATCTAGTTCACATTAAACTGTTAGGCTCACTTCATCACTTTTTCACATATTTCTTACATCACAATTCTTGACTAAGTTTAACCAGATTTTTGGACTTTTTATCGATTATTCAAATCACACAACTTTTCCCTCTTGTGTGTCTGCAGTTGTTGGTGGCTTTAGACGCGCTCAAAGGGCTCGGTATCCTGCACACGGATATTAAACCTGATAATGTCATGTTCATCAACCTGGAGGAACAGCCTTTAAGGCTCAAGTTAATTGATTTTGGACAGGCCAGGAGGGCCTCCCAAGTCCAGCTGGGGACCAGACTCCAGCCGTGTGGATACAGGTACGAGGACACTCACACTAATATCACCGGGAACATAGTGGGCACATTTTCATTTTCAGCAGCATTATTTCAGCTGCATAATGTCTCCTTTAAAACGTGACCATAGACCAGGAATAAACCAGGACTAAATCAGAACTAAATCAGGACTAAACCAGGACTAAACCAGGACTAAATCAGGACTGAACCAGAACTTAATCAGAACTAAACCAGTACTAAACCAGGACTTAACCAGGACCGAATCTCTAACTTGGTGTTTGTTTTCCAGAGCTCCCGAGGTCACACTTGGTCTCCCGTACACTGAGGCCATAGATGTGTGGGGGCTTGGCTGCCTCTTAGCCTTTCTGTATCTCGCTGATAACCTGTTCCCGGTGAACTGTGAATATCAAGCGGTGAAGCGCCTGGTGGCTTTACTGGGCGTGCCCCCAGACCACCTGCTACAGACTGGACGCTACAGCACAGACTTCTTCACCCAAGACCAGTCTTCTAATGGCGCAGCATGGAGACTTCTGGTACTTATTCAGTTTGTTTGTTGTGAATATTACATGGTTTTGCTTTGAAATGTCCAAAACTAACCTTATAATTTCACTCACACACTTGTCAATGTATAGACTTCATGGGAATATGCTGTAAAAACCCAAATCCTCGCTCAAGAGGAGCACACCTACTATGAGGTCCCCAGCTGCCTGGACGGCCTAGTCAGTGTAAGTGTCCACCACTGACCAACATAATGATGTCATAATGCACATGTGTAT
Source organism: Taenioides sp. WSHXM2023 (assembly GCA_029959045.1). Classification (NCBI taxonomy): domain Eukaryota; kingdom Metazoa; phylum Chordata; class Actinopteri; order Gobiiformes; family Gobiidae; genus Taenioides; species Taenioides sp. WSHXM2023. The sequence goes on from CM057097.1 coordinate 4,072,872, forward strand.
TTCACCCAGTCTAATCACTGTTTGTTTTGACATCTACAGACCCCTCCTGAAAACTCCACCGCCAAAGTGGAGGACAGGAAGGCCTTCATTGACCTCCTGAAGGGGCTGCTGAGTATGACTGGAGACCAAAGACTGACTCCCAGCCAGGCCCTCCAGCACAGCTTCATTACTATGTGTCATCTGAGAGACACACAACTCCAGGGATAGTAAGTCTACACATCTCAACCACACAATCATGTAAAGACTCAAGGAGTGTGTGTTGACTCATTTGTGTGTGTGTTTTTTAGCTTGACGATCTCAGAGGAGCTGATGTCCATCTGTCCAGCAGTGGACTCCTCTTCCAGTCCCCTGGAGGATCAAACGTGTGTCTCCAATGTCAAAGCTGAAGTCCAGACAGACGCTCATGAATCAGCAACGTCTATTGGCCGAGACTCTGGCGTCTGGTCCCTTTGTGGACAAGAGTCTTCTGCTGGTTTACTTACAGCGCCCCCCAGCTGCAGAGATGAGCTTGAGCCCTTTCACTGTTCACACAGCAATGACCTCATAGTCCTCCCCAAATCAGAAGACAACCATCTGACCACGGGACAGGACACGGAGACTGCTCCAGTGGCCAAATCTGTGAAGCACTCTCCTTTCCAGAGGATTCGTAGAATCCTACGGAGAGTCAGAGATGCTTTGTGTTGCTGTGTGCGTCCACAAGAAGACAGTGTTCCTCTGTTTTAATTATGAATAAATGTATTATTATCACTGCATTCACTTGTTCTGGTCTCATTTGGACTTTGACAGATGTTACAGACATAATAAATATGTGAATTGGTCTCCATTAAGTAGAATCACAAGTGGGAAAAATGCTATAGTACTCGATTAAAGGATAGAATGATAAATATGTATTTTTAAAAGTCTTCGGGTACACTAGAAATCATATTTTTATAGTCAGTTACTAAAGTTACAGCCCTTGTCAGCATAAAATACTTGAGTGGATAAGATGACTTAACATATTTCAGTACGGTGCTGACATTTGTAAGAGAAAAGAGCTTTTCAGGATTTGTTGAAAAGACGTATAAAGTCAGTCAGTAGTTGCAAGTGGGCCCAAACCAGTCCATCTCCCTGAAAAGAACAGAACTGCAGACAATGTGACTTTTTCATACACCACAGATTCTTAGGTTTGGTGCTTTTATTTATTTTAACTTGATTTAACTAATACATTTTCATTTAGTCATATTTCAGTACTATAAGAATAAATATCCTTTAATCAAATTTGAGCCCAAACATCCAGTGCTGGTTTAATGCACATTATCCATATTTTTTTAAACAATAATGATTTTGTAACCCAAACAGGGGCCACTTAAAACACGGGTAAGAACTGCAGGTGGTGGGTAAAATGAGGAACTGAGACCCATATACACTGACAGTTATTGTTAAAACGGGCTACGACCAGATTTAAATATGCCTAGGGCTGGCTGGTCGCGGCCGCACCCGGTGTGGGCAGTAAACACAAGGAGGCAGAGCACCCACTGGAGCTTCGTGAAACACACACACACACACACACAGACACACACACACACACACACAAACTAATAAACCTAAAAAGGTTAACCAAAAAACGTGCAAGGTGAGGACCCACAGATAAAAACAAATATTCTTACAATAGTGGCACCTATCAGGCGGCTATCGTCTTAGCGCAAGGGTGAAACCAGGGAGCAGCTTACCTATACTTCTTCTTCTTCTTTTTGTTTTACGGCGGTTGGCAACCAACTTGAAGGAGCATTACCGCCACTTACTGGTCCAGAGTATGGGACATAGTGTGAGCTCACAATCTAATGCTTTGTGTAAAAAAAAAAAAGGCACTAAATAAATTCTAATACTGAATACACCTACAGCAACTACTAACCAACTCACCAATACTAACTATATCCTAACATACAGCCCTGTCTCTTTTAAAAAGGACACTAGTAACCCTACCTGTGCTCTATTACAACACCCCAAAATACTCTTCAGTGTGAACTCATGAACCCCCAGCTCCCTCAACCCTTCCCTCAGATTCTCCCTTTGCAAACTGTAGTCCCTACACCTTAAAAGCACATGCTCCACTGTCTCCTCTTCCTGACCACATTCACACCACCCTGTCCCATGTTTTCCTCTCATGTGTAGTGTCTTGTTAAGCTTACAATGCCCCAAACTAAGTCTTGTGATCACTGTCTCTTCTCTCCTATGCCCCCCTGCACTCCCCTGAAACCATGTTCTGAATGTGATATAAATGTCTCCCTTTCTGTCCAGTGTCCCACTCCCTTTGCCACTCCTGATTTAATTGCCTCCACACCATACATTTTGCCTCAGCTTTGCTACTTTTAACCCTCATTTCCACACTTCCTTTTTTAAGAGCGTCTTTTGCCAGTCTGTCCACTTTTTCATTCCCACTGATGCCAACATGTGCTGGTACCCACAAAAACTGAACGTGACCCCCTCCCTGATGAATTCTGAGAACAGTTACAAGGATGTCATAGAGAATATCCTGCCAATTCGAATGAAATGACCTAATGCTTGTCAGAACTGAAGGAGAGTCAGAGCACACTAACACTCTGCTTAATTTAGCCATTGCAGCCCACCGTAGTGCCACCAAAATTGCCACCATCTCCACAGTGTAAACCCCCAACCCATCTGAAGTATGCCTATTAATGCCAATCTTTCTTGCTGGAACTGAAATCCCAAAACCTGTCATTCCTGTGTCTGGATCCTTAGAACCATCTGTGAATATACAAACACAATCAGCATACCTAAGCTGCACACAATAGTTAAAGGCCACGACAAGATCTACTTTTCTATCCCTTTTTTGGTCTAAAAGGTACCAGTCGACCACAGGACACACTAGTAACCAGGGCGGCACATCTGGGTACACCACTGCTGGACAGATCTGCAGACCATCAATATGGCAGTCCATTGCCAGCTGGTTCCCTACCTTCCCAAAGTGGGCTTTTCCGCTCTTCCCATACTCCCAGCAGTCCACAAGCACTTGTTTTGTAGGGTGTGACTCACTGTGACTTCTGAGATGAACCCAATAGTTTGCCATGATTTGTTTTCTCCTCAGTTCTAATGGCATTTCTCCCATCTCCACCTGCAAAGCATTCACTGTGGACGTTTTAAAAGCACCGCAACACACTCTGAGAGCCTGTGCTTGAATGACATCTAACTTTTTCAGCAGAGAAGGAGCAGCTGATCCATAGGCTACACACCCATAATCTGTCACAGATTTAATCAGCGCCTGGTACAGTCTCTTTAAAGCTGAGCAGCTCGCTCCCCACTCCCTTCCTGCCAAACATCTCATCACATTAATCACTTTTTTACATTTTCCTTCAATCCTGTCAATATGATCTTTCCATGTCAGACGTGAGTCAAACATTACACCCAAAAATTTGAAAGAGCTGACTCTCTCAATTTCCTGTCCGTAGATCTGCAGTTTTAAGTTTTCACTCACTTTCCTTCTCGTAAAGAACACTGTTTTTGTTTTTTTCCACTGAAAATCGAAACCCCCAGTCATACCCCCACTCAACCACATCATTGACAGCTTCTTGAGCCTTAACCAATAAGTGATCAAGGTTTCTCCCTCTCTTCCATAACACACCGTCATCTGCAAAAAGGGACCGACCAATACCAACTGGGACAGCAGAAAAGACATCATTAATCGTGATAATTAAGAGCAACGGACTAATACAACTTCCCTGTGGAGTACCATTCTCAACTGTATTGTGGCTGGACAATGCTGACCTGATCCGAACCTGGATCTGCCTACCAAAAAGAAAGTCTTTGATCCAATTAAAGGCTCTGGCACCAACCTCTAGTTTGTGCAATTTAATTAAAAGGCCCTCCTTCCACATCATGTCATATGCCTTTTCTATGTCAAAGAACAGTGCAATTACTGACTCCTTGTTTGCCTGCGCTTTCCTGACTTCATTCTCCAGCCTGCTAATAGAGTCTGTGGTGTTTCTTGCTCTCCTAAACCCACTCTGGAAACTGGCTAACATTCCTCTTCTTTCAAGGTCAAATGACATCCTTTCTGTGATCACGCGTTCCATTATTTTGCACAGATTTGATGTAAGAGCTATTGGACGATAACTATTTGGCTTAGATGGATCTTCCCTGGTTTCCTTATTGGGATGATTATGGCCTCCTTCCATGCAGATGGGACCTTTCCCTCTATCCAGACTCTGTTATACAATGCCAGCAGCTTTGTGAGTGCTCTATTCCCCAAGTTCTTCAACATCAAATAGCAGATCTGATCCTTTCCGGGAGATGTTGGCTTTGACCGTCTAAGTGCTCTACTCATCTCTGCCATTGTAAACAGTGCATCTAAATGATGATCTGTGGCTACCTTTCTTGCTAGTGTTTCAGGATACTGAGCCATTGTTAGTGCTTTCCTCATTTTAGCCACCTCTGACAGGTTTTCAGAGCTGTGGACCATGGCAAAACTTTTGGCCATGACGTCCGCTTTCTCACTGTCAGAGACTGCAGCCCCCTGTTCTGGAATTAAAACAGGATAGTCCCACTCCCGCCTGTCTCCTCCCATTCTCTTTATCATTCCCCAGATTTCTCCCACAGGAGTGGTTCTTCCTATTCTTGAACAGAATGCTCTCCAGCTTGCCCTCTTTGCCTGTCTCACAGTTCTTCTCACAACTGCCTGTGCCTTTTTATATTGAATAAGATGTTGCATGTTATGGGTTCTTTTAAGTAATCTGAATGCTCTGTTTCTGTCTTTGACAGCTTCCTGACACTCATTTGTCCACCAGGGTACTAGTACTCTACTATGTGCAGATTTGCTAATAGGTATAGAGCTCTCAGCAGCAATCAATAATGCCTGTGTCAACTGACTGTTCATGATGTCAATGGTATCAGAGGTATCGACACTAGCAGTAGCTTCCTCACACAATCTCTGGAATTTATCCCAGTCCGCTCTCCGGAAAACCCATTTCTGTATCCCTTCCCTGGGAGAACTCTGCGATTTCTCTCCAATCGAACACAAGATTGGGTAATGGTCACTACCCAAAGTAGTGCCATTTCTGACAGTCCACCGACTGACTCCTGCAAACACACTAGACACCAAGGTTAAATCTAACACAGACTCTGTACCATTTGTCACATTAAACCTGGTTCCGCTCCCATCATTGAGGCACACTAGATCTTGCTCCTCCATCAAATCCTCAATGACCCTGCCATTGCAGTCAGTATGCAGGCATACCCAAGCTGTGCTGTGGCCATTAAAATCCCCACACCAAATGACTCTACGATTATTTTGTCCTTGAACACAACCTAGACTCTGTAACTCTAACCTGTTACATGGATTATAATAGTTTATGATAGTAGTTTACTCTTCATTATTCCAAATTTCCACTGTTATGTACTCCTGACCATCCCCCTTACCTAATATCCTGTATGAAATGTCTTGTTTTATGAACGTGGCACACCCTCCTCCTCCACCATGGTCCCTGTCGTTTCTAATAACCGAATATCCATAGATCTGAAAATCAAGAGAAGGTTTAAGCCAGGTCTCCTGGACACAAATCACATCAGGCAACACTGTAAATTCTTTAATGAAATGTTTAAACTCCTGGCCATTGGCCAACAAACTCCTTGCATTCCATTGAAGAATAAGCACCATTACGGAAAAACAACATCATGATTCCTGACTTGACTGATTAGCGAGGTTCTCCCTCACTTCTTCCCATGTCAGTCCAACGAATCCTAGATGATTGGCTGCTGCCTTTACTATAAGCTGAATTTTCTCATTTTTTGATTTGATCTCTGCTGTACTGTTGATTACCCTGGCAATAAAAGTCACTAACGCCATTTTGTCAATGAAAATACCAGTATTCTCCGGCTGCGAAGGTACTATCTGCACATTTGGTGGTCCCTGCCTGCTCATCACATTGTTCTGGACATTACTCTGAACATTCTCTCTTGTCACTCTCACTGCTTCAGCATAAGAGATCTTCCTCTCAACCCTCACTTTCTGAACCTGTTGCTCCTTTTTCATGACTTCACAGCCAGCATACGCCACACTGTGATCCCCCCCACAGCTACAACACTTGGGTTGTATGCCTGTTCCACAATTCCCATATTCGTGATCACCGCCACACCTAGCACATCTTCTCTTTTGACTGCAATTCTTTGCCATATGGCCAAACCGTTGGCAGTTATAACACCTCAGTGGCTTTGGTATATAAGCTCTGACGGGATAACTCAAAAACCCCAAAAATACTTTCCTGGGCAAGTTTTCCTCCTGAAACTGAATTACAATGGTTTCACTGTCCCTTTTGACACCGTCTTTGGTAGAAGTCATTCTTACTAGATTTGTCACTTTCCCTCCTTTAATGTGCTTTTTTAGCTCCTCCATTCCCACACTGACAGGAACCCCTGTAATATCTCCGTTACTCCCACCACTTCTCTGAGCTCCTACTCCCTGTGCTTTCAACTTTGAATTTCATGTCAAGTGCTTTTTTAAGCTGATCTTCATTTGCACAGTGAACAAGAAGGTTTCCATCACCAAGAACTTTCGCTGACACAAGGGCTGCGTCTCAATTCTACCCCTTAGCCCTCTGTCTTAGCCCTACCCCTCTGTTGTGCGCGTTCACGAGAGACAGAGGGGTGTCCCAATTCTCTTTTCTGTAAGGGGAAGGGCTAAGGGGAAGGGCTATGATACCCCTCTGCGCAAAGCGTTTTCAGATGCACACTTTGCGCAAAGGGGATAGGCGTGGCTTAACACAAGTCGGAGCAAAAACCAACACGGAAATCGGGAAGTGTCGAGCAATCGGGAAGAAATTGGACAAATGTGAGTATTTGCACTCAAGAACCTCATAAAAAGTTGTATAAAACTGTAGTAACTTTTGAAAAGTTGTAGGTATACTCATGGCGCCAGCATTTACGCTTTCTGACATATACGGCTTATCGTAACATGCCCGGTTAGAACTATACGCTTGTTACGGTATTACGAACATGCATGGCCTAAAAGAACTATATACGCATATATGTCAGACTAGAATGTGTCAAATATATCGCTGTATTTCGCCTCGTAACTCGTCTCATGCGCGTTTAGAACTATACACATGGTACGGTAGAATGTGTCAAATATATCGCTGTATCTGTATATGTTTTCATTTCGCCTGTGTAAAGTATTACGAACATGCATGGCCTTAAAGAACTATATACGCATATATGTCAGACTAGAATGTGTCAAATATATCGCTGTATTTCGCCTCGTAACTCGTCTCATGCACGTTTAGAACTATACACACGTTACGGTAGAATGTGTAAAGTATTACGAACATGCATGGCCTAAAATATTATTGTTTCGTTTCGCCTTGTAAATTATCCCCTATTTAATGACATGTTATTAATCACATTTGTATTTCTTGTAGGAGGCTGGACTTGTTGGAGTTGTGTCAGCCCAACAAGCTTCAAAAAAGTGGGAGAATTTGAAAATAAAATATAAGGTATATTACATTCTATAATATTTGTAGGTACCAGAACAACTATATGTTTATGACTATGTATTAATTTTGTTTTCTTTTTTGTGTGTACCAGGCATCCTCTACAACTCCGTCCACCTCTGCAGCATTTTAATTTTGTGTTACAGTTGATTAAAATTTGATTTACATATGTTGTACAGAGTATAGTAATTTAAAAAAAATAAAAAATTAAAAAAACATTTTACTTTTTGCAAAGTTCATTTAAAACAAACTCAAAAGGAGCACAATACTTCAAAACTTCAAAAATAATGTCATATTGTTGCGACTGCAAAGGGGTGTCCCATTTCTAAGGGTTAAAACATACCCCTTTGCCTTAGCCCTCTGTTTAAAGACAGAGGGGTAGGGCTAAGGGGTAGGGCTAAGACAAAGACAGAGGGCTAAGGGGGAGAATTGGGATTGGGCCTATATCTCCCAACTTGTTAGCTAGATCTGTGGTCAAAGTAAATGGACTGATTCTCTTAATGTTGACTTGAGTCTTTTCATTGAATCTCACAATAACAATTAACTTGTCTGTTCTTTGTCTCTCACTCGACGTAAACAACTCACTGTCACTATCAGATTCTCCACTACTGTCATTTCTCACCCTCTTCTTGTGTTTAGCTTGCATGTTGTTGACATTCCTCTGCTGCCCTGGTGTACCTTCATCCTCCGCTTCAAGATCAATCATGTCCCCCCAACTGCCCAGCTCTGACCCACTCACGGAACAGTCGTGCTCAACCGCCGGTACAGGACGATCAATTAACAGATTTGAATTTCCCACAGTTTTCCGATTGTAGTTTCTACCAGCCGATGACGCCGCCATACTTCCGCCACCATCTCCTCATCTCTTCCCGTCACCAGTTTACCTATACGCCCTACACCCTGCGTATAAATACTGCGAGTCATTTGCCAATACGGAAGTGCGTAATAACACAGATTGATTTGTGTTATTTTTGTTGTCATAAGATCAGATTTGAGCTGTACACGATGGAATAAGTGATTTCTATGGATAATTACTGGTTCATCATTCAAATAAATAACAGATTGTTTATTTGTTGGAGCTCAGGCCTTTTAATATAAGAAAAAATGTTAATCCCCCCCAAAATAAGTATCACATTAACACCCTCTGGTGGTCGGTTAATGTGATGGTCGCGTATGAGATGTTTTGTGATTCGTATTTTAAAGCTACTATAGAGTGTTTTTCAACCTGTGTGCCGTGGCACACTGGTGTGCCGTGAGATATTGTCAGGTGTGCCGTGGGAAATTGTCTAATTTGTGTGCCTGTGCGGTCTAGCGCCTGGCAGAGTAATCATGTAGTACTCGTCCATAAAATTAGGTGGCAGCAAGCAGGTAGTTAATTGCCCTGTGCTTGGAGACAAGCGAATTAGTGACGCATGGATGCAGCTACAGGTGTGGATAGCGGGACGACGGTGAAAGTGATGGATAAGTTTTTGAAGAGGAAAAATGCTGACTCTGAACTGGACCCTGGACAAAATCCAGACCCAGATAAAGGCCCTAGTATGAGTGGAGGTCAAAAGAAAGCAAAGACGCTAACATCGAGCAAAGCTTCTGGCGCGAGGCAATACAATGAGAGCTATCTTTCATTTGGATTTTCTTTTACCGGAGATGCAACGGCACCGACTCCGTTGTGCTTGGTATGTGGTGAAAAGCTCTCCAACAGTGCAATGGTCCCGAGTAAGCTCAAACGCCATCTCCAAACGAAACACCCATCACTTCAAAACAAAAATTTAGAATATTTTTTTCGCCTGCGTGAACACACAGAGAAACAGGCAACTTTCATGAGAAAAACCGCAAAGGTAAACGAGAGAGCCCTTAAAGCTAGCTACCACGTCGCTGAACTTGTGGCTAAATCAAAAAAGTCTCACACTGTAGCAGAGCAATTAATACTTCCCGCCTGCAAAGCCATTGTAAATGAGATGCTCGGACCCGAAGCCGCTAAAAAATAGCCAAAGTCCCTCTCTCAGATAACACAATTTCCAGACGTATCGATGAAATGTCTGCAGACATCAAAAGTGTGGTTTTGGACAAGATCCGTATCAGTAATAAATTTGCGCTGCAAGTTGATGAGTCTACGGATATAAGTGGACATGCTCAACTCTTGGCCAATGTGCGTTTTGTGGATGAAGACACAATCAGAGAAAACTTTCTATTTTGCAAGGCTTTGCCAGAAAAAACAACAGGAGAGGAAATTTTTCGGGTCACATCAGAATATCTGGAAAAAGGAGGACTTAAGTGGGAAAACTGCACAAGTGTCTGCACTGATGGAGCTGCAGCCATGGTCGGGCGCACCAAGGGCTTCGTAAGCAGAGTGAAGGAAAAAAAAAAACAGATGTGATCATTACACACTGTTTTTTACACCGCGAAGCCCTCGTAGCCAAGACTTTACCAGCAGACTTAGTTCCGGTGTTGGATGATGTTGTGCGCATGGTAAACTTTGTGAAGTCACGACCTGTGAAAAGTCGCTTATTTGCGGCTTTGTGTGAGGAAATGGGAGCGGAGCATAAAGCCCCATCGGACGTACGATGGTTGTCGCGTGGCAAGGTGCTCGCCCGGGTGTATGAGCTTCGAGAGGAACTTAAAGTGTTTCTGACAAAGGAGAAGTCGGATTACGCAGAACTGTTTGCAAGTGATGAGTGGTGTGCAAGGGTGGCATACCTGGCAGATATTTTTCATCATCTGAGTAAACTGAACACACGAATGCAAGGCCGAAATGAAAACCTGCTTACAAGTGCAGATAAAATAAATGGATTCCGTTCAAAGGTGCAACTCTGGCAGCAACATGTGGAAAGTGGCAATCTTGAAATGTTCCCACTCACCAATCAATGGCAAGATGTTAATACTGCTGCACTGTGTGAGATAATAGTTAAACATTTGAAAACTCTTGAGGAGAAGATGTCATTCTATTTCTCTTCAGCCTCCACAGAGTGCCTTGACTGGGTTAGGGATCCATTCAGCTCAGCATCAGCTGTTGGGAAGGATATGACTTTACGGGAGCAGGAGGAACTAACTGAACTGAGACAAGATCGTGGTCTCAAGCTACGCTTTCTTGATCTATCTTTGGACAGTTTTTGGTTGGCGGCTTCCAAGGAGTTCCCCATGCTAGCCAACAAAGCTGTTTTGACATTGCTCCCATTTTCAACAACATATCTGTGTGAGATGAACTTTTCAACCCTGACTGCTGTAAAAACCAAAAACAGGGAAAGACTGAGAACTGTGGAGGAAGAGCTTCGTGTGTGTCTGTCATCGATTCCTGCCAGGATATCAGCTCTGTGTTCATCCAAACAAGCCCAGGTTTCACACTGAGTGAGTATAAATATGAAAGATTATAAAATACTTTTTTCTTTGTGTTTATTTGATTCCTATTCAAGACGTTATAATATTATGTCATTCTTCAATGTTAAAAAGCTTATATTAACAATATAGCACTTATATTGTTATTATAGGCTTTTTTTCCCACATTTTCAGCTGGTGGTGTGCCGCGGCATTTTTTCAATGAAAGAAATGTGCCTTGGCTCAAAAAAGGTTGAAAAACACTGGATTAGACCAGTGGCAACAGAAATAAATGAAAGGTCCTACATTCCACAGACCTGACTCTTTTGAGCTTTAGACCATGTTAGAATGTCGATACCTCATCAAAAACACACCTGGAGTTGTGTTTTCTGTTTGAGAGAAGAACTAAATAAGCCTAAATATGCAGGGTTTGTGTGTGAAACATGTGTGAATGAAACTTAAACGTTTATCATTTTACTTGGTTGGATACATATAAACATACAAACATACATAGACGTAATTTCTTAACTGTTACCTAGCAACCATAATGTCAACAAGGGCTAAAACCTAAATCTAAATTACACAACAGGTATGAATAACCTAATAAAAATAAATGACTTCACCTTTATTTTGTTAAATCAATGTTTAAACTATCAGAAAAAGTCCTTCCTTGTGCGTAAATGTTCTCTGCATTTTGATGGACTTTTCTGCGTTGAAGACATAAAGAAGGATTTTGTTTTAGAATTCTCACTACTTCCATTTTTTTGTACTTTTCTTCTCAAGTTTCTTTTCCACAAATTGCAACTTAACTGATGTAAAACTATGACAAATATTGACCACAGATACTATCCACCAAACCAAGTCAGAATTAGAAAAACATGAAAACCTGTCCTATGCACTTTAAAAAGCCCGTATTACTCTATTTTCTGATCTATGTTATAACGTTTTCTCATCACAAACACACCTGGAGTTGTGTTTTGTTTCATTCACACATTTAACACACAAACTCAAACTCAAACAAACAAAAAGATTTAGGTGGAGTTCTTCTCTCAAACAGAAAACACTGTTCATTTCAGACCTAGAATTGCCAATCTCTACTGAATTAAAGTTCTGGCTCTTGGCGAGGGCGGACGCGTTTTCTCTCCTCTCCTGCCCCTTATCTTTCCTGCTCTGCTCTCTGTCTTGTCTGGTCTAGTGTCTAGTCTTTTTCCTTGAGTGACTCTCTCCGCTCTGCTCTCTAAAACCAAATTTATTATGGATCTGATAAATTGGTCTCTGAACGCTATTGACACCATTTTTTCAACAAGACAAGCAGGATCGGGTGAACCTGCGTGCCCCGCCGGAACTTACGCTGCCGGATACATGATGGACAGTTGGGACAAGTGGCGTGTTGTGTGTCTGGCTGCGCTTTCCGTTGAGGATATAGAAGATTTATACTTATTCGGAACCATGATTACAGGACTTTTGCTGATTGGATTAGGCGTGGCCCTGTCTTTCAAGAAAAATCAGAGCACCGAGGCAGCTGTTCAAAGCCCCACTTGGCTGCCCGGATTGATCGGAACGATGGGCAAAGCTGCCGATACTCAGACTGTGACTTTGAGCCGTATCTTGGAAAGTTTGGTGGTCTCGCACCGCACTTTGGAAAAGACTTTGGAAAACATCTCGGAGAGGTTAGCGACTATGGATCGCAGACTGGATGGAACTTTGGCTCTAATTCGCAACAGGGATAACATCTAGGAGAATTTTGGCTGCTCTGCATAGAGAGATGACCTTGAGACCAATTGGACAAACAAGAGCAGTGTTTAAAGAATTGGCGCAGCTGCTCGCTCTAAAACTATAACAACGCAATCTTATCTTTTGGCCTCCCCAAGCCAGTACTGGTCATGACCAAGGCCGGGCTGGTGTCAAATCGCCCTGAGATTACAGCGGAGGGAGCCTGGCCCCTCCCTAACCCCCTCGCAGCTTTGTACCCCCGACCGGGTGGGCGGGTCCGTTGTATAAGCGCCGTCAGTGGCTGCAGGATCCGGATGCTGTCTTGCCTGAGTTGGACTTTCTTACTCCTCTCCCCTCCCCTGTTGCTTGTCCTGTGTAATGTTTGTACTGTGTTTTGACTATGTTGCTGATGCTCGGAGGTGTTTTTATTTTGTGCACTCATTCCATATGATGCCCCTGTCAGGAGCATGGTCTGGGGTTGATTCACTTTTGTTTTTTCTCCTCCCCCCCCCTGTCCTCATGTGATGCTGTATTTCATTTCTACTGGAATTTCCCCACTGTGGGACTAATAAAGGCATATCAATCAATCAATCAATCAATCAAAAGGAGCCGTTAACTACCTCTTCATGACATCACAAGGTGGAGCAGAGCATTTAGAGCTTTGGAGATGTAGACAGACTAATAATGAAACAAAACACAACTGCAGGTCTGTTTTTGATCAGGTAACGACATTATAACATGTCTTAAAGCTCACAAGAGTCAGTTTTGTGTAATATAGGACGTTTAAGCGATCATCATGACTGAATTGCAAAAAAAACAACCTAAAAAAAACGTTTCCCTTTGATAAAGCTTTATTGACACATCCCCGTGACAGAGGCAGCATACACATTTTTACATTTCATTATTTGCTCGCCGAGTTTAAATAAATCAAGATTCAAGACACAAAAAACAGCAAAAAGACTCACGATGCTCAACGAAAAACAACATCAAATCCTCATCGTAAGAATACAACCTTTTCCAATAATAATAATAATAATGTGCATTTCCATGATTTCATAAAGTCTTAAAGAGGGGGTACTTTACTTCTATGGGGTATTAACTGTAACACATCACATATTTAGATCACCATGTTACCTTTAATTGTTTTGAAAATGTTATATTCGCCGAAAAAACAACGTATTGACATGTTTTATATGTTTCACTTTCGTTTTTGATGCTCTGAGGCCCCCCTCCCTTTGCTCTCCATGCTAAGTCACTCCCCTGTACAGTTTTGTATCATGTTTTTTGTATATTTATGGAGAATTGTCATTTGGGAGCTTGTGGGCGGAGCCTTGTACAGAATCTTACATCTAACTGTAAGCAGGGTTTGAATAGGGCCCGGGAGAGATCGTTAGATTACTCAAACATGCATGGATGAGTCTAAAATGATGAGAAAACAAAATTATAACATGGTAGAAAAAGCTAAACAAAAAAAAAAAAAAGAAACAATTGAGCATAATACCCCCTCTTTAAACTCTTTTCCATAGTCGTCGGCCTTAAGGTGCTCCATAAACTCTGCATGTTACAGGATTTCAGTAAAACTCACGTAGTGTTGCACCTTACAATACTGTTCTTATACTTTTAAATCTTTAGTACGTTTTAAAGTGGTTGTAGGCAGAGTGGCTCCAGGTCTCAGTACAGTTCATCATTTTGTTGTTGTTGTTGTTGTTGTTGTTGTTGTTGTTGTTGTTGGCACAGGCTGAAAAAGCGAGTGAATCTCCGAGACTTAAGGCCAGAGCAGCATCTGTGTGGACTTACAAGACCTCTGTGAAGAAAAGAGAAGAACATTCATTCATGTATGTGCATATATTAGGCCTCCCTAGAGTTTTATTTGACTATTAACATACTTACACTATACATTGATAATTTGATTGAAAATTAACACCACTGCTACAACCATAACATGGATTGTCTTTATGGATGTGACCTTAAATTAAACATATTGTAATCAGTTCATTCACTACTACAGAGGTAGCCATTGCCTCTACAAATACTACTGTGTACTACTAAAACTACTAATACTAATCTGTACTACTAAAAATACTACTACTGCTACTATTATTTCCACTAAAACTACTACTATTATTACTGCTGGAATTTCTATTGGATTTTCTCTAACATCTACTATTACTGCTAAATATCGTATACGCAGTAAATATGTAATACCAAAATGTAAATGATTTGGCTCTAATTCTTTTCAGGGTGTTTAAAATATGGTCCAGAAGCCAAACGTGTTCCTCAGTCCAATATTTGCTGGCCCAATCAAGGCTAGTAGTATTGGCGGCTAATCTGCAACCAAGTTCCATATTTGGAAAGTGGGCAATGAAAGAGCCAATCAGGAGCGAGGTTGTTGTAGGAAATCGCCGCTTGGTTTGGCAGGGAGTGGACACCGACAACGTTGTCAATCAAACCTGTTGCTAACTCTAGTGGGATCTTAATTTATGGACAAAATAGTGGAATAAAAACACCAGGATCATGTAGAGTGGGTTGAAACCAACACTGGAAGGTTAAAATGACGAGTCTGACAAAAGCAGTTACAGAGAGAAGGGCAACGGTTTTTCAATAGAAAGTGAACTGGAGCCAAATCATAACCATGCTCACTTCCTGTTTGGAATGCGACGGCTGGTGGGTTACCTATGTCCAGAAATCTAAAGGTACACAGTCTAAGGTTCTACTACTGTCTCTTTATAGCCTCTTTATCATTACTCCCTGATTAGCCTTTAGCCTCTTAGCTCATTAGCGTGTTAGCACTGTTAGCTCGTACCAATGACAGGCTGTGGTTTGAGCAGTCCTCCGCCCCCACCGCCACCGCCACCGCTCTGGTTCAGGCCCAGCAGATCGTCAAACTGGTTGTTCTGGTTGAGTCCGTCCTGATGAGACTGGACCCCGTTTAACACTGGACTCTGCGCCGCTCCAGCGCTCACCACCGGCACTGAGGCTGAGGAGGGGAGATACAGGGTCCGTCACCTGCTTGTTTCTATGGATACGTCATTGTTCTGCTTAGAATGTTCCACAGTGTGACATTAAGCAGCTCTACTTTACATTTATTCAATTACGGGTGGTTTAATGGCGCAAAAATACCTAGAAAAACAGACATTCTGACTGTGAGTGGGGTCGCCTCTCCACAGATCTGACCTGTAACTTGGCCTGGTTTGGTCAGCATGAAGATAGAACTGTTTAATGCCATACTGTGAAACATTTCTGACAATAACATCTCCATGGAGAAAAGTATTTGACAGACCCTCCAGCAGAAAAGTTACACAATTACTACTGTCAGCCTAAAAGAATACAACAATAACCGAAATATTGTGATTTCAAAACTCTGACAATGACATCGTAATAAATCGTATGAACGCCCTGCTATTTGTAACACGATGGCGCATTAGTTAAGACTTTATCCTCACAGTAAAAGGGTCCTGGGTTAGATTCCCGTCAGGTCTCTGCACTGTTTACCTTTTACCTGTTTAGCTTTTCCAGACGCTCAAAGTCGTTAAACTGGAGGTGGTAAGATCTACTATTGTAGCCACAGCTGCCCTGGAGCAGACTGACGAAAGTGAGGCTGCCACACACACCACATTCATACTAGGCAATGTGGGTAAAGTGTCTTGCCTAAGGACGCAACGACAGCTTTTTGCCTCTGGCTCCCCCCTGTGGCACCTGGTGTTCCAGCAGTCTCCCATCCAAGTCCTGACCAGGCCCGGTCCTGCTGAGCTTCAGAGATGTGACGAGATCAGGCTTTGACAAGGAGGTTTCCCTGTTCACTGGCTTTCACCTTGGAGATGTATCTGTTCTGTCTGGAATGTTCCACAGTATGGCATTCATTTTATCTTACATTTATTAAATTACAGGTGCTTTTATTGCTGTAAAATACTTTTCCATTACCAATTCCATGCTTATAGGTGCTATATTATGCAAAACTGACTCTTGTGACCTTTAAATCATGTTCTTACCTTCTTAAAAACAGGCCTGGAGTTGTGTTTTGTTTCATTCAAACATTTGAGTAATCCTTTGTTATTAGTCTGTCTACATCTGCAAAGATCAAAATGCTCTGTTCCACCTTGTGATGTCATGAGGTGATAGGTTTCAAGTTAACAGCTACTTTTACCTTTTGTTCAGTAGAGATTCCACCAGGGCTGAAATTATCCACAGGATTCTAGTGAAGGTGTGTTTACTTTAAAAACATAGTGGAGCACTTCCTGTATTACCACATGACATCACAAGGTGGAACAGAGTGTTTTCTGTTTGAGAGAAGAACTCAGCGTAAATCTACAGGGTTTGTGTGTTAAACATGTGTGAATGAAACAAAACACAACTCCAGGTGTGTTTGTGATGAGGAAACTACATTAGAACATACATCAGAAAGTAGTGTATGTATATGAGGTTTGCCTCTCCACAAATCTGAGCTGTAATTTGGCCTGGTGACTCACTTGGTTTTTATGAGACAGATAATGTAGCAAAATTGCATTTAAATGAACTAGAAATGATTATTATTCAGGTGCACTTTAAACTTTCACTTAAATATACATTTGGCAGGAAGATTATAATTCTATCCATGCAGGTAACTGTACTTTTACTTTTACTGCATAGATATTTTCAGTACTCTTTCCAATTGACCAAGCTATGCAACATAGATATATACACTCTGCTTGCTGTGACCCAAACTGACCAGGTCTGTGGAGAGGCGACCCCACTCACATAAAGTATTGTTAGTCGCAGAGAAGTTAAAATGTGCTCCATTAAAGAGTAAAAAGTCAAAAGTATCACTATTTTCTGATCTGTTCTAATGTTGTTTCCTCATCACAAATACACCTGGAGTTGTGTTTTGTTCCATGTTCACTGTCAAACATGTGAATGAAACAAAACACAACTCCAGGTCTGTTTTTGAGGAGGAAACAACATTCTAACATGGCTTAAACCTCACAAGAGTCCATTTTGCGTAACATAGGCCCTTTAAAGTTGAAATGAACCAACAGAAAACACATGACTTTATTCTCCTGTATTTGCCGTGGCCCAGCCTGACCTGAGTTCACGTGAGGACAGAGCAGACTCGCCTCAGACTGGACGGCGGTTTTATATTTGTTTGTCACAAAGTTTCACTCCGGTTCAGTTATAAATCTGAAGAGTCTGAGCAGAGAGTGGAGCCAGATCAAAGCTCAGGGTCCTGTTATGGAAATGTGAGGCCAGAACAGCACGATCATAAAAACAAGTGTAATATGTAATAGAAACATGTCACATACCCTGATAACATGACGACGTCATGCCAACGTTGGGCCAGCGTATGTGTGGACGTTGGGCCAACGTTGGCAGTTGACGTTGGGCCAACGTCATTTTGCTCATTGGCAAGTGGTTGGGCCAACGTCATCAAAAGACGGTTGGCTAGACGTTGGCCCAACGTCTTGCCAACATTTAATAGGTGAGTAATTGGTCAGTTTCAGACGTTGGCCCAACGTCTAACCGACTATTAATTAAGCTTTTTATATACTGTATATATTGTACTACTAAAGTGCATACTTTATGGAAAGTAATCACAGGTGAACAGTGCATGTAGGTTTTGTTGCAGTATTGCAACATTTATTGATAATACTCGAATTCATGTACACACATATTATCAAAATATAATGTTCAAGGGTGGTTCTTAATTACAATGTACAAAAAATGTTACCAAAATATATTGCTGAAGGCTGATTTACAACAGAAAACTAACTACATTTCAAATGCATTAAAATGCACTACAATTCTACAAGTTTCTGTGTACCTATATAAGTAGATGGAAATAAATGTAATGAGATCAACTTCTGAATGTAAAAATAAAATACTAACAACATGTCAAAACATACCTGAACAATCATGAGAAATCATAGCACCAAAACATAGCATATTTGTATATGGTTTAGCACCATAAAAATGTATTTAAATAGTAGTACAGAGTAGAACAATACAATTAGCACCATCAATATGTAAAGCAGTATACATAAAGTGGACTCTTAAGCTTAGACTACAACAATACATTCTAATAAAGGATCCGAATCATATCAAAATAAAATACTCAAGGCTGGTTCTTATATTACAATGCACAAAAAGTTACCAAATTATATTGCTTAAGGCTGGTTTAAAACAGAAACAACTTCAAATGCATTAAAATAGTCTACAGTCAACAAATCTACAACTGTGTACATATACAAGTAGATGGAAATAAATGTAATGTAATGTAACTTCAGTATGTATAAATCAAATATAAAACCACACCTCAAAACATACCTGAACAATCATAACAATCATAAAAATTCATACCACCAAAACATAGCATAGTTGTACATTAAAGCTATGAAGAAAATGCTTAGCACCATAAAAATAAGTATTAAAATTGTACAAAAATCTGATTTGTAGTACAGAGTACAACAATAGAATAACCACCACTCAATCTGTAACCCATAATAAATGCATAGCTCAATCAATATGGAAGGCACATGGACTCGGAAGTTTAGACTACAATAACACTGTACATTCTTATAAAAATCATATAAACAATGAAACAAACTAAAATTATAACACTATGACAATACTTGATTCCTAATCACCTAATGTGAAATAATCCAGCTTTTAAGTCCAAACAGTTTTATCCATTACTCCTGCGAGGAGTATTCACTCAGCGGTGTTGATGGTGCGGACTCATCTGCTGGTCCAGTGGTCACTGTTGCCTGAGCCTCTCTCCTCCTCTTCCTCCCCCCTATCTATCACTTGTGTACTTCAGCCAATTTTTGACATGTTTGTAAATGCCATGGTCTGTATCTGTGGCACACAACCGATTTTTCTTGACAGCAGCTGAAAACATTAATAATATTTATAAGGTGGTATATACTGCACTGCTAACAGATTTTTTATTCTTTTTTAAATTTAAAATAAATAGTTATGTATTATAACTTTTTAAGAATAGTAATTATTAATGTTTGCAATTTATTTAATCTTCTGTTTGTAAATATTCATCTGAAATGTGGCACAAAATCAAAGATATATATACCCTTGTTGTGGAATCAGCTCCCTGCTCATGTCAAAGAAGCTGACACAGTCTCTACATTTAAGATTAGGCTCAAAACGTTCCTCTTTGAATTAGCTTATGGTCAGGTCAGTTAGGAACAGAAACTAAACCCATAGGCCTAGTTAAGCTGCTCTAGGAGATATGTTACTGGGGAAACTATGGCAACTTGAGCACTGTCCTCTGGTTTCTCCTACTTTTTCTCCTCCTACTGTTAAGAATATTCAATTACTAGTTCATTCGTAGTCTGTTCTTTGCTATTCACATGTTGTCCCTTGTCCCACTCCCCTTTTGGGGAGTGTAACTGTTTCAGATGCTGCTGTTCCAGTTTGGACCGCTGCTGCCCCCTAGTGTCGAGGACCTGGACCCCTCCTCTCCTTCCCTGTCCTGGATTAACTGTCCTTGTCCTGCTAGATTAGTAGTTTCATCTGCCTGTCCGTCCATAGGAGTGGATCTCTCCTTCACTGTGGTTCTCCTCGAGGTTTTTCGGAGTTTTTCCTTGCCGAGAAGGAGGGTCTAAGGACAGGAGATGCTGGGACAATTATCCATTTGCCTGCTTGTTGTTGGACATTCTGTATTTTTGATTTATGATTGTTTCTAATTCTGCTTTATTATCAACAATTTTGTGAAGTCCGCCGAGATAACTCTTGTTGTGATTTTGGGCTATACAAAAATAAATTGAATTGAATTGAATTGAATATGCATATACACAAATTCAAAAATAAAAATAATTGAGATGATTTAAGATGAACTGACCTTTCACAACCTTGCACAGTGCCATGGCCTGAAATCCCCGCTTGTCTCCACGGCCCATCCAGTTGAACTGGCTCACAACCTCATCTTTAAGTAGCTCCGCCATGATGCCACGCACCACGTCTCCCAATGTGCGACCTCCGATACTTGCAAGATGTTGAATCTGAAACATTGATAACAATGTATAACTTAAAAAATAGTTTAAGGGTTTAACAATAATCATAAATTAAACAAAATGTGAATTAATTTAATGGCTTTTTGCACAAAGGCCTCTACATACTTAACTGGCTAAATGTTCTTAAAGAAATTTAAATCATTACATATTTAATTTGCTTAATGTTCTCAAAGAATCTTAAATCATTATTTCATATATCGACATTCAACCATTATCAGTCAAATCAAGTGTAACAATTGTCAATATTAATGATATTTTATACAGAAATAAGTTTGTAAAATAATCTGATCTTACCACTTTCTTTTTCGTAGAAGAATCTTCAATTGCTTCCTCAAGCAGATCCACATCCCTCATGGATGAAGATGGCATCTTAACATTTTGTGGCAATTCAACCAATTCTCCTTTTGCATCTAACATTTTCATTATAAGCGCTACTTTCGAATCGGTTCGTTTTTGAAGAATTTTCAGCTCCTCAATCCCCATCAATACAGCCCTTTCAAATGCTGAAATGAATAAAACAATATATTAATAATAGCAGAAATATTATATATTATAATATTCTTCTTCTTTTTAATTATTGTTAAAAATAAGTTCATTTACAATCTTAATTTTTTCTGCTTGTAACTAGTAATACTTCCATGTAGCAGTATCAAAGCTGAAGCTTCTTCTGGATGCAACATGCCGGTCGGTGTATCTCGTGGATGAGAAATCAGAGCTTCTTGAAACGGACCGTGCCACAGGGCTTACAGCGTCAGTCTGTCTCTCTGGAGTAGAAGCAGCAGGCGTGGATGTACAGCGTTGTTGACCTATTCTTTCTTGTCTGTATGAGTATATCTTCAAAACTTTGGTGAATTCAAAAAGTGTGCTTGCGAGAAAGATGGCGACTTGATCCAGAATGCATCTCTTCATCCGGGGATGAGTACTCAAGTAGCATGTATCAAGAATACATCCACGGGAAATAGCAAATTGAAACGCGGCGCATAAAGGCTGCATTTATGAATATTCTATGAAATAATATTTTTGTAAAATTAATTAAATTATATTGATGCATTGGCATTTAAAATGGTGTATATTTCATGCATTTAATATATCCATAATAAAATGACTATTGAAACGAATTTTCATTACAAACGTCGGCTCGACGGTCGCGCCAGCATCGTTAACCTGTGTCAGATATGACGGAATACCGAAGAATCGCGACCTTCAAATAACGTCGGTTCGACGTTGCGTATTGTTCGTTGGCTGCACGACGTCGTGTAGACGTCGGCTCGATGTCAAAGATTATACGCCGGCAATGCCGACGTCGGCAAGACGGATCAATGTTTTCAGGGTAGGCCGGGTTCACAATAGTCCTGGTTTAGTCCTGGTTTAGTCCTGGTTTAGTCCTGATGTAAACCAGTTCTAGTCTAGTCTTAGTTTGTTTGTTTTTTATATTCATTCATTTATTTTATATTATACAGACAATTTCATTTTAATGACATGAGCGGTGGAAGGTAACGAAGTACAAAAGTAGTAGTACAATACTTAAGTACAAATTTTAGGTATCTGTACTTTGCTTAAGTAAATTTTATGGTGGATGCTTTTTTACTTTTACCTTTATCAAAATCACTACATTTCATTCTTTAATTGTTCTAAAACTCTATACAAAATACTTTTACTTTCTATTCTTAAAGTACATCTTTAAACAGGTACTTTAATACTTTAACTTAAGTAGATTTTGTCATGTGATAATTTTACTTGAGCCTCTGTATCTGTACTTTTACTCTTGTTATTTTGTTTTAATGATACCAGCGGTGGAAGGTAGCCAAGTACAAAAGGAATACAATAGTTAAGAAAAAAATGTTAATTTATGTCAGTTTTACAGTGGATACTTTTTACTTTTGCTTGTCTACATTTGACAGCATGTATCTGTACTTTCTACTCCACTACAAAAAGTACTTTTCTTTACAGTGTGAGACCTGCTCAAATGGCTGAGATTTATTTTTAACACATTTCATTTGAGTTAACGTCCCAACTTTACGCAAACCAAACACGCAAAAACACAAAAACAGGTAGAAAAATTAAGAAATCAGTTGAATGACTTAAATTCAGTCAAATTCTTTACCAAAAGCATTACATTTCATCCTTAAACTGTTCCAAAAATCTCTGCAAAATACTTTTACTTTTCACTCTTAAAGTACATTTTTAAACAGGTACTTTAATACTTTTACTTAAGTAAATTTTCGCATGTGATACTTTTACTTGGGCCTCTGTATCTGTACTTTTACTTAAGTAACAAAACTGAGTATTTCATCCAACAATGAATGATACTAATGGGAACTGGGATTATCTCTTTACTGTTATTGTGTCAGAAGAATGAAGTAGTTAAAGTATTATTGTTTATCGTTATATTTCTCTGTAGTAAAATATTGTACTTCAAAATTTGTTATCATGACAGGCCTAGTGTACAGGTCACTGCAAACTAATACTTATACTACGACTAAAAGTATTTGGGAAAAAAAAAAAAAAAAAAAAGAAAGAAATAGACAAATATTGACACGTATTTGCAACCAACACTAAGACTATTACGACAATAAAACCCACGATTTATCTGTTATTTTTTAATGGTGACATTTTGATAACTTTTGCCCAGTGGTGGAAGGTAACAAAGTACAAAAGTAAAAGTATGGCAAAATGAGAAATTCAATTTGTCAACTGGACAAAAGTTTATTTGGTCGAATACGTTTCACAGCTCATCCAAGTTGCTCCTAATAAGGCACTGCCTTATAAGGCAGTGTTATATAAGACAGTGTCTTATATAACACAGTGTCTTATATAACACTGCCTTATAAGGCAGTGTTACTCCAGGTTGCCATGGCATGAGTCCTGAGAGTTCTAGAATCCAGTGAAAGTCTCTGCGAGCCAAACACTTTCGAGCTCATTCTCACTGAGACACTGGTTGGAGACACACACTCTCGAGAGCTCAGAGCACTTTCTATCCTACAGTTGTTGTTGGACCCAGGTTTGATTATAGTAAAACTATGTCATCTTGGGACAACTATGAGAGGCCTGTTGCAGCAGGTAGATACACAAGAACCACACAGAAAGCACTCAAGACACATCTCCAAAACAACCCTTTCTAGTGACTCTTAATCCCCTTTTTTGTGGAAATATTTAGGTTTTAATGTAAGAAACAACCACCCGCTTGTGTACACGTACATGTAGTAGTAGTAGTAGTAGTAGTTGTAGTAGTAGTAGGGTGTACTAAGTGATTTTAAAGGTAACAGTGGTAGTTTGCAACTGGGCAACAACAATGCAAGAACCAGCAAAGAAAACCCTGTCGAACTGTCCAGTGCATTTGACCCTGATGAGGTCTTGTCTTGTCTTTCTTCTCTAGCACCTCAGCACAGGTCAGAGGTCACCATTGGGCACACCCTGCTGGGTGTGACCCACACTTACTTGGTCCAGGAGTGGCTTGGTGAGGGCTGCTACGGCCGCGTAGCCAAGTGCCAGGCCAAGGACACTAACCAGACTGTGGCTGTGAAGGTCCTCAAATATCAACAGTTCAAATACATGAACCACGAGGTGAGTCATGTTTGTCATGTTAAAGCGGCTGCTCAGACAGAGTCACACATACTTCTGCCCTGATTCTAAGGGATTTTGTTTGCAAAGATTTGATTTTGTATTGTCAGAGGTGGTAGTGTCCAGGTAGTGACTTCTGGATCAGTATTATTTGATGCATTTAATATTATGCTCTTTGACTTCACAGTTGTAACTCAAATGTTTGTGTCCTTAGCTGTCCATGTTGGAGGAGCTCCGTGTGCTGGACCCCGTGCGCACTAATATAGTGCACTTTGTGGAGTACTTTAACTTCATGGGCCTGCATTGCCTGGCATTTGAAAACCTCCAAGTGGACCTGTTTTCTTTCATGGAAAACAGGAACTATGTACCACTCCAGCTCAATGAGATCCGGCCTATTGCCCACCAGGTACTGAAGGATTCACCACAAATATTATGTTGCAATATAAAGGCCCTGCACCAAATGTGGACTGTTTCTAACAGATCTAGTTCACATTAAACTGTTAGGCTCACTTCATCACTTTTTCACATATTTCTTACATCACAATTCTTGACTAAGTTTAACCAGATTTTTGGACTTTTTATCGATTCAAATCACACAACTTTTCCCTCTTGCGTGTCTGCAGTTGTTGGTGGCTTTAGACGCGCTCAAAGGGCTCGGTATCCTGCACACGGATATTAAACCTGATAATGTCATGTTCATCAACCTGGAAGAACAGCCTTTAAGGCTCAAGTTAATTGATTTTGGACAGGCCAGGAGGGCCTCCCAAGTCCAGCTGGGGACCAGACTCCAGCCGTGTGGATACAGGTACGAGGACACTCACACTAATATCACCGGGAACATAGTGGGCACATTTTAATTTTCAGCAGCATTATTTCAGCTGCATAATGTCTCCTTTAAAACGTGACCATAGACCAGGAATAAACCAGGACTAAATCAGAACTAAATCAGGACTAAACCAGGACTAAACCAGGACTAAATCAGGACTGAACCAGAACTTAATCAGAACTAAACCAGTACTAAACCAGGACTTAACCAGGACCGAATCTCTAACTTGGTGTTTGTTTTCCAGAGCTCCCGAGGTCACACTTGGTCTCCCGTACACTGAGGCCATAGATGTGTGGGGGCTTGGCTGCCTCTTAGCCTTTCTGTATCTCGCTGATAACCTGTTCCCGGTGAACTGTGAGTATCAAGCGGTGAAGCGCCTGGTGGCTTTACTGGGCGTGCCCCCAGACCACCTGCTACAGACTGGACGCTACAGCACAGACTTCTTCACCCAAGACCAGTCTTCTAATGGCGCAGCATGGAGACTTCTGGTACTTATTCAGTTTGTTTGTTGTGAATATTACATGGTTTTGCGTTGAAATGTCCAAAACTAACCTTATAATTTCACTCACACACTTGTCAATGTATAGACTTCATGGGAATATGCTGTAAAAACCCAAATCCTCGCTCAAGAGGAGCACACCTACTATGAGGTCCCCAGCTGCCTGGACGGCCTAGTCAGTGTAAGTGTCCACCACTGACCAACATAATGATGTCATAATGCACATGTGTATTTCACCCAGTCTAATCACTGTTTGTTTTGACATCTACAGACCCCTCCTGAAAACTCCACCGCCAAAGTGGAGGACAGGAAGGCCTTCATTGACCTCCTGAAGGGGCTGCTGAGTATGACTGGAGACCAAAGACTGACTCCCAGCCAGGCCCTCCAGCACAGCTTCATTACTATGTGTCATCTGAGAGACACACAACTCCAGGGATAGTAAGTCTACACATCTCAACCACACAATCATGTAAAGACTCAAGGAGTGTGTGTTGACTCATTTGTGTGTGTGTTTTTTAGCTTGACGATCTCAGAGGAGCTGATGTCCATCTGTCCAGCAGTGGACTCCTCTTCCCGTCCCCTGGAGGATCAAACGTGTGTCTCCAATGTTAAAGCTGAAGTCCAGACAGACGCTCATGAATCAGCAACGTCTATTGGCCGAGACTCTGGCGTCTGGTCCCTTTGTGGACAACAGTCTTCTGCTGGTTTACTTACAGCGCCCCCCAGCTGCAGGGATGAGCTTGAGCCCTTTCGCTGTTCACACAGCAATGACCTCATAGTCCTCCCCAAATCAGAAGACAACCATCTGACCACGGGACAGGACACGGACACTGCTCCAGTGGCCAAATCTGTGAAGCACTCTCCTTTCCAGAGGATTCGTAGAATCCTACGGAGAGTCAGAGATGCTTTGTGTTGCTGTGTGCGTCCACAAGAAGACAGTGTTCCTCTATTTTAATTGTGAATAAATGTATTATTATCACTGCATTCACTTGTTCTGGTCTCATTTGGACTTTGACAGATGTTACAGACATAATAAATATGTGAATTGGTCTCCATTAAGTAGAATCACAAGTGGGAAAAATGCTATAGTACTCGAGTAAAGGATAGAATGATGAATATATATTTTTAAAAGTCTTCGGGTACACTAGAAATCATATTTTTATAGTCAGTTACTAAAGTTGCAGCCCTTGTCAGCATAAAATACTTGAGTGGATAAGATGACTTAACATATTTCAGTACGGTGCTGACATTTGTAAGAGAAAAGAGCTTTTCAGGATTTGTTGAAAAGACGTATAAAGTCAGTCAGTAGTTGCAAGTGGGCCCAAACCAGTCCATCTCCCTGAAAAGAACAGAACTGCAGACAATGTGATCCTAAATATCTTTGTGACTTTTTTATACACCACAAATTCTTAGGTTTGGTGCTTTTATTTATTTTAACTTGATTTAACTAATAAATTTTCATTTAGTCATATTTCAGTACTATAAGAATAAATATCCTTTAATCAAATTTGAGCCCAATCATCCAGTGCTGGTTTAATGCACATTATCCATATTTTTTTTAACAATAATGATTTTGTAACCCAAACAGGGGCCACTTAAAACACGGGTAAGAACTGCAGGTGGTGGGTAAAATGAGGAACTGAGACCCATATACACTGACAGTTATTGTTAAAACGGGCTACGACCAGATTTAAATATGCCTAGGGCTGGCTGGTCGCGGCCGCACCCGGTGTGGGCAGTAAACACAAGGAGGCAGAGCACCCACTGGAGCTTCGTGAAACACACACACACACACACACAAACTAATAAACCTAAAAAGGTTAACCAAAAAACGTGCAAGGTGAGGACGTGCAAAATATACCACAAACACGAGGAGTGATGAGCCCAAAGCAAATGGGGCGACCGCGCTGCACCAGGCCCTAGAGGAACACACAATCAGTTTAAAACAAAGCACAGGGCAAAAGCTAGCCACACAGATACACTAGGGTCACTACGTAGGGCTAGAACTAACTTATTTAACCCAAACAAACAGCAGTGGACAGCGGCGTCTATAAGACAAACATTTTGTTAGTGATAGCATGCACCCCTTTAAAAATTACATTTAGGACGCTACCTACAACAGAAGCTTGTCAGGGGGCATAGGAAGCACGCGACACAGGCGACAGGCTGTTAAACGCATCTAAAAACACATAATACCGCCAACGCACAAACAAACAAATTACCCACAGATAAAAACAAATATTCTTACAGTAGTGGCACCTATCAGGCGGCTATTGTCTTAGCGCAAGGGTGAAACCAGGGAGCAGCTTACCTATACTTCTTCTTCTTTTTGTTTTACGGCGGTTGGCAACCAACTTGAAGGAGCATTACCGCCACTTACTGGTCCAGAGTATGGGACATAGTGTGAGCTCACAATCTAATGCTTTGTGTAAAAAAAAAAAAAAGGCACTAAATAAATTCTAATACTGAATACACCTACAGCAACTACTAACCAACTCACCAATACTAACTATATCCTAACATACAGCCCTGTCTCTTTTAAAAAGGACACTAGTAACCCTACCTGTGCTCTATTACAACACCCCGAAATACTCTTCAGTGTGAACTCATGAACTCAGCTCTCTCAACCCTTCCCTCAGATTCTCCCTTTGCAAACTGTAGTCCCTACACCTTAAAAGCACATGCTCCACTGTCTCCTCTTCCTGACCACATTCACACCACCCTGTCCCATGTTTTCCTATCATGTGTAGTGTCTTGTTAAGCTTACAATGCCCCAAACTAAGTCTTGTGATCACTGTCTCTTCTCTCCTATGCCCCCCCTGCACTCTGGACCCTGAAACCATGTTCTGAATGTGATATAAATGTCTCCCTTTCTGTCCAGTGTCCCACTCCCTTTGCCACTCCTGATTTAATTGCCTCCACACCATACATTTTGCCTCAGCTTTGCTACTTTTAACCCTCATTTCCACACTTCCTTTTTTAAGAGCGTCTTTTGCCAGTCTGTCCACTTTTTCATTCCCACTGATGCCAACATGTGCTGGTACCCACAAAAACTGAACGTGACCCCCTCCCTGATGAATTCTGAGAACAGTTACAAGGATGTCATAGAGAATATCCTGCTGAGTCGAATGAAATGACCTAATGCTTGTCAGAACTGAAGGAGAGTTGCAGCCCACCGTAGTGCCACCAAAATTGCCACCATCTCCACAGTGTAAACCCCCAACCCATCTGAAGTATGCCTATTAATGCCAATCTTTCTTGCTGGAACTGAAATCCCAAAACCTGTCATTCCTGTGTCTGGATCCTTAGAACCATCTGTGAATATACAAACACAATCAGCATACCTAAGCTGCACACAATAGTTAAAGGCCACGACAAGATCTACTTTTCTATCCCTTTTTTGGTCTAAAAGGTACCAGTCGACCACAGGACACACTAGTAACTAGGGCGGCACATCTGGGTACACCACTGCTGGACAGATCTGCAGACCATCAATATGGCAGTCCATTGCCAGCTGGTTCCCTACCTTCCCAAAGTGGGCTTTTCCGCTCTTCCCATACTCCCAGCAGTCCACAAGCACTTGTTTTGTAGGGTGTGACTCACTGTGACTTCTGAGATGAACCCAATAGTTTGCCATGATTTGTTTTCTCCTCAGTTCTAATGGCATTTCTCCCATCTCCACCTGCAAAGCATTCACTGTGGACGTTTTAAAAGCACCGCAACACACTCTGAGAGCCTGTGCTTGAATGACATCTAACTTTTTCAGCAGAGAAGGAGCAGCTGATCCATAGGCTACACACCCATAATCTGTCACAGATTTAATCAGCGCCTGGTACAGTCTCTTTAAAGCTGAGCAGCTCGCTCCCCACTCCCTTCCTGCCAAACATCTCATCACATTAATCACTTTTTTACATTTTCCTTCAATCCTGTCAATATGATCTTTCCATGTCAGACGTGAGTCAAACATTACACCCAAAAATTTGAAAGAGCTGACTCTCTCAATTTCCTGTCCGTAGATCTGCAGTTTTAAGTTTTCACTCACTTTCCTTCTCGTAAAGAACACTGTTTTTGTTTTTTTCCACTGAAAATCGAAACCCCCAGTCATACCCCCACTCAACCACATCATTGACAGCTTCTTGAGCCTTAACCAATAACTGATCAAGGTTTCTCCCTCTCTTCCATAACGCACCGTCATCTGCAAAAAGGGACCGACCAATACCAACTGGGACAGCAGAAAAGACATCATTAATCATGATAATTAAGAGCAACGGACTAATACAACTTCCCTGTGGAGTACCATTCTCAACTGTATAGTGGCTGGACAAGGCTGACCCGATCCGAACCTGGATCTGCCTACCAAAAAGAAAGTCTTTGATCCAATTAAAGGCTCTGGCACCAACCTCTAGTTTGTGCAATTTAATTAAAAGGCCCTCCTTCCACATCATGTCATATGCCTTTTCTATGTCAAAGAACAGTGCAATTACTGACTCCTTGTTTGCCTGCGCTTTCCTGACTTCATTCTCCAGCCTGCTAATAGAGTCTGTGGTGTTTCTTGCTCTCCTAAACCCACTCTGGAAACTGGCTAACATTCCTCTTCTTTCAAGGTCAAATGACATCCTTTCTGTGATCACGCGTTCCATTATTTTGCACAGATTTGATGTAAGAGCTATTGGACGATAACTATTTGGCTTAGATGGATCTTTCCCTGGTTTCCTTATTGGGATGATTATGGCCGCCTTCCATGCAGATGGGAGCTTTCCCTCTATCCAGACTCTGTTATACAATGCCAGCAGCTTTGTGAGTGCTCTATTCCCCAAGTTCTTCAACATCATCCTTTACGGGAGATGTTGGCTTTGACCATCTAAGTGCTCTACTCATCTCTGCCATTGTAAACAGTGCATCTAAATGATGATCTGTGGCTACCTTTCTTGCTAGTGTTTCAGGATACTGAGCCATTGTTAGTGCTTTCCTCATTTTAGCCACCTCTGACAGGTTTTCAGAGCTGTGGACCATGGCAAAACTTTTGGCCATGACGTCCGCTTTCTCACTGTCAGAGACTGCAGCCCCCTGTTCTGGAATTAAAACAGGATAGTCCCACTCCCGCCTGTCTCCTCCCATTCTCTTTATCATTCCCCAGATTTCTCCCACAGGAGTGGTTCTTCCTATTCTTGAACAGAATGCTCTCCAGCTCGCCCTCTTTGCCTGTCTCACAGTTCTTCTCACAACTGCCTGTGCCTTTTTATATTGAATAAGATGTTGCATGTTATGGGTTCTTTTAAGTAATCTGAATGCTCTGTTTCTGTCTTTGACAGCTTCCTGACACTCGTTTGTCCACCAGGGTACTAGTACTCTACTATGTGCAGATTTGCAAATAGGTATAGAGCTCTCAGCAGCAATCAATAATGCCTGTGTCAACTGACCGTTCATGATGTCAATGGTATCAGAAGTATCGACACTAGCAGTAGCTTCTCACACAATCTCTGGAATTTATCCCAGTCCGCTCTCCGGAAAACCCATTTCTGTATCCCTTCCCTGGGAGAACTCTGCGATTTCTTTCCAATCGAACACAAGATTGGGTAACGGTCACTACCCAAAGTAGTGCCATTTCTGACAGTCCACCGACTGACTCCTGCAAACACACTAGACACCAAGGTTAAATCTAACACAGACTCTGTACCATTTGTCACATTAAACCTGGTTCCGCTCCCATCATTGAGGCACACTAGATCTTGCTCCTCCATCAAATCCTCAATGACCCTGCCATTGCAGTCAGTATGCAGGCATCCCCAAGCTGTGCTGTGGGCATTAAAATCCCCACACCAAATGACTCTACGATTATTTTGTTCTTGAACACAACCTAGACTCTTTAACTCTAACCTGTTACATGGATTATAGTAGTTTATGATAGTAGTTTACTCTTCATTATTCCAAATTTCCACTGTTATGTACTCCTGACCATCCCCCTTACCTAATATCCTGTATGAAATGTCTTGTTTTATGAACGTGGCACACCCTCCTCCTCCACTATGGTCCCTGTCGTTTCTAATAACCGAATATCCATAGATCTGAAAATCAAGAGAAGGTTTAAGCCAGGTCTCCTGGACACAAATCACATCAGGCAACACTGTAAATTCTTTAATGAAATGTTTAAACTCCTGGCCATTGGCCAACAAACTCCTTGCATTCCATTGAAGAATAAGCACCATTACGAAAAACAACATCATGATTCCTGACTTGACTGATTAGCGAGGTTCTCCCTCACTTCTTCCCATGTCAGTCCAACGAATCCTAGATGATTGGCTGCTGCCTTTACTATAAGCTGAATTTTCTCATTTTTTGATTTGATCTCTGCTGTACTGTTGATTACCCCGGCAATAAAAGTCACTAACGCCATTTTGTCAATGAAAATACCAGTATTCTCCGGCTGCGAAGGTACTATCTGCACATTTGGTGGTCCCTGCCTGCTCATCACATTGTTCTGGACATTACTCTGAACATTCTCTCTGGTCACTCTCACTGCTTCAGCATAAGAGATCTTCCTCTCAACCCTCACTTTCTGAACCTGTTGCTCCTTTTTCATGACTTCACAGCCAGCATACGCCACACTGTGATCCCCCCCACAGCTACAACACTTGGGTTGTACGCCTGTTCCACAATTCCCATATTCGTGATCACCGCCACACCTAGCACATCTTCTCTTTTGACTGCAATTCTTTGCCATATGGCCAAACCGTTGGCAGTTATAACACCTCAATGGCTTTGGTATATAAGCTCTGACGGGATAACTCAAAAACCCCAAAAATACTTTCCTGGGCAAGTTTTCCTCCTGAAACTGAATTACAATGGTTTCACTGTCCCTTTTGACACCGTCTTTGGTAGAAGTCATTCTTACTCGATTTGTCACTTTCCCTCCTTTAATGTGCTTCTTTAGCTCCTCCATTCCCACACTGACAGGAACCCCTGTAATATCTCCCTTACTCCCACCACTTCTCTGAGCTCCTACTCCCTGTGCTTTCAACTTTGAATTTCATGTCAAGTGCTTTTTTAAGCTGATCTTCATTTGCACAGTGAACAAGAAGGTTTCCATCACCAAGAACTTTCGCTGACACTATATCTCCCAACTTGTTAGCTAGATCTGTGGTCAAAGTAAATGGACTGATTCTCTTAATGTTGACTTGAGTCTTTTCATTGAATCTCACAATAACAATTAACTTGTCTGTTCTTTGTCTCTCACTCGACATAAACAACTCACTGTCACTATCAGATTCTCCACTACTGTCATTTCTCACCCTCTTCTTGTGTTTAGCTTGCATGTTGTTGACATTCCTCTGCTGCCCTGGTGTACCTTCATCCTCCGCTTCAAGATCAATCATGTCCCCCCAACTGCCCAGCTCTGACCCACTCACGGAACAGTCGTGCTCAACCGCCGGTACAGGACGATCAATTAACAGATTTGAATTTCCTACAGTTTTCCGATTGTAGTTTCTACCAGCCGATGACGCCGCCATACTTCCGCCACCATCTCCTCATCTCCTCACCTCGCACACAAATTGTCCAATTTGTGTGCCTGTGCGGTCTAGCGCCTGGCAGAGTAATCATGTAGTACTCGTCCATAAAATTAGGTGGCAGCAGCAGGTAGTTAATTGCCCTGTGCTTGGAGACAAGCGAATTAGTGACGCATGGATGCAGCTACAGGTGTGGATAGCGGGACGACGGTGAAAGTGATGGATAAGTTTTTGAAGAGGAAAAATGCTGACTCTGAACTGGACCCTGGACAAAATCCAGACCCAGATAAAGGCCCTAGTATGAGTGGAGGTCAAAAGAAAGCAAAGACGCTAACATCGAGCAAAGTTTCTGGCGTGAGGCAATACAATGAGAGCTATCTTTCATTTGGATTTTCTTTTACCGGAGATGCAACGGCACCGACTCCGTTGTGCTTGGTATGTGGTGAAAAGCTCTCCAACAGTGCAATGGTCCCGAGTAAGCTCAAACGCCATCTCCAAACGAAACACCCATCACGTCAAAAGAAAAATTTAGAATATTTTTTTCGCCTGCATGAACACACAGAGAAACAGGCAACTTTCATGAGAAAAAACGCAAAGGTAAACGAGAGAGCCCTTAAAGCTAGCTACCACGTCGCTGAACTTGTGGCTAAATCAAAAACGTCTCACACTGTAGCAGAGCAATTAATACTTCCCGCCTGCAAAGCCATTGTAAATGAGATGCTCGGACCCGAAGCCGCTAAAGAAATAGCCAAAGTCCCTCTCTCAGATAACACAATTTCCAGACGTATCGATGAAATGTCTGCAGACATCAAAAGTGTGGTCTTGGACAAGATCCGTATCAGTAATAAATTTGCGCTGCAAGTTGATGAGTCTACGGATATAAGTGGACATGCTCAACTCTTGGCCAATGTGCGTTTTGTGGATGAAGACACAATCAGACAAAACTTTCTAGTTTGCAAGGCTTTGCCAGAAAAAACAACAGGAGAGGAATTTTTTCGGGTCACATCAGAATATCTGGAAAAAGGAGGACTTAACTGGGAAAACTGCACAAGTGTCTGCACTGATGGAGCTGCAGCCATGGTCGGGCGCACCAAGGGCTTCGTAAGCAGAGTGAAGGAAAAAAACCCAGATGTGATCATTACACACTGTTTTTTACACCGCGAAGCCCTCGTAGCCAAGACTTTACCAGCAGACTTAGTTCCGGTGTTGGATGATGTTGTGCGCATGGTAAACTTTGTGAAGTCACGACCTGTGAAAAGTCGCTTATTTGCGGCTTTGTGTGAGGAAATGGGAGTGGAGCATAAAGCCCCATCGGACGTACGATGGTTGTCGCGTGGCAAGGTGCTCGCCCGGGTGTATGAGCTTCGAGAGGAACTTAAAGTGTTTCTGACAAAGGAGAAGTCGGATTACGCAGAACTGTTTGCAAGTGATGAGTGGTGTGCAAGGGTGGCATACCTGGCAGATATTTTTCATCATCTGAGTGAACTGAACACACGAATGCAAGGCCGAAATGAAAACCTGCTTACAAGTGCAGATAAAATAAATGGATTCCGTTCAAAGGTGCAACTCTGGCAGCAACATGTGGAAAGTGGCAATCTTGAAATGTTCCCACTCACCAACCAATGGCAAGATGTTAATACTGCTGCACTGTGTGAGATAATAGTTAAACATTTGAAAACTCTTGAGGAGAAGATGTCATTCTATTTCTCTTCAGCCTCCACAGAGTGCCTTGACTGGGTTAGGGATCCATTCAGCTCAGCATCAGCTGTTGGGAAGGATATGACTTTACGGGAGCAGGAGGAACTAACTGAACTGAGACAAGATCGTGGTCTCAAGCTACGCTTTCTTGATCTATCTTTGGACAGTTTTTGGTTGGCAGCTTCCAAGGAGTTCCCCATGCTAGCCAACAAAGCTGTTTTGACATTGCTCCCATTTTCAACAACATATCTGTGTGAGATGAACTTTTCAACCCTGACTGCTGTAAAAACCAAAAACAGGGAAAGACTGAGAACTGTGGAGGAAGAGCTTCGTGTGTGTCTGTCATCGATTCCTGCCAGGATATCAGCTCTGTGTTCATCCAAACAAGCCCAGGTTTCACACTGAGTGAGTATAAATATGAAAGATTATAAAATGCTTTTTTCTTTGTGTTTATTTGATTCCTATTCAAGACGTTATAATATTATGTCATTCTTCAATGTTAAAAAGCTTATATTAACAATATAGCACTTATATTGTTATTATAGGCTTTTTTCCCACATTTTCAGCTGGTGGTGTGCCGCGGCATTTTTTCAATGAAAGAAATGTGCCTTGGCTCAAAAAAGGTTGAAAAACACTGGATTAGACCAGTGGCAACAGAAAT
This sequence comes from Taenioides sp. WSHXM2023, assembly GCA_029959045.1. Lineage (NCBI taxonomy): Eukaryota > Metazoa > Chordata > Actinopteri > Gobiiformes > Gobiidae > Taenioides > Taenioides sp. WSHXM2023. The sequence continues at coordinate 4,108,122 of CM057097.1, forward strand.
AAATGAAAGGTCCTACATTCCACAGACCTGACTCTTTTGAGCTTTAGACCATGTTAGAATGTCGATACCTCATCAAAAACACACCTGGAGTTGTGTTTTCTGTTTGAGAGAAGAACTAAATAAGCCTAAATATGCAGGGTTTGTGTGTGAAACATGTGTGAATGAAACTTAAACGTTTATCATTTTACTTGGTTGGATACATATAAACATACAAACATACAAACATACATTGACGTAATTTCTTAACTGTTACCTAGCAACCATAATGTCAACAAGGGCTAAAACCTAAATCTAAATTACACAACAGGTATGAATAACCTAATAAAAATAAATGACTTCACCTTTATTTTGTTAAATCAATGTTTAAACTATCAGAAAAAGTCCTTCCTTGTGCGTAAATGTTCTCTGCATTTTGATGGACTTTTCTGCGTTGAAGACATAAAGAAGGATTTTGTTTTAGAATTCTCACTACTTCCATTTTTTTGTACTTTTCTTCTCAAGTTTCTTTTCCACAAATTGCAACTTAAATGGTGTAAAACTATGACAAATATTGACCACAGATACTATCCACCAAACCAAGTCAGAATTAGAAAAACATGAAAACCTGTCCTATGCACTTTAAAAAGCCCGTATTACTCTATTTTCTGATCTATGTTATAACGTTTTCTCATCACAAACACACCTGGAGTTGTGTTTTGTTTCATTCACACATTTAACACACAAACTCAAACTCAAACTCAAACACACAAAAAGATTTAGGTGGAGTTCTTCTCTCAAACAGAAAACACTGTTCATTTCAGACCTAGAATTGCCAATCTCTACTGAATTAAAGGTAAAAGGAGCCATTAACTACCTCTTCATGACATCACAAGGTGGAGCAGAGCATTTAGAGCTTTGGAGATGTAGACAGACTAATAATGAAACAAAACACAACTGCAGGTCTGTTTTTGATCAGGTAACGACATTATAACATGTCTTAAAGCTCACAAGAGTCAGTTTTGTGTAATATAGGACGTTTAAGCGATCATCATGACTGAATTGCAAAAAAAACAACCTAAAAAAAACGTTTCCCTTTGATAAAGCTTTATTGACACATCCCCGTGACAGAGGCAGCATACACATTTTTACATTTCATTATTTGCTCGCCGAGTTTAAATAAATCAAGATTCAAGACACAAAAAACAGCAAAAAGACTCACGATGCTCAACGAAAAACAACATCAAATCCTCATCGTAAGAATACAACCTTTTCCAATAATAATAATAATGCGCATTTCCATGATTTCATAAAGTCTTAAAGAGGGGGTACTTTACTTCTATGGGGTATTAACTGTAACACATCACATATTTAGATCACCATGTTACCTTTAATTGTTTTGAAAATGTTATATTCGCCGAAAAAACAACGTATTGACATGTTTTATAAGTTTCACTTTCGTTTTTGATGCTCTGAGGCCCCCCTCCCTTTGCTCTCCATGCTAAGTCACTCCCCTGTACAGTTTTGTATCATGTTTTTTGTATATTTATGGAGAATTGTCATTTGGGAGCTTGTGGGCGGAGCCTTGTACAGAATCTTACATCTAACTGTAAGCAGGGTTTGAATAGGGCCCGGGAGAGATCGTTAGATTACTCAAACATGCATGGATGAGTCTAAAATGATGAGAAAACAAAATTATAACATGGTAGAAAAAGCTAAAAAAAAAAAAAAAAGAAACAATTGAGCATAATACCCCCTCTTTAAACTCTTTTCCATAGTCGTCGGCCTTAAGGTGCTCCATAAACTCTGCATGTTACAGGATTTCAGTAAAACTCACGTAGTGTTGAACCTTACAATACTGTTCTTATACTTTTAAATCTTTAGTACGTTTTAAAGTGGTTGTAGGCAGAGTGGCTCCAGGTCTCGGTACAGTTCATCATTTTGTTGTTGTTGTTGTTGTTGTTATTGTTTTGGCACAGGCTGAAAAAGCAAGTGAATCTCCGAGGCCAGAGCAGCATCTGTGTGGACTTACAAGACCTCTGTGAAGAAAAGAGAAGAACATTCATTCATGTATGTGCATATATTAGGCCTCCCTAGAGTTTTATTTGACTATTAACATACTTACACTATACATTGATAATTTGATTGAAAATTAACACCACTGCTACAACCATAACATGGATTGTCTTTATGGATGTGACCTTAAATTAAACATATTGTAATCAGTTCATTCACTACTACAGAGGTAGCCATTGCCTCTACAAATACTACTGTGTACTACTAAAACTACTAATACTAATCTGTACTACTAAAACTACTACTACTGCTACTATTATTTCTACTAAAACTACTACTACTATTATTACTGCTGGAATTTCTATTGGATTTTCTCTAACATCTACTATTACTGCTAAATATCGTATACGCAGCAAATATGTAATACCAAAATGTAAATGATTTGGCTCTAATTCTTTTCAGGGTGTTTAAAATATGGTCCAGAAGCCAAACGTGTTCCTCAGTCCAATATTTGCTGGCCCAATCAAGGCTAGTAGTATTGGCGGCTAATCTGCAACCAAGTTCCATATTTGGAAAGTGGGCAATGAAAGAGCCAATCAGGAGGGAGGTTGTTGAAGGAAATCGCCGCTTGGTTTGGCAGGGAGTGGACACCGACAACGTTGTCAATCAAACCTGTTGCTAACTCTAGTGGGATCTTAATTTATGGACAAAATAGTGGAATAAAAACACCAGGATCATGTAGAGCGGGTTGAAACCAACACTGGAAGGTTAAAATGACGAGTCTGACAGAAGCAGTTACAGAGAGAAGGGCAACGGTTTTTCAATAGAAAGTGAACTGGAGCCAAATCATAACCATGCTCACTTCCTGTTTGGAATGCGACAGCTGGTGGGTTAGCTATGTCCAGAAATCTAAAGGTACACAGTCTAAGGTTCTACTACTGTCTCTTTATAGCCTCTTTATCATTACTCCCTGATTAGCCTTTAGCCTCTTAGCTCATTAGCGTGTTTAGCACTATTAGCTCGTACCAGTGAGAGGCTGTGGTTTGAGCAGTCCTCCGCCCCCACCGCCGCCGCCACCGCTCTGGTTCAGGCCCAGCAGATCGTCAAACTGGTTGTTCTGGTTGAGTCCGTCCTGATGAGACTGGACCCCGTTTAACACTGGACTCTGCGCCGCTCCAGCGCTCACCACCGGCACTGAGGCTGAGGAGGGGAGATACAGGGTCCGTCACCTGCTTGTTTCTATGGATACGTCATTGTTCTGCTTAGAATGTTCCACAGTGTGACATTAAGCAGCTCTACTTTACATTTATTCAATTACGGGTGGTTTAATGGCGCAAAAATACCTAGAAAAACATTCTGACTGGGAGTGGGGTCGCCTCTCCACAGATCTGACCTGTAACTTGGCCTGGTTTGGTCAGCATGAAGATAGAACTGTTTAATGCCATACTGTGAAACATTTCTGACAATAACATCTCCATGGAGAAAAGTATTTGACAGACCCTCCAGCAGAAAAGTTACACAATTACTACTGTCAGCCTAAAAGAATACAACAATAACCGAAATATTGTGATTTCAAAACTCTGACAATGACATCGTAATAAATCGTATGAACGCCCTGCTATTTGTAACACGATGGCACATTAGTTAAGACTTTATCCTCACAGTAAAAGGGTCCTGGGTTAGATTCCCGTCAGGTCTCTGCACTGTTTACCTTTTACCTGTTTAGCTTTTCCAGACGCTCAAAGTCGTTAAACTGGAGGTGGTAAGATCTACTATTGTAGCCACAGCTGCCCTGGAGCAGACTGACGAAAGTGAGGCTGCCACACACACCACATTCATACTAGGCAATGTGGGTAAAGTGTCTTGCCTAAGGACGCAACGACAGCTTTTTGCCTCTGGCTCCCCCCTGTGGCACCTAGTGTTCCAGCAGTCTCCCATCCAAGTCCTGACCAGGCCCGGTCCTGCTGAGCTTCAGAGATGTGACGAGATCAGGCTTTGACAAGGAGGTTTCCCTGTTCACTGGCTTTCACCTTGGAGATGTATCTGTTCTGTCTGGAATGTTCCACAGTATGGCATTCATTTTATCTTCAACCCAAGATGGCGCCGCGCATGGTTGCCCTGGTGATTTGGTGCTCTTTGTTTTGTCTGTTTTTGTGCGTAAATCGTGTGTCAGCGTGCTCTTATACCCGTGAAGAGCTCCTAAACATCAGAACAACGACTTCTGCTGATCTACTGCCAGCTTTTTTAGTGCCTGCAGTAGATTTAGTTAATTTTTTGGCCAAAAAAGTGAGACGCCGCAGATGAGGAAAACGCGCAGTGGCTCTGCTGCACCTCCAGCCACGACTCCGTGAAATTGGTTAAGTTTGCGGATTACACCACCCTCATCGGGCTCATCTCGGACGGCGATGAGTCTGCCTACAGGAGGGAGGTGGACCGGCTGGTGTCCTGGTGCAGCAGCAACAACCTGGAGCTCAACGCCCAGAAGTCAGTGGAGATGATCATGGACTTCAGGAAAGTCACAGCCCCCCTGCCTCTCCTCACCCTGACAGACTCCTCCATCACCACTGTGGACTCTTTCCGCTTCCTGGGCACCTGCATCACCCACGACCTCAAGTGGGAGCCGACCATCAGCTCCCTCATCAAGAAAGCTCAGCAGAGGTTGTACTTCCTGCAGCAGCTGAGGAAAGCCAAGCTGCCAGCCCAGATGATGGTGCAGTTTTACACGGCCATCATTGAGTCCATCCTCACCTCCTCCATCACTGTGTGGTACGCTGGGGCCACTGCCAGGGACAGACAGAGACTGCAGCGCATAGTGCGCTCTGCTGAGAAGGTGATCGGCTGTAGCCTTCCATCTCTCCAGGACCTGTACGTCTCCAGGACTCGGGGGGGGGGGGGGGGGGGGGGGGGGGAGCAGGCCGGATAGCAGCTGACCCCTCTCATCCTGGACATGGACTATTCCAGCCACTTCCCTCTGGCAGAAGGCTACGGTCCATACGGACCAGAACCTCTCGCCATAAGAACAGTTTCTTCCCCTCTGCTGTTGGACTCATGAACACTTTATGAACACTTATAACACCTGTACTAAGGACACTTTATAACACCTGTACTAAGGACACTTTATAACACCTGTACTAAGATGGACACTTTATAACACCTGTACTAAGATGGACACTTTATAACACCTGTACTAAGATAGATACTTTATAACACCTGTCACCTTAAATAAGTCATGTCACGTCACTTGCTCTTTTGCACTGTCAGTTTGCACTGTTGTTCTGATGCTCTGTATATACTTGACTATTTTTATTTTTTTTATTATATATCTTAATCTTTTGCATGCTCTTACTTTATTTTTAATAGTGATACTTATTATTTTCATTATCTTTTTTTAATAGTGATATCTCTACTTTATATTATTATTATTATTATTATTATTATTATTATTATTATTCAGTGTTCTATGTTGCACCTCATCACCAAAGCACGTTCCTAGTCTGTGAATTGTGTTCACTGACAATGGCAATAAAAGCTTTCTGATTCTGATTCTGATTTATTAAATTACAGGTGCTTTTATTGCTGTAAAATACTGTTCCATTACCAATTTCATGCTTATAGGTGCTATATTATGCAAAACTGACTCTTGTGACCTTTAAATCATGTTCTTACCTTCTTAAAAACAGGCCTGGAGTTGTGTTTTGTTTCATTCAAACATTTGAGTAATCCTTTGTTATTAGTCTGTCTACATCTGCAAAGATCAAAATGCTCTGTTCCACCTTGTGATGTCATGAGGTGATAGGTTTCAAGTTAACAGCTACTTTTACCTTTTGTTCAGTAGAGATTCCACCAGGGCTGAAATTATCCACAGGATTCTAGTGAAGGTGTGTTTACTTTAAAAACATAGTGGAGCACTTCCTGTATTACCACATGACATCACAAGGTGGAACAGAGTGTTTTCTGTTTGAGAGAAGAACTCAGCGTAAATCTACAGGGTTTGTGTGTTAAACATGTGTGAATGAAACAAAACACAACTCCAGGTGTGTTTGTGATGAGGAAACTACATTAGAACATACATCAGAAAGTAGTGTATGTATATGAGGTTTGCCTCTCCACAAATCTGAGCTGTAATTTGGCCTGGTGACTCACTTGGTTTTTATGAGATAGATAATGTAGCAAAATTGCATTTAAATGAACTAGAAATGATTATTATTCAGGTGCACTTTAAACTTTCACTTAAATATACATTTGGCAGTAAGATTATAATTCTATCCATGCAGGTAACTGTACTTTTACTTTTACTGCATAGATATTTTCAGTACTCTTTCCAATTGACCAAGCTATGCAACATAGATATATACACTCTGCTTGCTGTGACCCAAACTGACCAGGTCTGTGGAGAGGCGACCCCACTCACATAAAGTATTGTTAGTCGCAGAGAAGTTAAAATGTGCTCCATTAAAGAGTAAAAAGTCAAAAGTATCACTATTTTCTGATCTGTTCTAATGTTGTTTCCTCATCACAAATACACCTGGAGTTGTGTTTTGTTCCATGTTCACTGTCAAACATGTGAATGAAACAAAACACAACTCCAGGTCTGTTTTTGAGGAGGAAACAACATTCTAACATGTCTTAATCCTCACAAGAGTCCATTTTGCGTAACATAGGCCCTTTAAAGTTGAAATGAACCAACAGAAAACACATGACTTTATTCTCCTGTATTTGCCGTGGCCCAGTCTGACCTGAGTTCACGTGAGGACAGAGCAGACTCGCCTCAGACTGGACGGCGGTTTTATATTTGTTTGTCACAAAGTTTCACTCCGGTTCAGTTATAAATCTGAAGAGTCTGAGCAGAGAGTGGAGCCAGATCAAAGCTCAGGGTCCTGTTATGGAAATGTGAGGCCAAAACAGCACGATCATAAAAACAAGTGTAATATGTAATAGAAACATGTCACATACCCTGATAACATGACGACGTCATGCCAACGTTGGGCCAGCGTATGTGCCAATGAGCAAAATGACGTTGGCCCAACGTCAACTGCCAACGTTGGCCCAACGTCATTTTGCTCATTGGCAAGTGGTTGGGCCAACGTCATCAAAAGACGGTTGGCTAGACGTTGGCCCAACGTCTTGCCAACATTTAATAGGTGAGTAATTGGTCAGTTTCAGACGTTGGCCCAACGTCTAACCGACTATTAATTAAGCTTTTTATATACTGTATATATTGTACTACTAAAGTGCATACTTTATGGAAAGTAATCACAGGTGAACAGTGCATGTAGGTTTTGTTGCAGTATTGCAACATTTATTGATAACACTCGAATTCATGTACACACATATTATCAAAATATAATGTTCAAGGGTGGTTCTTAATTACAATGTACAAAAAATGTTACCAAAATATATTGCTGAAGGCTGATTTACAACAGAAAACTAACTACATTTCAAATGCATTAAAATGCACTACAATTCTACAAGTTTCTGTGTACCTATATAAGTAGATGGAAATAAATGTAATGAGATTAACTTCTGAATGTAAAAATAAAATACTAACAACATGTCAAAACATACCTGAACAATCATAACAATCATAAAAATTCATACCACCAAAACATAGCATAGTTGTACATTAAAGCTATGAAGAAAATGCTTAGCACCATAAAAATAAGTATTAAAAAAAATTTGATTTGTAGTACAGAGTACAACAATAGAATAACCACCAATCAATCTGTAACCCATAATAAATGCATAGCTCAATCAATATGGAAGGTACATGGACTCGGAAGTTTAGACTACAATAACACTGTACATTCTTATAAAAATCATATAAACAATGAAACAAACTAAAATTATAACACTATGACAATACTTGATTCCTAATCACCTAATGTGAAATAATCCAGCTTTTAAGTCCAAACAGTTTTATCCATTACTCCTGCGAGGAGTATTCACTCAGCGGTGTTGATGGTGCGGACTCATCTGCTGGTCCAGTGGTCACTGTTGCCTGAGCCTCTCTCCTCCTCTTCCTCCCCCCTATCTATCACTTGTGTACTTCAGCCAATTTTTGACATGTTTGTAAATGCCATGGTCTGTATCTGTGGCACACAACCGATTTTTCTTGACAGCAGCTGAAAACATTAATAATATTTATAAGGTGGTATATACTGCACTGCTAACAGATTTTTTATTCTTTTTTAAATTTAAAATAAATAGTTATGTATTATAACTTTTTAAGAATAGTAATTATTAATGTTTGCGATTTATTTAATCTTCTGTTTGTAAATATTCATCTGAAATGTGGCACAAAATCAAAGATATATATACCCTTGTTGTGGAATCAGCTCCCTGCTCATGTCAAAGAAGCTGACACAGTCTCTACATTTAAGATTAGGCTCAAAACGTTCCTCTTTGAATTAGCTTATGGTCAGGTCAGTTAGGAACAGAAACTAAACCCATAGGCCTAGTTAAGCTGCTCTAGGAGATATGTTACTGGGGAAACTATGGCAACTTGAGCACTGTCCTCTGGTTTCTCCTACTTTTTCTCCTCCTACTGTTAAGAATATTCAATTACTAGTTCATTCGTAGTCTGTTCTTTGCTATTCACATGTTGTCCCTTGTCCCACTCCCCTTTTGGGGAGTGTAACTGTTTCAGATGCTGCTGTTCCAGTTTGGACCGCTGCTGCCCCCTAGTGTCGAGGACCTGGACCCCTCCTCTCCTTCCCTGTCCTGGATTAACTGTCCTTGTCCTGCTAGATTAGTAGTTTCATCTGCCTGTCCGTCCATAGGAGTGGATCTCTCCTTCACTGTGGTTCTCCTCGAGGTTTTTCGGAGTTTTTCCTTGCCGAGAAGGAGGGTCTAAGGACAGGAGATGCTGGGACAATTATCCATTTGCCTGCTTGTTGTTGGACATTCTGTATTTTTGATTTATGATTGTTTCTAATTCTGCTTTATTATCAACAATTTTGTGAAGTCCGCCGAGATAACTCTTGTTGTGATTTTGGGCTATACAAAAATAAATTGAATTGAACTGAATTGAATATGCATATACACAAATTCAAAAATAAAAATAATTGAGATGATTTAAGATGAACTGACCTTTCACAACCTTGCACAGTGCCATGGCCTGAAATCCCCGCTTGTCTCCACGGCCCATCCAGTTGAACTGGCTCACAACCTCATCTTTAAGTAGCTCCGCCATGATGCCACGCACCACGTCTCCCAATGTGCGACCTCCGATACTTGCAAGATGTTGAATCTGAAACATTGATAACAATGTATAACTTAAAAAATAGTTTAAGGGTTTAACAATAATCATAAATTAAACAAAATGTGAATTAATTTAATGGCTTTTTGCACAAAGGCCTCTACATACTTAACTGGCTAAATGTTCTTAAAGAAATTTAAATCATTACATATTTAATTTGCTTAATGTTCTCAAAGAATCTTAAATTATTTCATATATCGACATTCAACCATTATCAGTCAAATCAAGTGTAACAATTGTCAATATTAATGATATTTTATACAGAAATAAGTTTGTAAAATAATCTGATCTTACCACTTTCTTTTTCGTAGAAGAATCTTCAATTGCTTCCTCAAGCAGATCCACATCCCTCATGGATGAAGATGGCATCTTAACATTTTGTGGCAATTCAACCAATTCTCCTTTTGCATCTAACATTTTCATTATAAGCTCTACTTTCGAATCGGTTCGTTTTTGAAGAATTTTCAGCTCCTCAATCCCCATCAATACAGCCCTTTCAAATGCTGAAATGAATAAAACAATATATTAATAATAGCAGAAATATTATATATTATAATATTCTTCTTCTTTTTAATTATTGTTAAAAATAAGTTCATTTACAATCTTAATTTTTTCTGCTTGTAACTAGTAATACTTCCATGTAGCAGTATCAAAGCTGAAGCTTCTTCTGGATGCAACATGCCGGTCGGTGTATCTCGTGGATGAGAAATCAGAGCTTCTTGAAACGGACCGTGCCACAGGGCTTACAGCGTCAGTCTGTCTCTCTGGAGTAGAAGCAGCAGGCGTGGATGTACAGCGTTGTTGACCTATTCTTTCTTGTCTGTATGAGTATATCTTCAAAACTTTGGTGAATTCAAAAAGTGTGCTTGCGAGAAAGATGGCGACTTGATCCAGAATGCATCTCTTCATCCGGGGATGAGTACTCAAGTAGCATGTATCAAGAATACATCCACGGGAAATAGCAAATTGAAACGCGGCGCATAAAGGCTGCATTTATGAATATTCTATGAAATAATATTTTTGTAAAATTAATTAAATTATATTGATGCATTGGCATTTAAAATGGTGTATATTTCATGCATTTAATATATCCCTAATAAAATGACTATTGAAACGAATTTTCATTACAAACGTCGGCTCGACGGTCGCGCCAACATCGTTAACCTGTGTCAGATATGACGGAATACCGAAGAATCGCGACCTTCAAATAACGTCGGTTCGACGTTGCGTATTGTTCGTTGGCTGCACGACGTCGCGTAGACGTCGGCTCGATGTCAAAGATTATACGCCGGCAACGCCGACGTCGGCAAGACGGATCAATGTTTTCAGGGTAGGCCGGGTTCACAATAGTCCTGGTTTAGTCCTGGTTTAGTCCTGGTTTAGTCCTGATGTAAACCAGTTCTAGTCTAGTCTTAGTTTGTTTGTTTTTTATATTCATTCATTTATTTTATATTATATAGACAATTTCATTTTAATGACATGAGCGGTGGAAGGTAACGAAGTACAAAAGTAGTAGTACAATACTTAAGTACAAATTTTAGGTATCTGTACGTTGCTTAAGTAAATTTTATGGTGGATGCTTTTTTACTTTTACCTTTATCAAAATCACTACATTTCATTCTTTAATTGTTCTAAAACTCTATGCAAAATACTTTTACTTTCTATTCTTAAAGTACATCTTTAAACAGGTACTTTAATACTTTAACTTAAGTAGATTTTGTCATGTGATAATTTTACTTGAGCCTCTGTATCTGTACTTTTACTCTTGTTATTTTGTTTTAATGATACCAGCGGTGGAAGGTAGCCAAGTACAAAAGGAATACAATAGTTAAGAAAAAAATGTTAATTTATGTCAGTTTTACAGTGGATACTTTTTACTTTTGCTTGTCTACATTTGAGAGCATGTATCTGTACTTTCTACTCCACTACAAAAAGTACTTTTCTTTACAGTGTGAGACCTGCTCAAATGGCTGAGATTTATTTTTAACACATTTCATTTGAGTTAACGTCCCAACTTTACGCAAACCAAACACGCAAAAACACAAAAACAGGTAGAAAAATTAAGAAATCAGTTGAATGACTTAAATTCAGTCAAATTCTTTACCAAAAGCATTACATTTCATCCTTAAACTGTTCCAAAAATCTCTGCAAAATACTTTTACTTTTCACTCTTAAAGTACATTTTTAAACAGGTACTTTAATACTTTTACTTAAGTAGATTTTCGCATGTGATACTTTTACTTGGGCCTCTGTATCTGTACTTTTACTTAAGTAACAAAACTGAGTATTTCATCCAACAATGAATGATACTAATGGGAACTGGGATTATCTCTTTACTGTTATTGTGTCAGAAGAATGAAGTAGTTAAAGTATTATTGTTTATCGTTATATTTCTCTGTAGTAAAATATTGTACTTCAAAATTTGTTATCATGACAGGCCTAGTGTACAGATCACTGCAAACTAATACTTATACTACGACTAAAAGTATGTGGGGAAAAAAAAAAAAAAAAGAAAGAAATAGACAAATATTGACACGTATTTGCAACCAACACTAAGACTATTATGACAATAAAACCCACGATTTATCTGTTCTTTTTTAATAGTGACATTTTGATGACTTTTGCCCAGTGGTGGAAGGTAACAAAGTACAAAAGTAAAAGTATGGCAAAATGAGAAATTCAATTTGTCAACTGGACAAAAGTTTATTTGGTCGAATACGTTTCACAGCTCATCCAAGTTGCTCCTAATAAGGCACTGCCTTATAAGGCAGTGTTATATAAGACAGTGTCTTATATAACACAGTGTCTTATATAACACTGCCTTATAAGGCAGTGTTACTCCAGGTTGCCATGGCATGAGTCCTGAGAGTTCTAGAATCCAGTGAAAGTCTCTGCGAGCCAAACACTTTCGAGCTCATTCTCACTGAGACACTGGTTGGAGACACACACTCTCGAGAGCTCAGAGCACTTTTTGTCCTACAGTTGTTGTTGGACCCAGGTTTGATTATAGTAAAACTATGTCATCTTGGGACAACTATGAGAGGCCTGTTGCAGCAGGTAGATACACAAGAACCACACAGAAAGCACTCAAGACACATCTCCAAAACAACCCTTTCTAGTGACTCTTAATCCCCTTTATTGTGGAAATATTTAGGTTTTAATGTAAGAAACAACCACCCGCTTGTGTACACGTACATGTAGTAGTAGTAGTAGTAGTAGTAGTTGTAGTAGTAGTAGGGTGTACTAAGTGATTTTAAAGGTAACAGTGGTAGTTTGCAACTGGGCAACAACAATGCAAGAACCAGCAAAGAAAACCCTGTCGAACTGTCCAGTGCATTTGACCCTGATGAGGTTTTGTCTTGTCTTTCTTCTCTAGCACCTCAGCACAGGTCAGAGGTCACCATTGGGCACACCCTGCTGGGTGTGACCCACACTTACTTGGTCCAGGAGTGGCTTGGTGAGGGCTGCTACGGCCGCGTAGCCAAGTGCCAGGCCAAGGACACTAACCAGACTGTGGCTGTGAAGGTCCTCAAATATCAGCAGTTCAAATACATGAACCACGAGGTGAGTCATGTTTGTCATGTTAAAGCGGCTGCTCAGACAGAGTCACACATACTTCTGCCCTGATTCTAAGGGATTTTGTTTGCAAAGATTTGATTTTGTATTGTCAGAGGTGGTAGTGTCCAGGTAGTGACTTCTGGATCAGTATTATTTGATGCATTTAATATTATGCTCTTTGACTTCACAGTTGTAACTCAAATGTTTGTGTCCTTAGCTGTCCATGTTGGAGGAGCTCCGTGTTCTGGACCCCGTGCGCACTAATATAGTGCACTTTGTGGAGCACTTTAACTTCATGGGCCTGCATTGCCTGGCATTTGAAAACCTCCAAGTGGACCTGTTTTCTTTCATGGAAAACAGGAACTATGTACCACTCCAGCTCAATGAGATCCGGCCTATTGCCCACCAGGTACTGAAGGATTCACCACAAATATTATGTTGCAATATAAAGGCCCTGCACCAAATGTGGACTGTTTCTAACAGATCTAGTTCACATTAAACTGTTAGGCTCACTTCATCACTTTTTCACATATTTCTTACATCACAATTCTTGACTAAGTTTAACCAGATTTTTGGACTTTTTATCGATTCAAATCACACAACTTTTCCCTCTTGTGTGTCTGCAGTTGTTGGTGGCTTTAGACGCGCTCAAAGGGCTCGGTATCCTGCACACGGATATTAAACCTGATAATGTCATGTTCATCAACCTGGAGGAACAGCCTTTAAGGCTCAAGTTAATTGATTTTGGACAGGCCAGGAGGGCCTCCCAAGTCCAGCTGGGGACCAGACTCCAGCCGTGTGGATACAGGTACGAGGACACTCACACTAATATCACCAGGAACATAGTGGGCACATTTTCATTTTCAGCAGCATTATTTCAGCTGCATAATGTCTCCTTTAAAACGTGACCATAGACCAGGAATAAACCAGGACTAAATCAGAACTAAATCAGGACTAAACCAGGACTAAACCAGGACTAAATCAGGACTGAACCAGAACTTAATCAGAACTAAACCAGTACTAAACCAGGACTTAACCAGGACCGAATCTCTAACTTGGTGTTTGTTTTCCAGAGCTCCCGAGGTCACACTTGGTCTCCCGTACACTGAGGCCATAGATGTGTGGGGGCTTGGCTGCCTCTTAGCCTTTCTGTATCTCGCTGATAACCTGTTCCCGGTGAACTGTGAATATCAAGCGGTGAAGCGCCTGGTGGCTTTACTGGGCGTGCCCCCAGACCACCTGCTACAGACTGGACGCTACAGCACAGACTTCTTCACCCAAGACCAGTCTTCTAATGGCGCAGCATGGAGACTTCTGGTACTTATTCAGTTTGTTTGTTGTGAATATTACATGGTTTTGCTTTGAAATGTCCAAAACTAACCTTATAATTTCACTCACACACTTGTCAATGTATAGACTTCATGGGAATATGCTGTAAAAACCCAAATCCTCGCTCAAGAGGAGCACACCTACTATGAGGTCCCCAGCTGCCTGGACGGCCTAGTCAGTGTAAGTGTCCACCACTGACCAACATAATGATGTCATAATGCACATGTGTATTTCACCCAGTCTAATCACTGTTTGTTTTGACATCTACAGACCCCTCCTGAAAACTCCACCGCCAAAGTGGAGGACAGGAAGGCCTTCATTGACCTCCTGAAGGGGCTGCTGAGTATGACTGGAGACCAAAGACTGACTCCCAGCCAGGCCCTCCAGCACAGCTTCATTACTATGTGTCATCTGAGAGACACACAACTCCAGGGATAGTAAGTCTACACATCTCAACCACACAATCATGTAAAGACTCAAGGAGTGTGTGTTGACTCATTTGTGTGTGTGTTTTTTAGCTTGACGATCTCAGAGGAGCTGATGTCCATCTGTCCAGCAGTGGACTCCTCTTCCCGTCCCCTGGAGGATCAAACGTGTGTCTCCAATGTTAAAGCTGAAGTCCAGACAGACGCTCATGAATCAGCAACGTCTATTGGCCGAGACTCTGGCGTCTGGTCCCTTTGTGGACAACAGTCTTCTGCTGGTTTACTTACAGCGCCCCCCAGCTGCAGGGATGAGCTTGAGCCCTTTCGCTGTTCACACAGCAATGACCTCATAGTCCTCCCCAAATCAGAAGACAACTATCTGACCACGGGACAGGACACGGACACTGCTCCAGTGGCCAAATCTGTGAAGCACTCTCCTTTCCAGAGGATTCGTAGAATCCTACGGAGAGTCAGAGATGCTTTGTGTTGCTGTGTGCGTCCACAAGAAGACAGTGTTCCTCTATTTTAATTGTGAATAAATGTATTATTATCACTGCATTCACTTGTTCTGGTCTCATTTGGACTTTGACAGATGTTACAGACATAATAAATATGTGAATTGGTCTCCATTAAGTAGAATCACAAGTGGGAAAAATGCTATAGTACTCGAGTAAAGGATAGAATGAAAAATATGTATTTTTAAAAGTCTTCGGGTACACTAGAAATCATATTTTTATAGTCAGTTACTAAAGTTGCAGCCCTTGTCAGCATAAAATACTTGAGTGGATAAGATGACTTAACATATTTCAGTACGGTGCTGACATTTGTAAGAGAAAAGAGCTTTTCAGGATTTGTTGAAAAGACGTATAAAGTCAGTCAGTAGTTGCAAGTGGGCCCAAACCAGTCCATCTCCCTGAAAAGAACAGAACTGCAGACAATGTGATCCTAAATATCTTTGTGACTTTTTTATACACCACAAATTCTTAGGTTTGGTGCTTTTATTTATTTTAACTTGATTTAACTAATACATTTTCATTTAGTCATATTTCAGTACTATAAGAATAAATATCCTTTAATCAAATTTGAGCCCAATCATCCAGTGCTGGTTTAATGCACATTATCCATATTTTTTTTAACAATAATGATTTTGTAACCCAAACAGGGGCCACTTAAAACACGGGTAAGAACTGCAGGTGGTGGGTAAAATGAGGAACTGAGACCCATATACACTGACAGTTATTGTTAAAACGGGCTACGACCAGATTTAAATATGCCTAGGGCTGGCTGGTCGCGGCCGCACCCGGTGTGGGCAGTAAACACAAGGAGGCAGAGCACCCACTGGAGCTTCGTGAAACACACACACACACACACACACACACAAACTAATAAACCTAAAAAGGTTAACCAAAAAACGTGCAAGGTGAGGACGTGCAAAATATACCACAAACACGAGGAGTGATGAGCCCAAAGCAAATGGGGCGACCGCGCTGCACCAGGCCCTAGAGGAACACACAATCAGTTTAAAACAAAGCACAGGGCAAAAGCTAGCCACACAGATACACTAGGGTCACTACGTAGGGCTAGAACTAACTTATTTAACCCAAACAAACAGCAGTGGACAGCGGCGTCTATAAGACAAACATTTTGTTAGTGATAGCATGCACCCCTTTTAAAATTACATTTAGGACGCTACCTACAACAGAAGCTTGTCAGGGGGCATAGGAAGCACGCGACACAGGCGACAGGCTGTTAAACGCATCTAAAAACACATAATACCGCCAACGCACAAACAAACAAATTACCCACAGATAAAAACAAATATTCTTACAGTAGTGGCACCTATCAGGCGGCTATTGTCTTAGCGCAAGGGTGAAACCAGGGAGCAGCTTACCTATACTTCTTCTTCTTTTTGTTTTACGGCGGTTGGCAACCAACTTGAAGGAGCATTACCGCCACTTACTGGTCCAGAGTATGGGACATAGTGTGAGCTCACAATCTAATGCTTTGTGTAAAAAAAAAAAAAAGGCACTAAATAAATTCTAATACTGAATACACCTACAGCAACTACTAACCAACTCACCAATACTAACTATATCCTAACATACAGCCCTGTCTCTTTTAAAAAGGACACTAGTAACCCTACCTGTGCTCTATTACAACACCCCGAAATACTCTTCAGTGTGAACTCATGAACTCAGCTCTCTCAACCCTTCCCTCAGATTCTCCCTTTGCAAACTGTAGTCCCTACACCTTAAAAGCACATGCTCCACTGTCTCCTCTTCCTGACCACATTCACACCACCCTGTCCCATGTTTTCCTATCATGTGTAGTGTCTTGTTAAGCTTACAATGCCCCAAACTAAGTCTTGTGATCACTGTCTCTTCTCTCCTATGCCCCCCCTGCACTCTGGACCCTGAAACCATGTTCTGAATGTGATATAAATGTCTCCCTTTCTGTCCAGTGTCCCACTCCCTTTGCCACTCCTGATTTAATTGCCTCCACACCATACATTTTGCCTCAGCTTTGCTACTTTTAACCCTCATTTCCACACTTCCTTTTTTAAGAGCGTCTTTTGCCAGTCTGTCCACTTTTTCATTCCCACTGATGCCAACATGTGCTGGTACCCACAAAAACTGAACGTGACCCCCTCCCTGATGAATTCTGAGAATAGTTACAAGGATGTCATAGAGAATATCCTGCTGAGTCGAATGAAATGACCTAACGCTTGTCAGAACTGAAGGAGAGTTGCAGCCCACCGTAGTGCCACCAAAATTGCCACCATCTCCACAGTGTAAACCCCCAACCCATCTGAAGTATGCCTATTAATGCCAATCTTTCTTGCTGGAACTGAAATCCCAAAACCTGTCATTCCTGTGTCTGGATCCTTAGAACCATCTGTGAATATACAAACACAATCAGCATACCTAAGCTGCACACAATAGTTAAAGGCCACGACAAGATCTACTTTTCTATCCCTTTTTTGGTCTAAAAGGTACCAGTCGACCACAGGACACACTAGTAACCAGGGCGGCACATCTGGGTACACCACTGCTGGACAGATCTGCAGACCATCAATATGGCAGTCCATTGCCAGCTGGTTCCCTACCTTCCCAAAGTGGGCTTTTCCGCTCTTCCCATACTCCCAGCAGTCCACAAGCACTTGTTTTGTAGGGTGTGACTCACTGTGACTTCTGAGATGAACCCAATAGTTTGCCATGATTTGTTTTCTCCTCAGTTCTAATGGCATTTCTCCCATCTCCACCTGCAAAGCATTCACTGTGGACGTTTTAAAAGCACCGCAACACACTCTGAGAGCCTGTGCTTGAATGACATCTAACTTTTTCAGCAGAGAAGGAGCAGCTGATCCATAGGCTACACACCCATAATCTGTCACAGATTTAATCAGCGCCTGGTACAGTCTCTTTAAAGCTGAGCAGCTCGCTCCCCACTCCCTTCCTGCCAAACATCTCATCACATTAATCACTTTTTTACATTTTCCTTCAATCCTGTCAATATGATCTTTCCATGTCAGACGTGAGTCAAACATTACACCCAAAAATTTGAAAGAGCTGACTCTCTCAATTTCCTGTCCGTAGATCTGCAGTTTTAAGTTTTCACTCACTTTCCTTCTCGTAAAGAACACTGTTTTTGTTTTTTTCCACTGAAAATCGAAACCCCCAGTCATACCCCCACTCAACCACATCATTGACAGCTTCTTGAGCCTTAACCAATAACTGATCAAGGTTTCTCCCTCTCTTCCATAACGCACCGTCATCTGCAAAAAGGGACCGACCAATACCAACTGGGACAGCAGAAAAGACATCATTAATCATGATAATTAAGAGCAACGGACTAATACAACTTCCCTGTGGAGTACCATTCTCAACTGTATAGTGGCTGGACAAGGCTGACCCGATCCGAACCTGGATCTGCCTACCAAAAAGAAAGTTTTTGATCCAATTAAAGGCTCTGGCACCAACCTCTAGTTTGTGCAATTTAATTAAAAGGCCCTCCTTCCACATCATGTCATATGCCTTTTCTATGTCAAAGAACAGTGCAATTACTGACTCCTTGTTTGCCTGCGCTTTCCTGACTTCATTCTCCAGCCTGCTAATAGAGTCTGTGGTGTTTCTTGCTCTCCTAAACCCACTCTGGAAACTGGCTAACATTCCTCTTCTTTCAAGGTCAAATGACATCCTTTCTGTGATCACGCGTTCCATTATTTTGCACAGATTTGATGTAAGAGCTATTGGACGATAACTATTTGGCTTAGATGGATCTTTCCCTGGTTTCCTTATTGGGATGATTATGGCCGCCTTCCATGCAGATGGGAGCTTTCCCTCTATCCAGACTCTGTTATACAATGCCAGCAGCTTTGTGAGTGCTCTATTCCCCAAGTTCTTCAACATCAAATAGCAGATCTGATCCTTTACGGGAGATGTTGGCTTTGACCATCTAAGTGCTCTACTCATCTCTGCCATTGTAAACAGTGCATCTAAATGATGATCTGTGGCTACCTTTCTTGCTAGTGTTTCAGGATACTGAGCCATTGTTAGTGCTTTCCTCATTTTAGCCACCTCTGACAGGTTTTCAGAGCTGTGGACCATGGCAAAACTTTTGGCCATGACGTCCGCTTTCTCACTGTCAGAGACTGCAGCCCCCTGTTCTGGAATTAAAACAGGATAGTCCCACTCCCGCCTGTCTCCTCCCATTCTCTTTATCATTCCCCAGATTTCTCCCACAGGAGTGGTTCTTCCTATTCTTGAACAGAATGCTCTCCAGCTCGCCCTCTTTGCCTGTCTCACAGTTCTTCTCACAACTGCCTGTGCCTTTTTATATTGAATAAGATGTTGCATGTTATGGGTTCTTTTAAGTAATCTGAATGCTCTGTTTCTGTCTTTGACAGCTTCCTGACACTCGTTTGTCCACCAGGGTACTAGTACTCTACTATGTGCAGATTTGCTAATAGGTATAGAGCTCTCAGCAGCAATCAATAATGCCTGTGTCAACTGACCGTTCATGATGTCAATGGTATCAGAGGTATCGACACTAGCAGTAGCTTCTCACACAATCTCTGGAATTTATCCCAGTCCGCTCTCCGGAAAACCCATTTCTGTATCCCTTCCCTGGGAGAACTCTGCGATTTCTTTCCAATCGAACACAAGATTGGGTAACGGTCACTACCCAAAGTAGTGCCATTTCTGACAGTCCACCGACTGACTCCTGCAAACACACTAGACACCAAGGTTAAATCTAACACAGACTCTGTACCATTTGTCACATTAAACCTGGTTCCGCTCCCATCATTGAGGCACACTAGATCTTGCTCCTCCATCAAATCCTCAATGACCCTGCCATTGCAGTCAGTATGCAGGCATCCCCAAGCTGTGCTGTGGCCATTAAAATCCCCACACCAAATGACTCTACGATTATTTTGTTCTTGAACACAACCTAGACTCTTTAACTCTAACCTGTTACATGGATTATAGTAGTTTATGATAGTAGTTTACTCTTCATTATTCCAAATTTCCACTGTTATGTACTCCTGACCATCCCCCTTACCTAATATCCTGTATGAAATGTCTTGTTTTATGAACGTGGCACACCCTCCTCCTCCACCATGGTCCCTGTCATTTCTAATAACCGAATATCCATAGATCTGAAAATCAAGAGAAGGTTTAAGCCAGGTCTCCTGGACACAAATCACATCAGGCAACACTGTAAATTCTTTAATGAAATGTTTAAACTCCTGGCCATTGGCCAACAAACTCCTTGCATTCCATTGAAGAATAAGCACCATTACGAAAAACAACATCATGATTCCTGACTTGACTGATTAGCGAGGTTCTCCCTCACTTCTTCCCATGTCAGTCCAACGAATCCTAGATGATTGGCTGCTGCCTTTACTATAAGCTGAATTTTCTCATTTTTTGATTTGATCTCTGCTGTACTGTTGATTACCCCGGCAATAAAAGTCACTAACGCCATTTTGTCAATGAAAATACCAGTATTCTCCGGCTGCGAAGGTACTATCTGCACATTTGGTGGTCCCTGCCTGCTCATCACATTGTTCTGGACATTACTCTGAACATTCTCTCTGGTCACTCTCACTGCTTCAGCATAAGAGATCTTCCTCTCAACCCTCACTTTCTGAACCTGTTGCTCCTTTTTCATGACTTCACAGCCAGCATACGCCACACTGTGATCCCCCCCACAGCTACAACACTTGGGTTGTACGCCTGTTCCACAATTCCCATATTCGTGATCACCGCCACACCTAGCACATCTTCTCTTTTGACTGCAATTCTTTGCCATATGGCCAAACCGTTGGCAGTTATAACACCTCAATGGCTTTGGTATATAAGCTCTGACGGGATAACTCAAAAACCCCAAAAATACTTTCCTGGGCAAGTTTTCCTCCTGAAACTGAATTACAATGGTTTCACTGTCCCTTTTGACACCGTCTTTGGTAGAAGTCATTCTTACTCGATTTGTCACTTTCCCTCCTTTAATGTGCTTCTTTAGCTCCTCCATTCCCACACTGACAGGAACCCCTGTAATATCTCCCTTACTCCCACCACTTCTCTGAGCTCCTACTCCCTGTGCTTTCAACTTTGAATTTCATGTCAAGTGCTTTTTTAAGCTGATCTTCATTTGCACAGTGAACAAGAAGGTTTCCATCACCAAGAACTTTCGCTGACACTATATCTCCCAACTTGTTAGCTAGATCTGTGGTCAAAGTAAATGGACTGATTCTCTTAATGTTGACTTGAGTCTTTTCATTGAATCTCACAATAACAATTAACTTGTCTGTTCTTTGTCTCTCACTCGACGTAAACAACTCACTGTCACTATCAGATTCTCCACTACTGTCATTTCTCACCCTCTTCTTGTGTTTAGCTTGCATGTTGTTGACATTCCTCTGCTGCCCTGGTGTACCTTCATCCTCCGCTTCAAGATCAATCATGTCCCCCCAACTGCCCAGCTCTGACCCACTCACGGAACAGTCGTGCTCAACCGCCGGTACAGGACGATCAATTAACAGATTTGAATTTCCCACAGTTTTCCGATTGTAGTTTCTACCAGCCGATGACGCCGCCATACTTCCGCCACCATCTCCTCATCTCCTCACCTCGCACACAAATTGTCCAATTTGTGTGCCTGTGCGGTCTAGCGCCTGGCAGAGTAATCATGTAGTACTCGTCCATAAAATTAGGTGGCAGCAGCAGGTAGTTAATTGCCCTGTGCTTGGAGACAAGCGAATTAGTGACGCATGGATGCAGCTACAGGTGTGGATAGCGGGACGACGGTGAAAGTGATGGATAAGTTTTTGAAGAGGAAAAATGCTGACTCTGAACTGGACCCTGGACAAAATCCAGACCCAGATAAAGGCCCTAGTATGAGTGGAGGTCAAAAGAAAGCAAAGACGCTAACATCGAGCAAAGTTTCTGGCGTGAGGCAATACAATGAGAGCTATCTTTCATTTGGATTTTCTTTTACCGGAGATGCAACTGCACCGACTCCGTTGTGCTTGGTATGTGGTGAAAAGCTCTCCAACAGTGCAATGGTCCCGAGTAAGCTCAAACGCCATCTCCAAACGAAACACCCATCACTTCAAAACAAAAATTTAGAATATTTTTTTCGCCTGCGTGAACACACAGAGAAACAGGCAACTTTCATGAGAAAAACCACAAAGGTAAACGAGAGAGCCCTTAAAGCTAGCTACCACGTCGCTGAACTTGTGGCTAAATCAAAAACGTCTCACACTGTAGCAGAGCAATTAATACTTCCCGCCTGCAAAGCCATTGTAAATGAGATGCTCGGACCCGAAGCCGCTAAAGAAATAGCCAAAGTCCCTCTCTCAGATAACACAATTTCCAGACGTATCGATGAAATGTCTGCAGACATCAAAAGTGTGGTCTTGGACACGATCCGTATCAGTAATAAATTTTGCGCTGCAAGTTGATGAGTCTACGGATATAAGTGGACATGCTCAACTCTTGGCCAATGTGCGTTTTGTGGATGAAGACACAATCAGAGAAAACTTTCTATTTTGCAAGGCTTTGCCAGAAAAAACAACAGGAGAGGAAATTTTTCGGGTCATATCAGAATATCTGGAAAAAGGAGGACTTAAGTGGGAAAACTGCACAAGTGTCTGCACTGATGGAGCTGCAGCCATGGTCGGGCGCACCAAGGGCTTCGTAAGCAGAGTGAAGGAAAAAAACCCAGATGTGATCATTACACACTGTTTTTTACACCGCGAAGCCCTCGTAGCCAAGACTTTACCAGCAGACTTAGTTCCTGTGTTGGATGATGTTGTGCGCATGGTAAACTTTGTGAAGTCACGACCTGTGAAAAGTCGCTTATTTGCGGCTTTGTGTGAGGAAATGGGAGCGGAGCATAAAGCCCCATCGGACGTACGATGGTTGTCGCGTGGCAAGGTGCTCGCCCGGGTGTATGAGCTTCGAGAGGAACTTAAAGTGTTTCTGACAAAGGAGAAGTCGGATTACGCAGAACTGTTTGCAAGTGATGAGTGGTGTGCAAGGGTGGCATACCTGGCAGATATTTTTCATCATCTGAGTGAACTGAACACACGAATGCAAGGCCGAAATGAAAACCTGCTTACAAGTGCAGATAAAATAAATGGATTCCGTTCAAAGGTGCAACTCTGGCAGCAACATGTGGAAAGTGGCAATCTTGAAATGTTCCCACTCACCAACCAATGGCAAGATGTTAATACTGCTGCACTGTGTGAGATAATAGTTAAACATTTGAAAACTCTTGAGGAGAAGATGTCATTCTATTTCTCTTCAGCCTCCACAGAGTGCCTTGACTGGGTTAGGGATCCATTCAGCTCAGCATCAGCTGTTGGGAAGGATATGACTTTACGGGAGCAGGAGGAACTAACTGAACTGAGACAAGATCGTGGTCTCAAGCTACGCTTTCTTGATCTATCTTTGGACAGTTTTTGGTTGGCAGCTTCCAAGGAGTTCCCCATGCTAGCCAACAAAGCTGTTTTGACATTGCTCCCATTTTCAACAACATATCTGTGTGAGATGAACTTTTCAACCCTGACTGCTGTAAAAACCAAAAACAGGGAAAGACTGAGAACTGTGGAGGAAGAGCTTCGTGTGTGTCTGTCATCGATTCCTGCCAGGATATCAGCTCTGTGTTCATCCAAACAAGCCCAGGTTTCACACTGAGTGAGTATAAATATGAAAGATTATAAAATGCTTTTTTCTTTGTGTTTATTTGATTCCTATTCAAGACGTTATAATATTATGTCATTCTTCAATGTTAAAAAGCTTATATTAACAATATAGCACTTATATTGTTATTATAGGCTTTTTTCCCACATTTTCAGCTGGTGGTGTGCCGCGGCATTTTTTCAATGAAAGAAATGTGCCTTGGCTCAAAAAAGGTTGAAAAACACTGGATTAGACCAGTGGCAACAGAAATAAATGAAAGGTCCTACAATCCACAGACCTGACTCTTTTGAGCTTTAGACCATGTTAGAATGTCGATACCTCATCAAAAACACACCTGGAGTTGTGTTTTCTGTTTGAGAGAAGAACTAAATAAGCCTAAATATGCAGGGTTTGTGTGTGAAACATGTGTGAATGAAACTTAAACGTTTATCATTTTACTTGGTTGGATACATATAAACATACAAACATACAAACATACATTGACGTAATTTCTTAACTGTTACCTAGCAAACCATAATGTCAACAAGGGCTAAAACCTAAATCTAAATTACACAACAGGTATGAATAACCTAATAAAAATAAATGACTTCACCTTTATTTTGTTAAATCAATGTTTAAACTATCAGAAAAAGTCCTTCCTTGTGCGTAAATGTTCTCTGCATTTTGATGGACTTTTCTGCGTTGAAGACATAAAGAAGGATTTTGTTTTAGAATTCTCACTACTTCCATTTTTTTGTACTTTTCTTCTCAAGTTTCTTTTCCACAAATTGCAACTTAAATGGTGTAAAACTATGACAAATATTGACCACAGATACTATCCACCAAACCAAGTCAGAATTAGAAAAACATGAAAACCTGTCCTATGCACTTTAAAAAGCCCGTATTACTCTATTTTCTGATCTATGTTATAACGTTTTCTCATCACAAACACACCTGGAGTTGTGTTTTGTTTCATTCACACATTTAACACACAAACTCAAACTCAAACTCAAACACACAAAAAGGTTTAGGTGGAGTTCTTCTCTCAAACAGAAAACACTGTTCATTTCAGACCTAGAATTGCCAATCTCTACTGAATTAAAGGTAAAAGGAGCCGTTAACTACCTCTTCATGACATCACAAGGTGGAGCAGAGCATTTAGAGCTTTGGAGATGTAGACAGACTAATAATGAAACAAAACACAACTGCAGGTCTGTTTTTGATCAGGTAACGACATTATAACATGTCTTAAAGCTCACAAGAGTCAGTTTTGTGTAATATAGGACGTTTAAGCGATCATCATGACTGAATTGCAAAAAAAACAACCTAAAAAAAACGTTTCCCTTTGATAAAGCTTTATTGACACATCCCCGTGACAGAGGCAGCATACACATTTTTACATTTCATTATTTGCTCGCCGAGTTTAAATAAATCAAGATTCAAGACACAAAAAACAGCAAAAAGACTCACGATGCTCAACGAAAAACAACATCAAATCCTCATCGTAAGAATACAACCTTTTCCAATAATAATAATAATGCGCATTTCCATGATTTCATAAAGTCTTAAAGAGGGGGTACTTTACTTCTATGGGGTATTAACTGTAACACATCACATATTTAGATCACCATGTTACCTTTAATTGTTTTGAAAATGTTATATTCGCCGAAAAAACAACGTATTGACATGTTTTATAAGTTTCACTTTCGTTTTTGATGCTCTGAGGCCCCCCTCCCTTTGCTCTCCATGCTAAGTCACTCCCCTGTACAGTTTTGTATCATGTTTTTTGTATATTTATGGAGAATTGTCATTTGGGAGCTTGTGGGCGGAGCCTTGTACAGAATCTTACATCTAACTGTAAGCAGGGTTTGAATAGGGCCCGGGAGAGATCGTTAGATTACTCAAACATGCATGGATGAGTCTAAAATGATGAGAAAACAAAATTATAACATGGTAGAAAAAGCTAAACAAAAAAAAAAAAAAGAAACAATTGAGCATAATACCCCCTCTTTAAACTCTTTTCCATAGTCGTCGGCCTTAAGGTGCTCCATAAACTCTGCATGTTACAGGATTTCAGTAAAACTCACGTAGTGTTGCACCTTACAATACTGTTCTTATACTTTTAAATCTTTAGTACGTTTTAAAGTGGTTGTAGGCAGAGTGGCTCCAGGTCTCAGTACAGTTCATCATTTTGTTGTTGTTGTTGTTGTTGTTATTGTTTTGGCACAGGCTGAAAAAGCAAGTGAATCTCCGAGGCCAGAGCAGCATCTGTGTGGACTTACAGGACCTCTGTGAAGAAAAGAGAAGAACATTCATTCATGTATGTGCATATATTAGGCCTCCCTAGAGTTTTATTTGACTATTAACATACTTACACTATACATTGATAATTTGATTGAAAATTAACACCACTGCTACAACCATAACATGGATTGTCTTTATGGATGTGACCTTAAATTAAACATATTGTAATCAGTTCATTCACTACTACAGAGGTAGCCATTGCCTCTACAAATACTACTGTGTACTACTAAAACTACTAATACTAATCTGTACTACTAAAACTACTACTACTGCTACTATTATTTCTACTAAAACTACTACTACTATTATTACTGCTGGAATTTCTATTGGATTTTCTCTAACATCTACTATTACTGCTAAATATCGTATACGCAGCAAATATGTAATACCAAAATGTAAATGATTTGGCTCTAATTCTTTTCAGGGTGTTTAAAATATAGTCCAGAAGCCAAACGTGTTCCTCAGTCCAATATTTGCTGGCCCAATCAAGGCTAGTAGTATTGGCGGCTAATCTGCAACCAAGTTCCATATTTGGAAAGTGGGCAATGAAAGAGCCAATCAGGAGGGAGGTTGTTGAAGGAAATCGCCGCTTGGTTTGGCAGGGAGTGGACACCGACAACGTTGTCAATCAAACCTGTTGCTAACTCTAGTGGGATCTTAATTTATGGACAAAATAGTGGAATAAAAACACCAGGATCATGTAGAGCGGGTTGAAACCAACACTGGAAGGTTAAAATGACGAGTCTGACAGAAGCAGTTACAGAGAGAAGGGCAACGGTTTTTCAATAGAAAGTGAACTGGAGCCAAATCATAACCATGCTCACTTCCTGTTTGGAATGCGACAGCTGATGGGTTAGCTATGTCCAGAAATCTAAAGGTACACAGTCTAAGGTTCTACTACTGTCTCTTTATAGCCTCTTTATCATTACTCCCTGATTAGCCTTTAGCCTCTTAGCTCATTAGCGTGTTAGCACTGTTAGCTCGTACCAGTGACAGGCTGTGGTTTGAGCAGTCCTCCGCCCCCACCGCCACCGCCACCGCTCTGGTTCAGGCCCAGCAGATCGTCAAACTGGTTGTTCTGGTTGAGTCCGTCCTGATGAGACTGGACCCCGTTTAACACTGGACTCTGCGCCGCTCCAGCGCTCACCACCGGCACTGAGGCTGAGGAGGGGAGATACAGGGTCCGTCACCTGCTTGTTTCTATGGATACGTCATTGTTCTGCTTAGAATGTTCCACAGTGTGACATTAAGCAGCTCTACTTTACATTTATTCAATTACGGGTGGTTTAATGGCGCAAAAATACCTAGAAAAACAGACATTCTGACTGTGAGTGGGGTCGCCTCTCCACAGATCTGACCTGTAACTTGGCCTGGTTTGGTCAGCATGAAGATAGAACTGTTTAATGCCATACTGTGAAACATTTCTGATGATAACATCTCCATGGAGAAAAGTATTTGACAGACCCTCCAGCAGAAAAGTTACACAATTACTACTGTCAGCCTAAAAGAATACAACAATAACCGAAATATTGTGATTTCAAAACTCTGACAATGACATCGTAATAAATCGTATGAACGCCCTGCTATTTGTAACACGATGGCACATTAGTTAAGACTTTATCCTCACAGTAAAAGGGTCCTGGGTTAGATTCCCGTCAGGTCTCTGCACTGTTTACCTTTTACCTGTTTAGCTTTTCCAGACGCTCAAAGTCGTTAAACTGGAGGTGGTAAGATCTACTATTGTAGCCACAGCTGCCCTGGAGCAGACTGACGAAAGTGAGGCTGCCACACACACCACATTCATACTAGGCAATGTGGGTAAAGTGTCTTGCCTAAGGACGCAACGACAGCTTTTTGCCTCTGGCTCCCCCCTGTGGCACCTGGTGTTCCAGCAGTCTCTGATCCAAGTCCTGACCAGGCCCGGTCCTGCTGAGCTTCAGAGATGTGACGAGATCAGGCTTTGACAAGGAGGTTTCCCTGTTCACTGGCTTTCACCTTGGAGATGTATCTGTTCTGTCTGGAATGTTCCACAGTATGGCATTCATTTTATCTTCAACCCAAGATGGCGCCGCGCATGGTTGCCCTGGTGATTTGGTGCTCTTTGTTTTGTCTGTTTTTGTGCGTAAATCGTGTGTCAGCGTGCTCTTATACCCGTGAAGAGCTCCTAAACATCAGAACAACGACTTCTGCTGATCTACTGCCAGCTTTTTTAGTGCCTGCAGTAGATTTAGTTAATTTTTTGGCCAAAAAAGTGAGACGCCGCAGATGAGGAAAACGCGCAGTGGCTCTGCTGCACCTCCAGCCACGACTCCGTGAAATTGGTTAAGTTTGCGGATTACACCACCCTCATCGGGCTCATCTCGGACGGCGATGAGTCTGCCTACAGGAGGGAGGTGGACCGGCTGGTGTCCTGGTGCAGCAGCAACAACCTGGAGCTCAACGCCCAGAAGTCAGTGGAGATGATCATGGACTTCAGGAAAGTCACAGCCCCCCTGCCTCTCCTCACCCTGACAGACTCCCCCATCACCACTGTGGACTCTTTCCGCTTCCTGGGCACCTGCATCACCCACGACCTCAAGTGGGAGCCGACCATCAGCTCCCTCATCAAGAAAGCTCAGCAGAGGTTGTACTTCCTGCGGCAGCTGAGGAAAGCCAAGCTGCCAGCCCAGATGATGGTGCAGTTTTACACGGCCATCATTGAGTCCATCCTCACCTCCTCCATCACTGTGTGGTACGCTGGGGCCACTGCCAGGGACAGACAGAGACTGCAGCGCATAGTGCGCTCTGCTGAGAAGGTGATCGGCTGTAGCCTTCCATCTCTCCAGGACCTGTACGTCTCCAGGACTCGGGGGGGGGGGAGCAGGCCGGATAGCAGCTGACCCCTCTCACCCTGGACATGGACTATTCCAGCCACTTCCCTCTGGCAGAAGGCTACGGTCCATACGGACCAGAACCTCTCGCCATAAGAACAGTTTCTTCCCCTCTGCTGTTGGACTCATGAACACTTTATGAACACTTATAACACCTGTACTAAGGACACTTTATAACACCTGTACTAAGGACACTTTATAACACCTGTACTAAGATGGACACTTTATAACACCTGTACTAAGATGGACACTTTATAACACCTGTACTAAGATAGATACTTTATAACACCTGTCACCTTAAATAAGTCATGTCACGTCACTTGCTCTTTTGCACTGTCAGTTTGCACTGTTGTTCTGATGCTCTGTATATACTTGACTATTTTTATTTTTTTTATTATATATCTTAATCTTTTGCATGCTCTTACTTTATTTTTAATAGTGATACTTATTATTTTCATTATCTTTTTTTAATAGTGATATCTCTACTTTATATTATTATTATTATTATTATTATTATTATTATTATTATTATTATTATTCAGTGTTCTATGTTGCACCTCATCACCAAAGCACGTTCCTAGTCTGTGAATTGTGTTCACTGACAATGGCAATAAAAGCTTTCTGATTCTGATTCTGATTTATTAAATTACAGGTGCTTTTATTGCTGTAAAATACTGTTCCATTACCAATTTCATGCTTATAGGTGCTATATTATGCAAAACTGACTCTTGTGACCTTTAAATCATGTTCTTACCTTCTTAAAAACAGGCCTGGAGTTGTGTTTTGTTTCATTCAAACATTTGAGTAATCCTTTGTTATTAGTCTGTCTACATCTGCAAAGATCAAAATGCTCTGTTCCACCTTGTGATGTCATGAGGTGATAGGTTTCAAGTTAACAGCTACTTTTACCTTTTGTTCAGTAGAGATTCCACCAGGGCTGAAATTATCCACAGGATTCTAGTGAAGGTGTGTTTACTTTAAAAACATAGTGGAGCACTTCCTGTATTACCACATGACATCTCAAGGTGGAACAGAGTGTTTTCTGTTTGAGAGAAGAACTCAGCGTAAATCTACAGGGTTTGTGTGTTAAACATGTGTGAATGAAACAAAACACAACTCCAGGTGTGTTTGTGATGAGGAAACTACATTAGAACATACATCAGAAAGTAGTGTATGTATATGAGGTTTGCCTCTCCACAAATCTGAGCTGTAATTTGGCCTGGTGACTCACTTGGTTTTTATGAGATAGATAATGTAGCAAAATTGCATTTAAATGAACTAGAAATGATTATTATTCAGGTGCACTTTAAACTTTCACTTAAATATACATTTGGCAGGAAGATTATAATTCTATCCATGCAGGTAACTGTACTTTTACTTTTACTGCATAGATATTTTCAGTACTCTTTCCAATTGACCAAGCTATGCAACATAGATATATACACTCTGCTTGCTGTGACCCAAACTGACCAGGTCTGTGGAGAGGCGACCCCACTCACATAAAGTATTGTTAGTCGCAGAGAAGTTAAAATGTGCTCCATTAAAGAGTAAAAAGTAAAAAGTATCACTATTTTCTGATCTGTTCTAATGTTGTTTCCTCATCACAAACACACCTGGAGTTGTGTTTTGTTCCATGTTCACTGTCAAACATGTGAATGAACCAAAACACGACTCCAGGTCTGTTTTTGAGGAGGAAACAACATTCTAACATGGCTTAATCCTCACAAGAGTCCATTTTGCGTAACATAGGCCCTTTAAAGTTGAAATGAACCAACAGAAAACACATGACTTTATTCTCCTGTATTTGCCGTGGCCCAGCCTGACCTGAGTTCACGTGAGGACAGAGCAGACTCGCCTCAGACTGGACGGCGGTTTTATATTTGTTTGTCACAAAGTTTCACTCCGGTTCAGTTATAAATCTGAAGAGTCTGAGCAGAGAGTGGAGCCAGATCAAAGCTCAGGGTCCTGTTATGGAAATGTGAGGCCAGAACAGCACGATCATAAAAACAAGTGTAATATGTAATAGAAACATGTCACATACCCTGATAACATGACGACGTCATGCCAACGTTGGGCCAGCGTATGTGTGGACGTTGGGCCAACGTTGGCAGTTGACGTTGGGCCAACGTCATTTTGCTCATTGGCAAGTGGTTGGGCCAACGTCATCAAAAGACGGTTGGCTAGACGTTGGCCCAACGTCTTACCGACTATTAATTAAGCTTTTTATATACTGTATATATTGTACTACTAAAGTGCATACTTTATGGAAAGTAATCACAGGTGAACAGTGCATGTAGGTTTTGTTGCAGTATTGCAACATTTATTGATAATACTCGAATTCATGTACACACATATTATCAAAATATAATGTTCAAGGGTGGTTCTTAATTACAATGTACAAAAAATGTTACCAAAATATATTGCTGAAGGCTGATTTACAACAGAAAACTAACTACATTTCAAATGCATTAAAATGCACTACAATTCTACAAGTTTCTGTGTACCTATATAAGTAGATGGAAATAAATGTAATGAGATCAACTTCTGAATGTAAAAATAAAATACTAACAACATGTCAAAACATACCTGAACAATCATGAGAAATCATAGCACCAAAACATAGCATATTTGTATATGGTTTAGCACCATAAAAATGTATTTAAATAGTAGTACAGAGTAGAACAATACAATTAGCACCATCAATATGTAAAGCAGTATACATAAAGTGGACTCTTAAGCTTAGACTACAACAATACATTCTAATAAAGGATCCGAATCATATCAAAATAAAATACTCAAGGCTGGTTCTTATATTACAATGCACAAAAAGTTACCAAATTATATTGCTTAAGGCTGGTTTAAAACAGAAACAACTTCAAATGCATTAAAATAGTCTACAGTCAACAAATCTACAACAGTGTACATATACAAGTAGATGGAAATAAATGTAATGTAATGTAACTTCAGTATGTATAAATCAAATATAAAACCACACCTCAAAACATACCTGAACAATCATAACAATCATAAAAATTCATACCACCAAAACATAGCATAGTTGTACATTAAAGCTATGAAGAAAATGCTTAGCACCATAAAAATAAGTATTAAAAAAAATCTGATTTGTAGTACAGAGTACAACAATAGAATAACCACCACTCAATCTGTAACCCATAATAAATGCATAGCTCAATCAATATGGAAGGCACATGGACTCGGAAGTTTAGACTACAATAACACTGTACATTCTTATAAAAATCATATAAACAATGAAACAAACTAAAATTATAACACTATGACAATACTTGATTCCTAATCACCTAATGTGAAATAATCCAGCTTTTAAGTCCAAACAGTTTTATCCATTACTCCTGCGAGGAGTATTCACTCAGCGGTGTTGATGGTGCGGACTCATCTGCTGGTCCAGTGGTCACTGTTGCCTGAGCCTCTCTCCTCCTCTTCCTCCCCCCTATCTATCACTTGTGTACTTCAGCCAATTTTTGACATGTTTGTAAATGCCATGGTCTGTATCTGTGGCACACAACCGATTTTTCTTGACAGCAGCTGAAAACATTAATAATATTTATAAGGTGGTATATACTGCACTGCTAACAGATTTTTTATTCTTTTTTAAATTTAAAATAAATAGTTATGTATTATAACTTTTTAAGAATAGTAATTATTAATGTTTGCAATTTATTTAATCTTCTGTTTGTAAATATTCATCTGAAATGTGGCACAAAATCAAAGATATATATACCCTTGTTGTGGAATCAGCTCCCTGCTCATGTCAAAGAAGCTGACACAGTCTCTACATTTAAGATTAGGCTCGAAACGTTCCTCTTTGAATCAGCTTATGGTCAGGTCAGTTAGGAACAGAAACTAAACCCATAGGCCTAGTTAAGCTGCTCTAGGAGATATGTTACTGGGGAAACTATGGCAACTTGAGCACTGTCCTCTGGTTTCTCCTACTTTTTCTCCTCCTACTGTTAAGAATATTCAATTACTAGTTCATTCGTAGTCTGTTCTTTGCTATTCACATGTTGTCCCTGTCCCACTCCCCTTTTGGGGAGTGTAACTGTTTCAGATGCTGCTGTTCCAGTTTGGACCGCTGCTGCCCCCTAGTGTCGAGGACCTGGACCCCTCCTCTCCTTCCCTGTCCTGGATTAACTGTCCTTGTCCTGCTAGATTAGTAGTTTCATCTGCCTGTCCGTCCATAGGAGTGGATCTCTCCTTCACTGTGGTTCTCCTCGAGGTTTTTCGGAGTTTTTCCTTGCCGAGAAGGAGGGTCTAAGGACAGGAGATGCTGGGACAATTATCCATTTGCCTGCTTGTTGTTGGACATTCTGTATTTTTGATTTATGATTGTTTCTAATTCTGCTTTATTATCAACAATTTTGTGAAGTCCGCCGAGATAACTCTTGTTGTGATTTTGGGCTATACAAAAATAAATTGAATTGAATTGAATTGAATATGCATATACACAAATTCAAAAATAAAAATAATTGAGATGATTTAAGATGAACTGACCTTTCACAACCTTGCACAGTGCCATGGCCTGAAATCCCCGCTTGTCTCCACGGCCCATCCAGTTGAACTGGCTCACAACCTCATCTTTAAGTAGCTCCGCCATGATGCCACGCACCACGTCTCCCAATGTGCGACCTCCGATACTTGCAAGATGTTGAATCTGAAACATTGATAACAATGTATAACTTAAAAAATAGTTTAAGGGTTTAACAATAATCATAAATTAAACAAAATGTGAATTAATTTAATGGCTTTTTGCACAAAGGCCTCTACATACTTAACTGGCTAAATGTTCTTAAAGAAATTTAAATCATTACATATTTAATTTGCTTAATGTTCTCAAAGAATCTTAAATCATTATTTCATATATCGACATTCAACCATTATCAGTCAAATCAAGTGTAACAATTGTCAATATTAATGATATTTTATACAGAAATAAGTTTGTAAAATAATCTGATCTTACCACTTTCTTTTTCGTAGAAGAATCTTCAATTGCTTCCTCAAGCAGATCCACATCCCTCATGGATGAAGATGGCATCTTAACATTTTGTGGCAATTCAACCAATTCTCCTTTTGCATCTAACATTTTCATTATAAGCTCTACTTTCGAATCGGTTCGTTTTTGAAGAATTTTCAGCTCCTCAATCCCCATCAATACAGCCCTTTCAAATGCTGAAATGAATAAAACAATATATTAATAATAGCAGAAATATTATATATTATAATATTCTTCTTCTTTTTAATTATTGTTAAAAATAAGTTCATTTACAATCTTAATTTTTCCTGCTTGTAACTAGTAATACTTCCATGTAGCAGTATCAAAGCTGAAGCTTCTTCTGGATGCAACATGCCGGTCGGTGTATCTCGTGGATGAGAAATCAGAGCTTCTTGAAACGGACCGTGCCACAGGGCTTACAGCGTCAGTCTGTCTCTCTGGAGTAGAAGCAGCAGGCGTGGATGTACAGCGTTGTTGACCTATTCTTTCTTGTCTGTATGAGTATATCTTCAAAACTTTGGTGAATTCAAAAAGTGTGCTTGCGAGAAAGATGGCGACTTGATCCAGAATGCATCTCTTCATCCGGGGATGAGTACTCAAGTAGCATGTATCAAGAATACATCCACGGGAAATAGCAAATTGAAACGCGGCGCATAAAGGCTGCATTTATGAATATTCTATGAAATAATATCTTTGTAAAATTAATTAAATTATATTGATGCATTGGCATTTAAAATGGTGTATATTTCATGCATTTAATATATCCATAATAATAATGACATAATTTTCATTACAAACGTCGGCTCGACGGTCGCGCCAACGTCGTTAACCTGTGTCAGATATGACGGAATACCGAAGAATCGCGACCTTCAAATAACGTCGGTTCGACGTTGCGTATTGTTCGTTGGCTGCACGACGTCGCGTAGACGTCGGCTCGATGTCAAAGATTATACGCCGGCAACGCCGACGTCGGCAAGACGGATCAATGTTTTCAGGGTAGGCCGGGTTCACAATAGTCCTGGTTTAGTCCTGGTTTAGTCCTGGTTTAGTCCTGATGTAAACCAGTTCTAGTCTAGTCTTAGTTTGTTTGTTTTTTATATTCATTCATTTATTTTATATTATACAGACAATTTCATTTTAATGACATGAGCGGTGGAAGGTAACGAAGTACAAAAGTAGTAGTACAATACTTAAGTACAAATTTTAGGTATCTGTACTTTGCTTAAGTAAATTTTATGGTGGATGCTTTTTTACTTTTACCTTTATCAAAATCACTACATTTCATTCTTTAATTGTTCTAAAACTCTATGCAAAATACTTTTACTTTCTATTCTTAAAGT
This sequence comes from Taenioides sp. WSHXM2023, assembly GCA_029959045.1. NCBI lineage: Eukaryota > Metazoa > Chordata > Actinopteri > Gobiiformes > Gobiidae > Taenioides > Taenioides sp. WSHXM2023. Next base: position 4,143,415 of record CM057097.1, read on the forward strand.
ACATCTTTAAACAGGTACTTTAATACTTTAACTTAAGTAGATTTTGTCATGTGATAATTTTACTTGAGCCTCTGTATCTGTACTTTTACTCTTGTTATTTTGTTTTAATGATACCAGCGGTGGAAGGTAGCCAAGTACAAAAGGAATACAATAGTTAAGAAAAAAATGTTAATTTATGTCAGTTTTACAGTGGATACTTTTTACTTTTGCTTGTCTACATTTGAGAGCATGTATCTGTACTTTCTACTCCACTACAAAAAGTACTTTTCTTTACAGTGTGAGACCTGCTCAAATGGCTGAGATTTATTTTTAACACATTTCATTTGAGTTAACGTCCCAACTTTACGCAAACCAAACACGCAAAAACACAAAAACAGGTAGAAAAATTAAGAAATCAGTTGAATGACTTAAATTCAGTCAAATTCTTTACCAAAAGCATTACATTTCATCCTTAAACTGTTCCAAAAATCTCTGCAAAATACTTTTACTTTTCACTCTTAAAGTACATTTTTAAACAGGTACTTTAATACTTTTACTTAAGTAGATTTTCGCATGTGATACTTTTACTTGGGCCTCTGTATCTGTACTTTTACTTAAGTAACAAAACTGAGTATTTCATCCAACAATGAATGATACTAATGGGAACTGGGATTATCTCTTTACTGTTATTGTGTCAGAAGAATGAAGTAGTTAAAGTATTATTGTTTATCGTTATATTTCTCTGTAGTAAAATATTGTACTTCAAAATTTGTTATCATGACAGGCCTAGTGTACAGGTCACTGCAAACTAATACTTATACTACGACTAAAAGTATTTGGGAAAAAAAAAAAAAAAAGAAAGAAATAGACAAATATTGACACGTATTTGCAACCAACACTAAGACTATTACGACAATAAAACCCACGATTTATCTGTTATTTTTTAATGGTGACATTTTGATGACTTTTGCCCAGTGGTGGAAGGTAACAAAGTACAAAAGTAAAAGTATGGCAAAATGAGAAATTCAATTTGTCAACTGGACAAAAGTTTATTTGGTCGAATACGTTTCACAGCTCATCCAAGTTGCTCCTAATAAGGCACTGCCTTATAAGGCAGTGTTATATAAGACAGTGTCTTATATAACACAGTGTCTTATATAACACTGCCTTATAAGGCAGTGTTACTCCAGGTTGCCATGGCATGAGTCCTGAGAGTTCTAGAATCCAGTGAAAGTCTCTGCGAGCCAAACACTTTCAAGCTCATTCTCACTGAGACACTGGTTGGAGACACACACTCTCGAGAGCTCAGAGCACTTTTTGTCCTACAGTTGTTGTTGGACCCAGGTTTGATTATAGTACAACTATGTCATCTTGGGACAACTATGAGAGGCCTGTTGCAGCAGGTAGATACACAAGAACCCCACAGAAAGCACTCAAGACACATCTCCAAAACAACCCTTTCTAGTGACTCTTAATCCCCTTTTTTGTGGAAATATTTAGGTTTTAATGTAAGAAACAATCACCCGCTTGTGTACACGTACATGTAGTAGTAGTTGTAGTAGTAGTAGGGTGTACTAAGTGATTTTAAAGGTAACAGTGGTAGTTTGCAACTGGGCAACAACAATGCAAGAACCAGCAAAGAAAACCCTGTCGAACTGTCCAGTGCATTTGACCCTGATGAGGTTTTGTCTTGTCTTTCTTCTCTAGCACCTCAGCACAGGTCAGAGGTCACCATTGGGCACACCCTGCTGGGTGTGACCCACACTTACTTGGTCCAGGAGTGGCTTGGTGAGGGCTGCTACGGCCGCGTAGCCAAGTGCCAGGCCAAGGACACTAACCAGACTGTGGCTGTGAAGGTCCTCAAATATCAGCAGTTCAAATACATGAACCACGAGGTGAGTCATGTTTGTCATGTTAAAGCGGCTGCTCAGACAGAGTCACACATACTTCTGCCCTGATTCTAAGGGATTTTGTTTGCAAAGATTTGATTTTGTATTGTCAGAGGTGGTAGTGTCCAGGTAGTGACTTCTGGATCAGTATTATTTGATGCATTTAATATTATGCTCTTTGACTTCACAGTTGTAACTCAAATGTTTGTGTCCTTAGCTGTCCATGTTGGAGGAGCTCCGTGTGCTGGACCCCGTGCGCACTAATATAGTGCACTTTGTGGAGTACTTTAACTTCATGGGCCTGCATTGCCTGGCATTTGAAAACCTCCAAGTGGACCTGTTTTCTTTCATGGAAAACAGGAACTATGTACCACTCCAGCTCAATGAGATCCGGCCTATTGCCCACCAGGTACTGAAGGATTCACCACAAATATTATGTTGCAATATAAAGGCCCTGCACCAAATGTGGACTGTTTCTAACAGATCTAGTTCACATTAAACTGTTAGGCTCACTTCATCACTTTTTCACATATTTCTTACATCACAATTCTTGACTAAGTTTAACCAGATTTTTGGACTTTTTATCGATTCAAATCACACAACTTTTCCCTCTTGTGTGTCTGCAGTTGTTGGTGGCTTTAGACGCGCTCAAAGGGCTCGGTATCCTGCACACGGATATTAAACCTGATAATGTCATGTTCATCAACCTGGAGGAACAGCCTTTAAGGCTCAAGTTAATTGATTTTGGACAGGCCAGGAGGGCCTCCCAAGTCCAGCTGGGGACCAGACTCCAGCCGTGTGGATACAGGTACGAGGACACTCACACTAATATCACCGGGAACATAGTGGGCACATTTTCATTTTCAGCAGCATTATTTCAGCTGCATAATGTCTCCTTTAAAACGTGACCATAGACCAGGAATAAACCAGGACTAAATCAGAACTAAATCAGGACTAAACCAGGACTAAACCAGGACTAAATCAGGACTGAACCAGAACTTAATCAGAACTAAACCAGTACTAAACCAGGACTTAACCAGGACCGAATCTCTAACTTGGTGTTTGTTTTCCAGAGCTCCCGAGGTCACACTTGGTCTCCCGTACACTGAGGCCATAGATGTGTGGGGGCTTGGCTGCCTCTTAGCCTTTCTGTATCTCGCTGATAACCTGTTCCCGGTGAACTGTGAATATCAAGCGGTGAAGCGCCTGGTGGCTTTACTGGGCGTGCCCCCAGACCACCTGCTACAGACTGGACGCTACAGCACAGACTTCTTCACCCAAGACCAGTCTTCTAATGGCGCAGCATGGAGACTTCTGGTACTTATTCAGTTTGTTTGTTGTGAATATTACATGGTTTTGCTTTGAAATGTCCAAAACTAACCTTATAATTTCACTCACACACTTGTCAATGTATAGACTTCATGGGAATATGCTGTAAAAACCCAAATCCTCGCTCAAGAGGAGCACACCTACTATGAGGTCCCCAGCTGCCTGGACGGCCTAGTCAGTGTAAGTGTCCACCACTGACCAACATAATGATGTCATAATGCACATGTGTATTTCACCCAGTCTAATCACTGTTTGTTTTGACATCTACAGACCCCTCCTGAAAACTCCACCGCCAAAGTGGAGGACAGGAAGGCCTTCATTGACCTCCTGAAGGGGCTGCTGTGTATGACTGGAGACCAAAGACTGACTCCCAGCCAGGCCCTCCAGCACAGCTTCATTACTATGTGTCATCTGAGAGACACACAACTCCAGGGATAGTAAGTCTACACATCTCAACCACACAATCATGTAAAGACTCAAGGAGTGTGTGTTGACTCATTTGTGTGTGTGTTTTTTAGCTTGACGATCTCAGAGGAGCTGATGTCCATCTGTCCAGCAGTGGACTCCTCTTCCCGTCCCCTGGAGGATCAAACGTGTGTCTCCAATGTTAAAGCTGAAGTCCAGACAGACGCTCATGAATCAGCAACGTCTATTGGCCGAGACTCTGGCGTCTGGTCCCTTTGTGGACAACAGTCTTCTGCTGGTTTACTTACAGCGCCCCCCAGCTGCAGGGATGAGCTTGAGCCCTTTCGCTGTTCACACAGCAATGACCTCATAGTCCTCCCCAAATCAGAAGACAACCATCTGACCACGGGACAGGACACGGACACTGCTCCAGTGGCCAAATCTGTGAAGCACTCTCCTTTCCAGAGGATTCGTAGAATCCTACGGAGAGTCAGAGATGCTTTGTGTTGCTGTGTGCGTCCACAAGAAGACAGTGTTCCTCTATTTTAATTGTGAATAAATGTATTATTATCACTGCATTCACTTGTTCTGGTCTCATTTGGACTTTGACAGATGTTACAGACATAATAAATATGTGAATTGGTCTCCATTAAGTAGAATCACAAGTGGGAAAAATGCTATAGTACTCGAGTAAAGGATAGAATGAAAAATATGTATTTTTAAAAGTCTTCGGGTACACTAGAAATCATATTTTTATAGTCAGTTACTAAAGTTGCAGCCCTTGTCAGCATAAAATACTTGAGTGGATAAGATGACTTAACATATTTCAGTACGGTGCTGACATTTGTAAGAGAAAAGAGCTTTTCAGGATTTGTTGAAAAGACGTATAAAGTCAGTCAGTAGTTGCAAGTGGGCCCAAACCAGTCCATCTCCCTGAAAAGAACAGAACTGCAGACAATGTGATCCTAAATATCTTTGTGACTTTTTTATACACCACAAATTCTTAGGTTTGGTGCTTTTATTTATTTTAACTTGATTTAACTAATAAATTTTCATTTAGTCATATTTCAGTACTATAAGAATAAATATCCTTTAATCAAATTTGAGCCCAATCATCCAGTGCTGGTTTAATGCACATTATCCATATTTTTTTTAACAATAATGATTTTGTAACCCAAACAGGGGCCACTTAAAACACGGGTAAGAACTGCAGGTGGTGGGTAAAATGAGGAACTGAGACCCATATACACTGACAGTTATTGTTAAAACGGGCTACGACCAGATTTAAATATGCCTAGGGCTGGCTGGTTGCGGCCGCACCCGGTGTGGGCAGTAAACACAAGGAGGCAGAGCACCCACTGGAGCTTCGTGAAACACACACACACACACACACAGACACACACACACACACAAACTAATAAACCTAAAAAGGTTAACCAAAAAACGTGCAAGGTGAGGACGTGCAAAATATACCACAAACACGAGGAGTGATGAGCCCAAAGCAAATGGGGCGACCGCGCTGCACCAGGCCCTAGAGGAACACACAATCAGTTTAAAACAAAGCACAGGGCAAAAGCTAGCCACACAGATACACTAGGGTCACTACGTAGGGCTAGAACTAACTTATTTAACCCAAACAAACAGCAGTGGACAGCGGCGTCTATAAGACAAACATTTTGTTAGTGATAGCATGCACCCCTTTTAAAATTACATTTAGGACGCTACCTACAACAGAAGCTTGTCAGGGGGCATAGGAAGCACGCGACACAGGCGACAGGCTGTTAACCGCATCTAAAAACACATAATACCGCCAACGCACAAACAAACAAATTACCCACAGATAAAAACAAATATTCTTACAGTAGTGGCACCTATCAGGCGGCTATTGTCTTAGCGCAAGGGTGAAACCAGGGAGCAGCTTACCTATACTTCTTCTTCTTTTTGTTTTACGGCGGTTGGCAACCAACTTGAAGGAGCATTACCGCCACTTACTGGTCCAGAGTATGGGACATAGTGTGAGCTCACAATCTAATGCTTTGTGTAAAAAAAAAAAAAAAGGCACTAAATAAATTCTAATACTGAATACACCTACAGCAACTACTAACCAACTCACCAATACTAACTATATCCTAACATACAGCCCTGTCTCTTTTAAAAAGGACACTAGTAACCCTACCTGTGCTCTATTACAACACCCCGAAATACTCTTCAGTGTGAACTCATGAACCCCCAGCTCCCTCCCCTGAAAACATTGATCCGTCTTGCCGACGTCGGCGTTGCCGACGTATAATCTTAGACGTCGAGCCGACGTCTACACGACGCAACGCAACGTCGAACCGACGTTGTTTGAAGTTCGCGATTTTTCGGTATTCCGTCATATCTGACACAGGTTAACGACGTTGGCGCGACCGTCGAGCCGACGTTTGTAATGACAATTTGTTTCAATAGAGCTCCGGGAGATGACGTCACGCTATCCCAGCATGCACCACCGGGCGCCATCTTGGCAGGAATTATTGTAAACAAACTAACTAACTAGCCTACAAAACTTCCAGCTTACAACGATGGTAGACTCATGCTGTGCCCCTGGATGTACAAACCACCGAGGACAAGTTAAAGATAAAGCCTTTTATCGCATTCCCAAAGATCCAGCTCGGAGGGGAAAATGGATTTCTGCGATAAAACGGGCAAGAAGCGCGCTGAAGAAAACCGAGCGTTGGAACCCGTCACCTAATGGATTTCGCTTGTGCAGTGACCATTTCATATCAGGTAATTTCACGTAAACATTATACATTTCATATTATCTTAAATGGTGCTGATAGTTATTGTTTTGGACAATAAATATCACCGACTAAACTGGGTGGATTGTATTTCAGTCGGACGAGCCGAAACGTCCTCAACCTAATCTACCAACCCAGTCTAGTTGGCGATATAAACCTCACTGCGGTGGTTAATGTCCAGACCTAAAAACGTATTAGCTAATGGGTTGCATTCATGTGACATCACAACATTTTAAACTGCCTATATCATTGAATAGTGAATATTTTTTCTCAGTGTAATCTTAGTGGTTTCTTTACTTAACGTTACTTATTTTGTGTCCTAGGTAAAAAGAGTGACAACCCGCTTTCACCTGACTACATCCCATCGGTTTTCAAGCATGTGCCGTCACCCGTGAAAAGTGCTAGATTACTCACTGAATATTGACTAATTATCCATTTTCCAACTGGATTTTGTCCCACGTGGTTTATCGGCTTGTATTTGAAATTCACTTTAGATATATTGTCTAAGATTTGGGTTCGTAATTTTGGTTGTTATTTTGTTAGTAATTCCATCCAGTGCTGGCACACGCACGGTGTATGCATAGTTAGGGTGTGTTTAGTTGATAAAAGTATACAAATATGCTATGTTTTGGTGCTATGATTTCTCATGATTGTTCAGGTATGTTTTGACATGTTGGTAGTATTTTATTTTTACATTCAGAAGTTGATCTCATTACATTTATTTCCATCTACTTATATAGGTACACAGAAACTTGTAGTGCATTTTAATGCATTTGAAATGTAGTTAACTTTTTCTGTTGTAAATCAGCCTTCAGCAATATATTTTGGTAACATTTTTTGTACATTGTAATTAAGAACCACCCTTGAACATTATATTTTGATAATATGTGTGTACATGAATTCAAGTATTATCAATAAATGTTGCAATACTGCAACAAAACCTACATGCACTGTCCACCTGTGATTACTTTCCATAAAGTATGCAATTTAGTAGTACAATATATACAGTATATAAAAAGCCTAATTAATAGTTGGGTAGACGTTGGGCCAACGTCTATCCAACCATCTTTTGATGACGTTGGCCCAACCACTTGCCAATGAGCAAAATGACGTCGGCCCAACGTCAACTGCTAACGTTGGCCCAACGTCAACTGCCAACGTCTAGCCAACCGTCTTTTGATGACGTTGGCCCAACCACTTGCCAATGAGCAAAATGACGTTGGCCCAACGTCAACTGCCAACGTTGGGCCAACGTCAACTACCAACGTTGGCCCAACGTCCACACATACGTTGGCCCGACGTAGGGCCAACGTCTGAAACTGACCTATTGAATGTTGGCAAGACGTTGGACCAACGTCTATCCAACCGTCTTTTGATGACATTGGCCCAACCACTTGCCAATGAGCAAAATGACGTCGGCCCAACGTCAACTGCCAACGTTGGCCCAACGTATACACATACGTTGGGCCAACGTTGGCATGACGTCGTCATGTTATCAGGGTCAACCCTTCCCTCAGATTCTCCCTTTGCAAACTGTAGTCCCTACACCTTAAAAGCACATGCTCCACTGTCTCCTCTTCCTGACCACATTCACACCACCCTGTCCCATGTTTTCCTATCATGTGTAGTGTCTTGTTAAGCTTACAATGCCCCAAACTAAGTCTTGTGATCACTGTCTCTTCTCTCCTATGGCCCCCCTGCACTCTGGACCCTGAAACCATGTTCTGAATGTGATATAAATGTCTCCCTTTCTGTCCAGTGTCCCACTCCCTTTGCCACTCCTGATTTAATTGCCTCCACACCATACATTTTGCCTCAGCTTTGCTACTTTTAACCCTCATTTCCACACTTCCTTTTTTAAGAGCGTCTTTTGCCAGTCTGTCCACTTTTTCATTCCCACTGATGCCAACATGTGCTGGTACCCACAAAAACTGAACGTGACCCCCTCCCTGATGAATTCTGAGAATAGTTACAAGGATGTCATAGAGAATATCCTGCTGAGTCGAATGAAATGACCTAATGCTTGTCAGAACTGAAGGAGAGTTGCAGCCCACCGTAGTGCCACCAAAATTGCCACCATCTCCACAGTGTAAACCCCCAACCCATCTGAAGTATGCCTATTAATGCCAATCTTTCTTGCTGGAACTGAAATCCCAAAACCTGTCATTCCTGTGTCTGGATCCTTAGAACCATCTGTGAATATACAAACACAATCAGCATACCTAAGCTGCACACAATAGTTAAAGGCCACGACAAGATCTACTTTTCTATCCCTTTTTTGGTCTAAAAGGTACCAGTCGACCACAGGACACACTAGTAACTAGGGCGGCACATCTGGGTACACCACTGCTGGACAGATCTGCAGACCATCAATATGGCAGTCCATTGCCAGCTGGTTCCCTACCTTCCCAAAGTGGGCTTTTCCGCTCTTCCCATACTCCCAGCAGTCCACAAGCACTTGTTTTGTAGGGTGTGACTCACTGTGACTTCTGAGATGAACCCAATAGTTTGCCATGATTTGTTTTCTCCTCAGTTCTAATGGCATTTCTCCCATCTCCACCTGCAAAGCATTCACTGTGGACGTTTTAAAAGCACCGCAACACACTCTGAGAGCCTGTGCTTGAATGACATCTAACTTTTTCAGCAGAGAAGGAGCAGCTGATCCATAGGCTACACACCCATAATCTGTCACAGATTTAATCAGCGCCTGGTACAGTCTCTTTAAAGCTGAGCAGCTCGCTCCCCACTCCCTTCCTGCCAAACATCTCATCACATTAATCACTTTTTTACATTTTCCTTCAATCCTGTCAATATGATCTTTCCATGTCAGACGTGAGTCAAACATTACACCCAAAAATTTGAAAGAGCTGACTCTCTCAATTTCCTGTCCGTAGATCTGCAGTTTTAAGTTTTCACTCACTTTCCTTCTCGTAAAGAACACTGTTTTTGTTTTTTTCCACTGAAAATCGAAACCCCCAGTCATACCCCCACTCAACCACATCATTGACAGCTTCTTGAGCCTTAACCAATAACTGATCAAGGTTTCTCCCTCTCTTCCATAACGCACCGTCATCTGCAAAAAGGGACCGACCAATACCAACTGGGACAGCAGAAAAGACATCATTAATCATGATAATTAAGAGCAACGGACTAATACAACTTCCCTGTGGAGTACCATTCTCAACTGTATAGTGGCTGGACAAGGCTGACCCGATCCGAACCTGGATCTGCCTACCAAAAAGAAAGTCTTTGATCCAATTAAAGGCTCTGGCACCAACCTCTAGTTTGTGCAATTTAATTAAAAGGCCCTCCTTCCACATCATGTCATATGCCTTTTCTATGTCAAAGAACAGTGCAATTACTGACTCCTTGTTTGCCTGCGCTTTCCTGACTTCATTCTCCAGCCTGCTAATAGAGTCTGTGGTGTTTCTTGCTCTCCTAAACCCACTCTGGAAACTGGCTAACATTCCTCTTCTTTCAAGGTCAAATGACATCCTTTCTGTGATCACGCGTTCCATTATTTTGCACAGATTTGATGTAAGAGCTATTGGACGATAACTATTTGGCTTAGATGGATCTTTCCCTGGTTTCCTTATTGGGATGATTATGGCCGCCTTCCATGCAGATGGGAGCTTTCCCTCTATCCAGACTCTGTTATACAATGCCAGCAGCTTTGTGAGTGCTCTATTCCCCAAGTTCTTCAACATCAAATAGCAGATCTGATCCTTTACGGGAGATGTTGGCTTTGACCATCTAAGTGCTCTACTCATCTCTGCCATTGTAAACAGTGCATCTAAATGATGATCTGTGGCTACCTTTCTTGCTAGTGTTTCAGGATACTGAGCCATTGTTAGTGCTTTCCTCATTTTAGCCACCTCTGACAGGTTTTCAGAGCTGTGGACCATGGCAAAACTTTTGGCCATGACGTCCGCTTTCTCACTGTCAGAGACTGCAGCCCCCTGTTCTGGAATTAAAACAGGATAGTCCCACTCCCGCCTGTCTCCTCCCATTCTCTTTATCATTCCCCAGATTTCTCCCACAGGAGTGGTTCTTCCTATTCTTGAACAGAATGCTCTCCAGCTCGCCCTCTTTGCCTGTCTCACAGTTCTTCTCACAACTGCCTGTGCCTTTTTATATTGAATAAGATGTTGCATGTTATGGGTTCTTTTAAGTAATCTGAATGCTCTGTTTCTGTCTTTGACAGCTTCCTGACACTCGTTTGTCCACCAGGGTACTAGTACTCTACTATGTGCAGATTTGCTAATAGGTATAGACCTCTCAGCAGCAATCAATAATGCCTGTGTCAACTGACCGTTCATGATGTCAATGGTATCAGAGGTATCGACACTAGCAGTAGCTTCTCACACAATCTCTGGAATTTATCCCAGTCCGCTCTCCGGAAAACCCATTTCTGTATCCCTTCCCTGGGAGAACTCTGCGATTTCTTTCCAATCGAACACAAGATTGGGTAACGGTCACTACCCAAAGTAGTGCCATTTCTGACAGTCCACCGACTGACTCCTGCAAACACACTAGACACCAAGGTTAAATCTAACACAGACTCTGTACCATTTGTCACATTAAACCTGGTTCCGCTCCCATCATTGAGGCACACTAGATCTTGCTCCTCCATCAAATCCTCAATGACCCTGCCATTGCAGTCAGTATGCAGGCATCCCCAAGCTGTGCTGTGGGCATTAAAATCCCCACACCAAATGACTCTACGATTATTTTGTCCTTGAACACAACCTAGACTCTGTAACTCTAACCTGTTACATGGATTATAGTAGTTTATGATAGTAGTTTACTCTTCATTATTCCAAATTTCCACTGTTATGTACTCCTGACCATCCCCCTTACCTAATATCCTGTATGAAATGTCTTGTTTTATGAACGTGGCACACCCTCCTCCTCCACCATGGTCCCTGTCGTTTCTAATAACCGAATATCCATAGATCTGAAAATCAAGAGAAGGTTTAAGCCAGGTCTCCTGGACACAAATCACATCAGGCAACACTGTAAATTCTTTAATGAAATGTTTAAACTCCTGGCCATTGGCCAACAAACTCCTTGCATTCCATTGAAGAATAAGCACCATTACGAAAAACAACATCATGATTCCTGACTTGACTGATTAGCGAGGTTCTCCCTCACTTCTTCCCATGTCAGTCCAGCGAATCCTAGATGATTGGCTGCTGCCTTTACTATAAGCTGAATTTTCTCATTTTTTGATTTGATCTCTGCTGTACTGTTGATTACCCCGGCAATAAAAGTCACTAACGCCATTTTGTCAATGAAAATACCAGTATTCTCCGGCTGCGAAGGTACTATCTGCACATTTGGTGGTCCCTGCCTGCTCATCACATTGTTCTGGACATTACTCTGAACATTCTCTCTGGTCACTCTCACTGCTTCAGCATAAGAGATCTTCCTCTCAACCCTCACTTTCTGAACCTGTTGCTCCTTTTTCATGACTTCACAGCCAGCATACGCCACACTGTGATCCCCCCCACAGCTACAACACTTGGGTTGTACGCCTGTTCCACAATTCCCATATTCGTGATCACCGCCACACCTAGCACATCTTCTCTTTTGACTGCAATTCTTTGCCATATGGCCAAACCGTTGGCAGTTATAACACCTCAATGGCTTTGGTATATAAGCTCTGACGGGATAACTCAAAAACCCCAAAAATACTTTCCTGGGCAAGTTTTCCTCCTGAAACTGAATTACAATGGTTTCACTGTCCCTTTTGACACCGTCTTTGGTAGAAGTCATTCTTACTCGATTTGTCACTTTCCCTCCTTTAATGTGCTTCTTTAGCTCCTCCATTCCCACACTGACAGGAACCCCTGTAATATCTCCCTTACTCCCACCACTTCTCTGAGCTCCTACTCCCTGTGCTTTCAACTTTGAATTTCATGTCAAGTGCTTTTTTAAGCTGATCTTCATTTGCACAGTGAACAAGAAGGTTTCCATCACCAAGAACTTTCGCTGACACTATATCTCCCAACTTGTTAGCTAGATCTGTGGTCAAAGTAAATGGACTGATTCTCTTAATGTTGACTTGAGTCTTTTCATTGAATCTCACAATAACAATTAACTTGTCTGTTCTTTGTCTCTCACTCGACATAAACAACTCACTGTCACTATCAGATTCTCCACTACTGTCATTTCTCACCCTCTTCTTGTGTTTAGCTTGCATGTTGTTGACATTCCTCTGCTGCCCTGGTGTACCTTCATCCTCCGCTTCAAGATCAATCATGTCCCCCCAACTGCCCAGCTCTGACCCACTCACGGAACAGTCGTGCTCAACCGCCGGTACAGGACGATCAATTAACAGATTTGAATTTCCTACAGTTTTCCGATTGTAGTTTCTACCAGCCGATGACGCCGCCATACTTCCGCCACCATCTCCTCATCTCCTCACCTCGCACACAAATTGTCCAATTTGTGTGCCTGTGCGGTCTAGCGCCTGGCAGAGTAATCATGTAGTACTCGTCCATAAAATTAGGTGGCAGCAGCAGGTAGTTAATTGCCCTGTGCTTGGAGACAAGCGAATTAGTGACGCATGGATGCAGCTACAGGTGTGGATAGCGGGACGACGGTGAAAGTGATGGATAAGTTTTTGAAGAGGAAAAATGCTGACTCTGAACTGGACCCTGGACAAAATCCAGACCCAGATAAAGGCCCTAGTATGAGTGGAGGTCAAAAGAAAGCAAAGACGCTAACATCGAGCAAAGTTTCTGGCGTGAGGCAATACAATGAGAGCTATCTTTCATTTGGATTTTCTTTTACCGGAGATGCAACTGCACCGACTCCATTGTGCTTGGTATGTGGTGAAAAGCTCTCCAACAGTGCAATGGTCCCGAGTAAGCTCAAACGCCATCTCCAAACGAAACACCCATCACTTCAAAACAAAAATTTAGAATATTTTTTTCGCCTGCGTGAACACACAGAGAAACAGGCAACTTCCATGAGAAAAACCGCAAAGGTAAACGAGAGAGCCCTTAAAGCTAGCTACCACGTCGCTGAACTTGTGGCTAAATCAAAAACATCTCACACTGTAGCAGAGCAATTAATACTTCCCGCCTGCAAAGCCATTGTAAATGAGATGCTCGGACCCGAAGCCGCTAGAGAAATAGCCAAAGTCCCTCTCTCAGATAACACAATTTCCAGACGTATCGATGAAATGTCTGCAGACATCAAAAGTGTGGTCTTGGACAAGATCCGTATCAGTAATAAATTTTGCGCTGCAAGTTGATGAGTCTACGGATATAAGTGGACATGCTCAACTCTTGGCCAATGTGCGTTTTGTGGATGAAGACACAATCAGAGAAAACTTTCTATTTTGCAAGGCTTTGCCAGAAAAAACAACAGGAGAGGAAATTTTTCGGGTCATATCAGAATATCTGGAAAAAGGAGGACTTAAGTGGGAAAACTGCACAAGTGTCTGCACTGATGGAGCTGCAGCCATGGTCGGGCGCACCAAGGGCTTCATAAGCAGAGTGAAGGAAAAAAACCCAGATGTGATCATTACACACTGTTTTTTACACCGCGAAGCCCTCGTAGCCAAGACTTTACCAGCAGACTTAGTTCCTGTGTTGGATGATGTTGTGCGCATGGTAAACTTTGTGAAGTCACGACCTGTGAAAAGTCGCTTATTTGCGGCTTTGTGTGTAAAGCCCCATCGGACGTACGATAGTTGTCGCGCGGCAAGGTGCTCGCCCGGGTGTATGAGCTTCGAGAGGAACTTAAAGTGTTTCTGACAAAGGAGAAGTCGGATTACGCAGAACTGTTTGCAAGTGATGAGTGGTGTGCAAGGGTGGCATACCTGGCAGATATTTTTCAACATCTGAGTGAACTGAACACACGAATGCAAGGCCGAAATGAAAACCTGCTTACAAGTGCAGATAAAATAAATGGATTCCGTTCAAAGGTGCAACTCTGGCAGCAACATGTGGAAAGTGGCAATCTTGAAATGTTCCCACTCACCAATCAATGGCAAGATGTTAATACTGCTGCACTGTGTGAGATAATAGTTAAACATTTGAAAACTCTTGAGGAGAAGATGTCATTCTATTTCTCTTCAGCCTCCACAGAGTGCCTTGACTGGGTTAGGGATCCATTCAGCTCAGCATCAGCTGTTGGGAAGGATATGACTTTACGGGAGCAGGAGGAACTAACTGAACTGAGACAAGATCGTGGTCTCAAGCTACGCTTTCTTGATCTATCTTTGGACAGTTTTTGGTTGGCAGCTTCCAAGGAGTTCCCCATGCTAGCCAACAAAGCTGTTTTGACATTGCTCCCATTTTCAACAACATATCTGTGTGAGGTGAGCTTTTCAACCCTGACTGCTGTAAAAACCAAAAACAGGGAAAGACTGAGAACTGTGGATGAAGAGCTTCGTGTGTGTCTGTCATCGATTCCTGCCAGGATATCAGCTCTGTGTTCATCCAAACAAGCCCAGGTTTCACACTGAGTGAGTATAAATATGAAAGATTATAAAATACTTTTTTCTTTGTGTTTATTTGACTCCTATTCAAGACGTTATAATATTATGTCATTCTTCAATGTTAAAAAGCTTATATTAACAATATAGCACTTATATTGTTATTATAGGCTTTTTTTCCCGACATTTTCAGCTGGTGGTGTGCCGCGGCATTTTTTCAATGAAAGAAATGTGCCTTGGCTCAAAAAAGGTTGAAAAACACTGGATTAGACCAGTGGCAACAGAAATAAATGAAAGGTCCTACAATCCACAGACCTGACTCTTTTGAGCTTTAGACCATGTTAGAATGTCGATACCTCATCAAAAACACACCTGGAGTTGTGTTTTCTGTTTGAGAGAAGAACTAAATAAGCCTAAATATGCAGGGTTTGTGTGTGAAACATGTGTGAATGAAACTTAAACGTTTATCATTTTACTTGGTTGGATACATATAAACATACAAACATACAAACATACATAGACGTAATTTCTTAACTGTTACCTAGCAACCATAATGTCAACAAGGGCTAAAACCTAAATCTAAATTACACAACAGGTATGAATAACCTAATAAAAATAAATGACTTCACCTTTATTTTGTTAAATCAATGTTTAAACTATCAGAAAAAGTCCTTCCTTGTGCGTAAATGTTCTCTGCATTTTGATGGACTTTTCTGCGTTGAAGACATAAAGAAGGATTTTGTTTTAGAATTCTCACTACTTCCATTTTTTTGTACTTTTCTTCTCAAGTTTCTTTTCCACAAATTGCAACTTAACTGATGTAAAACTATGACAAATATTGACCACAGATACTATCCACCAAACCAAGTCAGAATTAGAAAAACATGAAAACCTGTCCTATGCACTTTAAAAAGCCCGTATTACTCTATTTCTGATCTATGTTATAACGTTTTCTCATCACAAACACACCTGGAGTTGTGTTTTGTTTCATTCACACATTTAACACACAAACTCAAACTCAAACTCAAACACACAAAAAGGTTTAGGTGGAGTTCTTCTCTCAAACAGAAAACACTGTTCATTTCAGACCTAGAATTGCCAATCTCTACTGAATTAAAGGTAAAAGGAGCCGTTAACTACCTCTTCATGACATCACAAGGTGGAGCAGAGCATTTAGAGCTTTGGAGATGTAGACAGACTAATAATGAAACAAAACACAACTGCAGGTCTGTTTTTGATCAGGTAACGACATTATAACATGTCTTAAAGCTCACAAGAGTCAGTTTTGTGTAATATAGGACGTTTAAGCGATCATCATGACTGAATTGCAAAAAAAACAACCTAAAAAAAACGTTTCCCTTTGATAAAGCTTTATTGACACATCCCCGTGACAGAGGCAGCATACACATTTTTACATTTCATTATTTGCTCGCCGAGTTTAAATAAATCAAGATTCAAGACACAAAAAACAGCAAAAAGACTCACGATGCTCAACGAAAAACAACATCAAATCCTCATCGTAAGAATACAACCTTTTCCGATAATAATAATAATGCGCATTTCCATGATTTCATAAAGTCTTAAAGAGGGGGTACTTTACTTCTATGGGGTATTAACTGTAACACATCACATATTTAGATCACCATGTTACCTTTTATTGTTTTGAAAATGTTATATTCGCCGAAAAAACAACGTATTGACATGTTTTATAAGTTTCACTTTCGTTTTTGATGCTCTGAGGCCCCCCTCCCTTTGCTCTCCATGCTAAGTCACTCCCCTGTACAGTTTTGTATCATGTTTTTTGTATATTTATGGAGAATTGTCATTTGGGAGCTTGTGGGCGGAGCCTTGTACAGAATCTTACATCTAACTGTAAGCAGGGTTTGAATAGGGCCCGGGAGAGATCGTTAGATTACTCAAACATGCATGGATGAGTCTAAAATGATGAGAAAACAAAATTATAACATGGTAGAAAAAGCTAAAAAAAAAAAAAAAAAAGAAACAATTGAGCATAATACCCCCTCTTTAAACTCTTTTCCATAGTCGTCGGCCTTAAGGTGCTCCATAAACTCTGCATGTTACAGGATTTCAGTAAAACTCACGTAGTGTTGCACCTTACAATACTGTTCTTATACTTTTAAATCTTTAGTATGTTTTAAAGTGGTTGTAGGCAGAGTGGCTCCAGGTCTCAGTACAGTTCATCATTTTGTTGTTGTTGTTGTTGTTGTTGTTGTTGTTGTTGTTGTTGTTATTGTTTTGGCACAGGCTGAAAAAGCGAGTGAATCTCCGAGGCCAGAGCAGCATCTGTGTGGACTTACAAGACCTCTGTGAAGAAAAGAGAAGAACATTCATTCATGTATGTGCATATATTGGGCCTCCCTAGAGTTTTATTTGACTATTAACATACTTACACTATACATTGATAATTTGATTGAAAATTAACACCACTGCTACAACCATAACATGGATTGTCTTTATGGATGTGACCTTAAATTAAACATATTGTAATCAGTTCATTCACTACTACAGAGGTAGCCATTGCCTCTACAAATACTACTGTGTACTACTAAAACTACTAATACTAATCTGTACTACTAAAAATACTACTACTGCTACTATTATTTCTACTAAAACTACTACTACTATTATTACTGCTGGAATTTCTATTGGATTTTCTCTAACATCTACTATTACTGCTAAATATCGTATACGCAGCAAATATGTAATACCAAAATGTAAATGATTTGGCTCTAATTCTTTTCAGGGTGTTTAAAATATGGTCCAGAAGCCAAACGTGTTCCTCAGTCCAATATTTGCTGGCCCAATCAAGGCTAGTAGTATTGGCGGCTAATCTGCAACCAAGTTCCATATTTGGAAAGTGGGCAATGAAAGAGCCAATCAGGAGGGAGGTTGTTGAAGGAAATCGCCGCTTGGTTTGGCAGGGAGTGGACACCGACAACGTTGTCAGTCAAACCTGTTGCTAACTCTAGTGGGATCTTAATTTATGGACAAAATAGTGGAATAAACACACCAGGATCATGTAGAGCGGGTTGAAACCAACACTGGAAGGTTAAAATGACGAGTCTGACAGAAGCAGTTACAGAGAGAAGGGCAACGGTTTTTCAATAGAAAGTGAACTGGAGCCAAATCATAACCATGCTCACTTCCTGTTTGGAATGCGACAGCTGGTGGGTTAGCTATGTCCAGAAATCTAAAGGTACACAGTCTAAGGTTCTACTACTGTCTCTTTATAGCCTCTTTATCATTACTCCCTGATTAGCCTTTAGCCTCTTAGCTCATTAGCGTGTTTAGCACTATTAGCTCGTACCAGTGACAGGCTGTGGTTTGAGCAGTCCTCCGCCCCCACCGCCACCGCCACCGCTCTGGTTCAGGCCCAGCAGATCGTCAAACTGGTTGTTCTGGTTGAGTCCGTCCTGATGAGACTGGACCCCGTTTAACACTGGACTCTGCGCCGCTCCAGCGCTCACCACCGGCACTGAGGCTGAGGAGGGGAGATACAGGGTCCGTCACCTGCTTGTTTCTATGGATACGTCATTGTTCTGCTTAGAATGTTCCACAGTGTGACATTAAGCAGCTCTACTTTACATTTATTCAATTACGGGTGGTTTAATGGCGCAAAAATACCTAGAAAAACAGACATTCTGACTGTGAGTGGGGTCGCCTCTCCACAGATCTGACCTGTAACTTGGCCTGGTTTGGTCAGCATGAAGATAGAACTGTTTAATGCCATACTGTGAAACATTTCTGACAATAACATCTCCATGGAGAAAAGTATTTGACATACCCTCCAGCAGAAAAGTTACACAATTACTACTGTCAGCCTAAAAGAATACAACAATAACCGAAATACTGTGATTTCAAAACTCTGACAATGACATCGTAATAAATCGTATGAACGCCCTGCTATTTGTAACACGATGGCACATTAGTTAAGACTTTATCCTCACAGTAAAAGGGTCCTGGGTTAGATTCCCGTCAGGTCTCTGCACTGTTTACCTTTTACCTGTTTAGCTTTTCCAGACGCTCAAAGTCGTTAAACTGGAGGTGGTAAGATCTACTATTGTAGCCACAGCTGCCCTGGAGCAGACTGACGAAAGTGAGGCTGCCACACACACCACATTCATACTAGGCAATGTGGGTAAAGTGTCTTGCCTAAGGACGCAACGACAGCTTTTTGCCTCTGGCTCCCCCCTGTGGCACCTGGTGTTCCAGCAGTCTCCCATCCAAGTCCTGACCAGGCCCGGTCCTGCTGAGCTTCAGAGATGTGACGAGATCAGGCTTTGACAAGGAGGTTTCCCTGTTCACTGGCTTTCACCTTGGAGATGTATCTGTTCTGTCTGGAATGTTCCACAGTATGGCATTCATTTTATCTTCAACCCAAGATGGCGCCGCGCATGGTTGCCCTGGTGATTTGGTGCTCTTTGTTTTGTCTGTTTTTGTGCGTAAATCGTGTGTCAGCGTGCTCTTATACCCGTGAAGAGCTCCTAAATATCAGAACAACGACTTCTGCTGATCTACTGCCAGCTTTTTTAGTGCCTGCAGTAGATTTAGTTAATTTTTTGGCCAAAAAAGTGAGACGCCGCAGATGAGGAAAACGCGCAGTGGCTCTGCTGCACCTCCAGCCACGACTCCGTGAAATTGGTTAAGTTTGCGGATTACACCACCCTCATCGGGCTCATCTCGGACGGCGATGAGTCTGCCTACAGGAGGGAGGTGGACCGGCTGGTGTCCTGGTGCAGCAGCAACAACCTGGAGCTCAACGCCCAGAAGTCAGTGGAGATGATCATGGACTTCAGGAAAGTCACAGCCCCCCTGCCTCTCCTCACCCTGACAGACTCCCCCATCACCACTGTGGACTCTTTCCGCTTCCTGGGCACCTGCATCACCCACGACCTCAAGTGGGAGCCGACCATCAGCTCCCTCATCAAGAAAGCTCAGCAGAGGTTGTACTTCCTGCGGCAGCTGAGGAAAGCCAAGCTGCCAGCCCAGATGATGGTGCAGTTTTACACGGCCATCATTGAGTCCATCCTCACCTCCTCCATCACTGTGTGGTACGCTGGGGCCACTGCCAGGGACAGACAGAGACTGCAGCGCATAGTGTGCTCTGCTGAGAAGGTGATCGGCTGTAGCCTTCCATCTCTCCAGGACCTGTACGTCTCCAGGACTCGGGGGCGTGCAGGCCGGATAGCAGCTGACCCCTCTCACCCTGGACATGGACTATTCCAGCCACTTCCCTCTGGCAGAAGGCTACGGTCCATACGGACCAGAACCTCTCGCCATAAGAACAGTTTCTTCCCCTCTGCTGTTGGACTCATGAACACTTTATGAACACTTATAACACCTGTACTAAGGACACTTTATAACACCTGTACTAAGGACACTTTATAACACCTGTACTAAGGACACTTTATAACACCTGTACTAAGATGGACACTTTATAACACCTGTACTAAGATGGACACTTTATAACACCTGTCACCTTAAATAAGTCATGTCACGTCACTTGCTCTTTTGCACTGTCAGTTTGCACTGTTGTTCTGATGCTCTGTATATACTTGTCTATTTTTATTTCTTTTATTATATATCTTAATCTTTTGCATGCTCTTACTTTATTTTTAATAGTGATACTTATTATTTTCATTATCTTTTTTAATAGTGATATCTCTACTTTATATTATTATTATTATTATTATTATTATTATTATTATTATTATATTATTATTATTATTATTATTATTATTATTATTATTATTATTATCATTATTATTATTATTATTATTATTATTATTATTCAGTGTTCTATGTTGCACCTCATCACCAAAGCAAGTTCCTAATCTGTGAATTGTGTTCACTGACAATGGCAATAAAAGCTTTCTGATTCTGATTCTGATTTATTAAATTACAGGTGCTTTTATTGCTGTAAAATACTTTTCCATTACCAATTTCATGCTTATAGGTGCTATATTATGCAAAACTGACTCTTGTGACCTTTAAATCATGTTCTTACCTTCTTAAAAACAGGCCTGGAGTTGTGTTTTGTTTCATTCAAACATTTGAGTAATCCTTTGTTATTAGTCTGTCTACATCTGCAAAGATCAAAATGCTCTGTTCCACCTTGTGATGTCATGAGGTGATAGGCTTCAAGTTAACAGCTACTTTTACCTTTTGTTCAGTAGAGATTCCACCAGGGCTGAAATTATCCACAGGATTCTAGTGAAGGTGTGTTTACTTTAAAAACATAGTGGAGCACTTCCTGTATTACCACATGACATCACAAGGTGGAACAGAGTGTTTTCTGTTTGAGAGAAGAACTCAGCGTAAATCTACAGGGTTTGTGTGTTAAACATGTGTGAATGAAACAAAACACAACTCCAGGTGTGTTTGTGATGAGGAAACTACATTAGAACATACATCAGAAAGTAGTGTATGTATATGAGGTTTGCCTCTCCACAAATCTGAGCTGTAATTTGGCCTGGTGACTCACTTGGTTTTTATGAGATAGATAATGTAGCAAAATTGCATTTAAATGAACTAGAAATGATTATTATTCAGGTGCACTTTAAACTTTCACTTAAATATACATTTGGCAGGAAGATTATAATTCTATCCATGCAGGTAACTGTACTTTTACTTTTACTGCATAGATATTTTCAGTACTCTTTCCAATTGACCAAGCTATGCAACATAGATATATACACTCTGCTTGCTGTGACCCAAACTGACCAGGTCTGTGGAGAGGCGACCCCACTCACATAAAGTATTGTTAGTCGCAGAGAAGTTAAAATGTGCTCCATTAAAGAGTAAAAAGTCAAAAGTATCACTATTTTCTGATCTGTTCTAATGTTGTTTCCTCATCACAAATACACCTGGAGTTGTGTTTTGTTCCATGTTCACTGTCAAACATGTGAATGAAACAAAACACAACTCCAGGTCTGTTTTTGAGGAGGAAACAACATTCTAACATGGCTTAATCCTCACAAGAGTCCATTTTGCGTAACATAGGCCCTTTAAAGTTGAAATGAACCAACAGAAAACACATGACTTTATTCTCCTGTATTTGCCGTGGCCCAGCCTGACCTGAGTTCACGTGAGGACAGAGCAGACTCGCCTCAGACTGGACGGCGGTTTTATATTTGTTTGTCACAAAGTTTCACTCCGGTTCAGTTATAAATCTGAAGAGTCTGAGCAGAGAGTGGAGCCAGATCAAAGCTCAGGGTCCTGTTATGGAAATGTGAGGCCAAAACAGCACGATCATAAAAACAAGTGTAATATGTAATAGAAACATGTCACATACCCTGATAACATGACGACGTCATGCCAACGTTGGGCCAGCGTATGTGTGGACGTTGGGCCAACGTTGGCAGTTGACGTTGGGCCAACGTCATTTTGCTCATTGGCAAGTGGTTGGGCCAACGTCATCAAAAGACGGTTGGCTAGACGTTGGCCCAACGTCTTGCCAACATTTAATAGGTGAGTAATTGGTCAGTTTCAGACGTTGGCCCAACGTCTAACCGACTATTAATTAAGCTTTTTATATACTGTATATATTGTACTACTAAAGTGCATACTTTATGGAAAGTAATCACAGGTGAACAGTGCATGTAGGTTTTGTTGCAGTATTGCAACATTTATTGATAATACTCGAATTCATGTACACACATATTATCAAAATATAATGTTCAAGGGTGGTTCTTAATTACAATGTACAAAAAATGTTACCAAAATATATTGCTGAAGGCTGATTTACAACAGAAAACTAACTACATTTCAAATGCATTAAAATGCACTACAATTCTACAAGTTTCTGTGTACCTATATAAGTAGATGGAAATAAATGTAATGAGATCAACTTCTGAATGTAAAAATAAAATACTAACAACATGTCAAAACATACCTGAACAATCATGAGAAATCATAGTACCAAAACATAGCATATTTGTATATGGTTTAGCACCATAAAAATGTATTTAAATAGTAGTACAGAGTAGAGCAATACAATTAGCATCATCAGTATGTAAAGCAGTATACATAAAGTGGACTCTTAAGCTTAGACTACAACAATACATTCTAATAAAGGATCCTAATCATATCAAAATAAAATACTCAAGGCTGGTTCTTATATTACAATGCACAAAAAGTTACCAAATTATATTGCTTAAGGCTGGTTTAAAACAGAAAAAACTTCAAATGCATTAAAATAGTCTACAGTCAACAAATCTACAACTGTGTACATATACAAGTAGATGGAAATAAATGTAATGTAATGTAACTTCAGTATGTATAAATCAAATATAAAACCACACTTCAAAACATACCTGAACAATCATAACAATCATAAAAATTCATACCACCAAAACATAGCATAGTTGTACATTAAAGCTATGAAGAAAATGCTTAGCACCATAAAAATAAGTATTAAAATTGTACAAAAATCTGATTTGTAGTACAGAGTACAACAATAGAATAACCACCACTCAATCTGTAACCCATAATAAATGCATAGCTCAATCAATATGGAAGGCACATGGACTCGGAAGTTTAGACTACAATAACACTGTACATTCTTATAAAAATCATATAAACAATGAAACAAACTAAAATTATAACACTATGACAATACTTGATTCCTAATCACCTAATGTGAAATAATCCAGCTTTTAAGTCCAAACAGTTTTATCCATTACTCCTGCGAGGAGTATTCACTCAGCGGTGTTGATGGTGCGGACTCATCTGCTGGTCCAGTGGTCACTGTTGCCTGAGCCTCTCTCCTCCTCTTCCTCCCCCCTATCTATCACTTGTGTACTTCAGCCAATTTTTGACATGTTTGTAAATGCCATGGTCTGTATCTGTGGCACACAACCGATTTTTCTTGACAGCAGCTGAAAACATTAATAATATTTATAAGGTGGTATATACTGCACTGCTAACAGATTTTTTATTCTTTTTTAAATTTTAAATAAATAGTTATGTATTATAACTTTTTAAGAATAGTAATTATTAATGTTTGCGATTTATTTAATCTTCTGTTTGTAAATATTCATCTGAAATGTGGCACAAAATCAAAGATATATATACCCTTGTTGTGGAATCAGCTCCCTGCTCATGTCAAAGAAGCTGACACAGTCTCTACATTTAAGATTAGGCTCAAAACGTTCCTCTTTGAATTAGCTTATGGTCAGGTCAGTTAGGAACAGAAACTAAACCCATAGGCCTAGTTAAGCTGCTCTAGGAGATATGTTACTGGGGAAACTATGGCAACTTGAGCACTGTCCTCTGGTTTCTCCTACTTTTTCTCCTCCTACTGTTAAGAATATTCAATTACTAGTTCATTCGTAGTCTGTTCTTTGCTATTCACATGTTGTCCCTTGTCCCACTCCCCTTTTGGGGAGTGTAACTGTTTCAGATGCTGCTGTTCCAGTTTGGACCGCTGCTGCCCCCTAGTGTCGAGGACCTGGACCCCTCCTCTCCTTCCCTGTCCTGGATTAACTGTCCTTGTCCTGCTAGATTAGTAGTTTCATCTGCCTGTCCGTCCATAGGAGTGGATCTCTCCTTCACTGTGGTTCTCCTCGAGGTTTTTCGGAGTTTTTCCTTGCCGAGAAGGAGGGTCTAAGGACAGGAGATGCTGGGACAATTATCCATTTGCCTGCTTGTTGTTGGACATTCTGTATTTTTGATTTATGATTGTTTCTAATTCTGCTTTATTATCAACAATTTTGTGAAGTCCGCCGAGATAACTCTTGTTGTGATTTTGGGCTATACAAAAATAAATTGAATTGAATTGAATTGAATATGCATATACACAAATTCAAAAATAAAAATAATTGAGATGATTTAAGATGAACTGACCTTTCACAACCTTGCACAGTGCCATGGCCTGAAATCCCCGCTTGTCTCCACGGCCCATCCAGTTGAACTGGCTCACAACCTCATCTTTAAGTAGCTCCGCCATGATGCCACGCACCACGTCTCCCAATGTGCGACCGCCGATACTTGCAAGATGTTGAATCTGAAACATTGATAACAATGTATAACTTAAAAAATAGTTTAAGGGTTTAACAATAATCATAAATTAAACAAAATGTGAATTAATTTAATGGCTTTTTGCACAAAGGCCTCTACATACTTAACTGGCTAAATGTTCTTAAAGAAATTTAAATCATTACATATTTAATTTGCTTAATGTTCTCAAAGAATCTTAAATCATTATTTCATATATCAACATTCAACCATTATCAGTCAAATCAAGTGTAACAATTGTCAATATTAATGATATTTTATACAGAAATAAGTTTGTAAAATAATCTGATCTTACCACTTTCTTTTTCGTAGAAGAATCTTCAATTGCTTCCTCAAGCAGATCCACATCCCTCATGGATGAAGATGGCATCTTAACATTTTGTGGCAATTCAACCAATTCTCCTTTTGCATCTAACATTTTCATTATAAGCTCTACTTTCGAATCGGTTCGTTTTTGAAGAATTTTCAGCTCCTCAATCCCCATCAATACAGCCCTTTCAAATGCTGAAATGAATAAAACAATATATTAATAATAGCAGAAATATTATATATTATAATATTCTTCTTCTTTTTAATTATTGTTAAAAATAAGTTCATTTACAATCTTAATTTTTTCTGCTTGTAACTAGTAATACTTACATGTAGCAGTATCAAAGCTGAAGCTTCTTCTGGATGCAACATGCCGGTCGGTGTATCTCGTGGATGAGAAATCAGAGCTTCTTGAAACGGACCGTGCCACAGGGCTTACAGCGTCAGTCTGTCTCTCTGGAGTAGAAGCAGCAGGCGTGGATGTACAGCGTTGTTGACCTATTCTTTCTTGTCTGTATGAGTATATCTTCAAAACTTTGGTGAATTCAAAAAGTGTGCTTGCGAGAAAGATGGCGACTTGATCCAGAATGCATCTCTTCATCCGGGGATGAGTACTCAAGTAGCATGTATCAAGAATACATCCACGGGAAATAGCAAATTGAAACGCGGCGCATAAAGGCTGCATTTATGAATATTCTATGAAATAATATCTTTGTAAAATTAATTAAATTATATTGATGCATTGGCATTTAAAATGGTGTATATTTCATGCATTTAATATATCCATAATAAAATGACTATTGAAACGAATTTTCATTACAAACGTCGGCTCGACGGTCGCGCCAACATCGTTAACCTGTGTCAGATATGACGGAATACCGAAGAATCGCGACCTTCAAATAACGTCGGTTCGACGTTGCGTATTGTTCGTTGGCTGCACGACGTCGCGTAGACGTCGGCTCGATGTCAAAGATTATACGCCGGCAACGCCGACGTCGGCAAGACGGATCAATGTTTTCAGGGTAGGCCGGGTTCACAATAGTCCTGGTTTAGTCCTGGTTTAGTCCTGATGTAAACCAGTTCTAGTCTAGTCTTAGTTTGTTTGTTTTTTATATTCATTCATTTATTTTATATTATACAGACAATTTCATTTTAATGACATGAGCGGTGGAAGGTAACGAAGTACAAAAGTAGTAGTACAATACTTAAGTACAAATTTTAGGTATCTGTACTTTGCTTAAGTAAATTTTATGGTGGATGCTTTTTTACTTTTACCTTTATCAAAATCACTACATTTCATTCTTTAATTGTTCTAAAACTCTATGCAAAATACTTTTACTTTCTATTCTTAAAGTACATCTTTAAACAGGTACTTTAATACTTTAACTTAAGTAGATTTTGTCATGTGATAATTTTACTTGCGCCTCTGTATCTGTACTTTTACTCTTGTTATTTTGTTTTAATGATACCAGCGGTGGAAGGTAGCCAAGTACAAAAGGAATACAATAGTTAAGAAAAAAATGTTAATTTATGTCAGTTTTACAGTGGATACTTTTTACTTTTGCTTGTCTACATTTGAGAGCATGTATCTGTACTTTCTACTCCACTACAAAAAGTACTTTTCTTTACAGTGTGAGACCTGCTCAAATGGCTGAGATTTATTTTTAACACATTTCATTTGAGTTAACGTCCCAACTTTACGCAAACCAAACACGCAAAAACACAAAAACAGGTAGAAAAATTAAGAAATCAGTTGAATGACTTAAATTCAGTCAAATTCTTTACCAAAAGCATTACATTTCATCCTTAAACTGTTCCAAAAATCTCTGCAAAATACTTTTACTTTTCACTCTTAAAGTACATTTTTAAACAGGTACTTTAATACTTTTACTTAAGTAGATTTTCGCATGTGATACTTTTACTTGGGCCTCTGTATCTGTACTTTTACTTAAGTAACAAAACTGAGTATTTCATCCAACAATGAATGATACTAATGGGAACTGGGATTATCTCTTTACTGTTATTGTGTCAGAAGAATGAAGTAGTTAAAGTATTATTGTTTATCGTTATATTTCTCTGTAGTAAAATATTGTACTTCAAAATTTGTTATCATGACAGGCCTAGTGTACAGGTCACTGCAAACTAATACTTATACTACGACTCAAAGTATTTGGGAAAAAAAAAGAAAAAAGAAAGAAATAGACAAATATTGACACGTATTTGCAACCAACACTAAGACTATTACGACAATAAAACCCACGATTTATCTGTTCTTTTTTAATGGTGACATTTTGATGACTTTTGCCCAGTGGTGGAAGGTAACAAAGTACAAAAGTAAAAGTATGGCAAAATGAGAAATTCAATTTGTCAACTGGACAAAAGTTTATTTGGTCGAATACGTTTCACAGCTCATCCAAGTTGCTCCTAATAAGGCACTGCCTTATAAGGCAGTGTTATATAAGACAGTGTCTTATATAACACAGTGTCTTATATAACACTGCCTTATAAGGCAGTGTTACTCCAGGTTGCCATGGCATGAGTCCTGAGAGTTCTAGAATCCAGTGAAAGTCTCTGCGAGCCAAACACTTTCGAGCTCATTCTCACTGAGACACTGGTTGGAGACACACACTCTCGAGAGCTCAGAGCACTTTTTGTCCTACAGTTGTTGTTGGACCCAGGTTTGATTATAGTAAAACTATGTCATCTTGGGACAACTATGAGAGGCCTGTTGCAGCAGGTAGATACACAAGAACCCCACAGAAAGCACTCAAGACACATCTCCAAAACAACCCTTTCTAGTGACTCTTAATCCCCTTTTTTGTGGAAATATTTAGGTTTTAATGTAAGAAACAACCACCCGCTTGTGTACACGTACATGTAGTAGTAGTAGTAGTAGTAGTAGTTGTAGTAGTAGTAGGGTGTACTAAGTGATTTTAAAGGTAACAGTGGTAGTTTGCAACTGGGCAACAACAATGCAAGAACCAGCAAAGAAAACCCTGTCGAACTGTCCAGTGCATTTGACCCTGATGAGGTTTTGTCTTGTCTTTCTTCTCTAGCACCTCAGCACAGGTCAGAGGTCACCATTGGGCACACCCTGCTGGGTGTGACCCACACTTACTTGGTCCAGGAGTGGCTTGGTGAGGGCTGCTACGGCCGCGTAGCCAAGTGCCAGGCCAAGGACACTAACCAGACTGTGGCTGTGAAGGTCCTCAAATATCAGCAGTTCAAATACATGAACCACGAGGTGAGTCATGTTTGTCATGTTAAAGCGGCTGCTCAGACAGAGTCACACATACTTCTGCCCTGATTCTAAGGGATTTTGTTTGCAAAGATTTGATTTTGTATTGTCAGAGGTGGTAGTGTCCAGGTAGTGACTTCTGGATCAGTATTATTTGATGCATTTAATATTATGCTCTTTGACTTCACAGTTGTAACTCAAATGTTTGTGTCCTTAGCTGTCCATGTTGGAGGAGCTCCGTGTGCTGGACCCCGTGCGCACTAATATAGTGCACTTTGTGGAGTACTTTAACTTCATGGGCCTGCATTGCCTGGCATTTGAAAACCTCCAAGTGGACCTGTTTTCTTTCATGGAAAACAGGAACTATGTACCACTCCAGCTCAATGAGATCCGGCCTATTGCCCACCAGGTACTGAAGGATTCACCACAAATATTATGTTGCAATATAAAGGCCCTGCACCAAATGTGGACTGTTTCTAACAGATCTAGTTCACATTAAACTGTTAGGCTCACTTCATCACTTTTTCACATATTTCTTACATCACAATTCTTGACTAAGTTTAACCAGATTTTTGGACTTTTTATCGATTATTCAAATCACACAACTTTTCCCTCTTGTGTGTCTGCAGTTGTTGGTGGCTTTAGACGCGCTCAAAGGGCTCGGTATCCTGCACACGGATATTAAACCTGATAATGTCATGTTCATCAACCTGGAGGAACAGCCTTTAAGGCTCAAGTTAATTGATTTTGGACAGGCCAGGAGGGCCTCCCAAGTCCAGCTGGGGACCAGACTCCAGCCGTGTGGATACAGGTACGAGGACACTCACACTAATATCACCGGGAACATAGTGGGCACATTTTCATTTTCAGCAGCATTATTTCAGCTGCATAATGTCTCCTTTAAAACGTGACCATAGACCAGGAATAAACCAGGACTAAATCAGAACTAAATCAGGACTAAACCAGGACTAAACCAGGACTAAATCAGGACTGAACCAGAACTTAATCAGAACTAAACCAGTACTAAACCAGGACTTAACCAGGACCGAATCTCTAACTTGGTGTTTGTTTTCCAGAGCTCCCGAGGTCACACTTGGTCTCCCGTACACTGAGGCCATAGATGTGTGGGGGCTTGGCTGCCTCTTAGCCTTTCTGTATCTCGCTGATAACCTGTTCCCGGTGAACTGTGAATATCAAGCGGTGAAGCGCCTGGTGGCTTTACTGGGCGTGCCCCCAGACCACCTGCTACAGACTGGACGCTACAGCACAGACTTCTTCACCCAAGACCAGTCTTCTAATGGCGCAGCATGGAGACTTCTGGTACTTATTCAGTTTGTTTGTTGTGAATATTACATGGTTTTGCTTTGAAATGTCCAAAACTAACCTTATAATTTCACTCACACACTTGTCAATGTATAGACTTCATGGGAATATGCTGTAAAAACCCAAATCCTCGCTCAAGAGGAGCACACCTACTATGAGGTCCCCAGCTGCCTGGACGGCCTAGTCAGTGTAAGTGTCCACCACTGACCAACATAATGATGTCATAATGCACATGTGTATTTCACCCAGTCTAATCACTGTTTGTTTTGACATCTACAGACCCCTCCTGAAAACTCCACCGCCAAAGTGGAGGACAGGAAGGCCTTCATTGACCTCCTGAAGGGGCTGCTGAGTATGACTGGAGACCAAAGACTGACTCCCAGCCAGGCCCTCCAGCACAGCTTCATTACTATGTGTCATCTGAGAGACACACAACTCCAGGGATAGTAAGTCTACACATCTCAACCACACAATCATGTAAAGACTCAAGGAGTGTGTGTTGACTCATTTGTGTGTGTGTTTTTTAGCTTGACGATCTCAGAGGAGCTGATGTCCATCTGTCCAGCAGTGGACTCCTCTTCCAGTCCCCTGGAGGATCAAACGTGTGTCTCCAATGTTAAAGCTGAAGTCCAGACAGACGCTCATGAATCAGCAACGTCTACTGGCCGAGACTCTGGCGTCTGGTCCCTTTGTGGACAACAGTCTTCTGCTGGTTTACTTACAGCGCCCCCCAGCTGCAGGGATGAGCTTGAGCCCTTTCGCTGTTCACACAGCAATGACCTCATAGTCCTCCCCAAATCAGAAGACAACCATCTGACCACGGGACAGGACACGGACACTGCTCCAGTGGCCAAATCTGTGAAGCACTCTCCTTTCCAGAGGATTCGTAGAATCCTACGGAGAGTCAGAGATGCTTTGTGTTGCTGTGTGCGTCCACAAGAAGACAGTGTTCCTCTATTTTAATTGTGAATAAATGTATTATTATCACTGCATTCACTTGTTCTGGTCTCATTTGGACTTTGACAGATGTTACAGACATAATAAATATGTGAATTGGTCTCCATTAAGTAGAATCACAAGTGGGAAAAATGCTATAGTACTCGAGTAAAGGATAGAATGATGAATATATATTTTTAAAAGTCTTCGGGTACACTAGAAATCATATTTTTATAGTCAGTTACTAAAGTTGCAGCCCTTGTCAGCATAAAATACTTGAGTGGATAAGATGACTTAACATATTTCAGTACGGTGCTGACATTTGTAAGAGAAAAGAGCTTTTCAGGATTTGTTGAAAAGACGTATAAAGTCAGTCAGTAGTTGCAAGTGGGCCCAAACCAGTCCATCTCCCTGAAAAGAACAGAACTGCAGACAATGTGATCCTAAATATCTTTGTGACTTTTTTATACACCACAAATTCTTAGGTTTGGTGCTTTTATTTATTTTAACTTGATTTAACTAATACATTTTCATTTAGTCATATTTCAGTACTATAAGAATAAATATCCTTTAATCAAATTTGAGCCCAATCATCCAGTGCTGGTTTAATGCACATTATCCATATTTTTTTTAACAATAATGATTTTGTAACCCAAACAGGGGCCACTTAAAACACGGGTAAGAACTGCAGGTGGTGGGTAAAATGAGGAACTGAGACCCATATACACTGACAGTTATTGTTAAAACGGGCTACGACCAGATTTAAATATGCCTAGGGCTGGCTGGTCGCGGCCGCACCCGGTGTGGGCAGTAAACACAAGGAGGCAGAGCACCCACTGGAGCTTCGTGAAACACACACACACACACACAAACTAATAAACCTAAAAAGGTTAACCAAAAAACGTGCAAGGTGAGGACGTGCAAAATATACCACAAACACGAGGAGTGATGAGCCCAAAGCAAATGGGGCGACCGCGCTGCACCAGGCCCTAGAGGAACACACAATCAGTTTAAAACAAAGCACAGGGCAAAAGCTAGCCACACAGATACACTAGGGTCACTACGTAGGGCTAGAACTAACTTATTTAACCCAAACAAACAGCAGTGGACAGCGGCGTCTATAAGACAAACATTTTGTTAGTGATAGCATGCACCCCTTTTAAAATTACATTTAGGACGCTACCTACAACAGAAGCTTGTCAGGGGGCATAGGAAGCACGCGACACAGGCGACAGGCTGTTAAACGCATCTAAAAACACATAATACAGCCAACGCACAAACATACAAATTACCCACAGATAAAAACAAATATTCTTACAGTAGTGGCACCTATCAGGCGGCTATTGTCTTAGCGCAAGGGTGAAACCAGGGAGCAGCTTACCTATACTTCTTCTTCTTTTTGTTTTACGGCGGTTGGCAACCAACTTGAAGGAGCATTACCGCCACTTACTGGTCCAGAGTATGGGACATAGCGTGAGCTCACAATCTAATGCTTTGTGTAAAAAAAAAAAAAGGCACTAAATAAATTCTAATACTGAATACACCTACAGCAACTACTAACCAACTCACCAATACTAACTATATCCTAACATACAGCCCTGTCTCTTTTAAAAAGGACACTAGTAACCCTACCTGTGCTCTATTACAACACCCCGAAATACTCTTCAGTGTGAACTCATGAACCCCCAGCTCCCTCAACCCTTCCCTCAGATTCTCCCTTTGCAAACTGTAGTCCCTACACCTTAAAAGCACATGCTCCACTGTCTCCTCTTCCTGACCACATTCACACCACCCTGTCCCATGTTTTCCTATCATGTGTAGTGTCTTGTTAAGCTTACAATGCCCCAAACTAAGTCTTGTGATCACTGTCTCTTCTCTCCTATGCCCCCCCTGCACTCTGGACCCTGAAACCATGTTCTGAATGTGATATAAATGTCTCCCTTTCTGTCCAGTGTCCCACTCCCTTTGCCACTCCTGATTTAATTGCCTCCACACCATACATTTTGCCTCAGCTTTGCTACTTTTAACCCTCATTTCCACACTTCCTTTTTTAAGAGCGTCTTTTGCCAGTCTGTCCACTTTTTCATTCCCACTGATGCGCACATGTGCTGGTACCCACAAAAACTGAACGTGACCCCCTCCCTGATGAATTCTGAGAACAGTTACAAGGATGTCATAGAGAATATCCTGCTGAGTCGAATGAAATGACCTAATGCTTGTCAGAACTGAAGGAGAGTTGCAGCCCACCGTAGTGCCACCAAAATTGCCACCATCTCCACAGTGTAAACCCCCAACCCATCTGAAGTACGCCTATTAATGCCAATCTTTCTTGCTGGAACTGAAATCCCAAAACCTGTCATTCCTGTGTCTGGATCCTTAGAACCATCTGTGAATATACAAACACAATCAGCATAACTAAGCTGCACACAATAGTTAAAGGCCACGACAAGATCTACTTTTCTATCCCTTTTTTGGTCTAAAAGGTACCAGTCGACCACAGGACACACTAGTAACCAGGGCGGCACATCTGGGTACACCACTGCTGGACAGATCTGCAGACCATCAATATGGCAGTCCATTGCCAGCTGGTTCCCTACCTTCCCAAAGTGGGCTTTTCCGCTCTTCCCATACTCCCAGCAGTCCACAAGCACTTGTTTTGTAGGGTGTGACTCACTGTGACTTCTGAGATGAACCCAATAGTTTGCCATGATTTGTTTTCTCCTCAGTTCTAATGGCATTTCTCCCATCTCCACCTGCAAAGCATTCACTGTGGACGTTTTAAAAGCACCGCAACACACTCTGAGAGCCTGTGCTTGAATGACATCTAACTTTTTCAGCAGAGAAGGAGCAGCTGATCCATAGGCTACACACCCATAATCTGTCACAGATTTAATCAGCGCCTGGTACAGTCTCTTTAAAGCTGAGCAGCTCGCTCCCCACTCCCTTCCTGCCAAACATCTCATCACATTAATCACTTTTTTACATTTTCCTTCAATCCTGTCAATATGATCTTTCCATGTCAGACGTGAGTCAAACATTACACCCAAAAATTTGAAAGAGCTGACTCTCTCAATTTCCTGTCCGTAGATCTGCAGTTTTAAGTTTTCACTCACTTTCCTTCTCGTAAAGAACACTGTTTTTGTTTTTTTCCACTGAAAATCGAAACCCCCAGTCATACCCCCACTCAACCACATCATTGACAGCTTCTTGAGCCTTAACCAATAACTGATCAAGGTTTCTCCCTCTCTTCCATAACACACCATCATCTGCAAAAAGGGACCGACCAATACCAACTGGGACAGCAGAAAAGACATCATTAATCATGATAATTAAGAGCAACGGACTAATACAGCTTCCCTGTGGAGTACCATTCTCAACTGTATAGTGGCTGGACAAGGCTGACCCGATCCGAACCTGGATCTGCCTACCAAAAAGAAAGTCTTTGATCCAATTAAAGGCTCTGGCACCAACCTCTAGTTTGTGCAGTTTAATTAAAAGGCCCTCCTTCCACATCATGTCATATGCCTTTTCTATGTCAAAGAACAGTGCAATTACTGACTCCTTGTTTGCTTGCGCTTTCCTGACTTCATTCTCCAGCCTGCTAATAGAGTCTGTGGTGTTTCTTGCTCTCCTAAACCCACTCTGGAAACTGGCTAACATTCCTCTTCTTTCAAGGTCAAATGACATCCTTTCTGTGATCACGCGTTCCATTATTTTGCACAGATTTG
The DNA here is from genome assembly GCA_029959045.1 of Taenioides sp. WSHXM2023. Lineage (NCBI taxonomy): Eukaryota > Metazoa > Chordata > Actinopteri > Gobiiformes > Gobiidae > Taenioides > Taenioides sp. WSHXM2023. The sequence goes on from CM057097.1 coordinate 4,177,818, forward strand.
ATGTAAGAGCTATTGGACGATAACTATTTGGCTTAGATGGATCTTCCCTGGTTTCCTTATTGGGATGATTATGGCCTCCTTCCATGCAGATGGGAGCTTTCCCTCTATCCAGACTCTGTTATACAATGCCAGCAGCTTTGTGAGTGCTCTATTCCCCAAGTTCTTCAACATCAAATAGCAGATCTGATCCTTTACGGGAGATGTTGGCTTCGACCATCTAAGTGCTCTACTCATCTCTGCCATTGTAAACAGTGCATCTAAATGATGATCTGTGGCTACCTTTCTTGCTAGTGTTTCAGGATACTGAGCCATTGTTAGTGCTTTCCTCATTTTAGCCACCTCTGACAGGTTTTCAGAGCTGTGGACCATGGCAAAACTTTTGGCCATGACGTCCGCTTTCTCACTGTCAGAGACTGCAGCCCCCTGTTCTGGAATTAAAACAGGATAGTCCCACTCCCGCCTGTCTCCTCCCATTCTCTTTATCATTCCCCAGATTTCTCCCACAGGAGTGGTTCTTCCTATTCTTGAACAGAATGCTCTCCAGCTCGCCCTCTTTGCCTGTCTCACAGTTCTTCTCACAACTGCCTGTGCCTTTTTATATTGAATAAGATGTTGCATGTTATGGGTTCTTTTAAGTAATCTGAATGCTCTGTTTCTGTCTTTGACAGCTTCCTGACACTCGTTTGTCCACCAGGGTACTAGTACTCTACTATGTGCAGATTTGCAAATAGGTATAGAGCTCTCAGCAGCAATCAATAATGCCTGTGTCAACTGACCGTTCATGATGTCAATGGTATCAGAGGTATCGACACTAGCAGTAGCTTCCTCACACAATCTCTGGAATTTATCCCAGTCCGCTCTCCGGAAAACCCATTTCTGTATCCCTTCCCTGGGAGAACTCTGCGATTTCTTTCCAATCGAACACAAGATTGGGTAACGGTCACTACCCAAAGTAGTGCCATTTCTGACAGTCCACCGACTGACTCCTGCAAACACACTAGACACCAAGGTTAAATCTAACACAGACTCTGTACCATTTGTCACATTAAACCTGGTTCCGCTCCCATCATTGAGGCACACTAGATCTTGCTCCTTCATCAAATCCTCAATGACCCTGCCATTGCAGTCAGTATGCAGGCATCCCCAAGCTGTGCTGTGGGCATTAAAATCCCCACACCAAATGACTCTACGATTATTTTGTTCTTGAACACAACCTAGACTCTTTAACTCTAACCAGTTACATGGATTATAGTAGTTTATGATAGTAGTTTCCTCTTCGTTATTCCAAATTTCCACTGTTATGTACTCCTGACCATCCCCCTTACCTAATATCCTGTATGAAATGTCTTGTTTTATGAACGTGGCACACCCTCCTCCTCCACCATGGTCCCTGTCGTTTCTAATAACCGAATATCCATAGATCTGAAAATCAAGAGAAGGTTTAAGCCAGGTCTCCTGGACACAAATCACATCAGGCAACACTGTAAATTCTTTAATGAAATGTTTAAACTCCTGGCCATTGGCCAACAAACTCCTTGCATTCCATTGAAGAATAAGCACCATTACGAAAAACAACATCATGATTCCTGACTTGACTGATTAGCGAGGTTCTCCCTCACTTCTTCCCATGTCAGTCCAACGAATCCTAGATGATTGGCTGCTGCCTTTACTATAAGCTGAATTTTCTCATTTTTTGATTTGATCTCTGCTGTACTGTTGATTACCCCGGCAATAAAAGTCACTAACGCCATTTTGTCAATGAAAATACCAGTATTCTCCGGCTGCGAAGGTACTATCTGCACATTTGGTGGTCCCTGCCTGCTCATCACATTGTTCTGGACATTACTCTGAACATTCTCTCTTGTCACTCTCACTGCTTCAGCATAAGAGATCTTCCTCTCAACCCTCACTTTCTGAACCTGTTGCTCCTTTTTCATGACTTCACAGCCAGCATACGCCACACTGTGATCCCCCCCACAGCTACAACACTTGGGTTGTACGCCTGTTCCACAATTCCCATATTCGTGATCACCGCCACACCTAGCACATCTTCTCTTTTGACTGCAATTCTTTGCCATATGGCCAAACCGTTGGCAGTTATAACACCTCAGTGGCTTTGGTATATAAGCTCTGACGGGATAACTCAAAAACCCCAAAAATACTTTCCTGGGCAAGTTTTCCTCCTGAAACTGAATTACAATGGTTTCACTGTCCCTTTTGACACCGTCTTTGGTAGAAGTCATTCTTACTAGATTTGTCACTTTCCCTCCTTTAATGTGCTTTTTTAGCTCCTCCATTCCCACACTGACAGGAACCCCTGTAATATCTCCGTTACTCCCACCACTTCTCTGAGCTCCTACTCCCTGTGCTTTCAACTTTGAATTTCATGTCAAGTGCTTTTTTAAGCTGATCTTCATTTGCACAGTGAACAAGAAGGTTTCCATCACCAAGAACTTTCGCTGACACTATATCTCCCAACTCCCAACTGATTCTCTTAATGTTGACTTGAGTCTTTTCATTGAATCTCACAATAACAATTAACTTGTCTGTTCTTTGTTTCTCACTCGACATAAAGAACTCACTGTCACTATCAGATTCTCCACTACTGTCATTTCTCACCCTCTTCTTGTGTTTAGCTTGCATGTTGTTGACATTCCTCTGCTGCCCTGGTGTACCTTCATCCTCCGCTTCAAGATCAATCATGTCCCCCCAACTGCCCAGCTCTGACCCACTCACGGAACAGTCGTGCTCAACCGCCGGTACAGGACGATCAATTAACAGATTTGAATTTCCTACAGTTTTCCGATTGTAGTTTCTACCAGCCGATGACGCCGCCATACTTCCGCCACCATCTCCTCATCTCCTCACCTCGCACACAAATTGTCCAATTTGTGTGCCTGTGCGGTCTAGCGCCTGGCAGAGTAATCATGTAGTACTCGTCCATAAAATTAGGTGGCAGCAGCAGGTAGTTAATTGCCCTGTGCTTGGAGACAAGCGAATTAGTGACGCATGGATGCAACTACAGGTGTGGATAGCGGGACGACGGTGAAAGTGATGGATAAGTTTTTGAAGAGGAAAAATGCTGACTCTGAACTGGACCCTGGACAAAATCCAGACCCAGATAAAGGCCCTAGTATGAGTGGAGGTCAAAAGAAAGCAAAGACGCTAACATCGAGCAAAGTTTCTGGCGTGAGGCAATACAATGAGAGCTATCTTTCATTTGGATTTTCTTTTACCGGAGATGCAACGGCACTGACTCCGTTGTGCTTGGTATGTGGTGAAAAGCTCTCCAACAGTGCAATGGTCCCGAGTAAGCTCAAACGCCATCTCCAAACGAAACACCCATCACGTCAAAACAAAAATTTAGAATATTTTTTTCGCCTGCGTGAACACACAGAGAAACAGGCAACTTTCATGAGAAAAACCGCAAAGGTAAACGAGAGAGCCCTTAAAGCTAGCTACCACGTCGCTGAACTTGTGGCTAAATCAAAAAAGTCTCACACTGTAGCAGAGCAATTAATACTTCCCGCCTGCAAAGCCATTGTAAATGAGATGCTCGGACCCGAAGCCGCTAAAGAAATAGCCAAAGTCCCTCTCTCAGATAACACAATTTCCAGACGTATCGATGAAATGTCTGCAGACATCAAAAGTGTGGTCTTGGACAAGATCCGTATCAGTAATAAATTTGCGCTGCAAGTTGATGAGTCTACGGATATAAGTGGACATGCTCAACTCTTGGCCAATGTGCGTTTTGTGGATGAAGACACAATCAGAGAAAACTTTCTATTTTGCAAGGCTTTGCCAGAAAAAACAACAGGAGAGGAAATTTTTCGGGTTATATCAGAATATCTGGAAAAAGGAGGACTTAAGTGGGAAAACTGCACAAGTGTCTGCACTGATGGAGCTGCAGCCATGGTCGGGCGCACCAAGGGCTTCGTAAGCAGAGTGAAGGAAAAAAACCCAGATGTGATCATTACACACTGTTTTTTACACCGCGAAGCCCTCGTAGCCAAGACTTTACCAGCAGACTTAGTTCCTGTGTTGGATGATGTTGTGCGCATGGTAAACTTTGTGAAGTCACGACCTGTGAAAAGTCGCTTATTTGCGGCTTTGTGTGTAAAGCCCCATCGGACGTACGATAGTTGTCGCGCGGCAAGGTGCTCGCCCGGGTGTATGAGCTTCGAGAGGAACTTAAAGTGTTTCTGATAAAGGAGAAGTCGGATTACGCAGAACTGTTTGCAAGTGATGAGTGGTGTGCAAGGGTGGCATACCTGGCAGATATTTTTCATCATCTGAGTGAACTGAACACACGAATGCAAGGCCGAAATGAAAACCTGCTTACAAGTGCAGATAAAATAAATGGATTCCGTTCAAAGGTGCAACTCTGGCAGCAACATGTGGAAAGTGGCAATCTTGAAATGTTCCCACTCACCAATAAATGGCAAGATGTTAATACTGCTGCACTGTGTGAGATAATAGTTAAACATTTGAAAACTCTTGAGGAGAAGATGTCATTCTATTTCTCTTCAGCCTCCACAGAGTGCCTTGACTGGGTTAGGGATCCATTCAGCTCAGCATCAGCTGTTGGGAAGGATATGACTTTACGGGAGCAGGAGGAACTAACTGAACTGAGACAAGATTGTGGTCTCAAGCTACGCTTTCTTGATCTATCTTTGGACAGTTTTTGGTTGGCGGCTTCCAAGGAGTTCCCCATGCTAGCCAACAAAGCTGTTTTGACATTGCTCCCATTTTCAACAACATATCTGTGTGAGATGAACTTTTCAACCCTGACTGCTGTAAAAACCAAAAACAGGGAAAGACTGAGAACTGTGGAGGAAGAGCTTCGTGTGTGTCTGTCATCGATTCCTGCCAAGATATCAGCTCTGTGTTCATCCAAACAAGCCCAGGTTTCACACTGAGTGAGTATAAATATGAAAGATTATAAAATACTTTTTTCTTTGTGTTTATTTGATTCCTATTCAAGACGTTATAATATTATGTCATTCTTCAATGTTAAAAAGCTTATATTAACAATATAGCACTTATATTGTTATTATAGGCTTTTTTTCCCACATTTTCAGCTGGTGGTGTGCCGCGGCATTTTTTCAATGAAAGAAATGTGCCTTGGCTCAAAAAAGGTTGAAAAACACTGGATTAGACCAGTGGCAACAGAAATAAATGAAAGGTCCTACAATCCACAGACCTGACTCTTTTGAGCTTTAGACCATGTTAGAATGTCGATACCTCATCAAAAACACACCTGGAGTTGTGTTTTCTGTTTGAGAGAAGAACTAAATAAGCCTAAATATGCAGGGTTTGTGTGTGAAACATGTGTGAATGAAACTTAAACGTTTATCATTTTACTTGGTTGGATACATATAAACATACAAACATACAAACATACATAGACGTAATTTCTTAACTGTTACCTAGCAACCATAATGTCAACAAGGGCTAAAACCTAAATCTAAATTACACAACAGGTATGAATAACCTAATAAAAATAAATGACTTCACCTTTATTTTGTTAAATCAATGTTTAAACTATCAGAAAAAGTCCTTCCTTGTGCGTAAATGTTCTCTGCATTTTGATGGACTTTTCTGCGTTGAAGACATAAAGAAGGATTTTGTTTTAGAATTCTCACTACTTCCATTTTTTTGTACTTTTCTTCTCAAGTTTCTTTTCCACAAATTGCAACTTAACTGATGTAAAACTATGACAATTATTGACCACAGATACTATCCACCAAACCAAGTCAGAATTAGAAAAACATGAAAACCTGTCCTATGCACTTTAAAAAGCCCGTATTACTCTATTTCTGATCTATGTTATCTCATCACAAACACACCTGGAGTTGTGTTTTGTTTCATTCACACATTTAACACACAAACTCAAACTCAAACACACAAAAAGATTTAGGTGGAGTTCTTCTCTCAAACAGAAAACACTGTTCATTTCAGACCTAGAATTGCCAATCTCTACTGAATTAAAGGTAAAAGGAGCCGTTAACTACCTCTTCATGACATCACAAGGTGGAGCAGAGCATTTAGAGCTTTGGAGATGTAGACAGACTAATAATGAAACAAAACACAACTGCAGGTCTGTTTTTGATCAGGTAACGACATTATAACATGTCTTAAAGCTCACAAGAGTCAGTTTTGTGTAATATAGGACGTTTAAGCGATCATCATGACTGAATTGCAAAAAAAACAACCTAAAAAAAACGTTTCCCTTTGATAAAGCTTTATTGACACATCCCCGTGACAGAGGCAGCATACACATTTTTACATTTCATTATTTGCTCGCCGAGTTTAAATAAATCAAGATTCAAGACACAAAAAACAGCAAAAAGACTCACGATGCTCAACGAAAAACAACATCAAATCCTCATCGTAAGAATACAACCTTTTCCAATAATAATAATAATGCGCATTTCCATGATTTCATAAAGTCTTAAAGAGGGGGTACTTTACTTCTATGGGGTATTAACTGTAACACATCACATATTTAGATCACCATGTTACCTTTAATTGTTTTGAAAATGTTATATTCGCCGAAAAAACAACGTATTGACATGTTTTATAAGTTTCACTTTCGTTTTTGATGCTCTGAGGCCCCCCTCCCTTTGCTCTCCATGCTAAGTCACTCCCCTGTACAGTTTTGTATCATGTTTTTTGTATATTTATGGAGAATTGTCATCTGGGAGTTTGTGGGCGGAGCCTTGTACAGAATCTTACATCTAACTGTAAGCAGGGTTTGAATAGGGCCCGGGAGAGATCGTTAGATTACTCAAACATGCATGGATGAGTCTAAAATGATGAGAAAACAAAATTATAACATGGTAGAAAAAGCTAAACAAAAAAAAAAAAAAGAAACAATTGAGCATAATACCCCCTCTTTAAACTCTTTTCCATAGTCGTCGGCCTTAAGGTGCTCCATAAACTCTGCATGTTACAGGATTTCAGTAAAACTCACGTAGTGTTGCACCTTACAATACTGTTCTTATACTTTTAAATCTTTAGTACGTTTTAAAGTGGTTGTAGGCAGAGTGGCTCCAGGTCTCAGTACAGTTCATCATTTTGTTGTTGCTGTTGTTGTTGTTGTTGTTGTTGTTGTTGTTGTTGTTGTTTTGGCACAGGCTGAAAAAGCGAGTGAATCTCCGAGACTTAAGGCCAGAGCAGCATCTGTGTGGACTTACAAGACCTCTGTGAAGAAAAGAGAAGAACATTCATTCATGTATGTGCATATATTAGGCCTCCCTAGAGTTTTATTTGACTATTAACATACTTACACTATACATTGATAATTTGATTGAAAATTAACACCACTGCTACAACCATAACATGGATTGTCTTTATGGATGTGACCTTAAATTAAACATATTGTAATCAGTTCATTCACTACTACAGAGGTAGCCATTGCCTCTACAAATACTACTGTGTACTACTAAAACTACTAATACTAATCTGTACTACTAAAACTACTACTACTGCTACTATTATTTCTACTAAAACTACTACTACTATTATTACTGCTGGAATTTCTATTGGATTTTCTCTAACATCTACTATTACTGCTAAATATCGTATACGCAGTAAATATGTAATACCAAAATGTAAATGATTTGGCTCTAATTCTTTTCAGGGTGTTTAAAATATGGTCCAGAAGCCAAACGTGTTCCTCAGTCAAATATTTGCTGGCCCAATCAAGGCTAGTAGTATTGGCGGCTAATCTGCAACCAAGTTCCATATTTGGAAAGTGGGCAATGAAAGAGCCAATCAGGAGCAAGGTTGTTGAAGGAAATCGCCGCTTGGTTTGGCAGTGAGTGGACACCGACAACGTTGTCAATCAAACCTGTTGCTAACTCTAGTGGGATCTTAATTTATGGACAAAATAGTGGAATAAACACACCACGATCATGTAGAGCGGGTTGAAACCAACACTGGAAGGTTAAAATGACGAGTCTGACAGAAGCAGTTACAGAGAGAAGGGCAACGGTTTTTCAATAGAAAGTGAACTGGAGCCAAATCATAACCATGCTCACTTCCTGTTTGGAATGCGACGGCTGGTGGGTTAGCTATGTCCAGAAATCTAAAGGTACACAGTCTAAGGTTCTACTACTGTCTCTTTATAGCCTCTTTATCATTACTCCCTGATTAGCCTTTAGCCTCTTAGCTCATTAGCGTGTTAGCACTATTAGCTCGTACCAGTGACAGGCTGTGGTTTGAGCAGTCCTCCGCCCCCACCGCCGCCGCCACCGCTCTGGTTCAGGCCCAGCAGATCGTCAAACTGGTTGTTCTGGTTGAGTCCGTTCTGATGAGACTGGACCCCGTTTAACACTGGACTCTGCGCCGCTCCAGCGCTCACCACCGGCACTGAGGCTGAGGAGGGGAGATACAGGGTCCGTCACCTGCTTGTTTCTATGGATACGTCATTGTTCTGCTTAGAATGTTCCACAGTGTGACATTAAGCAGCTCTACTTTACATTTATTCAATTACGGGTGGTTTAATGGCGCAAAAATACCTAGAAAAACAGACATTCTGACTGGGAGTGGGGTCGCCTCTCCACAGATCTGACCTGTAACTTGGCCTGGTTTGGTCAGCATGAAGATAGAACTGTTTAATGCCATACTGTGAAACATTTCTGACAATAACATCTCCATGGAGAAAAGTATTTGACAGACCCTCCAGCAGAAAAGTTACACAATTACTACTGTCAGCCTAAAAGAATACAACAATAACCGAAATATTGTGAGTTCAAAACTCTGACAATGACATCGTAATAAATCGTATGAACGCCCTGCTATTTGTAACACGATGGCGCATTAGTTAAGACTTTATCCTCACAGTAAAAGGGTCCTGGGTTAGATTCCCGTCAGGTCTCTGCACTGTTTACCTTTCGTGAGGTCGGAGTCTTTGCCGTTCACTTGCAGAGAGGGCTTCACTTCTTTCTGCGGATAGAAAAAAAAAAAAAAAAAATTAAAAGTGTGAATATTGTTTTTGTGAAAAAAAAAAAGTAACTTAAACATACTTTGTCCCCAGCGTCGCTCTTTCTCGTCCTTTTCATGATCTCCTCCAGACGCTGCAGTCAAACACACAATGTATTTAGAAACTTTATTAAGCTTACAAAAAACAGTCTGCTATAAAATGGTAATTAATTAAAAAAAAAAATCTACATAAATGAGTAATTTAGAGTACAAATTGTAATGGTAAAAATTATCTAAATGTAGACCTGGAGTCTAGATTTGAAAATGTGCTTCTTTTAGCATTCAGTTGTGTGTAAATTGTTTGTTTTCAAGATAATTTAGCTTGAATTAATGCAGTGTAGCAAATATAGTGATACCAGCCTGTTGACTGATGAATCTGGGTCCACTGAGGAAAATTAAAGCTGCCCTATGTAACATTTCTGGTGCAGGCTCCATCACATGGTGGATCATAAAAATGTGATTGCTTTTTCACAGAATGGTATAAACATATCTAGCTTTCACCTATTAAATTACAGGTGTTTTTATTGGCAAAAACTTGGTTACAATACATAGAGATTACTAGGTTTTATGACAACCACTGTTTGTTTAGTTTTTCTTTGAGTTTTTCTGACCTTCTTGCGCTCGAGTCGCTCCTGCTCTTCTTTCTGGAAGTGTTTCTCTCGCTCCACTCTCTGTCGCTCGGCCTCCTCCCGAGCTTTGGCCTCTGCCTCCTCTCTCTAGAAAACAAAATGTAAACTCATGGATCAATGTCGTGCCTCCAAGAAGCATGAGATCCCAACATATATCTGTGTGGAAGTGTAAACTCAGCCTAAATCCAGGGAGTCTGTATAAGAGCATCCACCAGGGGGCAGTCCAGGCTCAGTTTGGTGTGAGCCTTCAGCCCTTCAGGTTATTACAGAATGAGAATAAGTCCATTTCACGGCTCTGTGAGTGTCCAGATTTACCAGGACTAAACGCAGCACTGACAGAGAGCAGAGGGGACAGCTGCTCAGAACAGGAAAATCTCATGTTTAACCACAAAACCCTTCAAATTAAAAAAAAAAAAAACAAACAAAAAAAACAACAACTTACATTTCTAACATTTTTTGTTTGTTTTCATAAATTAAGCATAGACAGTAGCAGCAGTTCAGGTTACACTAAAGCAAAACTTGAGAAATGTAAAATAATTCAAAGAAACAAAATCAAAGCCAGTATTCTAGCCAGTGTTTTTGAACTGTAGATGTTTCAGCTCCCAACAGTTGAAGCTGATGAGGCTTCAGAGAAGCTCAGGGCTGGAAGTGGACACAGAACGCTCAGAGCAGTGAGAGCATTAACATTAACATGAGCATTACACTCAGACAGAGGACAGTGTGCAGAGACATCACAGTGGGACAGTCTGTGAGACAGAGAGAGACAGAGACAGAGACAGAGACAGAGAAAGAGAAAGAGAGAAGTGAAAGAGGTAGAGAGAGAGAGAAAGAGAGAGAGGTTGGGAGAGAGAGGAGAGAGTAAGAGGACGAGAGAGGCGAGACAGGGGGAGAGAGAGTAGAAAGACAGAGGAAGAGGGAGAGAAAAAGGAGAGAGACAGAGAGAGAGGTTGAGAGAGAGAGAGAGAGGAGAGAGAGACATAGGAAGAGAGGTGAGAGACAGACGAAGAGAGAGAGAGGAGAGAGACAGAGAGAGTGAGAGAAAAGAGAAAGAGGTAGGGAGAGAGAGCGACAGAAAGAGAGTGAGAGAGGGAGGTGAGAGAGAAACACAGAGAGAGAGAGAGAGAGAGAGAGAGAGAGAGAGAGAGAGAGAGAGAGAGAGAGAGAGAGGGGAGAGGAGAGAGAGGAGAGGAGAGAGGGAGACAGAGGGGTATCTATGGTCCAAACACATGGAGACAAACACAGGGCCATAACAGCCGTGAGTCAGAGTCTGCAGCTCTGGACTGAGAATGTGCTGCTATAAGACAAGTTTAAAATGCAAACTACTTCACTTTAGATTCACTCAACAATTATGATACCAGGAGTAAGAGACTGCAAGTTTTTTTTATGGGTCCTTACTGAAGTGAGGCAGACATGCTCATTACAAAACCACATCAAGTTTAGAGACTTTCCTTTTGAAATTCTAGACTCAGGATCGTGGCTCATTTTACACTAACAAAAGAATCCCTGTGTTTCTGAACACGTTTGTAGAGGTCTGAACTACAGGGTTACAGGATATTTTGTTTTTCACACAGGACACGACTGTAGCCATTATTCATTCACTCCACACTTGGTGGTGCTTAGCCACAGCTGCCCTGGGGCAAACTGACAGAAGTGACGTTGTCAATCTGCGCCATCGGCCCCTCTGACCAACACACACACACCACAGTCATACTAGGCAATGTTTATACTAGGCAATGTGGGTGAAGTGCCTTGCCCAAGGACACAACAACAGACTGATGAAATTATAATTATTTTTCTTTCTTTCCAAAGGATCTTTCTTTGTATTTATTAAACAAATAGACTGTCCGTGACATTCTCTAATACCCCCAGATGTTCAGTGTGAGGCTTAAATAGGCCTTTAAACCCCCCTCCGCCTAACACAGCCCTGTCTCCACCCCCCCCATCTCCCCTATGGTCCCCATCTCTCTCTCTCCTGACTCCCCCCTTTCTCACTCCTCTGCCCCTCCTTTCTCCCCTTCTGATCCACCTCTCTCCTCTTTCTCTCCCCCTGTCCTTCGTCTCGCTCTCTCCCCGCTGCGTCCTCTTCCTCCTCCCTTGGTCCTTCTCTCTCTTCTATGACTCCCTGTTTCTCCCCCTCTAGTCTCCCCTTTCAACCTCTCCTCCCCTGCCCCCCCGTTCCCCCTCTCTCCCGGTCCCGTCTCCCCACCCCCTGGTCCCTCGCTCTGTGCTAATCCCACAGATGGTAAATGGCTTAAATATAAAAGGCTCCTGTGGTTTTAATGGAGCTCTAAAGTGTCTGAACTCGCATTAAACACAGAGTCAACAGTGATTATGGGGGACAGGATACCCACAATCCTTTGCATGTAAACACAGACACTACTAGCTCCTCTATGGCACAGCCCACTCTACTTAATGGGGCCACAACCAGGTCATTTACCCTGTATTTTAATCTTTGTTGATTTTGATGATTGGAATAGAACCTTCATCTTAAGATGCAAAGTCTGTCGTAACTGAGTCTAGTATGAAATATTGAATACACGCTCCCATTTGTATTTATGCTCACAGCGTACTGAATACTCATCTGTGGTGGAAAAGTAGGGGAAAGAGTAATACCTTATCACTCTATTTCATGATCATCCCCATCGTAATGACTCATGATGCAGATGCAGTATAGAAAGTTCTAGAGACATTCTATACATTCTATAATGTTAAACAAACATTTAGGACAACTGCAGGTAAGGACCCTAAAGACCAAACCTCCTTGTCAAAGCCTGTCAGACCAGAAGCTGAGAAGCTGGGCCTGGGTAGGACTTGGATAGGAGACTGCTGGAACACCATGTGCCACAGAGGGGCGCTAGTGGCAAAAACTGCTGTTATGTCCTTAGGCAAGACACTTCACCAACATTGCTTAGTATGAATGTGGTGAGTGATGGTGGTGGTGAGGGGCCCATGGTGCAGATTGGCAGCCTCACTTCCGTTAGTCTGTCGCAGGGCAGCTGTGGCTACAGTAGTACTACAGTAGTACTTTACCACTGCAGAGTGTAGAGTGAATGAAGAATGCACCAAACTGTAAAGCCACTGGAAAAAGTGCTACAGCGACTAGTAAGACTAATACATTATTCTTATAATTAATACAAGCATAGCTTGTTATGGCTATGCAAAATATCATCCCTCTTGTCAACTTTTGTGTGGTTTTAAAATGTAATTCATCTGATCAACATTGAATATGTATAAGCAGTATGGTGTTTAAATGGAGAATATACAAAGTTAAGTGTAGCAGGAGCAGCTCTCAAGCCTCTGGTGTAAAGTGAATCTTTTAAATGCTTACGTCACTCTCGCTCCAGATGCTAATTCCAGTACTTTCTCCTCTCTCTATCCTTTTAATGTTTTCACATCTGTTTGCTCTTCCCCATGTCTGTTCTTTCTCTATTCTCCCTCTGTCTCTCCCCTCCTTCTCTCTCTCCCCTCCTTCTCTCTTTCTCTGTAGTTAGTGGGTCTTACCTGTTTTTGCATCCGTTCATTCTCCTCCCTTTCTTTCTTCTCTCTCTCCTCCCTCTCTCTCTCCTCCGCCTCGTCTCTCAGTCTCTGTTGTTCGGCCATAAATCGCGCCTCTTCCTCTCTTCTTTTTCTCTCCTCTGCCTCTCGAGCTGCAGCCTCTTCTCGCAAAATCCTAAAAAAAAAAAAAAAAAAGAAATAAAATAAGTTTATACATAAGCTTAACCAAAATATGACACTATGACCACTGCTCCGGGCTGAAAACGTTTGAGTGTGCAAATGATTTTCTAATGGGATCTTACAACAAGAAAGTAACATAGTGTAGCTTTAAGTCACTTCTGTTATTATGACTATTGTATACAGGCCTGTTAATAACGTGATATGGTGTTTTCCTCTGACCTGTTCCTGTGCTCCTGCTCCAGTCTCTCCTGCTCCTCTCTCTCCCTCTGCTCTCGCGCCTGCCTCCTCTTCTCTGCCAGGGCCCGGGCCGCCTCCTCTGGGTCGTTAGTGCCCGCGCTCGGCCTGCCCGTACCCGCCGCAGGGGCAGGAGCAGGGGCAGGGGCAGGGGCAGGAGCAGGGGTAGAGGGGGTGGTGGGGGCAGGGGCCTGGGGGGTACTGGCGAGAGCAGGAGGGGGTGTAGACCTGGGCACTTCACTGGGAAGAGAGGGGGCATCCTGGGCAGGGACAGAGGGGGTGGACGGGGCAGTGGAGGGTGCAGTTGCTGGGGTAGTAGCTGGAGTCGTAGCTGGAGTAGTTGAAGGGGTAGTGGCAGGGGTAGTTGAGGGGGTAGTTGAGGGGGTAGTTGGGGTAGAATTGGAGGTGATTGGAGGACTAGAGGAGGGAGGAGTCACTGGGGCAGATGACACAATGATAGCAGGAACTTTAGCAGCATCTGAAACAAAGACAGCAATTATTTAAAATATGAACATTTGGAATATATTTCAAAATGAAGATTCGATTCACAGTGTGTAGAGGTCTAGAAATTTATTAAGTATCAGACTAATGTGACAATGCTAATAATTCTGTTCTTTTGTGGGTAATTTTAATGTGTGCTGTTTATTTTAATTGATTTACTTTTTAATAATTTGTTTTTCAGTATCTTTTATTATAAACGTTTAAAATTTTGACGTCTACCCGCCTATTACATTATAACATAAAAAAAAATATTGTTTAGTAGAATATAGAACCATTTCTTGGTCAAAACCTGATGCAGTTCCCATGGTAACACTCACCCTTCGTCTCCTCAGTGATGGGACTCTCTTGCCGCGATTTCGCCTCCACCTCTGTCTCCACGGCGACCGCAGAGACCGTGGTCTGGACTCGAGCTGGGGTCTGGGATCGTTTGGGTCTGGTTTTGGTCCCAGAGGGGGGCGGGGTCTTCTTACCCGGGCCGGTTTTAGAGGAGGAAGATGATTGGACGAGAGGCGAGAGGGGGCGGGACTTAGGAGGAGCAGGAGATGGAGGGCGGTTTTTAGGTTTAGAGGCGCTGAAAGAGAGAAGAGGATACATATTACAGTTAAATATGTAAAGTTTAAAATAAAATCAAAATTAAATGAAAAAAAAATGGACAGAAGGAGAAGGAACGAGAGGGATGAAACTATAAGATTTGAATGAACTTTTTGTCAGTGACAGAGCTTTTCTGGTGGAGTGTCTGCCACCTCCTTTCTCGGTGTTATTGCTTTGTCCGGAATGTTTCTCAGTATGGCATTAAGAGTGAATTTTACATGAGCTCCATAAAGTGTTTTATTCTGGGACTCCACTTAAGACTGCTCTCAAAGGGCTCGTGCACTTTGTTGATTTTGGCCTGATACTTCTTTGGGAACTGTTCTGGTGGAAGGTCCACTTGTACTGGAATAGAAGCAAGATAAAAGCAGGCTGCACTCACGCCTCGCAGCAAGAAGGTTGTGGGTTTGACTCCTGGATATTTCTGTGTGGCATTTGCATGTTCTCCCTGTGTCTGGGTGGGTTTTCTGGACACTCTGGTTTCCTCTATCAACCCAGAACATGCACAACAGCTCAAATCCTCCAGCTAAGGTAGTCCTGACCAAGACTAGCTCAAGATCTGTACTATGGTGCTCACTGCTCTAGAGATGCCCCACAGACACTGAAGGATGGGTCAAATGCAGAGGACAATAAAGTGTACCTGACCTTACCTTAAGATAGATATGTTTAATGCCATATTGTTGGCCATTCCAGTCAAAGCAATAACATTACATCTTCACTTATTCTCAGCTCAGTTATGTACAGTTAATGTTGACAATATTAACTATCTATACGTTAGGTTCAATGTCTATGTAAAGCCTCATATGTCCAGGAGTTCTCTATGAAATCAGAGTTTTCAAACCTTTTCCTCCAGGAGCCCAAAAATGCTATAATATACTTTTTGTTAGAGTTAACTACATTTCCCACAATCTGCTGCTCTGTACCTGCCGTCTGGTCGAGTCCTCTGATTGGTTGTTGCCGTGGGTGATGTCGTCTGTCTCTTTTTCTGTGTTCTTTCTTTGGACAGAGCATTCTTCTCTTTCTCATTCTCTCGCTCTTTATCCTTCTTTTCTTTTTTCTTCTTTTCCACCTGAAACCAAAAACATACATAACTACTTTAACTGGAGGCGTGTAACAGATCTGTCAAAACTATTTTTAACACTTAAACTGACACTTAAAGTAAAATAATCTGTTTCTTTGGGTTAAAGTTAGCAGAGGGAGTTCCCCGACAGAGCCTGGAGCAGACCAAAACAGAACCCAGGCTATATTTAACTTTGTGAAATGTAGAGGCAAAAATGTGTGAGTAATTATAATGTTAGATGTGTATAATAACGGAGGATGAGTGAGACGCAGTGAGTATGTCACCAGCTGTTCCTTGGTATGTTTCATGATGATGTCATACTTTAAAACCACTCAGGGTGTGTGTGGTGCTTCCCTGGTGCCACATATTTAAGTCATCCAATTTTTTTATCTACTGTATTTCCAATCACTTTGGCCTCTTTCTCACCACACAGGCACCACTGGGGTGGACTTGTCTCGGTGTAGTCTGAGTGAGGGGACAGTCTTTACCGGGGTGGACTTGTCTCGGTGTAGTCTGAGTGAGGGGACAGTCTTTACCGGGGTGGACTTGTCTCGGTGTAGACTGAGTGAGGGGACAGTCTTTACCAGGATGGAGTATCGTTGTCTCGGTGTAGTCTGAGTGAGGGGACAGTCTTTACCGGGATGGACTTGTCTCGGTGTGGTCTGAGTGAGGGGACAGTCTTTACCGGGGTGGAGTATCGTTGTCTCTGTGGTCTCTGGGTGATGTCTGGAGTTGAGGCTGAGGACAGTCTCCATCTCTCTGCACTGTTCTGGTGAGAGCAGCTCAGAGGACTGCACGCTGTATCCACACAAAAACAACTTATAGATCAGATGGAAAGACAGGCAGATAGATAGACAGACAGATAGATAGATAGATAGATAGATAGATAGATAGATAGATAGACAAACAAACAGATACTGTAGATAGGATAGACAGAATCAAGAGTTTTTCCCCATTTGTCACTCACAGTCGTTGGTGTTGTTGAGCAGAGTGGCGGCGCTCCGGCTCTTCTTCAGAAAGGACAGAGTCGGCGTCATGAGTCTCTCCACGATTTTACTCTCCCACGGACTGAGGCGCAGGCTGCGGGCTGACACAAGAGGGCGCCGTCAGCATCAGCACATACACACACGTTTAAACAGCCTTGGTACGACTGGAGATTTTAGAGCAACAAGACCTTTAAGTATGCCACCTGCTTGTTTTCATGGCGACGTTATGGCTTTGGCTGGATTAGAATGTTCCACAGTGCAGCATGAAACCTATCCATCTACACAAGTACAAACAATTGACACTATTGGTTCAAGTTACAGGTCAGATCTGTGGAGAGGTGAGCCCATTCACAGTAAGCACGCATGTTTTTCTAGGTATTTTTGAGCAGAAAACACCTGTAATTGAATGAATGCAAGATAGTTTTAATACCATGTGTGGGACATTCTATCTAGGCAAAGCAATAACATCGCCTAGGAGACAAGCAGGTGGCTAACCCTCCATCAGAAAAGTTACATAATGCAGCTTTAACTGAGAATATTAATCTTGTTTTTGGTTTGAATTTACTTTTTGTCAGTTGTTTTTAAGTGTTCTTTCCTTATTTCTATCAAAGTTATCTGCAAGAGGAGTAAGTTTTATTTGACTCCACTGACACTAAATATGTTGACAAAAGTTCATCTAGACTAAACACCTCTACAAAAATCCAAATGAATCAAAAGAAGAAGATTCATTTCCTGAGTTTTAGATTTCCATTTTAGGCAGTGCAGTCAAAAGTCAGACTCAGGCCGTGTTCATATTTACACAAACACCACGTTCAAACTGGGAATAAACCCGGAACTAAACCAGGAACTAAACCAGGACTAGACCAGCAACTAAACCAGGACTAGACCACAACTAAACCAGGAACTAAACCAGGACTAGACCAGCAACTAAACCAGGACTAGACCACGACTAAACCAGGAACTAAACCAGGACTAGACCAGGACTAGACCAGGAACTAAACCAGGACTAGACCAGGACTAAACCAGGAACTAAACCAGGACTAGACCAGGACTAGACCAGGAACTAAACCAGGACTAGACCAGGACTAGACCAGGAACTAAACCAGGACTAGACCAGAACTAAACCAGGACTGAACCAGGAACTAAACCAGGACTAAACCAGGACAAGACCAGGAACTAAACCAGGACTAGACCAGGACTAGACCAGGAACTACACCAGGACTAGAGAAAGACAAGACCAGGAACTAAACCAGGACTAAACCAGGACTAGACCAGGACTAAACCAGGACTGAACCAGGAACTAAACCAGGACTAAACCAGGACAAGACCAGGACTAAACCAGGACAAGACCAGGACTAGACCAGGACAGGATGAAACCAGGACTAGACCAGGACTAAACCAAGAACTAAACCAGGACTCAACCTGAACTAGAATGGGACCAACCCAGGAACTAAACCAGGACTAGACCAGGATTAAACCAGGAACTAAACCAGGACTAACCCAGGACTAGACCAGGAATTAACCAGGAATTAAACCAGGAATAGACCAGGACTAAACAAAGAATTAAAGCAGGAACTAAACCAGGACTAAACCTGAACTAAACCTGGACTAGACCAGGATTAAACCAGGAACTAAACCAGGACTAAACCAGGACTAAGCCTGAACTAAAACTTGACTAGAATGGAACCAAACCAGGAACTAAACTGGGACTAGACCAGGAACTAAACCGGGAACTAAACCAGGACTAGACCAGGACAAGGCCACGAACTAAACCAGGACTAAACCAGGACTAGAATGGGACCAAACAAAGTCTATATCAGAATTAGAATTGGCTCAAACTACGACCAAACAAGTACCAGTCTGGTGTCTGATTGAAATGAATAGGTCACGAGCTAAAATTACAATCTCCCCACATTTGGTCATTTTGTTGGGTTAAACCTTAGATAAAATGAAACATAACATACACAATTTAAAAACACAGAAATCATGAGTTTTGATCAGTCATGGGAAAAATCTGTTGCAGAGTTTGTTGCACCAAAATCCACCAAAAAAGTTAATAATTAAACATTTTCCATCAATGATCAATGCATGTTCACTTTTTAGGGAACACCTGCAAATCAGATCAAGGCTGTGTTCACACTTACACACAATACGTGAAGACAAGGACTAAACCAGGTCTAAACCAGGGCTAAACCAGGACTAAACCAAGACTAAACCAGGAATAAACCAGGAATAAACCAGGAATGAACCAGGAATGAACCAGGACTAAACCAGGACTAAACCAGGACTAATCCAGGAATGAACCAGGAATGAACCAGGACTAAACCAGGATTAATCCAGGAATAAACCAGGACTAAACCAGGACTAGAACAGGACTAGAACAGGACCAAACCAGAGCTAAACTAGGAATAGAACAGGACTAGACTAGAATAGGATTAAACCAGGACTAAACAAGGATTAAACCAGGATTAAACCGGGAACTAAACCAGGTTTAGAACAGAACTAAACCAAGTCTACATCAGGACCAAACCAGGACAAGTGTGAACGCAGCCAAAAGACAGACATTACAGAAAAGAGTGACATTATAGAAAAAATCTAATTGACTTACAATAGACAAAACAGTGATTTCATTGATACATTTTGTGTGTCTGCCTCATGTCATTAAAATAAAAAAAATAAAAAAATAAATAAATAAAGCAAAATTAGACACAGACAGATGTGTACCAAAATAATGAGATGAAGAAACTAAAAAATACCCTGCACATAAAAAGTCACTTGGGCCATAGCTGACCAAAGCCACTTGGTTTTAACCTGGATTAGACTAAACGTGTTCACATCATAATTTAAATAGTGTTTCTGAATGTAACTTTTGTTGTTGGGGGTCGATCACTTGCTCATCTCCATGGCGATATTATTGCTTTACCTGGAATGTTCCATAGTATTGCGTTAATCGAATCTGTCTCGCATTTATTCAATTTGATGTGTTTTCATTGCTCAAAAATACCTTGAAAATAGCATGTATTCATACTCTGAGGGGGTCGCCTCTCCACAGATCTTATATGTAACGTTGCCTAATGATGTCATGGACTTATCTGGAGAGATACGTTTAATGTCATACTGTGGAACATTTTTTTGCATCTTAAGTTATAAAAACAATAATTCTCTGCCACATAGAGGTTATTCAGATGCAGTAGTAGTAGTTTCATGTACTCGCGCTGTAAATATAATGTAAATATTGCGTTAGCTCTTCACGTTAGCATTAATTTAGCATTATGCTCTGCAGCTCTGTCTCTTCCACTCTCCTCTGGTCCATGTTCTGGACATGTTTTATGACGAACTGATAACAGACTCCTGTTTCTATAGCAACCCTCTCCTTCACACCTCCTCCTCATCACTCTCTACTTCCAATCTCTCTCTCCCTGTTTCTCCTGTCTTGTCTCTCTCTCTCTCTCACTCTTTCTCTCAACTGTCTCCTCTCTCCCACTCATCTTTCCTTCCTCTCCCCCTCCTCTCTCTGTCCTCTCTCTATCTATATTGTCCTCCTCTCCATGTTTCTCCTTTATTTCTCTCTCTCTCTCCCTCTATTTCAACTCCCCCCACCTCCATTCTTTTCTTAACTCTCATTCCTCTCCCCATCCTCATGTCTCTCCTTCCTCTTTTTCCTCTCCACTCTTTCCATTTATCTCCCTCTCTTCTCCTCTCTTTAGTCTTTCACCCCATCTGAGTTTCTCTTCTGTTCTGCCCCTCTCCTCTAACCCTCCTTCTTTTCCTCTCTCTAGTTTCGTTTCTCCTTCCATCCCTTCCCCTCTCACCCATTATCTTCTCCTCTCCTCTGTCTCTCTCTTTCTTCGATTCATCCCATTATCTCTCCTCTCCTCCTTCTCTCCCTCTCTCCTCTGCAGTCTGAAGTGCTGCTGTTTACTGCTCCACACCAGTGA
This sequence comes from Taenioides sp. WSHXM2023, assembly GCA_029959045.1. Classification (NCBI taxonomy): domain Eukaryota; kingdom Metazoa; phylum Chordata; class Actinopteri; order Gobiiformes; family Gobiidae; genus Taenioides; species Taenioides sp. WSHXM2023. The sequence goes on from CM057097.1 coordinate 4,198,417, forward strand.
TTTATACCGGGCAATAAATTTACGTCGTCACTGCCAACCACAACTCCTTTTGTTTATCCTCTGCTCCTCTGACCCTCTCCTCGATCTGACCATCTCCTTGGCTCCTCTGACCCTCTCCTCTGCTCCTCTGCTCCTTTCCTCTGCTTCTCTGACCCTCTCCTCTGCTTCTCTGACCCTCTCCTCTGCTCCTCTGACCCTCTCCTCTCCTCAATCTGACCATCTCCTCTGCACCTCTGACCCTCTCCTCCACTCCTCTGAATCGTCTCTTCTGCTCTTCTGACCCTATCCTCTGCTCCTCTCCTCTGCTCCTCTGACCCTCTCCTCTGCTCCTCTTCTTTGGTAATCCATCCAGTTGACCGTAAGAGCCTGTAGATGTGTGCTGTCAGTACCCATGGATAGATCTGGGTTTCCAATGGCAACAGGAGATGTTCTGCAGATTGCATTGTGGGAAATTGTCATCATTGTTATTTACTGACATGGTGTGACAACAGAAGATCTGAAGGAGCTCGATCAGAATATTGCGATCTCTTCCTGTACCAACAAAGTGTCTGCACAGAAACTGGTACATTTCAACATTCTGAACCTTGAAACTGGAATAATTTACAAAAAGGACTGGAAACTAAAAGAACTGGTTCCAATAAATCATTTTAAAAGTCCTATATAATATTACTATTATAAAATAAAGTTAATTTGTGATTTTTCCGTCAACATAAGGTAATTTTTTGGGCCTCATTGTGGATTTTAAAGGTCCTATATTATGAAAAATGGACTCTTGTGAGCTTTAAACCATGTTATAATGTTGTTAAAACAAAAACAGACCTGGAGCTGTGTTTTGTTTCATTCAAATGTTTGAGTAACCCTTTATTATTAGTCTGTCTACATCTCCAAAGCTCAAAATGCTCTGTTCCACCTTGTGATGTCATGAAGCGGTAGTTTTCAATTTAAAAGCTACATTTTACCTTTAGTTCAGTAGAGATTGGCAATTCCAGGTCTGATATCCAAATAATTCTAGTAAAGGTGAAACAGAGTGGAGCACTTCCTCTATTACCACATGACATCACAAGGTTTGAGAGAAGAACTAAATATGCAGGATTTGTGTGTCAAACATGTGTGAATGAAACAAAACACAACTCCAGGTCTGTTTGTGATGATGAAACAACATTATAACGCAGTTCAGAAAATAGCCTAATATGGGCTCTTATTGTATCAGCTCAAAAAAATCCATATAGTATCAGCCCATTCCTATACTTCATGCTGAAATTCAAAACCTTTTTGTGATCAGGCAAGTTAGAATCAACCAATTAATCAAATATATCAATACATTTCATATGGAACAAGATGCATGTAAAAGGATTATTTCATTCAAACCTTATTTATATTATATTTCCCACCACCAACAAGCCAACACCACATTAAAACCAGCAGTGAACGTTTGAACTCACTGAAGCGAAACTGAAATTAACGTGACGAGATGTGAACCAAAAATGCACCAACTCCACCACAACAGGATGAGACGAAATGCAGCCACCACCAAATCAAAAGAAATGAAATAAAGTCAAATAAAATTTAAATTATAAAGAGGTAAAAGGAGGTCACGATGCAGACGAGGTGATCCAGAGACAGGCAGCAGGCAAAGCGCAGACCAGAGCGGAGCCAGGGACCAGGAGCGGACTCAGTATACTATTATAAGGACTATTCAAAACAATACTGAGTTAGAACTAAGCTGCTCCAGGAAGTTTGGAAGACTATCATTTTTAACTTTTAGTGTAATTTTTGTACCCTATGGAGTTCAACAGTCTCACTCACTTGGAAGCAGACTGTAGTTCCTGAAATTTCCTGTTAATTTGAGGGTCTGTCAAATGCTTTTCTCCATGGAGATGTTATTGCTTGATCTGGAACATTTCACACTATGGTATTAAATCTTTCTATCTTCATTGAGACCAAACCAGACCAAGGTACAGGTCAGATCTGTGGAGAAGCAACCCCATCACAGTCAGAAAGCCTGTTTTTCGAGGTATTTTTTGAGTTATAAAACCTCCTGTAATTGAATAAATGTATGGTAGAGCTGTTTAATGTCATACTGTGGAACATTCCAGGCAGAGAAATCACATATCCATAGAAACAGGTGATGGACCTCCAACCAAAAAGTTACACAGTGCACTTTTAAAGTTTATGAGAAAGTGCTAGAGAGTTTAAAGACACGCCAACTAGCTATGTGTCCAAAATTTTGTGAAATGTTTTGCCAACTTTGCGGTTTCTAAAGTCAGTAAAGATTTTAAATTCAATTTTATGTCTTTAGTAACCACAATTTATGGGAAATTTACTTCTGAAACCAAGTGGTGGGCGGTGATTGTTGAGAGCCATTTTTCCTTGAGTAATATTCATTTCTTTAGCAGTACTTTTACTCTTACTCCTTACGTTTTGGTTACATGATAAAGCTTTAGGTCGACAATGTTTTTTTTTTAATGAAGACAGTATTAATTTACAGTTCAAATGTTTGTGTTTTTTCTTTGTTTTGATTCTGTGCATATGACAGGTTAAACTAATTCCACTAACATTATAGAAGGACAGATATAGGAATTTATTTTTAGAACGCCTACTTTTTAACCTACCTAAACATGGAGAAACATAACAGTGCTATCTTACTTGAGTATATTTTTGGTAAAAATTTTGTGAAATCATATTTTTATAAACGTTTGAACAATCATTTGTAATGCTGAAGATATTTGTTGTCTTTTACTCACAACTTTCTTTGAGATGAGATTTCAAATTCAAGAAGAACTGAGAAAAAGACTGAAATATGAACTGACAAACTAATGCAAGAATCACATTTCAGAACATGTTTGTACAGATTTTAATGCAGAAAAAGGAGATTTTGGTTGTTTGTGGAGGAAATGATTGTACTTCAGAAATTTACTACTTCAGTTTTGATTTTATTGCGATTCACTTTGGAGCCCTATTCCCTGACAAGCTAATCTCTGTTCCTCATAGTCCGCTCCTGCCCCTGAGGCTCTGGTCGTGCTTCTGTTCTTACTTCTGCTGGGGGAGTTCCAGAGGGTGGCGGAGGACTTGGACAGCCTGTTGTTAATGACAGGGTCCTGGGTACGCGGGAGGTTCACTGTGGAGGAGGAGCATCGGCCTGCACCAGAGAATGCAACATAGCTGTTCAACCACTGGGGCGGCGACACATAACCACACACACACACACTGCACCTGCTCTTTAAAGGACAGGTGCAGACAGGGGCACTTCTTCTGCTGAGGACTGGAAGAAGGTTAGGTTCAAGAGGAGGAGGAAAGGAGGGAGGAGTCCACTGGTGGGTCAGAATGGGTCATGTTAAGTGTTTTTTAGCAAGATTTTTGAAAATGAACCTAAAGAATGGTTTTAAAAAGGTTTAATCATTTGTTATTATATGTTATGTGTCTTGCTCAAGGACACAACAACAGTATTCATCTGTGGGAGGTCAAATTGGACCGGCAACCTGTGGGCAAATGGATCTAACCACACTACCAGTGATGTTTATGTTGGGAGTGGGATTCAAACCTAGACTGCATGAAGAAGTGGATTAAAGGAAAGTGACGGAAGGAATTTGGAGCCGAGTTCTGTATTTGGAATAGGAATTGAATTATGGACAAAATAGCGAAAAAAAAAAACACCAAGATCGTGTAGAGAGGCTTAATACGAATATTTTAAGACCAAAATGAGTATCCCAGCACCAGTTACAGAGAGAGGGGCGAGCATTTTTCATTATAAAGTCAATTGGAGCCAGAACCAATGGAGCCGGAAGTGCCCCCATGCTCACTTCCTATTTGGAATGTGAGTTCGACCCACCAACTTGTGTTTACAATAGATCTGATAATTCTAGTAATAAGGATGATCAGACAAATTGACTTTTATTGACCCAGTGGACACCAGGAGGGACGTGGGGAGAGGGTTTACGGGGTTAGGGTTAGGCTGGTTTTCTGCATCTGTCTCTTTCATTCAGCAACTGAACTGTAGAACGCCAAATCCACCAGCTACTAACAAAATTCAAACTGTCACACAAACACTAAGAGATCACAGCTATTTCACCTTTCACCATTCTTGTACAGAGCAATAAACAAAACAATATTAGCGTAATAAAACAGCCGCACACAATCAGTGTATGTCGTTCTGAATAGCTTCACAGGTCTTAGGGTAATTCTTTGTTTCCGTTCACACAGTTAGTCTAATGAAAGTCACATCCACCGCTCCCAAACACATCACATTTTAGATTTCTCCTTCTTGCATCATTGCAGATTATTAGACCATTACAGCAGAAGTTCAAACATGAGTCTTGTATTAGCAGAAAACAGATATTACTCATGTTTGGTTGTATTTACAGTAGGGCACAGTCGACATAGCTGTTATTACCCGATTTGGCACCATTTTTCAAACTGAGCACGCCCAAATCTTTGGCGCAAGCTCTGACGTTTCTGTTGACACTTTGCAGCGTGTCATCAACATTCCGTGGGGGTGTGATGCTAACTGTAGGCTCTGTTTTGTCTGAAGCTCTGTTATTCTGAGCTTTGTTTTAACACAATCTGACCAGAAAGAACTGACGTAGCTGGAATTATAAAAGTGAGTTGATATGGGCTCTCAAATGGCATTACAGCTTCAGTTTTTCAGTTAGTCACGCTCACCTTTTTGTTAAAAATCAAACTCCTAAACAGGACCATGAATGCTCGGACTGATCACAGCCTCCTGAAAATGTGTGGTTTGAATCTATTTTGTATTTTTTCTTGAGTTTTCAGACCGTTTTAAGACTTTTTGGCAGTGTTTGCTATATGCAATATGTGCATTGTGTCTCCATGGTAAATGATGAACATTCCACTATAGAGATACATGTAGAACATCCCCGGCATGATGCGTGGTTTTTGAGATTTGCTTCATCAAATATAAACTGTTATACTGATAAAAACTTGCTGAAAATTCTGTATTTAAACGTTAGAAAACAGATCTGAGCTGAGTAAAGTCTGACTTTAGTAAAACAGCTAATTTTGATGATTTGGGTCAAATGCAATTGTTTTTCTTTCTATTTCTAAGAATAAACTGTGTGAAATGGTCAAACTTTGATATGAATTTATTTAAGCTTATTGCCACAAGCAATACTTGTGGCTACAGTGACAGAACACAGAATAAACTTTTTAAAACGTTAAATTACAAAGGTGCCAAATTGGACCGAGTAATAACAGCATTATCCTCGTGTTAGCTTTGTGTTAGTCTCATGTTAACCTCGTGTTAGCGTAGTGTTAACCTAACATAGACTCACTCTCTCGTCTGGAGGTCTGGTTGAGTCCTCCGGCCCAGGACCATCTCTGCTGACGGATCTCGGCCCAGGTTTTCTTAGTGGACCTCTTGATGGCTGCTTCATATCGCTCCTGTATCAGAGACAGAGGAAACACAATCAGAGTTTGGGCAACGTTTATTTTTTTCGATGCACTTTCACTTTCACTGTGGACTGCCCTTCGTAGGACGCCCGATGTCTGCCTCTTTCATCCTTTCACGTTGACCTAACTACAAGATATAAAGGACACGTGCTGAAAATCTTCAAATGGTGATTTTGATTCAGTTGAAATCAGTCATAGGTCAAGGTCAAATCCTCTACATTAGGTCACCCCTTCCCCTCCACAGCCCTGCCTCTCTCCTCCTCCCTCTCTCCTCAGTTCTTACCTTGTTTTTCTCTAGTTTCTGTCTCTGTTTCTCCTCTAGCAGAGCTCTCCTCCTCTCTGCTTTGACTCTCTGTTCCTCCAGTCTCCTCCTCCTCTCCTCCAGTTGGGATTCTCTCAGTCTTCTCGCTCTCTCCTCTTTCTCCAACCACTGCGCCTTCTTCGCCGCTGAAATAAACAATAAAATAGAAAATGATTATACATATGTTTATTTAAACAGAAACAAAACCTAATAAAGATAATATTAGAACAAATGAACATTTACACAAGTGAGAACACAAATGCTTAAAAGTTTAGCTGTAAATCTGCTCCACTCCTGATTTAGACTTTTTTCCAATTTTATACAGTATTTTTTATCGTAATTGTAATGTAATATTTATGAGATTACAAACTCAAGAGAATCTGTCTTGAATATGTCCCACTTCTGTGTTTGAGTCATTGGGCCAATCACAGGGCAGCTTTGTGGTTTGGACGTAAGGGCGAAGCACCCGAATGAATGTGTATAAGAAGGCTGCAATTCTGTACTGTAGCTGAAATAGCCACTTGACTATTTTTAAGTGTTCATAGAAAGTTACCATGTTTTAATACTAGTCTAGATATGGTTTACTTGTAATTTGGACAAAGGGTATTCCTTGTTTAGACCTGTTGTTCTAGTTTAGTCCTGTTCTAAGTCCACTTGGTTTAGTCCTAGTTTAGTCCTAGTTCACTAAGTCCTGGTTTATTCTTCATTCACAGCCCTTGCTCTTCCCTCACACACGCTCACATTTGGCTCTATATCTTTGAAGTTCTCTGGGCTCCTGTGGTTTCACAGCAGAAGTTTTTCTCCTCGGATCATTTCAACTCATCAATGAAAGTGTTTAAATAAGAGGAGCTCCCACTGTCTCCAGCTGAGACTCCACAAACATTCATCTATATGTGTCTAGTTTTACATCATGATTCATATGAGTGACTTTATGTGACTTAAATGGTGCAAACATGGATGGTGTGATGTCATGAACACACACAGAATGAACTTTAAACAAAATGGACCCTAACCCATGTCATAATGTTGTTACCTCCTCAAACACATACCAGGGTGTGTCGTGTATTGTGTTTCGTTTCATTCATTGAGTAATCCTTTATTACTAGTCTGTCTACATCTCCAAAGCTCAAAATGCACTGTTCCACTTTGTGATGTCATGTAGTGGTAGTTTTCAAGTTAGCAGCGACCTTTTGCCTTTTGTTCAGTAGAGACTGTTCAGTTTTGTTCAGTAGAGATTGGCAGTTCTGGGTCTGAAATCATCCAAATGATTCTAGTGAAGGTGTGTGGAGTTTAAAAACACACTGGAGCACTTCCTGTATTACCACATGACATCACAAGGTGGAACAGAGTATTTTCTGTTTGAGAGAAGAACTCAGCGTAAATCTACAGGGTTTGTGCGTTAAACATGTGTGAATGAAACAAAACACAACCCCAGGTGTGTCTGTGATGAAGAAACTCCATTACAACATAATAAATGTGTAAAAGTGAATCTGTATTTCTCTTCTCCTCTTTTGTCACATGTTAACAGACTGGATTTTCTTTTCTCCATAACTCACTCACTGAACACCTCCTCAGACTCATTTGTAAGTGTTACTCGTTGTATTGTTGATGTTGTCACACTTGAGTTTCCAAAGCTGTGCACAAGCTGCTCATATAAACTGTTAGCAGGGACAGCGCTGGAGCTTTGCCTGTAGCAGTGTTATGCAAAATGCCACTCCAACATGAGTCTAATAACTACTATATGAAGCCAATTTAAATTTTGAAGATTTTACATTATGTGAAAAGAGCCTGTACCTGATTTTTTTCCATGTATTTGTGCAAAATGTGTCTTGCCCCAGTACAGATATATTGTAAAAGCAGCTCTTGAGGTCAAAGCAAGTCTGCCAAATTCTGTCTGCATCTAGTTATAGCGTTTTATTGTCCGATAATCAGGAAATACATTAGTGTTAGCATGCTAGTTGTTGTTTGTGACAGCAAAACTCTGCTCGGGTTACTGAAAGTTGTAAAAAGAGCTTATAAACTCATCGTGGTGAATAATTATTATGCTCAGAACATATACAGTAAGTGAGGAAGAACTTTGGACCACTGCAAACTGTTTAAAATGGACTACTTCTGTTTTTAAGACAAAATCAGGTACAGTGCTTCTAATAAAAACTTTAATTCCTGGTCCTTATAGAGTGTATGCAGTCACGTGACAGGAAGTTGTCAATCCGCCATATTGACGGTCTAATCATGTCTGACCGCCAGTGCTCTAGTGACAACAAAAAGCCGTCTTTTACTCATACTGACTTCACTAATCACCTAGATAGTAATCAGAAGAAAAGATATGAGGACAAGCTTGCTAATCTGAACATATCGGACCCCTACAGTGTGCCCCAGGTCTTTTTTACAGCCCTAACAGCGGTAGATTCTGTCCCAGACCTTCAGTGGCCAGATATTTACAACTATCTAATAAATTTCCCATCACACTTCACCGGGGAGTATAAATTTATAGTTTTAATAGTTTTACCATTAAATAGGGATGTAAAAATAACCAAAATATCACTATATTGTATTGTTAAAAGTCTCAAAATAATATCATGGACCATCACAATATATCAAATTTACAAGTTTCTTTGCTTAAATTCATTGTTATGGTGCAGCTTGAGCTAAAGAATAACAGAAGGAACTACACAGACCATGATCCTTTGCTCCGTTTCAGTGCAGACTACATGAAAAGTTATTGTTATTTAACACTTTGAAATCTTAATTAGTTGGATTATGAAAAAGAAAACATAACATATTCGCAATTCTGTTAGCCTCTACAAAATATCGTAATAAATATCGTGTTGTGACATGTATATCGTGAAAATATCGTACCTAGAGAGTTGGATATCGTTACATCTCTACTGTTAATAACAACTAGTCTGCTAATACAGCTCAGTTTTAGTTAAGATCCACATATTGCCTGTATTCTCTAAGGCTCTGCTCCTTGTGTCTGTGCTCCAGTGAAAGCAGTAATTATCTGCAATCAGCCTCAGAGGTCTGGACACAACTCATTTTACTCCAGACATTTACAGCTATAAAAATCTCTCTACAAACCCGACCCAAACATGGACTTTCACTGTGTAATTTCAGCGGTATTTGACACTATTTCAACTTCTAGGTTTTCTTTGTGTTCAGGAGATGTCAGCAAATGGTAGAATCTCTATTGATACTTCGCAGTGACATCATGCTGGGGGGGATTGCATGTGTCGCTATGGTAGAATGTTCAGCAGTTATGATGGTGACATAACGCAGACATCAGCAAATACAGACAAATAAGTTTTAAGATGGTCCAAAAACTCAATCAAAGATACAAAAAAAAGATGTAATGTTGTTTGAGAGGAACTTGTTCAACAGTACAAATCAGGTCACTTTTTTTTTTTTTTTTTTGTTAAGGGTGATGGGGTAATGACAATGTTATTATTGTTGTTGTTATTATTGCTATCATTATTTTTTGTATTCTTTGTATTTTTTATTATTATTATTATTATTATTATTATTATTATTATTATTATTATTATTATTGTTGTTGTTGTATAATGTTTCCATCCATCCATCCATTTTCTCCCGCTTAATGTTTCTTAAAGCTTAAAAAATAAAGTAAAAAAAAATAAAAAATCAGTTCACCTGTAGTTCCAGCTAAATTAGTTCTTTCTGGTCAGATTATGTTAAAATAAAGATCAGATTCAAGTCTGACAGAACTTCAAACAGAGCAGTGCCTACAGTTAGCATCACACTCCCAGGGAATGTGGATGACGACAGATGCAAAGTATCTATAGTTTAAAAAGCTGGAGACAGGTCAGAATCCTCAGCTGGAGTTTGCTGTGTAATTGTCAGATTACAAATTTGTTGAGCTGGTTTATGGTTCCTGTCGCTGTTATTATTGGACCATTCCATATGAAACAAAAACTGGCAGAAAATTCATCGTCTTCTCTGTCAGAATAAATAAACAAAAGTGAAATTATCTTTTCACAATCGCTTCAGAAAGTGGTGCCAATATTCCACCCCAAAGACGTGATTGTTGTCAGGTGAAAGGACTTTAAGACAGAAGATCAATATGACACATTTGTGGAGCTGATCCCAAATAATAATGAGAAGGTTCAACATTTGTGGATCAGAAGTTTGGAGATTTCTTTCAAAAACAGTGAATCTCCCATAGAGTTACATATATTTTCCCCCACCAAAACAAATAAGACGTAAGCGTTAAAATGGACCATGCAAGAATCATGAATGAAACTTTACACAAGCGAAAATGAAATTACGCCCAAGAATTAGACAGAAATAATATGATTCATGGGTCAAATCAAAGCATGATTTTGGGAGCGGATGAAATCAAAGAGTCGCCATCTTTGATTTCTCCCAAATGAACCAGGTTTAGTTGAGCTGGTTAAGTTAAGCCTTACCTTGGAGTTGAGTTTGTTGTTCTGAAAGCCATGCAACAAGAGACAAGATCATAATAAAAACTGTGAGTGAAGAAGGTAAAAGGAATGGAGGGAAGAGAGAGAGAGGGTGAGGGGTGATAGGGAGACAGAGGAGAGAGAGAAGGAGAAGGAAAGAGAGAGAGGGTGGAAGAAGAGAAAGAAGGAGTGAGAGAGGGAAGAGAGCAGGGACAAGAAAAAAAAGATGTAGAGAAGGGAGAGAGAGCAAGAAAAAGGGGTGTAGAGTAAGGAGATAGGGGAGAGAGAAAGCAGAGGAAGGGTTAAGAGAGGAAGGAGGAGAGAATGGCAGCATAAGAAAGGAAAGAGAAAGACTGCAGATGGGAGAGGAGGAGAAGAGAACAAAAAAGATGGGTTGAGTGAGTAAGACAAGAGGAAAGAGAGAAGGAGGGGCAAAGGGAGGAGAGAGAAGGGAGTGAAAGATAGAATGAAAGTAGAGAGCGCAAGGTGGTGGGAAAGAGATAAGAGTGGGAGAGCGAGGGGAAGGGAGAGAGGATAGGAGAAATTAAGAGAAGAGTAAAAGGAACATAAGAGGGAGAGGACGAGGATAGACAATGTGAGGAGAGAAAGACTGAGAGATGGGGTGAAGTAAAAGGGAGAAGAGAGAGGTGTAGAGAGGGGTTAGAGTAGATTGTATATTTCTTATGTATTTCTTACCAATATATTTAGCTCTCTCTTCTCTCCGCTCCTTGGCCAGTTTCTGTCTCTGCTCTGACGTCATTTCTGGAAAAAAAAAAAAAAAAAAAAGAAAGACGAGATGACACATAATGTAAAACCACATTTGCCAGAATTGCGTAGAATAGTTTATGAACTACTAATTAGGGACGGTAAAAGATCTCGCGAGACAAAATTGCCGCAAGATCGTGAGAAATGATAATGATAATTTTTTCATGTGTTTACATTTGGATTGGACAAAAACAGGTCACGTATTGGTGAGTTACATCTCTTACAGTTCCAAAAAGCAGTAGTAGAATGGAAACAAAAAGATGAAATGAAATAAATCAAAAATTGTGAGGCCAAAATTGGAAATGTATATATTAGAAATTGTATAAATCTCATCTCGTCTCATTCTCGTGGACCCAGTCTCATATCTTGTCTCGTCTTGTGGAAAATGTGTCTTCTCCCATCCGTACTACTAATATTTTATCTACTAAAAAGTCAGTCTTTTTGTATTATTCGTCAGTAAAGATTATAGTTTCTAAAATAGCCAGAGCCATTCAGTCCTGTGGAACATCCAGGCAAATGAAGGGGAGAGATGAACAGAATCACAATATAATAACAAAGAGCAAAAAATAAATTATAACATGATTTATTTGAGCTTGCATATCAACCCTTGTCTTCTTTGAAAGTGCACTATGTAATTTTTCTAGGCAGGGATCCACCTCCTGCTTGTCTCCACAGAGATTATATTGTTTTAGAACAGTGATTTCCAAAGTGAATTAAGTTTGAAATCACCCTTACATAAGATAGTCCTTTAAATGCATTGCTTTATACTAGTATTAAACCTAAAGGCATATTTATATATTGTTTAACGTGTAAATCTATGGGAAAAAGCATTGCATATTATATTAAATGTAGTGTTAATTATTATTTAAGGGCCCTGTGTTATTTCTGAATGATGGGGGGCCGTGGCACAGAACACTTTGGGAATGTTCCATAGGATGGCATTAAACTTTAAGTGTGGAATGAATGAATAATGCCCTGTAAAGCATCTTTGAGTGTCCAGAAAAGAGCTATATTATTATTATTATTATTATTATTATTATTATTATTATTATTATTATTATTATTATTATTATTAATAAACTTATCTATCTTGCATTAAATGTGTTCAGTGTGTTTTATTGCTTACCATTCCATTCAGTCCTGTGGAACATCCAGGCAAACTATCGAAGCGTGGACCCTCCACCAGGAAAGTTACATAGTATAGCTTTAATAAAATACTACTTGTCATCAAATATAAACCATGTCCCAGCTTTCACAAAAAAAGTGATAAAACACAACTCCCTTACAGAGACTTAAAAGTAACTGTGTAACTTTTTGGTTGGAGGTCTGTCACTTGTTTGTTTCTATGGATATGTCATTGCTCTGCCTGGAATGTTCCACAGTATGACATTAAACAGCTCTACTTTACATTAATTCAATTACAAGTGGTTTTACAGCTCAAAATACCTAGAAAAACAGGTATTCTAATAGATAGAAAGGTTTAACACCATATTGTGAAACATTCCAGACAAAACAATTACATCTCCATGGAGAAATGCATTTGACAGACCCTCCACCCAAAAAGTTACACAATGCGTCTTTAAACTAACAGCCCGTCGTGTCAGTTACGCTTTTTCTGCCTCACAAACGGACTTATCCTGGATTATAACCTTTTCATGAGGCACTATAGAGTTAATACGAAGATTATTGCATTAGAAAAAGCTTAGACGTTTGTGAGAAGACAGACTTAAGCTTATTTTTCACACTACACTGATGCTAACATGATACAGACGTGAGTATTACACTGGATTACAGCTCATTGAAATCCTGCCCCCTGTGGTGATCCGTGGTAGTGTTGCACATAGAGTCTGAGGCTGGAGGAGGATGCTGTAAAATGTATGCCGCGCTCCTCGACCAATTGGAGCGCTCCGTGAGGCTGCTGTCACCATGGAGACGGGTCGTTCTTGTTTCCTCCTGCCTCCTCTACCCCCCCTTCCTGATCTGTGCTGGTGTGCAGTGGAATATGTATGTAAACCGGTTGTGTTCTTGATTATTTGAGAGAAGACTGAAATCTGAACTGTAGAACATGTTTGTAGAGGTCTAAACTACAGGGCTAGCAGCTTTTACACAGAATAAGACCACATAGAGACACAGGGAGGGCATCTGACACACAGGTAGGGCATCTGACACACGGGGAGGGCATCTGACACACAGGGAGCGTATCTGACACACAGAATAAGACAAAATAATAAAGACACAGGGACATTTGGTTCACTGTAGAAATGTGTGAAAACTGAAGACAATATATATGGAAAAGAAAGGGAAAAAAGCGAAGGCCTTATACAAAAAGACGACAGAGCCCAAGGACGGAGGGATGAAGATGTATAAAAAGGATGAAGCTGATTTGAACTCCTGACTGTAAAGAGCTAAATGAAAATGAAGAGTGTGAATGAAGGATTTCACTATTCTTTGGTCATGCTGTTGTTGATAATTGTAAAATAATGCTTGTGTGGCCAATCCAGACTGATCTCTGTATATATCAATACATCGCTCTGTATTTTGTATTGCTATCATTCTTCTGTAGTGTCTCAAGCCGGCCAAACGTGAAGGAGCTCAATGGTCACTATGGCCTGTCGTGATCATTAATATATTGACATATCATTCAATATATATGTTAGATGAACAATATTTTTTCAGTCCCAATATTTATTGCGTGTATCGTTTGTTCGCACTAGTGATGATTTTGTTCTTAGTTTTTATGGAGGATTATGTTTATATGATCACATTTGAGTTGTAGAAAGTACAACTACTTTAGTTTTTCATTGTACTGTTTATATATTGGTGGTCATATTATATTTCATATGATTCACTTAGAAAAGAGTTTACTGTGAATATTCTGCTTTAATATTGAGAAAGTGGCATAAATTCATTTCAATATTATCATGTATCATTATTTTTTCAGAGTCAATACATCAAATTGTTCTATTGTGACATGCGTATTGGTCACCTATCATTTCAAATCAAATAAAATTGTGTGCTTTGCTCAATTATTCTGTAAAAATTTGCTGTTTTTTTCAGTCCCCTGTGATATTTTTTTCCTTTCTTTTTCCGTTACAGATGTACCATGCATGTCCCTGATTGGCTAATCCACCTGTCAATCACTTGTGTATTCTGGATCCCAGGCATGTTTCTTCTCACAATAATCATGACATTAAAATATGTTATTGTGACATCCCTACTTCTAACCAAGAGCTGATCGATATTGCTGATTATTTTGTGTTATAGACAGTGCAGTACCTTTCTTGGGCGGTGGGCGTGGCTCTGGTGTGGAGGGGGCGGGGTCTGGCGTGCAGGGGGCGGGCTCTCCTCTGGACACATCCGTTCTGGTGTTTGTGTCTGTGCGAGCGCTGGAGTCGCTCTTAGGAGACAGGTCTGTGAAGGCGGAGTCGTCTGGGGAGAGGGAAGTCTTCAGCTTCTCACACTGGATCTGGTCTGACTGCAGAGGGAGAGCTGAGGAGAAGAGAGAGAGGGAGGGTGAGGGCTATGATACAACAGGGTGCACTAGTGTTTCTGCGAGTTAGTGGGTCAGGGTCTTGAATAGAGTCGCCAACATACAGGGACGTTTACTGTTGAGGCCCCATCCATTTTCGAGTAAAAACTTAGCCCTTCATTCAGTGACAGTAAATACAAATTGTCAGATCTTCTCTCCTTTTTGGCATAAAATATCCCAAACCAGCATCAGAACTAGGGATGTAACCCAAATATCGTGATTAGGGGTGTGCAAAAATATCAAAATATCAAAATATCAATATATCATATCATTTAATGCAATGATGCAGTATCGATATCACGGGCTGCTGTATCGATATATCACCAAGAGTATTTTTTGGTATATTTTACTAAATTATTTTATTACAGCGCTACAGTTTTGTTGCTTGTTAAGAGGAAGGAAACTTTTTTATGCGACACATTTGACATTTTCACTGTTTTGATGATTAAAATTTGTGTGTTTCATATTCACTTTACACAAGAAGTGGTTTAACAAAGACTTTTAGTATCACAGCCACGAGTTAGGCTTAATTTTTTTATTGAACCATATCAAATCGATTTGAAATACATTGTATTGAATCATATCGAATCAAAAGCTCACTGTAGGTATGTACCATATCGGCAACTTCTTAATGATACCCAGCCCTAATCGTGATATTGTATCGTCAAAAGTCTCACAATAATATAGAGAACTGTCACAATATGTCAAATTACAAGTTCTTTTGCATAAATGCATTGTTTTATAGTAGCAACACCTAATAAACACAGCAAACTACATAGGACATGATTCATTTCAGTGCAGACAACATAAAGAAATATGTTTATTGCTTTCATTCTTGGGATTAGGACAGTAATGATTCACACCAAAATCTTGTCAAGGTATTTTAAAAGCAAAAAGTATCCTATCTACAATTCTATTAGCCAGAACCACAGGAAAACACACCGAAAACAGCCTCTCTTTCTCACTAGCTTCCCTACTCAATATTTTTTTATGACTTATTTCTATTTCATTTGATTCTATTTTTTTTTACTTGTACATATACTACATTTATATAACACCAGTCTCTTGCTTTCTTTTTTGCTACTTATTTTGAATTTTTTATTACCACATATATATATATATATATATATATATATATATATATATATATATATATATATATATATATATATATATATATATTTTTTTTTTTTTTTTTTTTTTTTTTTTTTTTTTTTTTTGTCTGTTTGTTATAATTACAATATATTGTGATGTGTGAGCTGTTGTGTCCAAATATTTTCCTGTGTGGATCAATAAATTCTAGTGAGTGAGTCTAAGTCTATTTAATGGCTAGTTTCTTAATGACTAATAAATGATGTAAATATGCGACCATGTGTTTTATTTTTGGATCCTAAATTAATGTTGTAAGTTTATGATAAACAAACCCACAGAAATGCACATTATTATACATAATTATTTTTTCATCTCCCATATTTTCCCATTGCCTCAGTAAAATCTCAATTAATTTACTTTATAAACCATCTATATTAACTCCAGTCTGTTCTAAATCCAGACACACCATGACTTGAATTATTTCTGCAGTTTCACAGTCACTTAGAGCTGTCTCCTCAGTTCTCCACATAAACTCTGTGATGACACAGCCGCTAACACCAAGAGGCTCTGGCTGCAGACGTACGGGTGAGTGGAGCGCCACTCTAGACCAGGAGTGTTTCCTTTTGTTTGTTTGTTGTTTTCTTTTTTGGGGTGTACCCCAAAGATAAAACCCCACAAGAACAAAAATGCACGAAATCCAATGCAAATCATGCAATAAATCATACATAGGGGAAACAGGCCGGGCTTTTCACATCTGAAAAAAGGGACAAAAGTAATCTGAAAAGGAAACATCAGGGAGACTCACCAGAACACAAAAAGACAAAGAATTGCAGGAAAACTTAAAATCCGCCATATCAGACCACTGTAAAAGAAATAACCACATTATGGATTGGGACGGGGCACAGGACATTGGATCGAAGAACAACAAGTTCAAACTCTGGATCAGGGAGGCCACTGAAATCAGGAAACGAGGCACGGACAGCATTAACCTTGATGACGGAGCGTTCCTCCTTTCACACACCTGGGACACCCTCCTCCAGAGACCACCAGGCGACGGGAGGCAGGGTCAGTCTGAGCGACCTGCCAGATCAATCAGGCTGACCACGCCTACAGGAAGTAGCAACAGCTGACCACGCCTACAGGAAGTAACAACAGCTGACCACGCCCACAGGAAGTAACAACAGCTGACCACGCCTACAGGAAGTAACAACAGCTAATATACGACACGTCACCACCAACACTAGTGACAGTTCTGAAGATGCAGCAGCCGAAACATGTCGACAAGGTGAATACACGTTACTGTATTGTCTGTATTGTAAAAAGAACCCAAGAAGTTAAAGGAAACACGTCACCTCCACCTTTATAAATGAGGAAGTCCATATGTCTCCAAAGGAAACACGTCACCTCCACTTTTATGCAGACCTATGGAGCGTGTGGAGCTCCACTCTACAACTGAAAATATTGATTAAATAAGATTGTATGTAGTGTAGTTTATAAAATGTTTCTGGAATTTGTTCGCACATATATTCAGGGTGCAATTTCCCTTCTGGTTTTGATATCCCCACCTCTGATAAATTATCTGAATATCTGGTGGGGACAAGGACCTCATAGTGATTAATGCAACTCCACTGATATTGCTTCAAATCGAATAATTTGTTAGAAAATAATTAACGTTCTGGTCAAACAAATGTTTTTGGGTTTTTTTCATGTTTATTCTCCCAATGATTAACCTTATTCTACACATGAATAGTCCCACTGGGATGAATAAAAACTAATCATAAATCCCCCTTTTTCAAGTGGGATCCATGGATCTATTCAAATAGATAGAATATAATAGGTGGGATCGAACTGGACAAGAGGGCAGCATCCATTCAAGACATTTTTTATTTTTATTTTTTTTTTACTGCAGATTTTCAGAAACAAACAAAAAAACGCACCTTATAAAAGTAAACAGTTTACATGAAAATAAAATAATTGCATAAAAAACACAACAGTGAATAAAAACATATTCACATATAACGGGCAATTTCAAAGCTCTAATTTAAAGGAATAAATTAAACTAATTTAAAAAGGACATAAAAGTTAGGCCCAAAAAAGTTTCAGGTCATTCTTCAAATGTGTTATGTTTGGTTTTATCTTAAAAAAAACACATTTGTCCATTCGAGACATATGTACTTCATTTATAAAAGTGGAGGTCACGTGTTTCCGATCTAACACACAACCACACATGCTAATACACACATTCTAATAGATACACGCTAACACTCTCACACTAACACACACACGCTAACACACAGCCGCTGCATAAGCTAGCCTGCTAATCCCGCGTGTCTTCATTAGCACTGCGGTTCATTAAGACTCATTAGGATCCTGGTTCGCACACGTTTAGCACCGACGCGTGAACAGAATGCTAATTTATCACGCTTTCAACAGGAGGAGCACACAGGAGGGGCTGGGCAGGAGCGCACCTGTCAGCAAAATGGTTTTCTGTTCATTTGACGGTTCAAAGTTGCAAAATTAGGGCAATGTTTAGTTCCAGAGCTGTGCCGTTGATCGAACTTTAATCAGGATCTGTCAGTAAAAGCAGACGAAAGAAATTTTGACATTTCTTGGTGTTAAAGGTCAAAAAGCCGTGTTAGAATGTTGTTACCTCATGCTCTGTTCCACCTTGTGATGTCATGAAGTAGTAGTTTTCAAGTTAACAGCTACATTTACTTCAGTAGAGATTGGCAATTTTAGGGCTGAAATCATCCAAATTATTCTAGTGAAAGTGCAGTGGAGTTTAAAAACACAGGGTCACAAGATTGAACAAAGTGTTTTCTGTGTGTGTGTGTGTGTGTGTGTGTGTGTGTGTGTGCGTGTGTGTGCGTGTGTGTGCGCGTGTGTGTGTGTGTGTGTGTGTAAACATGTGTGACTGAAACAAAACACAACTCCGGGTCTGTGATGAAGAAACGACATTAGAACATCCAAAAATAGAGTAATATGGGCCCCTTTAAATGGAACTGATTAAAAGTTTGTATTGTTTTTCTTCAGGCATTAATACTGAAAACAATTTTACAAAAAGACAAAATAAAATCGAATCAGACATCGAAAACAATCAATATATGAGGAAAAAAGAGTGAATATTTTTTGTAGGGCTGACGGCAAACAATCGATTAATCGTTGGTCGACCAAAAAAATATTAGCTGACCAAAATTCCATTGGTCGATTGGTCGGAGGGAAAAAAATCCGCGCCTTTAATTTGACGAGCATGATAAAGCAAGTCGTCGTGCCACTAATTTACTGTTGGTGATTTTTTTAACACGGCAGACACCATGTCTGGGAGGAGCTCTAAAATTTGGGAACATTTCGAAAAGAACAAAGATGACCCAAAGAGGGTTACGTGCAGAATTTGCAAAAAAACATTCGCCTTTCATTCTTCCACGACGAACATGTTTTACCACCTCAACCATGTAAGTAGCCTACTAGCCTAGCTACCCCTTGCAACAAGTTTGATTGCAATATGTAAGCCTATAAGTACATTTTGTTATTGTCGCTAGGACTATATTCATGTGTAGGCTACTGGTAAAACTAAATTATCCAGCTCATTATTTTACTATCTCTCTACAGGCGCATCCACTTTATTGCGATAAGTCAGCCTCCGCGGCTTCCTCATCCTCATCATTGACGCAGCAAAAGCTCGTAATGAAACCTTCTCTATCTGAAAAAAATAACTGACAAAATAGCTGATTTCATCGCGCTGGACATGCGCCCTGTGAATATCATCAGTGGTGAGGGATTTAAAAAGCTACCGTATTTTCCGGACTATTGAGCGCACCTGAATATAAGCCGCATCACCTAAATTTTCAAAGAATTTTATTTTTGTACATATATAGGCCGCAGGTGTCCACGTCTTCAAGAAGTTTTCCAGTTCCGAGCATCTGCTTGTATTGCCTCTAAAGCTTTTGTCGTCTTTTTGCAATGAGTCAGTTCGTCACGCGCGAGAGTCGCTCTGGCGCTCTACTGCGCATGTCTCGAGCAGAAAGAGCCGCTGTCCTGTCTGGGATCATGTCAGTGTCTTGTATCATGTCAGTGTCTTGTATCATGTCAGTGTCTTGTAGGATTTCAACAGGATTTCAGGCTCTCCCGGGGGTCGGGGTTAGTTGTATCGATCATGTATGAGTGGATGTCCCGCTACTGAAGTTTGAGACGTTTCGTCTCGTCATTTACGCCTCACCTGCATTTAACACATACGGGTCATTAAGACGTATCCCACTCACTAATGTTCATTTAGCAGCAGAACTTATTTTATCACGCAGCGATAAACTGTTTTAGTGCTGACAACAGCGCTAGCGAGTGTTCTAACTAACCCTAACCCATGTTCACCGCACAGACAGCGGCGCTTTCTGCACTCAAGCTGCGCGCGCATCCGCTGTGTTCATAGACGAATAATCCGTCCATATATGAGCCGCATCGGTGTATAAACCGCAGGGTTCAAAGTGTGAGAAAAAAGTAGCGGCTTATAGTCCGGAAAATACGGTAATTGAATACCTAGAGCCCGGATACAGCCTGCCAAAACGTGACACAGTGATGCACGCTGTTACGAGCAAATACAACTCTACAAAACAAACACTTCAGGGCAAGATCGAAAACTGCAAAGCACTCAGTTTCACCACGGATATATGGACATCTAACCAGATTGAAAGTTACATGACGGTCACGGCGCATTTTATATCTGATAACTGGCAACTGCATTCATTCGTTCTGGAAACTAAAGTTTTGGAAGTGAGCCACACAGCTGCTAACATAGCCGAACGACTCAGCGAAGTAATGGCAGACTTTAGAATCGCAGCTGAAAAAAGGGTCGCTCTTGTGCATGACAATACACATCCCTTTAGGCCTACATCCCATATTTCAGGAAATCAGACAACATAACCATTTTAAAATTCCTGCATGGTTGAAAATTGCATGAAGGTTACCCTCGTCGTTAGTGGTAAATGCGCATAGATACGGCAGCCTGGCATTACAGGTAAAGCCTCACAGATGTGTATCCCGTTTTTTGTTTTTGTTTTTTTTTTTTTTTTGGGGGGGGGGGGGGGGCGTGGCGATTAGTCGATTAGTCGGAGTGAATGCACGACCACTGGTCGACCAAGAAAATCCTTGGTCGAGGACAGCCCTAATTTTTTGTCATATCACCAGTCCTAATTTGGATCAACTTAAGAGATGTGTTTTTTAGTATGCACACGATACAAATATCTAATTAGCTACTTACTCTGCAACAATTTATCTGCAGAAAAGAAAATGCATTAACATGATCAGAACTGAATCAAAAACGCAATCTGAATATGAGTCACAATTCTCAAATCGCAAAGGCTCCAATTATTTAGACAGCAGAACGTCCCCGGCAAAGAGCGAAGTATTTGATTGACAAATGCTGTTGTACCTGTTTAGACTTCAAACGTGCTCTGAAATGTGTGTCAGATGCCCTCCCTGTGTGTCAGATGACCTTTCAGTCTCTCTCAAATGTGAGTTTTTTTAATAATCCAGAATCCTACTTTTCAAACATATATTGCAAAGCTACTCGCAATCGCAAAAAGTGTCACAAAAAACGTGCGGCTCTAGATCATACTGCGATAAAAATGACAGTTCCATAGTGACCAAAAACACAAACTTTCTCTTTCTTCTTTTTTGTGTGTATGACTCAGCTGTTTGCTCTCTCTCTAATTCAGACCAGACACAAACCACGTCACCACAGTGCACTTTCTCCTCTCCCTCCTCTTTCCTCCCTCTCTCCTCTTTTCCTTTCTCTCTCTCCCTCTCAGCTCCTGGCATTCTAAACACAAACACAAAAATAGGCTGCCTGCAATCTAGCAAAAAAAAAAAGTCACGTGTAATGTTTGGTTTTCTGTAAAATCCAGGCCTGGATGCATTTATTCTGATCTAAGCACTCTCCTTTCTTCTATCTCTACCTCTCTTACCCCCAATTTACACCAAAGCGTAACAAAGCTGCACAGCACACGAGCAGCACACACGCAGGTATCGCTTTCCATTTGAACCAGTTGGACAATTTACATCAGCAGTGTCATACGCTATGTGCTGCTCAAGATAGGTTGGAGTTCTAATTTTGCAGCGTCAACGGAGAATTTCCAGGCTTTTTAGCAGGGGAAAGACAGGAAATGGGCACGCAATGTCAAAATAAACTTCTGATGCCCTTTCAAAATACGTTCTCTAAAACCACTACAGTCACTTAAACACTCGCGATGGACTACGGAAAGTTTACAGCCATGGAGGCTAAATATAAAACACTTTACGACATCAGACAGCAATTTTACAAGAACAACTTCTGAAGGAAAAGGTGCGTGGTGCAGAGAACCAAGGTTAAATGGTGAATACCGTATTTTCCGGACTATAAGCCGCTACTTTTTTCTCACACTTTGACCACTGCGGCTTATACACCGATGCGGCTAATATATGGACGGATTATTCGTCTATGAACACAGCGGCGCAGCTTGAGTGCAGAAAGCGCCGCTGTCTGTGCGGTGAACATGGGTTAGGGTTAGTTAGAACACTCGCTAGCGCTGTTGTCAGCACTAAAACAGTTTATCGCTGCGTGATAAAATAAGTTCTGCTGCTAAATGAACATTAGTGAGTGGGATACGTCTTAATGACCCGTATGTGTTAAATGCAGGTGAGGCGTAAATGACGAGACGAAACGTCTCAAACTTCAGTAGCTGGACATCCACTCATACATGATCGATACAACTAACCCCGACCCCCGGGAGAGCCTGAAATCCTGTTGAAATCCTACAAGACACTGACATGATACAAGACAGGACAGCGGCTCTTTCTGCTCGAGACATGCGCAGTAGAGCGCCAGAGCGACTCTCGCGCGTGACGAACTGACTCAATGCAAAAAGACGACAAAAGCTTTAGAGGCAATACAAGCAGATGCTCGGAACTTGAAAACTTCTTGAAGACGTGGACACCTGCGGCTTATAGACAGGTGCGGCCTATATATATGTACAAAAATAAAATTCTTTGAAAATTTAGTTGATGCGGCTTATATTCAGGTGCGCTCAATAGTCCGGAAAATACGGTAGCTTAATTAATGCAGCACCGCAGATATCGGCTCGTTATCACTGCATCGTCTCTCTTCTTGTCAACTTTTGTTTTGTGATTTAAAACATATTTTATCCAATCAACAATGAATACAAAACATTACGTGTCGCTGTTGCTCCTGGTGTAAATTCTGGGTTACTTTCTCTTTCTTCCTCTCTCTTCCTCTCTCTCTCCCTTTTTCACTCCCCCTCCTCCCTCTTCCTCACTTGCTCTCTCCCTCCACTCCTCTTCTCTCTCATTCACTTCCCCTCTTGTCTCTTTCTCCCTCCCTCTCTCTCTCTTTCTCTCCTTCACTCCTCCTCCCTCTTCCTCTCTCTCGCTCCCACTCTCTCTCCCTCTTTCACTCCCCTCCTCCCTCTTCCTCTCTCTCTCCGTCTTCCCTCCTACCTCTCTCTATTCCTTTTTCTCTCTCTCCTCCCTCTTCCTCTCTCTCTCCCCCCTCCTTCCTTTCTCTTTCTCAGCTCCCTCCTTCCTCTCTCTCACCCTCCTCTTCTCGCTCCCTCTCTCCCCCTCTCTCCATCAGACCTCACAGAGATTTTAAAGAGAATCCCTCCTCCAGATTTTCAAGTTTAACCTCCTTCACAGCTGACGACCTCTGACCTCTGACCTGTCGGGTTCAAAGAGCTGCAGTCACTCTCCAAAACAAGCTACTTCCTGTTCACACATTTTCTTTTTTTTTTTTTCCTACATTAAATACTTAATGACACGTAAACTAGAATCATTTGGATGATTTCAGTCCTGGAATTTCCAATCTCTACTGAACTAATGTAGCTGTTAACTTGAAAACTACCACTTCATGACATCACAAAGTGGAACAGAGCATTTTGAGCTTTGGAGATGTAGACAGACTAATAATAAAGTGTTACTCAAACATGTGAATGAAACAAAACACAACTTCAGGTCTGTTTTTGAGGAGGTTACAACATTATAACATACGTTAATGCTCACATGAGTCAATTTTGCGTAATATAGGACCTTTAATATATGACTCATTTTATTGAATTCGACATCATTAGTTTCAGTCACGTCCAGGTCAGAGGTTGCACTTAAGTTCAAGTCTCTGCACTGATACCGAAACAGGAAATACTTCAGAGAGGAAGAGCATTCTTTAAAATGACAACAAAAACAGCAGAAAAGACTGAAATCTGATACAAGATTCGCATTTTAGAACATGTTTGTGCAGATCCAAAGCACAGGGTTTGCAGTTTTTATGCAGAATAAGAAGTAGATTTTGTTGTTTGTGGAGGAAATGATGGTACTTCAAAAATGGCAGCTTTTGAGATTTCCTGATTGACTGTGGTGGATCTCGTTCTTCTATAGACTATATAGAGTACATGATGGGGCTCCTGTGTGCGTCTAAACTAAAAAGTTGGTGCAGGGGCCGAGGGCAGAGACTGAACATGCCTGAGATTCCTGAGGCTGATCTGACCCACATCCACACGCCCCAGAACACAGCTCCACTTTCACTTACACAAAACTACAACAATACACACACTAAACTATGACAACACAGGATACAAAACAACAGGTAGAATCAAAGCTAACACAATATGGTCCACAAAAGACTAAGAACAACAATATACACACTAAACTTTAATATTATGAGATGCGTTGGGCCAAAATTGACCAATAACTTGTCTTATTATCAAATTATAGACCAAAATTAGATGATCAACTAAACCGATATCTTGCAGCCGAAATCAATCAATCCTAAAAACAATTTGGTCAACAAAAGATGAACTAGAACAATGTACGCAAAACTATGACAACATGTGGTCACTATATTTACATCACAAAAACACACTGACCTACTAACCTCAAAATGTACTTCAGCGCATTAGGGGAGAGTAATGTTGACAAAAAGGAATTGAGTATCCTGATAACGACGTCACTGCATTATTTTAGCAATTGCATTATCCATATTGCACCCATAAACGTAGGCATATTGAAATCTTGAGAATGGACTCTTAGAAAGCTGTTGTCTCCTCAAAAACAGACCTGGAGTTGTGTTTTGTTGCATTTACACACATTTGAGTAATACTTTATTATTAGTCTGTCTGTATCTCCAAAGCTTAGGTCCAAAGTTTGGCAATTCCAGGGCTAAAATCATCCAAATGATGCTAGGGAAAGTGTATGGAGTTTAAAAACACAGTGGAGCACTTCCTGTATTGCCACTTTTATTGCCAGTGTTTTCAGTTTGTGAGAACTCATTCTAAATTTGTAGGGTTTGTGTGTTAAACATGTGTGAATGAAACAAAACAACATTATAATATAGATCAGAAAATAACGGTAAAAGGAGAAATTTAATTTGTCAACTGGACAGAGTTTATTTGGTCGAATACGTTTCGCAGCTGAACTGAAGAAGCAGCTTGGATGAGCTGCGAAACGTATTCGACCAAATAAACTCTGTCCAGTTGACAAATTAAATTTCTCCTTTTGCCATGGATTCTACCTGGACGACTGAGGGATTCTACACACATCAGAAAATAATGTAATATGAGCACTTTAAGAATGTTACCTCAAAGTTATAACTAAACAAAAATGGAAAAAGTTCAAATAAAGTATGACCCTGAATAGAACATGGATAAAAAGCCTTTTATTAACATGGGTAATAAGGGCGATTGTCTCCATTGGCAATTATCAAAATGATTTTAAAATGCCATGAGAGTTTAATTGCATCATTAACCATTTTGAATTTTGAAAGTGATTGTCCATTTTATATGAGCCAGGAGAAAACAAACACTTAAACAGAAGAGGAGTAAACTCAAAGTTTGTTCTCCTCTGAACCTCGAGAGGCAAACCTGACCCAGATCAAGTTCATCTGTCAGGTATTTATAAACTGGACTGACACATGGGCTAACGAGGAGAGGGGGAGAGGGGGAGAGGGGTAAAAGGAAGAGAGGAGGGAGCGGAGAGGAAGAGAGAAAGAAGAGACAGAAAGGAGAGAGAGGAGAGGAAGAGAAAGGGAAAGGGAGAGATGAGAGAGTGGATAGAGAGCAAAAAGGAGAGGAGAGAGAGTACAAAAGAGTGGAGGGAGGAAAGAGAGAGGGGAAGGGGATATGAAGGAGAGAGAGATGTGGGTCTGTGGGTTAAACATGATATGACGGTTACACTGAATCTGACCCACAGACTTTACACAGAATCGGACTGAGGGAGTGTGACATCACCCATAGCCTTCGGCTCCAGTCAAACGAAGCTCATCAAGGCTGGCAGTTATTAGCAATGCTGTTAAACACTGTATGGAGGATTTTTTTGTTTCAAATTGTCAATGATAGCATTATAGAGATGCAGCAGCCTTGTAATTATGATGACTAAAAAAAAAAGAATGAAAATCCATCAACTGTGGATGTGTTGGAGCCAGATAAACATTAGCCAATAGATAACGAAGCTACCTCATTATCAAAACTAAGGTGATTCTCGGAGATTCCTTCCAGCGATGGCATGCACTGAAGAAGAGGGTCTAAAGACTGACGCGTTGGTCACTAAATTACGTCTTGACAGGAAACTTCTGCTTATCCTTTGAAAACGTACAGTATAGTTACAGCAGTAACAGCGATTCAGAACACACCAGCTATAAACAAGCAGCGTAAGGAGGAGGTGGGAGGAGGCGTTTCTACTAAGGGAGCTGTGGAGGGGGGTTCACGCATGCGCAACATTTGAAAAAGGACACGGTCACTGGATTTCTCGTCCCTTGGAAAATCCTCTATACAACCTTCAATCAAACCTGTTGCTTACGCTAAAGTTAGTGACATTGGGAAAAGAAGGTCTGATTGGTCTGTTATTTAGTTCATATCACGATTCAACAACAAAATTGTGAAATAAAAACACCAGGGTCATTTAGACAGCGGCAGTTACAGAGAGAGGGGCAATGTCAATAGAAAGTGAATTAGAGCCAGAGTTGAGGGAGCCGAAAGTGCGCCCATGCTCATTTCCTATTAGGAACATAGTGGCTGGCAGGTCAGCTGTGCACTTTCTGTCTTAATAGTGATGCCACAATACTAAAACTTCAAACTTGATTACAAATTGGGATGGTCTGATATGGATTTTTGTTAAACCGATACCGATATCCGATATTTGTCTTGCTGCTGTGTCTGATAACTGATTTGCTGATACCGATATTAACATTTTAAAAACCAAGCAAGGACCAAAAATGTATGTTAAGTTATTGTAAACTTCACAAATTAACTCTTCGCTTTTGTAAAAAAAAGTAACAAAATGTAAAATTAGTTGTGTAAGCGTACTTACAACAATATTTTTATCCGAAATTTTCAACATCAAACCGATTTAATTTCAGTATTAAAGAAAGCAAAATAAAACTTGATACCACAGTGACTAGGGGTGTGCATTGCCATGAATCTGGCTTTACAATACTTATCATGATATGCCTGTCACAATTCAATATATCACAATAAATCCTGATACTAAAACACATTTGTGATTGTGATTTATCAATAATTACTTTATAATATTATGGTGAGTACACCTTCATAAGAGCAAAACTGGATGAAATACAGGTAATTACATTTTTAACTCATTCAGATGCATTTTGAATCGATACAAAAATCGCGCAATGAAGTATATATCACTGAATCAGTTTTTTTCTAACAGCAACGCAGATCTTTTCTAGACAATGTGAAATGTTTATGGTGATGGCTTAATGCTCATTCTCTCTCTTCCCCGTGGGTCCAAATCTTATGTTCAAAATGTTAAATAAATAAACTTGTTGAATGAACTTGTTGAATGAACAGTCAGAACCCCCTGACTGTCCCATGCTCCGTCTCATGTTGTGTTCAGATGACCCAACGATGATGAGGTCATGGCTATGGAGGCTCGGCAGGGACAAAAACAATAACGCAAACTCTCACAAGTCCAAAATCAATTCAACTTTTAATCAAAACCTGGTCTAAACTGTAAAATAAATACAATGAAAAAGGAAACTGCTCAATATTTTCTCTTCATAATCCTGTAATAGTAGGTGTCTAATTGAAGCAGTAGTGGTAGTACCAAAATATAATAGTAGTAGTACTTTTACTGTCACTTCAGCAATACATTATACTTTTCCATCCTCTGAATATAGTAACAATACTTTGCAGTGACATCATGCTGGGGGTGTTCTGCATGTCTGTCTATGATGTAATGTTCAGAAGTTTCCATGGTTACACAATGCACACATGAGCGATTGAGTTTTAATAAGTCTGAAAACTCGAGACAAAATATAAAATGGATTTAAACAGCACATTTTCAAGAGCCTGTGATCTGTCCAAGCGTTCATGAGTGACTGTAATGTTATTTGAGAAGGACAGGTTTAACAGTAAAAATAATCTCCCCTGTTCAGCTAATTCAGTTCTTTCTGGTCAGATTGTGTTAAAAAAAAACTTATCTTAAAGTCTAACTCGAGTAACAAAGCCTCAGACAGAGCAGTGCCTACAGTTAGCTTCACTCCCCTAGGAAATGTTGATGACATCAGCTGCAAAGACCAACAGAGCTGCACAATGTCACAGTCGTATCAAAATATCCCAGTTTGTTTGCATTTGCGGATCCAAATATGCGCGTAAGTTATCTGCCCCCGTGTCAGATGCCCTCCCTGTGTGTCAGATGCCCTCCCTGTGTGTCAGATGTCCTCCCTGTGTCTCCATGAGGTCTTATTCTGTGTAAAAGCTGCTAATCCTGTAGTTTAACCTGCTACAAACTTGGGTGAAACTTCTAAAATATGTGGAATTCTTGTATTAGTTTGTCAGTTCAGATTTCTCAAATGTGAACGCTCCTGGAGTTGTTTGCACTTTGCAATACTTCAAATCACAATTAGAACTTTTCCCCAAAATGATGCAGTCTTCCTTTTTATGTCTGTTAAATTTCATTGGTTTTATTTCATTCCCCTGAGGCACTTCCGCCTCGTTCGTCTCATGATCCGAAGCCCGTCTGACCCAAACACATGAAATACATTTGTATCTATGGAGGGACATTGTTTTACATTATACAACCAGCTGCTGTATAGACATCAGTCACGGTAGTTTGTTAACATTTTATTTTTGATCAGATGCCCTTCCAGCCACACCAGAGTACACCACATGTTGTCACGATACTAAAATTTCAAACTCAATATTCAGACTCTTTATACAGCTCAAGATCATTCAGGTTCATTTCTGTCCTGTCAATCGGACATTTTTAGTATCGATACCTTCACAAATGAGTATCTAGTTTCGATACTATTTGTAGTATTGATTCGTTTCTGATTTTGGATACTTCCGACAACCCTACACCACGCCAGAACAATGTTTGAACTAGCTAGAACTTTCAACTTGACTAGAAGCTATGGTTGAAAATTGAACTTGAGGACAGGTCTATTTTCGGTCAGCATAAACAAACAAAAGTGAAATTACTTTTTTCTCCATATCTACAGAAAGTGGTGCCATTATTCAACCCCAAAGAGGTGAGTGTTGTCAGCTGAAAGGACTTTAAGACATAAGATTAATGTGACGAGTTTGTGGAGCCGACCCAAATAATAATGAGAAGGTTCAACATTTGTGGATCAGAAGTTTGGGGAGTTCTTCCCATAGAGTTTTATAGGCCCGCCCTCCATCTTAAATTATGACATCATGAGCTTCTATAACATGAGCTCTATGTCTGTACAGTGTCAAACGTGTGTCCCTCAGGATCTCCTGCTGTAAATGTGCTGTATTCAGTTATTACGTTGTGTTTATGCGGATCCCAGCTGCCTCTGCTGGCTCCACAAACTAGGACATAACTCCAGACCTGGACCAGAGCCACAGACTCAGGACTCTGGTCCAGACTCAGATCTGAACTTCAAACTGCTCTGGACTATGGTCTCTGACTTGGCCCTGGTCAGTATTAGAACGAGGTAATCATTTTTCATGTTTAAACTATGTGGACTGGACATGTTGGTTACATAACTTAAAGGTGCACTATGTAACTTTATTTATTTTATTTTTTTTTACTTTATAATAAATTTTTGGTGTAAGCCACATATAGTTATGAAAAAGCAGTAAAAATACAATAAAAGTAAAATGTCATGAAATAAAGTTACAGTGTAGATACAGTCATACACATTGTCTCCTTGTGTAACTTTTAGCTGCCTGCTTGTGTCCATGGGCATGCGATAACATTGCCTGTAATGTTCCATAGTATGGCATTATACTTACCGTATTTTCCGGACTATAAGCCGCTACTTTTTTCTCACACTTTGAACCCTGCGGCTTATACACCGATGCGGCTCATATATGGACGGATTATTCGTCTATGAACACAGCGGATGCGCGCGCAGCTTGAGTGCAGAAAGCGCCGCTGTCTGTGCGGTGAACATGGGTTAGGGTTAGTTAGAACACTCGCTAGCGCTGTTGTCAGCACTAAAACAGTTTATCGCTGCGTGATAAAATAAGTTCTGCTGCTAAATGAACATTAGTGAGTGGGATACGTCTTAATGACCCGTATGTGTTAAATGCAGGTGAAGCGTAAATGACGAGACGAAACGTCTCAAACTTCAGTAGCGGGACATCCGCTCATACATGATCGATACAACTAACCCCGACCCCCGGGAGAGCCTGAAATCTGCTGAAATCCTACAAGACTCTTACATGATACAAGACACTGACATGATACAAGACACTGACATGATCCCAGACAGGACAGCGGCTCTTTCTGCTCGAGACATGCGCTGTAGAGCACCAGAGCGACTCTCGCGCGTGACGAACTGACTCAATGCAAAAAGACGACAAAAGCTTTCAGAGGCAATACAAGCAGATGCTCGGAACTTGAAAACTTCTTGAAGACGTGGACACCTGCGGCTTATAGACAGGTGCGGCCTATATATGTACAAAAATAAAATTCTTTGAAAATTTAGTTGATGCGGCTTATATTCAGGTGCGCTCAATAGTCCGGAAAATACGGTATTTATCGCCATGGAGACAAGTAGGCAGCACCACCAGGTCAAGTTATAAATCAGATCTGTGCATTAAAATACCCAGAATTGAATAAATGCAAGATTGAAAAGTTTAATGTCATACTGTTAAATATTCCATTCAAATCATTAACGTCGCCATGGAGACAAACAGGTGGCAGACTCTCCACTAGAAAAGTTACATAATGTACTTTTAAATAAAATAATGTATAGATACAAGTTCATGTTTGAATTCTATACATTCAAGATGGTGTCAGGCTATTTTTCAGTGGGATAAACTCACTGGTCATCACAAAATCTGGTCTTTTTGATCAAAACTTTTGGTACTGCAAAGGGTTTTTAGTTCATTAATCAAACATGTGATGGGGCAGAGCTGTGTCCAGTTCTTTTAATACATCTGAGCTTCTGAGGTTTGGCTCATCTCGGGTTTCTGTGGGTCACCACCGGTCAAACATCACAGGGTCAGCAAGAGGAACACAGGAAAACATGGAGGGCAGATACTGTGAACATGTACTTTTGTGTGTACTCAGTTAGACAGTCACTAAAGTTATTTTCAGTGATAATGAATAATTAATTACTTCTGATTTAGTCCAGTCACAGCCACTTCCTGTTATGACTCAGCCCACTTCCTCTCTCCAGATATGAACCAGGACTAACAAGGACCAGCACTAGAACCAGAACCAAGACCAGACCAGGACAAGACCAGAGACCAGACCGGAGACCAGACCAGAGACCAGACCAGAAACTAGACCAGGACCAGAACCAGGTCTAGAGCAGGTCTACGTGGGGTCTTTTTGTCTGCCGCAGGCTGAGAGGAGATGATGTAAACAGTGAAATCACACCAGGACCATCTGACTCTGAGTAAAGGCCCTCAGGACACAAGCATCCAACCTCCTGTTAGAGCCGCTCAAATATTTGTTAAAAGATCTTGTTTTTTTGGGACACTTGATTTAAAATGAACATTCTATTCACATATTATACAGGCCCAGGGTATTTAAGGGCCTGTACCTGATTTCTCCCCATGTATTTGAGCAAAACGTGTCTTCACCAGTACAGATATATTGTATAAGCAGCTCCTGAGGTCAAAATAAGTCCACTGTTCCAGCCTGCATCTAATTATAAAGCATTTTACTGTCTGCTAATCAGGAAGTGCGTGTTAGCATGCTAGTTGTTGACATTACAACATTACCGTCATGTCAAAACTCCGCTCCAGTCTTTGAAAGTCATGAAAAGTGCTTATAAACTCATCGTGGTGAATCATTAGGATGCTTTGAATGTATAAGGTAAGTGAGGAATAAGACCCCATGGAGACACAGGGAGGGCATCTGACACACAAGGAGGTTTAGTTCTCAAAGAGGACATTAAATTACCTAAATAATTGCACTGTTTTGTGATTGTATGCCTAATCTGAGCTCCATATTTGTTTTGTTTTGCAGTGTCCAGTTTCAGTCTCTATTCTCAGCGTTGGTCCTGGAGTCTTTTGGTGTGAGACACGTCCCATTGTTTTGGAATTTTAAATGGTTCAAATTTAACTCACAGAAAAGCCAAAGGAGAGGGACGGGCTGCTGACAAGGAATCAAGATGGATTTTACACGCAGAGATCCAAGGAGGAAATCTGTACTGTTTGAAACCAGTGCTATTTCAGAAAGTGATTTTTATGTTTAGTCTGAAGTATAAGTTTAAATCAGGTCTTTCTAAGTAAAATACCAGGACTAAACCAGGACTGACCTAGGACTAACCTAGGGCTCACTCAATCACTTTAAAGCGAAGAACAAATTATAAGACTAAACCAGGACAACAACAGTAATTTGCAGCAGGACTACCAAACCAGGACTAAATAGTACTAAACCCGGACTACACATGGACTAAGACATCACTGAACCAGGATTGAACCAGGACTAAACTAGGACAAAACCAGAAATGAACCAGTACTAACCCAAAACTAAAACAAAACTAGTCCAGGCTTAAACCATGACTAAACTGTGACAAAACCAGAACTCAACCTGGACTAATCCAAGACAAAACCAAAGATAGACCAGGACTAAACCAGGACTAAATTAGGACTAGAACAGGATTAAACCAAGACTGAACCAGAGCTGAATAAGAAGTAAACCAGGTCTAAACCAGAAACAAGACCAAAACAGGGACTACCAAGGACTAAACCAGAACTGACACAAGACAAAACTTGCACTAAACCAGAACCAGGACTAAACCAGGACTAAAGGATCCCTGCTTACAACAGTCAGTCCATACCACAGCTGTCAGCCCACAGACAGAATCAGTCTAAACAGTTAAAAGTTAAAATAGCTCAAATTGTTTGGTTGTCAGGACAGAGGTTGGTAGTTGTATTCCGGAGCTGTGAGAGAGGAAGTGCCGTGCTCCGCTGCAGAGGACACACTTCCTGTAGATTAGGGTTGTGTTTCCATTCGGAGAGGAGACACTTTGAGACGCTGTTAAATATAATCCTACTGAGAATAAGAGAATAATGTTAGTCACACCGAGATTCATACATGAGTCAATGGAGAAGTAAAGAAACTACAGCAGCTGGGGTTTAGTCATCAAATATGTGAAATATATATGTGTTTTTATAGACTTCTTGGAGCTTTCTACCATGTTATAATGTTTGAGTAATTTAGCGATCTCTCCTAGGACCTATTCAAACCCCCTTAGCAGTATGAGCCAGTACAAAGCTCAGCCCTCCGTAATACAAAACAGTACACTATGACTTCACAAATCTGACACGATGTGCAGTAGTTTCATTAGTGGGACTGTGTTGTGACAGTGTTCTGAAGGGGTTCTTAGCAAGGGGGAGTGACTTTTAGAGAAGTACTGATACTTTTAGAGAAGTAATGCTACCAAAAAATGCATCCAGATGAAATAACTACAAGTCCACATCAGAGGTCTGTCCCAAATCCTGGACCAAGACCAAGCCCAGGACTAGGACCAGATCCAAACCATGACATCACCAGAGACCAGAGAGAGGGCAGGGACAAAGAGAGTCCTCAGTCTGGAGATTTAAACTGACACTGACACAGAGCTGAGACAAAGAAGAGAGGGAGGAGAGAGAGGAGAGAGAAGGGGAGAGAAGGGGACAGAGAAAGAGAAGGAGAGAGAGAGAACAAGGGAGAGGGGGAGGGGGTTAAAGAGAGAAAGGGGGAGAGAGAGGAGAGGGGGGACAGAGAGAGAGAGAGAAGAGAGATGCAGAGAGAGAGTAAGAGAGAGAGAGGAGAGAGAGGGGGTGGTGAGAGAGAATGAGGAGAGAGAGAGAGCAAGAGAGGGGGGAGAGAGAGGGGGAGGGAGGGAGAGAGAGAGAGGAGAGGGGGGGATAAAGTGAGAGGGGGGTAGAGGGAGAGAGGGGAGAGGAGGGACAGCGAGAGAAGAGAGATGAGAGAGAGAGTAAAAGAGAGATGGGGGGGTGAGAGAGAATAAGGAGAGAGTGGAGAGAGAAAGAAGAAGACAGAGAGGGAGAGGGGGGGCAGAGAGAGAGAAGAAAGAGATACAGAGAAAGAGAGTAAGAGAGAGAGAAGAGCGAGGGGGGTGACAGAGAATGAGGTGAAAGAGAGAGGAGAGAGAAAGAGCAGTGGAGCAGTGTGCTTGTTAGTGTGCACTTTAATGTGTCTTATTTGTTCCATATTAATCATAGAATTGGACATGTGATGGAACCAAAAGCGTCAGTCCACCTCTTCATGTTCCTTTTGGGGCTCACATTAGAATTCATTCACTGCTACGAGAACCCAAGCTGTTTTAAAGCTACTCTATGTACTCAACATTACCAATTTTGTCCAAACTAAACAACTCTACTTAGACTAGTACACGCCCATGGAGCACTATGGAACCTACAGGACACTGAGGGATTACACACATATAAGAACACATTGAATAGAAAAGAAAGTGTGGAATCAGTATCGAGCCTATTCCTTAGTATCAAAATTGAGTTTGAAGTCTTAGTATTGTGACAGCACTAATGTGAATACCAGTGAGGGTTTATGAAAGATGGAACTAGAGAGATTTAAATACACACTTCCTCCTTTCACAGTTTCAAAATCAGGGACACACATTTATTCTACACGGGCTGACGCTCTTCACTTTATTTTGTCTCCCATGTTTTATCTGATATTTCACTCCTCTGTCTCCTCTCTCGTTATTCTCTCTACCTTTCTCCCGTCTTTCTCTCTGCTCTGCTCTCTCTCCTCTCTGTTCTGTCTGTCTTTGTCGCTCTCTCCATGCTCTCTCTCCCTCTCTCTCTTTTCCCCTCTCGCCTCTCCCTCCTCTCTCTCTTTCCCCCCTCTCCTCTCCCTCTCTCTCCTCGTTCCCCCTCTCTCCTCTCCCTCTATCGCCTCTCTTTTCTTCTCTCTCTCCTACATCCCCCTCTCTCCTCTCTCTTTCTTCCCTCCGTCTCTCTCTCTCCTCTCCCCCATCTCTTCTCTCACTCTCTCTTCTCTCTTTCCTGTCACTTCTCTCTGTCTCTAGCTCCTTTCACTCTCTTTCTCTCTCCCTCTCTCTCTCTCCTCTCACTTCTCTCTCTGTCTTTGTGTCTCACTCTTCTATCTCTCTCCTCTCTCTCCCCCACTCTCTCCTCTCCCTCTATCTCCTCTCTCCCATTCTCTCTCCTGCCCTCTCAGTCTCTCCTCTCTCTCCTCTCCCTCTCTGTATCTCCTCACTTCTCTCTCTTTCTCTCTCCTCTCTCTCGCTTTCCCCCTCTCTCCTCGCTCTCTCCCTTCTCTCCTCTCTTTCCTGTCTCTCTATCTCCTCTCCCCTCTCTTCTCTCTCTTTCTCTCCTCTCCCGCTCCCTCTCTCCCTCCCTCCTCTGAGTGACTCCAAGACGTGACACGTTCAAAGACCCGGAGTACAAACAAAAGCTTCCGACTCATTCACAATTCACCTTTTGTGTTTTCAGACTTTGTGGAAGAAATGCTTCGTTCAGTCTGAGATGGAGATTAGAAAGTAGACAAGATTATTTAAAAGAACTGTACCAACTTTAACAATACGCAGCATGCTAACGCGTACTTCCTGATTCTCCGACGATCAAACTCTTTATAATTAGATTCAGACAGTACACAGCTGCTTATACAGTGCATTTGTACTGGGGCAATACAAACTTTACTCAAATACATGGGAAATAAATCGGATGCCCTTTCAGTTATACGACATAATTTGTCAAGTTTGTGGAGTCAGTGTAAAAAAAAGTAATGATTTAAGTTCCAAATTTGTGGATTTTCAGTTTAGTTGTTTCTTTCAAAAACTGTGAATCTCGATATTTACAACCGTTTTGTATAGCACTAACACTAACATTAACACTATTATGGCGTTATTTTCATATACTTTTTTTGCCACAGTTCAGTTCATTTAGAACAAAAATTGCACGTTCCTTCATTTACTGGTCAAACTGGGTCAAAAATAAAAACTTAAAAGTCTAGTGTAGAACTTTCAAGGTCCTATATTACGCAAAACTGACTCTTGTGAGCTTTAAGTCATGTTATAATGTTGTTACCTCCTCAAAAACAGACCTGGAGTTGTGTTTTGTTTCATTCACACTTTAGTCTGTCAACATCTGCAAAGCTCAAAATGCTCTGCTCCACCTTGTGATGTCATGACGCGGTAGTTCTCAAGTGAACAGCTCCTTTTTACCTTTAGTTTAGTCAGATTGGCAATTCCGGAGCTGAAATCATCCAAATGGTTCTAATGAAGGTGTGTGGAGTTTAAAAACACAGTGGAGCACTTCCTGTATTACCATGTGACATCACAAAACACAACTCCAGGTATGTTTGCGATGAGGAAACAACATTAGATCAGAAAATGGCGTAAAACTGCGATGTTTTGTGATACCATAGCCTCATATAGACCCCTCTGTCTGAAACTATGACATAATATTATAGAACGTCTTAAACACAGCCTCCTTGTTTTGTATAGATCCCATGTGTTGCCTCATGGCTCAGGTATGTTTGTGTGTGCCCTGTAACCGTGCGGACCGTGGTTTAGATTCCACAGACGTCAGCTGTTTGTCTAAGGCTGTTTGACCATAACTATAGGAGGCTCTCTCTGTCATTACAACACATGAGTCACACTTCAAACCAAACGCTGCTGTTTCTGTGAGGACAAACTCTACCTTTACTAAACATGATACCTATTCCTACTTGTTACTTATCTTCTCTTCTTCTGTTGTGTTTTCAGACAGTAGAATGAGTTTCTTTCTGAGGTGAGGTCAGGAGGAGCCAGGACCCTCTATAAAACATCATCTGATCTAAGTTTTGTCATCCAGAGCTCTTCCGTGGGATGATTTTATTTTGGAAAAAC
Organism: Taenioides sp. WSHXM2023; assembly: GCA_029959045.1. Taxonomy (NCBI): domain Eukaryota; kingdom Metazoa; phylum Chordata; class Actinopteri; order Gobiiformes; family Gobiidae; genus Taenioides; species Taenioides sp. WSHXM2023. Next base: position 4,235,238 of record CM057097.1, read on the forward strand.
TACAAACTCAGTTGCTTTCTGAATTATATTATAACAATGATTTTTAGACATCTGCAGCCTACAGTAGCTTCACAACAAAACTGTAAGAGAGCAGAGTAGTCCGTCTCCTTTCTGTATATATTATAATAGCATTTTTATAAGAAATATTAGCGGCACAGTTTATATGTATGCTTTTTTAATGGTGTCAGGATCATTTGCACTAGTGAGGTTTAATAAATACATACAATATATTTCAATAAGGATTTTTATATGGAATGAATTGACTATAATATTATAACTGTACAGTGTCAGCTCATTGTTCAGTCTGAAAAGTGACAACACACGGCTTTCAAATATCAGCATCGATATCCTTGTTGGACGTATAATTTGATTTACACAAAGCTATTCTGTGGTTACATGAGATACATAACACATTTGGATCAGTTTTGTCTTCTTTTATTTTAGTTAGTAGTTTATGTTTGGTTTATTTGTTTATTTATCAGGGACAATGCACATACAAATATTAACCTACACAAAGAGGTCGTATGTTTGTGCCAGGTTATAGCAAAATCAGGCTGGTGTCCGTTGTGGAAAAAAATTATATAGATCTTGAAGAAAAAATAATTCATCCATTTGCGAAGCTCAATGTATTTTTGGAATACAGACAAAGGTCAATTCTTGTTACAGCAGAAGCCAAAACCCTCTCTTGAGTATCTCCCCCTAAGCATCTCCTCCAGAGCATCTCCTTGAGCATCTCCCCCTGAGTTCTGAGTATTTAGTTACATACATATCAGAGCAGAGTGACCTGAGGGTGGGGACAGTTGTGTCTGCTGACTTTTCACATGTTAATGATGCTCTGCTCTAAGGTACAAATCACATTCATTTACACAAAGACAGACTGAGAGAAATCTTTCCACAATATAAATTTCCATCAAAGTGTCATAAATGGCGTACATGCCAATAAAATACACTGTATATTAATGCAATCGTTCATCCATTAAATCATGAAGTAAAACTTGTTCTAAATGCTGTTTTCAGTCTCTGCTCTGGTATCGCTTCATATCGGGAATCGGCAGATACTTAAAGCTTTAGTACTAGAATCAGTATCAGAACTGAAAAAGATGGATTTTCTGATTCTGTGACGTCTCCAGAGGGAAAAGAAATGTGAAAATGATACGAAAACATCAGCTTTAAATCTATCAGTGAATTACGTAAAAGCATTTTTATTAAGTCTACTACTACTACTACTGTAAAGTACATAAATACACAGAGTACATGTTGTCCAGACACCTACGCACTGGTTCAATGCAGAATCCTACACATGGAGAAAACGTGACGACGACGAGAGGACGGGGGAGACAGAGAAGATGAAGAGAATGAGATCGGAGAGAGAGACGGAGGGAAAGAAGAGAAGGTGAGAGAGGAGAGAAAGAGCAGAGAAAGAGCGAGGGAGGACGAGGCGAAGAAGAGATGGAGCAGAAAGAGAGGAGGGTTGGAGAGAATGGGAATGAGAGAAGAGAGGGGAGCGAGAGATGATAGAGAGGAGGGAGAGAAGGGGGATGAAGAAAGATAAAGAGGAGGCAGGTGTATAAAAGGGAGGAGAGAACGAGGGGAGATGGGGGTTGGAGGGAGTGATAAAGAGGCGAGAGAAGAGCGGAGAGGGTGGGAGAACGGGAAAGAGAGAGAGAGAAGAGGGGAGCAAGAGATGATTGAGAGAAAAACAGAGAGAGAGAGAGAGAGAGAGAGAGACAGAAGGTAAGGAGGGAGTGGGAGAAGTTGAAGGAGAGAGAGAGAGAGAGTGAGAGGAGAAACGGGGGAGGGTTTTGAAGACGGCAAAGTCACCTTCTGATCAAAAGAACAGCTCTGAAACTGCACTGGGACATTTACTGCACCGAAACCTATAAAATACAAGAAATGTACCTGTAGTTCAGACCTCTACAAACATGTCCTGCAATGTCCCTGTGCGTCAGATGCCCTCCCTGTGTGTCAGATGCCCTCCCTGTGTCTCCATGTGGTCTTATTCTGTGTAAAAGTTGTGAACCCTGTAGTTTAGGCCTCTACAAACATGTTCTGAAATGTCCCTGTGTGTCTGATGCCCTCCACGTACGTGTCAGATGCCGTCCCCGTGTGTCAGATGCCCTCCCTGAGTGATGACTTCTACCAACATGTTCTGAAATGCACAAGATTCTAGTATTTGTTTAGCAGTTCAGATGTTCTTTTTCCAATGTTAACTTCTATAACTCTCTGCTTTCATCACATCACTGCCAGAGTCTAAACGCCAAGGTTTATCTGTTTATAAAAAATTACTGAACTCTTGTCTAATTACATTAAATCAATCACTTTGCTTCATATTGTAGTGACAAGTTACAGGGCCGTTTGAGGCCTGTTTCATCACACGTACAAGTCTGTGTGTGGTGTTAATAGTGCTTCATAATTCTTGGATTCGTCGGACTTAAGACATGTGCTGCAGATCGATTGGTCGAATAAAAAGGGGGCGTGGTAAATGCGCTCTGTAAAACTTTGTGTATCTCTGTGTACCTGATCATGTAGCTGCTTTCAAAATATTACAATGTGAGTTCATACAGAAAAGTACTAGGAAAAGAGTATGGAAAAGGGCAGGTTTCACTCCCAGATCTTCAGCTAACTCACTTCTCCTTCTGCTGCTGTTTTTTTCTTTTTAATTTTACCTTTATTTAACCCACTGAGATTCAGAAGGTAGCTGCCGACACAATCAATACAAAACACTCAAATCACAAAGTGTCACATTATAAAACCGTTTGCATCTCTCAAGAAAAACACTCCGATCAGCTGACGCCAACCTCCCGTCTCACCCCACCGGGACCAAACGCAAGACCTGGACCTCTGGAAGTCCTTCCCCAAACACATCTGAGTCTTATCCACACTGCCCATGTTTAAAAAAGCCTTGAAAACCCATCTCTTTAAAGTGACACCATAAAGTCCAATTAAAAATTTTCTGTAAATGCAAATGAATAGACGTTTTGGTCGACTAAGAAGACTCCATCGACGAACGACTAAAGAACTACAGCAGTATAACAGTTATTACTAAAACACAGCTTTTTATACCTAAAACGTTCTGTTCAGTGACAGTAGGCCAGTGGTTGGCAGTGGACAGAAATAATAATTCCTTACATTTGTCACTTGTCTTGCCCAAGGACACAATAACATGCATTTTTAGTTTCACAAGGTTTTGAACTGATGTCACGGTTTTATAATAAAAAACACATTCATAAATTAGGCGTAACTGTTTGAGAAGTTTGTTTGTGTGCTGTGCTGAGCTGTGCTGAGCTGGCGGGGAGTGGACTTTATCTAATTGCTAAACCTGACCCTCGTATATAAATAAAACCTACAATATACATATGCCAGCCCATAATAATCGTATGTAATTGATGAAGGCGTGGACAGACAGGAGTGGACGTGTGGGTTTGAGTCCTGGTACGGCACCTTCAGCCCCCGTGATAACACAATATACACACTACACTAAACACTACACTATAGGACTACACAATACACACACTACACTAAACACTACACTATAGGACTACACAATACACACACTACACTCTAAACACTAGAACAACAAGGGAGAAAGAGGATCAGCTGTACAAAAAGAAAAGTACTGCAAGAGGTTTAGGATCAGCTCCAGATCACAAGAAAATACTTTAAGATGTAGGGCCGAGTATCACTAAGAAGTTGCCGATACGATACACACCTCGACACAAAGGCACATTGCACTTTCGATTCAATAAGATTTGAAACAACATATTTCAAATCGATTCGATATGCTTAAAAAAAACACCAAGAGTAAGTCAGGACACTAAAAGTTTTAATTATACAACTATGTTTGTGCAAAGTTAATATGAAAAAGGCCCGTTTTACTCTTCAAAACAGTGAAAATGTCAAACGTACTGCATAAACAAGTTCACTTTCTCCAAACAAGTAACACAACTGAAGCTCTTTCACAAAATAATTTAGTAAAATACACCTAAAAAATACTCTTGGCAATATATCAATGCACCAGCCCACGATATCGATACTGTATCATCAAATTGAACAATACGATATATCGATATTTCAATATTTTTGCACGTCTCTAACATTCATGTCAGATTTAAACTTCAGTTGAATTCATAACCGTGTTTAGAAATTATTACAGATTTAATACCTTTTGTTTGCTCGTTTGTTTTAAAAGTTGAATTCTTTGCTCAAAACGCAACAAAACTCTTGAATTTTTATACTCATGGTCGAGACGATGGTTCAGCCGGTCTTAAGAATCACCCTGACTCTCCACACCTCTTGTTTTACTGTACACACACTGAATACTTGCAAACTAAAGCTGCATTGTGTAACTTTTCCGGTGGAGGGTCCGTCAAATGCTTTTCTCCATGGAGATTTTATTTTATTTCATTGTCCGGAATGTTTTACCATATGGCATTAAACCTTTCTATCTTCATGGAAACCAACCCAGACCAAGTTACAGGTCAGATCTGTGGAGAGGCGACCCCGCTCACAGTCAGAATGTTTGTTTTTCTAGGTATTTTTGAGCCATAAAACCACCTGTAATTGAATAAATGTAAAGTAGAGCTGTTTAATGTCACACTGTGGAACATTCCAGGCAGAACAATGACATATCCATAGAAACACCACCAGAAAAGTTACACAATGCACCTTTAAGAGGATACTTTCAGTTATTATTATTACATTGTAGTATGACCTTTTCGACATGATTTACAGTCTTTTTTGTACTATTTTCTTCAGTATATTTATATTTTCCATCACAACCATTATAATAATCATATTATATTATCCTTAACTCCTTGTCTATCTCCCAGCTCCTTTACTTGCCAATTAAAAGCCTACAATTCAACTCAAGTACTGCATTAATAACCACTGTACGACCATTGTTTATATATTTTATGCTCTTTTTTTGTTTTTTGCTGTTAATATAACTCGTAAAACATGCACAAATTTGGAATAAATGTGTTTTACACTGTATTACACTGTATTAAGGTCTGTAAACATGTTTTCTGTGTCCTGTGCATCCTTTTCTATGTTTAATCCAAATTATGAGTCATTTATTTCTATTTTAACCATCAGATCTGACTAGCACATTCATAAATCATATTCCCTTCTCCATTTCTCGTGTTCATAGGAATTCCCCACCACCCACCCACCCACCCACCTACCCGCGAACCTTCCTTCCATCCACCCCGCGGCTCTGACCACCGCTGCCCCGTCTTTACGCACGCGAACCCGGGCTTACTTTTGTCCTGGAGGGTGAGTTTCTCCTCCAGGCGGTTCCCCAGATCGTTATAATCCATCGTATCCATTTTAGGCTCCGATCAGTCCGTCTCCAGCCGCTGTCATTCCTCACACTCGTCCCGAAATCGAGCTCCAAAATCCGGGCTCAACTCGCCCCCAACACGCCCTGAGTGAAAAGATCCGACCGCAATGCGAGGAGGGAAATTACAAAAGAATGCAGTAAAACAATAGAAATCTATATAAATCCAGATAAAAGATGAGAAATATTCCAGATACGGTTGAGTTTAGTGATTTAAACGCTGTTATGGTTGTTATTGTCAGATTAGGTCAAATCCAACAGCGGCGGAAAAAAATCTGGTGAGAATGAAAAGCGTCAGTGGCTGGAGTTTACGTCAAGAGAGACGTAATATGACAGACGGACTTCCGCTTAACGCTTCAAAATAAAAGCAGCGTAATATATATATATATATATATATTTTTTTTTTTTTTTTTTTTTTTTTTAATGGTAGAACGTGGCTGTGTCCCTCTCTCAACAGGAGACATAGACTTTTTTTTTTTTTTTTTAATATTGCTGGGTTTCAGATGACATCACAGCATTTTTAAGCCAATATTGTTTAATACAGATGGGGACACCTAATATTAATATTGTTCAACTACAGAGTTTTGTTGTAATACAGCAGACGTCTCCTGATGTCTCCAACCTGTAGCTCAGGATCTACCTGTACCTCTCCAGCTCCTTCCAAGTAGCTCGCCAAGGGATTTCTGAATTCTGTGTATTGTGCACAATAAGTAAAATTTGATTAATTACCATTGTAAATGTATCATTTTGATGCCTAACTTGGTGCACCGATAAATGGATAATGGTTTATGTTTTATACGCATCTAACTGTTCTCCATCTAAGGCTCGCCGTGGCTCTTATATTTACTCAGTTTCTTTGCGACTGCTGAAATTGGTGGCTCATTTCGTTTTGTAAAGGTAGCGCACTAGAGAAGAAAGGTTGGAGACCATTGTAATATAACATGGTCTTGGGTCTAGTCAGTAATAGAAATGATCAGGTTCCATATTTGGGAGTTTACCTTTCCGATATTTCTTGGTAAAGTACAATATAATTCATAGGAAACACTAGCTCTTGCCCCCCATCTGAGAGCGTGACATCACCACACTGTAGAATGTGAAAACCACAAAAAGAATACATACAGAAGACATCAAATATAGGTTATGGAATTATATAGCAAAAAGTGAAATAACTAAATGTGCTTTATTCACCCTTTGTTTGAAAAGTGAACTTTCCTTTTTTTTCTTTTTTTTTTAATCTAAAATAAGTTTAAGTAATTTTGAGTGTGTTTTTGTTTGCTTCATTCCTTATGTGTCATTCATTCATTTGTTTTGATGCTTCAGTGAGAATCTACAGTGTAAAGAATCATGGAAATAGAGAGGAAACATAAAAGAAAAAGTGTGTCCAAACTTTTGACTGGTAGCCTAGTGTAATTACACTCTTACACCATTATAATTGGAGCTGATTACTCATTTTAGTGATAAGGTTATGGTCTGTTGCCCAACAGATGGTGACCTAATGTTTTGTTCTGTCCCCATCGCAATTAAACAGTAATGTCAGATGTTTTCATGTAACGTGAATCCCTATCGGATAATAAAGCAAATATATGGAGAACAAATACTGCAAATATATCACATAAAAAGTGGATTGTGCTGTGTTATTAAAATTTGAATTATGATTGACTGGAGTTAAGAATCAAATGTTAATTGTTGATTTAAACGATGAGAAAATTCAACTCAAAGACCCACAGTTGCTCGAAAAGGTTCTGCAAGATTTTGAGCGCACTGAGACAGAAGTAGGTCAAAGTGAGGACTGAGGAGTGAGTGGAATTTGTCATTTGGGACAAGACACTACTTCCACAAGACGAGATTTTGACATCATTTATCAGAAATTGTGCGGTCAAGTTCACTAATCAACTGTGAACGTAAAATCACTGCATTGCCTTTATTTTGAAATCCTTGCCTTTACTTCCGGTTGTGTTTGTTGCGTAACTTGACGGAGACATGAGCCGCATGCCGGACACCAGGACCATACCACCGGCGTCAGAACCGATCCGTCCCGCTTTCTCTGTGCACGAAAACGCGACACCGTTACGAAAACGAGTCAGATACCGCCTTAAACGCGAGGGCGACGTGTCTGACGCGCATCCGGACGCGTTTAGTGAAGTAAAAGTTGCGTAAATGATCGGTCAAAGTGAAACGCGCTGAATGGTGGTGTCCGTCAGATGACTGTGAGCAGCTGCTGCAGTCTTTACGCACGAGTGTTACACGGTGTTATAACGGAGACATTCACGTCAATAACACCGGTTTAAAGCAACGTCTGATTTACTGCCTCATTCTAATAAAACAATAAGGAGAAGTTTATGTGAGAACAGTTAGACAATAAGCCTACGATCATTTAAAAGTTTTAGTTTTGATGTTGATTATTTGGTTTAAGTCAGGGGTCTCCAACCTTTTTCCTCCATTACAAAAAAAAAAAAAAAAAAAAAAAAAAAAGGCCAAACAGCTACTAATTTTTGTGATCAGAAGAAATTGAGCATAGGAAAACCTTTGATGGTAAACAGTTTGATATACCAATAAAACATAAACCTTTATCCATTTATTAGTGCACAAAGTTAGGCGTTAATTAGTTAGTTTAATTAGTTAATTCAGAAATCCCTTGGCGAGGTACTTGGAAGGGGTTGGAGAGCTACTGGAAGCTCCTGAGCTACAGGTTAGAGACCCCTAGTTTAAGATTTTAGTAGGATTGCTGTTTACTGTGCTTTAAAAGTACTTTTATTGACAACATCAACTTTTTTTATTTTTATTTTTTTTAATAGTTCTAGTAGCCTATTCTGCTAAACTTACTTTTTAGTTGTTTACATAGTAGTCAATAATATTAAAGGACCTATATTAAGCTTGTTTTGTTTCATTCACACATGTACACACAAATCCTGCAGAGTTCTTCTCTCAAACGGAAAACACTCTGTTCCATGCTCTATTCCACCTTGTGATGTACTACAGGAAGAGCTCCACTGTGGTTTTAAACTCCACACACCTTCACTAGAATCATGTGGATAAATTCAGCCCTGGAATTGCCCATTTCCAGTGGACAAAAGGTAAAATGTAGCTGTTAACTTGAAAACTACAACTTCATGACATCACAAGGTGGAACAGAGCATTCTGAGCTGTGGAGATGTAGACAGACTAATAATAAAGAGTTATTCAAACATGTGAATGAAACAAAACACAACTCCAGGTCTGTTTTTGATCCGTTAACAACATTATAACAGGTCTTAAAGCTCACGAGAGTCAATTGTGCCTAACATGGGACCTTTAATGTAGCAGCTATTGTTTTAGCCTAATTTAAAATGCTTCACATAATAACTATGAAAAGTCTATTTAAGTCTATGGTCATATGTACAGTCTATTGTATAAATCTGTACTGAACGCCTCCTGCTTTCCTCTGTGATGCATTTCCGGGTCTAAATGGCGTTACGGTGTGTACTCTGAGCCTCCGTACTATGACTCCCTATGGACCCGCGCCTCGTTCATGTTCCACTGCAGCTCCGCACATCGATTAGCCACATCCCATAATATCACCCCAGTGTGTCTGCTGAGCTCACATTCAGAGGATAATACTGTTTTTCCTCTGCTACTTGTGCTGGTTTTTGTACTTAAAGATGCATACTGTATGTAACTTTTCTGGTGAAGTGTCTCTCTATGATGGTGTTATTGCTTTGTCTGGAATGTTCCACATTATGGCATTAAACTGTATTTGGTTTAATTAATTACTGGTGTTTTTATTGCTCAAAAGTATCTTGAAAAACTAGCAGGATCGCCTCTCCACACATAATAACTTGCTTGTCTACAGAGTTTTTGTAAACATTATAGACAAACATAGACAAGCAGGCGACGAACCATAAAAAGTTACATAGTGAAGCTTTATTTGCTTCAGGTCTTTTCTACAGTAAAGTGTGCCATGAATATTTGATCTCATGAGGACAAACACTTTGCTCGTGTATATGCACATGTTGTTGTGAGTTCGCACTTAAACGCACTATGTCATACATTATTCAAGATACACTGGCAACGCTAATTCACTATTTCAATGCCGAAAAGCAGTTTAAATAAGGCTAAAAACAATGCTAGCAATGATCAAACCATCATGTTGCAAAGAAAACAATTTAAGTCCTAAAATGATCAGAATAAGTCCAGTGATAAGGGTTTGAATTTAAAGCTGTGGTATGTAACTTTCTTTTTTTTTCCTTGAGTTCACTGCACTCTTATTTGGCCTGGAGGGAGGCCTCGTCCTGCTTGTTTCCATGGAAATATTGTTCCTTTGCCTATAATGTTCCACAGGATGGCATAAAACAGATCGCTCAATCGTGCAGGAGACTTTCAGCTCCAGAAATCACTATGACTTTTGTATAATCACATTTGTCCTCGTGGTTTTAGAGTGAAGTTCTTCTCAGAGCCGTGGTGACTGTGTTTATCCCAGTAACAGGACAATAGGGATCTCTAGAAATCCCTCTTGATTCAGTGTGTTTAGTTCACAGTGTGTGGTTTAGCTCACAGGCTGTGGTTTAGTTCAGTGAAGTGGCATTTTTTGCAGAGGAAAACTAAAAATATCAGAGAGGAAGTCCCAGAGCCTTGAACAGTGTGAGGCCGTGTGCTGCTGCAGACTGGAGCAGGTCTGGACTCGTCTGTAGTGGAGCTCTACAGGAGACACACACAGGGCTCTAACCAAAGGTATGAGGAGATAATGGCTTTAGAACCACAACAACACACATTTACCACAAACACTGTAAACACTGGATCAAACTGAGAAGATCCAAATATACTACAGAAGCAAAACGGACTCTTGTGAGCTCGGAGCCACGTTAGAATGTTGTTACCTCCTCAGAAACAGACCCACAGTTGTTTTGTTTCATTCACATATGTTTGAATAATTCTTTATTAGTTTATCTACATCTCCAAAGCTCAAAATGTTCTGTGAAGTGACTTTCAAGTTAACAGTTTTTACTTTTTGTTCAGTAGATTGGCAATTCTGCTGAAAACATCCAAATGATTCAAGTGAAGGTGTATGGAGTGTTTTTTTCTGTTTAAGCGTAAATCTGCAGGGTTTGTGCGTTAAACATATGTGAATGAAACAAAACACAACTCCAGGTGCGTTTGTGATGAAGAAACAACATTATAAAAGATGAGAAAAGAGCATAATATGGGACATTTAAAGTTAAAACATAACACTTTTAACCTATTCCAAAGTCATTTCCTTACTTTAGTCTACCCTATAGACTATTTTTTTGTCATAACACAGATGAAACTAAAATGTACGTGAGCTTTCCTTTTATTTTCTGAGTTAATTCTCCTCTTAAAAGATCCAGAGCAGCTCATAAACTGCAGTCTGTGCCGTTAAGTCCCATGTGTTTGTGGTTTTGAGGTTAGAGTTAGAGTTAGCAGGGTGCGTTCACATATTTAAGTGTGTCAGACTCTGGATTTAACTGGCGGCTGTCGGAGAAATGCCGCTCCAGGCAGCTGCTGGTACTGCTGGTGCTGTGTGTGCTGTGTGCAGTGTGTGGAGTGTGTGTAGTGTGTGTAGTGTGTGTGCTGCTGTAGTGCTGTTCCGGTGGTGATCCTCAGATGTTTCATAGTGAACACATGACGCTGAGGTTTGGCACAGAGCACAGGGAGAGACTGAGCTCATATCTGAGAGGTCACCCGTGTTTAAACTCTGTTACCAACACAATTACAGACTGAAGTTTGGACGCACACAAAGGGAGGCCACTTTGAGGATTTCAATATAAAACATACAACTTAGTATTTATAAAGTATAGAGAGTTATTCCACTTTTTTCCTTTGCTACATAATTCCATATACATTACTACATACTGTATATTTGATGTGTTCTGTGTGCATCTAAAATGTAGGTCTCTATATGATCTCTATTATTACACTGTTATTACAACAACAAAAGCAAATGTAAGCGCAGATTCATTTTGAACAGAGTTTCATTTATCGGTGCAGTAGTTTCCATCAAAAAGTTGAAATGTTTAGGGCTGTACAGGATTCACAGCCCGACCCAGGGACCAGCAGGAGAGAAGAGGACGAGAGTTAATAAGACCCTCTCCTCTGTCTCCTCTCTTCATTTACTGTACGCCCCTCTGTCACTCCACCTCCCCTCCATCGCTCTGTCACCCCTCCATCGCTCTCTCAAGCAGATGGTAAAGTGTAACCTCTGTCCCTTTCTCTCCTTCTCAATCCCACCTCCCCTTCTCTGTCCCTCTCTCTTCCTCATCTCCCTATCTTTCTGTCTCTCCCTCTCTTTCTTTCTCTCCCTCTCTTTCTTTCTCTCCCTCCCTTCCACCTCCCCTTCTCTGTCCCTCTCTCTCCCTTAGCTGCCTTTCTTTGTCTCTCCCTCTTTCTCTCCCTTCCTTCCTCCCTCTCCATCCCACCGCTCTCTGCCTCTCTCTGCCCCTTCCTCCCCCCTGTCTCTCCCTCTCCACTCTTCCTCTCCCTCTCACTCTTCCTTTACTCCCCTCTTTCTCTTACCACCACCCACTCTCTCTCCCCCTTCCTTCCTCCCCTCCATCTCCATCCCATCTCTCTCGCTGCCTCTCTCTCTCCCCCCTTCCTCCCTCCTGTCTCTCTCTCCTCCCTCTCTCTCCCTCCTCCACGTTCTGCCCCGATCCTCTCTCCCTCTCTCCTCCACCCCTCTCTTTCTCTCCCTCCCTTCCACTTCCCCTTCTCTGTCCCTCTCTTTCCCTCACCTCCCTATCTCTCTGTCTCTCCCTCTCTTTCTCTCCCTTCCTTCCTCTCTCTCTATCCCATCTCTCTCTCCCCCTTCCCCCCTCTTTGCTCTCCCTCCCGCCTCAACTTTATCCCCCCTCTGTCTCTCTCCCTCTCTCCTCCACCCCTCTCTCTCCTCCACACTCCCTTTCCCCCTCTTTCCCTCCCTCTCTCCCTTTCTTTACCCCCTCTCTCTCTACCGCCACCCCCCTCCCTCTCTCCCTTCCTTCCTCCCCGTCTCTCCCTCTCTCCTCCACCCTCTCCTTCTCTCTCTCCCTCTCTCCTCCACCCTCTCCTTCTCTCTCTCCCTCTCTCCTCCACCCTCTCCTTCTCTCTCTCCCTCTCTCTGTAGCAGGTGTGTGAGTGTAGCATGGCCCTGTGTCTCTCAGCTGTTCCCAGTATCACCAAATGAAGCGACAGCTGCTGTAACCAAGATCTGCATGAGGCCAAAGGACATCAGCGACACACCTACAGCCACCGCAGGACTTTACTGTAGATTAGAGTCCAGATCTGGTGCCTTTAATCATTCATACTGAAGATAATTAGATGTTTGAATCATTTATAAAGATATAATTCATAAGTGGAGGTGACAGTGTTGGATGCTCGTGACCCTGGGTAAGACACAAACAAGATTCCCACCTCAAATCACACTCATTTGGCTTGATGCGACTGGAAGGGCATCTGGTGTGTAAAAAATCACAACTGGTTTATTATGACAACTTGTGGCAAAAAGAAAGAAAGAAGAAGCAAATGAAAAACGAATAATTGAAATTCACCACACTGGCAGATTTCCGTTTAAAACACACATACACTGCTGTGAAACCAGGCTGAAATGTTGTTTAATTAAATCAGTTAATCTAGATGACTGATGATGATAGATGATAATACATAAATTAGGGATTTAATTAGTCGCTAGTACTCAGAAATCAGTATTCATATTCTAAATTCCAATACTTTTGCACCAGCCTGTTTTTGGTTTAATTTGACATGATTGTTCTGACTCAGTCTTGGATTTTTTGTTCTTATTTATGGACATTATTTGGCCCTGCCCACTCTTAAACTTCACTTCTGTTGTTGAGTCCCATTCAGTCCAGTGGAGAATTTGAGAAAAGTTTTGCTGCATATTTATGACATTAAGTTGGTTGATTTGTGTAAAATCCTCAGCTCCAAAATAAAAATAATACAACCCCAGTCATGAAGATGGTGCGTAAGGCAGCTTCAGAAATAAAGTGAAATCCACAATTTAGTAGTATGAACTCCAACTGATACGCTGCAGTGACATCACACTGGGGGTGTTCTACATGTATCTCTATGGTGGAATGTTCAGAAGTTACCATGGTGACGCAATGCACACATTAGCAGTAACTACCAAAATGTTTTACTGAAAACTGAAGAAAAAATAATGAAACAACATATTTCCAGGAGCCTGTGATGAATCCGAGCGTTCAGGGTCCTGTTTAGGAGTTTTTGATTTAACAGGTGAGAAAAAATGATGGCTAATGCTAACTAGCTTGTGACTGTAGTTTTATTTGAGAGAGACTTGTTTAAAAGCACAAATCAGTTCACCTTTGTAGCTCCAACTAATTTAGTTTTTTTATGGTCAGACTGTGTTAAAACAAAACAGATTAAAGTCTAACTTGAGTAATAGCGCTTCAAACAGGGTAGTGCTCTCAGTTAGCATGTTGATGACATCAGCTGCAAAGTATCAATGAAACTTAAAGTTAACTTAATCTTAAAATCTCTTCATTATGGTGGTATGGTTTTAGATGTCTTTTTTAGAGTCAGATATAAGAGGAATATAACAGCATTGTAAGTCCTACGTTATTCACCATTTTACATCTAAATAGTGTTATATAGAAAACCGTCTCCGTTCAGACAGTGCACCACATGAGCCTCACTCTTTGTTTTTACTGTACTTTTAAACCTGATTCCTGCTGGAGTTTGTCTGGTTCAAACTGGGAGCCAGATCCTTGAGTCACTGTAGAAGAAGGACTGCTTTGTGCCCACGTGGGGGTCATAGAAACCTGAAGGAAAACACAGAAATAATGTGTTTTTACAGGAACCGCAAAGACCTCAACAGTGACCTCAAACACAAAGTTAAATGTCTCTACACAACTAGATCATTTGAAACAGTTTGCAGTCAGTATGCATTCAGAGCGTCCTAATTATTCACCACGACAAGTTTAGAAGCAACTTTCTGAGACAGCGACTAGCATGCTAACAGTGTATCAACTGTAGTTAGATGCAGACAGTTCACAGAGGACTCAAAATAAAAAAAAAAATAAAAAAGACATGTAATAAAGTTGCATTTTGCTTTCTTCACACATGTTTAACACCTAAATCCTGCATTCATTTATTTATTTATTTAGGCTGAGTTCTTCTCTCAAACAGAAAACACTGTGTTCCACTTTGTGATGTCATGTGGTAATACAGGAAGTGCTCCACTGTGTTTTTATACTCCATACACCTTCTCTAGAATCATTTGGATAATTTCAGCTCCGGAATTACCATATCTACTGAACTAAAGGTAAAAAAAAAATGTTGCTAACTAAACTATACTGCTTCATGACATCACAAGGTGGAACAGAGCGTTTTGAGTTCTGGAGATGTAGACTAAGAATGCAAAACACAACTACAGGTATGTTTTTGAGGATGTAACAGGATTAAAACATGGCTTAAAGCTCAGAAGAGTCTCTTTAACTCCTAAGTGAAAACTATAAATGATAAGGGGCAAGGTTCAGATTTTCTTGATAAATACCTTCGCTGAGAGAGGTGCAGACAGAATAAGTGCTCTGCCACAGTAACACAGACTCAGCACTTCTCAGTTCATGTGGTTCCAGGACATAAATGTTAATCCACTGTGGAGTCATTAAAGATTTCTAAATTTCACACTTGGGCGCTTTATGGTGTTACACTGAGATACATTAAAATACCTTACGATACACTTTTACAAGTTACTGTTATAACAACCTATAGACAGTGTGCATTATAAGGTTTTCATGATTAAATATTATATTATATTATATTATATTATATTATATTATATTATATTATATTATATTATATTATATTATATTATATTATATTATGTTTATGTAGTTTCACCCAAAAACTTTACTAAGATAAAAAGTCTTTAATTAGCAGTTTTGTCTGTTAATTGTCCTACAAAACATGCAGTTACTATGAGTGGTCTCGTATCTCCACAGACCTGACTTGTAACTTGGACTGGTGTAGGGCTAGGCGATATGGCCAAAAAACAAAATCTTTGTTTTCTCTATTTTTTTTTATTTTTTTTTTTGCACTGGATGATTACAGTTTTAATCAGTTTTAATGGATTTTAACTGAAGTCAGAGCAGCGACTGCTGGAGTCTCAAACTTGGGAAGCTCTTTACATTGTCATAAATTTTTCAAAATCTTTATTAAAAATTAAAATTAATTTGACTAATTGCTCAGCCCTAGACTGGCTGCAGGCACCTGCTGCTGTCTCCATGAAGATGTTATTACTTTAAAAAACTTAAATCTATCTTAAATCTATTTGTCAAAGTTTGGCCAGTCACCACATTTCTTACATGGTGGTGAAGTAATGGTGGAGACCAATGAAAAACTAACTAACGAATGTGTAATAGACCTTTGTCCCGGTGCTGGTGAGCAGGTACCTGGCCCTGGGGCATCAGCGCCTCTGATGTGAGTGCTTCTCTGGGTCTTGGAGGCGAAGGCGGCTGAAGGGACAGGGGGTTTGGAGCAGAGGTTCAGAGACACATTGTAGTGTCCGGGACCGGGGGTCGGATCAGGTTTGGGCACAGCTAGAGGAGAAGCAGAGAGCAGCACCACACCTCTGCGACTGACACACAAGTCAGAAAATCAGACACAGAATTTCATTTAGGTTTGTAAATATTTGAATCTCCACAGTCCACATACATTTTGCCTCACAATTTCTACATGTTTTAGAACAGGACAACTGGGCAGCTTTAACTCTGTCCTATTTACAATTACTATACTGAATATACTGAGAAGTTTTGATCAGTTAAGATTTAGTGAGTTCACAAACTGTATCTTGCCCTGTTCTCTCACTATCTCACCATCATGAGCGGGTCACACCAGTGATTCAGACAGGGGAGCCAGAGTGATAATGTGTACAACTCATTTCAGGGTGCGACACATATCAATCTGGCGTTAATTTAGACTTTAGATTTAAATGTTTTCTGACTTGCTTTTTTGTAATTTGTCCCCTTTCAAGCTAAATTATAAACAAATTTGGTAACAAAAGTACCCCTTAGCTTTCTTACCTCATAGGCAGATATATATAATTGTTTTTATTTTCCTGTCTCTGACAGATCATATGTCCATCAAAATATTAGTTCTGCTAGTTCTGGCTATATATTCTCCTCGTGCATAAAAATGCATAAAAATTCCATCACTTTGAATCCCATGGATGGAGATGTGTTTATTGTTCAGTGCATTTGACTCACTGCAGGTGGCTCCTCCTCGTGGGGGCGGGGCTCTGGTGTGGACTGTACGTGCCTGGTCCTGGGACCAGATTATCTTTTGGACCTGACAGCCTCTGAGTCTTCGACCTGAATGGAGAGAGAACTGCCTTGGACACGCGCTGGAAGTCATCCTCTATGTAATAATGACCTAAACACAAGTCTCAGTCACTATTCTTATATTCATCACAGGATATGAGAGTATGGCATTACACAAGGATCATAGGTGAGAGGAAGTGATTACATGGTGATGGCAGGTCTTTGTTGATTCTGTAGTACGGGTCACGTTTAGTTTTAGAGATGAAGACAGAAGAACCGGGGGGATCAAATCTTTCACTGACACCATTTTGGATCTACGAGGAAACAATTAATCTTTCTGTATTATGATGCTTATTCTGCTCATTTTGCATTGGTTTCCCCAACCCGAAAAGTCACAGCAATTGAGGACTAATCCATAGCATACAGCATTTTTGTATATACACACCTTTAAAGTCACAATATGTAACTTTTTAACCAGAAATAGTATAAAAATAAAAACATCTTTTTTTTTTTTGGTTGTTCTTATTGCTCTGAAAAACATGCTTCCTTACTGGCCTCGACAATGGCCTCCAACTGCTTGGTTCCATAAAAATGTTGTTTATAATCTTTCACAATATAACAAAAAATTTCGAAGTATGGTTTTAGCTCTATTTCCATGGAATCATACAGGTGGAAAGGACATATCATGTACTTTTCACCTAATAAAAAGTATTTGTTTCTAAAATTTGTTGAGTTGAGACTGTTCTCTGTGACGGAAAAAGCACATTCACTGTTGTAGCATCTGTGACTTCCATCTAAGACTTACATCATACTGGTTTGGAGCGGGGTTACTGTTCTTGGGTGTGTCTGGTTGAACTGCCACTGGTGCTCTGAACACTCTGGACACTCCTATGTTAAAGTCCCATTTGTTTATGAAGGAGCTCTGTAGATTATAGGCATTTGGTCCAGGGACATGTCTCTGAGGGTGGGAGAGGACCCTGGGAGCCTGAGGACAGAAGCATGGTACAGTGACATAGACTAGATCTGTTCATGACGTCACATGTGTCCAGACTGAGATGGTTTGTAAATAAAGAGGAGGAATAGTGACTATATGACGATATATGATGATACAGATGAGGGAAACTGTACTGCTGAGCGATAACAGTGCTTTTTGTTTAGATCTGATACCAAGTAATACTACAGCAAGTGTTGTGATATTGATACGATACCAATTTTTGTACCATTTTTGTATTATAATGCACTGAAACATATTAAAAATTAAATATATGTAATGTAATGTAATGCACTCTATTTCTATTTCAAAAAACAAATTTGATTCAAAAACAGGATTTTTTTCATACATTTGTAAAAATTAGCTATATTTTTCAATGGGAATCAATACTTTTCTCAGTAATATTAATATTTTGGTATTGATCTACCATCACTAAGAGAGAGTGAACCTATGGTACAGAGAAGGGGCAGTGAAAGGTATTTGTTTTGTTTTTATTCGACCTTGGATGGGACAACAAATCCAGTGGTTCCTTTGGTGGAGAAAGAGGGACAGTTCACGTCAATACTCGTGAAGTTGTAGCTTCCTGGGCCTGGGTTTTCAGTCTGAAACATACACAAGGCATATTAAAAAGCTTACACATCATGCATTTTTGAATGAATTAATTCTGATTTTAAATTATTCATACCGGTCGGTGCTGTGAGGGGAATCTCTTTGTCTGGGAGCAAAATCCTTTCTTCTCTGAGTTGCTAATGACCGCCATTGTTTTGTACTTGGATGGAATAGAAACCACACGTCCTGAAGTATCTGATTATTTTTCAGAATAACAAATGCATTCAAACCGTTATACGCAGTAAATTAAGTAAGAATAGCTTTTACATTCGTTTTTGTTACCTCGGTACAGGTTTCCCATGGTTTAAGCGCATAAATGTCCCATAAAAGTGGAATTTTTTCTCATAAAAATCCTTTTAACTTTAGGCCGGACATTATCCGTTGCTATGGCGACGCGAAAACAGGGCGGAAGTGATTTGACGCAGCTCTGACGTACGGTACGTGGTCCTACGTCGCCATCTAGTGCCAAATGTTTGAATTCATCCTAGATTAAAAAAAGAAAAAGAATTATATTTTATAAAATAAACGTTTAAGAGAGCAAAATTGTAACTGTGTAGAACGGGAGAAATAAAAATAATTATCTAAAAACCAGTAGGAAATTTAAAGAGCAGGTCATGTTTACTCATAGAATAGAATCTTTTGATGGTCATTGCTTTGCTTTATTATATATTTAAGTTAATAAATATGTTTTAAACGTGTGATTGTTGGCCTATAAAATACTTTATAGAGTTAACCTGCCTTCCATCCATTATAATTGAGAATCCTTGGGTACTCAAAATTATGGTTCTGACCTCTGGGTTGTGAATCACTGCGACAGTACAGACTACCCTGGTTTAATACAGACTCCTGACTTTTATTTATATAGCACATTTTATAAACATGACTGCACAGACAAGTTAAGACAAAAAAAGAAAAAAAGAAAATAAAAAGCATTTGTTCATGGCTGTAGAATGGTCACCTGTCCCTCTTTTTGTAGTCCACATGGATCTATAATAAAAACGTTATTGTAGTTCTATGGTAGCCCAGCACAGTCCATCGTCCCACTTTTTTTATTGATGACAAAGCTTAAATTTCCCGAGTCCGTCCTCTTTTTTTTACAGTTTGAGTTGTTCGTCTATGGATCTATAATAGTTCTATGTGCTCTAATCATGGATGTTCTTATAGTATTAGCCAGTTTTTCCTATGAATTGTATTGTATTTTGCCATAAAATATCCATCCATCCATCCATTTTCTTCCACTTATCCGGGGCCGGGTCGTGGGGGCAACAGTTTAAACAGGGACTCCCAGACTTCCTTCACCCCGGACACTTTCTCCAGCTTCTCTGTGGGGACCCTGAGGCGTTCCAAGGCCAGCCGAAAGACATAGTCCCTCCAGCGTGTCCTGGGTCTTCCCCGGGGCCTCCTCTCCGTAGTGCATGCCCGGAACACCTCCTGCTGCCCCCCATTTTTATTAAATAATATTGGCCTATAGAATGCTGTGATGTGATCTGAAACCTAGCAATTTTCAGTTATTGATTAAACCCAAGAACTCACTGTACTACAATATAATTTTGCATTTTAACAATATTAATTTTAGCTGCCCCCCATCTGTATTAAATAATATTGGCCTATAGCATTGTACAGCTCCGGGACCACATAACGGCCTTTTGGTTGACTCTGACCGGCCCGTTTAAGCTCATTTAGAATTAGAAAATAAACATATTTTATCATTTTACCTCATGCATGGACTAAAGCTGCTTTGCTCTTATTTTAGGTGTTTTTTTAATGAAATCACCACTTTTTCATTGCTTAGTCATAACATATACTCTTAACAGTCTAAGCAGCGTGTCAAAACAATGATATTTACTGCTTTTTATGAAGAAATACAAGTAATATTATGCAAAATTGAGCTTTTTGACCCAGATATCGACAGTATTTTGTGTTTCTGATGTGGCCCCGTGGAAAAAATAATTGCCCACCCCTGGTCTATAGAATGGTGTGATTAGGGTGACCAGATTTTTCAAAATTCAAAACTGGGTCACACCCGGGTTGGGATGGCTGGTATAAATAAAATTGTGAAAAGAGAGCTTAACTGTAACTAATTGTCAGTTACTTTGAGGGTTAATCATAATCTGAGGGACTTTTGACAGTTTTTTTTTTTTTTTGTTTTGTTTTTTTTAATGGTCATTTTCAAACTCACTTTTTTGTATTTTAGCTAAACAAAATCTTTATTGTCAGTGGGGATCAAAGTGGTCAAAATAGGGACAACTGGGACATTTCTTGTATAAAACTGGGACAAATCAATGGTTTTGGATAAATCTGCCAGGTAAATAGCATCATCTCCTCACCCCACAATTTTCAGTTATTGACTAAACCCAAGAACTCACTGTGCTACAATATAATTCTGCATTCTAACAATAATGATTTTTGCTGCCCCCCATCTGTATTAAATAATATTGGCCTTATGATGCTGTGATGTCATCTGAAACCCAGCAATCCAGTATGTACAGTATAGTGTACCTGTCCCGGTCAAACAGCGCCACCTCCCGGGGCTGTGGGCTCCGGTTCCCCGCTGTAAACCCGCTCCTCCTCCGCTGTTTCGCTCCAAACCCGCGTCCTTCCTTCAGCCATGGCGATGCACGCAAAGGCCACTCCGCCCCAGATCCCCGACACCCGCAGGGAGCTGGCGGATCTGGTCAAGAGGAAGCAAGAACTAGCCGTGAGTTTGTGCATTTGTCAACATTTACGAACGCAATCCACAAAAGTGAGTGAAATATGAAAACAGCCGCCAACGTGCGCCGCTCAATGGAAGGCCCGGGGATGCTAACCATGCTAATAGTCGGCTAACAACAATAGCATCGGCATTGTCTATTTTAAGCGTTTTTTAAGCAGTAGTTGGTATTTTATTTTAACTGTGGGCCTTTTAGTATAAATTATGACCACGTAGAATTGAATTTAATGCGTCATATTCTAAAGCTGTAATTTTTTGTTTAATTTTGTGATTTTGTGGCGAGAATGCTAATTCGCGTTAGCAATTCTCGCCCGGTAGAATGTTATCGCGATATGTGGAATTCACGCCTTCCTTTCAGCTGGGCAGCCCGGATAAAGGACAGCACGGATCTGTTAGAAATACTGCTGCACTGTTTACAAGCACACTTACATCTGATTGTTGTCTGATTAGTGGACCTTTAAGATTCTTTTAATGACATGCAAACTGCAGAATGATAATCGGAGGGACCATGAACAGAAAGAAATCAGATTTGTTTTGCTGTTGACTTGTTATTTTTAATTGTCTTAAAACTCCAGAAAGAAAGACATGTCATGCATTTCTGAATCAACAGTATGTTTATTTAGTATCTTTGAGTGAGAAATAATAATATATGTATCTGTGAAAAAATATAAATGTAGCTTTAAGTTTATTTGTGTTTTTATTTTAGGAGACCCTGGTGAACTTGGAGAGACAGATCTATGCGTTCGAAGGCAGTTACTTAGAAGACACTCAGATGTATGGCAACATCATCAGAGGATGGGACCGCTACCTCACCAACCAGAAGTGAGCACTCAGACTCCCAGTGCATTTTTCATCTGTAGACCTATAATAATGAGAGAGAGATACTTTATGATCCCAAGGGAAATTCAAGTTGTGTTGCAGCAAAATGCTAACGTAATTGTGTTTCTTCTCATTTAGAAACTCCAACAGTAAAACTGACAGAAGAAACAGAAAATTCAAAGAAGCCGAACGACTTTTTAGCAAATCGTCAGTCACCTCTGTCGCAGTAAGTCTGTCATTAGGTGTCGAATAGATCATCTAGTCTATAGTTTATATAGTGTACAGTTGATCAAAAATGGACCTTCCTACAAATTTCTTGTCACTAAAAGTGCTAGTTGCACTAGAAGCATCCCTTTTTTATTAACCACACATGGAAGAGGTACTTGCTAAATGTCATTAGAACCATGTATACCCTTTCCTCCTGTAATCCTATTGAGTAAAGTGAAAGTGGTACAGTATGATATACTGTTACCAAATATCTACAATATACATGTGGATTGTTTCAAAATATAAACTGCGAACCTGTTTGCTTGAATGCATAATTTGCTGCTAGTTACTGACTTTTCATTTGCCTCATGTCATGTTCATATATCTTGAAGTGTTTGTTGAGAGCTCACGTGGAAAAACTAAACACAATGGTGCATGTTTCTAATAATGCTCCTAATAATAAACCCATTTTAAACTTAAAGCTCTGCTCTCCTCCACAGGCGGTGTGTGCGCTCGGAGGGATTCCAGATCACATGAACGAGAAGCGAGAGGCGGGCAGCGGCACAGAGAGTGACACATCTCCAGACCTCCAGAACCAGGAGAATGAGCCGAGCCAAGACGACACAGAAGAACTGGACTCTGCCCTGCAGGACCTAAAGCCCCAGAAGGCAGCCTCCTCCTCCTCCTCCAGCTCCCATCACAACTCCCACAAGAAGAGGAAGAACAAGAACAGGCACAGGTACAGAGCAGGGAAAACGTAGTCAGGCAGGAGGAAGGCCTTTATAAAAAGTATACAAAATGAAACTGCTGTCTCTGTATACAAGTACAGATGCACACACTCTCTAGGAAAGAATCTAAAATTTATGTTGACCAAGATCAATCAAGAGCCTTGCATCATGTAATAACTTGGTTGTTTATAAAAGGCAAATCATGAAACATTTAGTCTGAAAGCTTATGTTTTAATTAGCGATTCCGCCCTCCTGTGGGCTCACCACCTGCAGAGGGGTTCATAGGGGTCTGGGTCTGGTGCACAGAGTAATGGGCAGCGTGCTGCCCCCGCGACCCAGCCGGATTAAGCGGGAGAAAATGGATGGATGGATGGATGGACCGATATGTTTTTTTTTTCATATCTGATGCCGACACAGTTTGTTTAGAATTCAGAGAAACTGATGGCCGATCAGCTCTGCTGATATTTTTGGGCCGATATGTAGAGCAGATTTTGATAATGTTCCCCAATTATGTAATATAAATTTATACTAAAACATTTTTAGCACAAACTTGTTTTGTACAGTGTCATCTTTGTTGTAAAGTGTTCAAATAAAGCTTTATGCATATTTTTTAGGCAGCTGGTTGACCCAAACTTAATGTCAGTCTATGCTGGAGATTTAAGGCCAATTGCTGAAACGCTAAAAAGTGCAAATATCGGCCCGAAATATCTCCATTTTTAATATTATTATAACTTCTTCTCCCAGTTTATTATCATACATACAATTTTATTTCCTTTTTTTATAACACTACACTTTTAAATTGAGATATACAATTAAAGTCCCAACTCCCCAGTCTGTTTTGATGAAAAAACAAGTGTCCTTTTGAGACAGGCTTTTGTTTTAAACATGACCTTTTGCAATCCCACTTGAAAAACTCACTCTTCTTAAATAAACCTCTATTCTCTGAAGTAACTACACTAACATCGGTCTTAACTTTCCTCTGAGGCCCTGTAAACCAACAATAGATTTAGAATATTAGCCTGAACTAACCACTCTGTTTCCCATAATCCTTTGCTCTCCACAGCCCGTCGGCCATGTTTGATTATGACTTTGAGTAAGTCTTGATCTGCTCGCCTCCCACTGTTTTCTCAGCTTTGGTTTGGACTAGAGTGTTGACTTGATTTAGCTTAACTGCATGTCCTCATTCATAACTTTTTACAAACTTATATTTAGACTGTTTGTTTTTGGGGCGATACCATGTGCTTGGCCCCAGCTTTTATTTTGACCCATTTTTTGTACTCAAGTTTGATTTTTGAAGCAGGATTCAGATATTTGAGTTCTACTTCAAAAAATATTTAAAATTTCACAGTTTTTGTCAAAGGTTGGGTTGTGTAGATTTGTCATTTTAATATCCTTTTATCTTAACATTTTAGTGTTTCTTCTTTGGAGTTTTTCATTCAAAGTAGATACATGAATCTCTAGTAGAAGTATGTTAAAATAATAAATGTTATTTTTCTGTTTCAGGTTTGACATGAAGGTGAACAAGAAACCAAGAGCGGTGAGTGACCTTCTTTTGATCTCAAATGTCATGGTAGAAAACAGGCCAGTCACGGTAACACATTTTGAAGCACAATATATTGCTACAAAGAAATATAGCGATAAGTGAGAATACTGAAACTACTTTATGCCACTGACACAATGTTCAAATAAACTAATCACAGTAAACCATTTTAAATATATAATATCATTATGAGCAAATGAGCTGCAACAAATAAGTGGCAGAATGAAAACATAATTAGCCATGGGAGTGACTTCAGTCCTCTGCAGCTCAAATCTTTTCATATTACAACAGACTATGCAAACATCTCCCTTGGGCAATAGTAGCTCAGTTGTTAGAGTTTGTCCACTGAAGGTTGGAGGTTCGAATCCCGCTCTTGACATAAACATCATAGGTGAGCGGTGTCTGCGTACACTGGTGTGTGAATGGGTGAGTGGTTCCTTAATGTAAAGCGCTTTGAGTCTTTTGAAGGTGGAAAAGCGCTGTATAAAAACGTGACTATTTATTATTTACCATAATTATTGTGACAGGCCCAGTAGAAAACATTCCAGTTATTGCAATAACATCTCCATGGAGATCAACAGATACTGGACGCTCCACCAGGATAGTTACATAGTCCTCCTATACAAACAAAAATGGTCTATCCATAAATTATGAATTACATTTTGTAGCAATATTTATCTTATTTCGTATTTAAATTAGATCTATACTAGTACTTGTTTACAATTTACTTGCTTGGATACTTGCTTTGTATTTTTTAAATAAAAAATATAGTGAAGTTTAAGCTGATAACAAGCTGAGATCTTTATTCCTTTCTCTTGTTTTATCTGTTGCAGGATTACTCGACCTGAGCCCTCTGGACCCTTCTCTCTTCTTTCCTCTCTCCCTCCTCTCTCTCCTCTGTATCCGCTCTCCCCCTCTCTTCTGTCTCTCCTCTCTCTCTTCTGTCTCTCCTCTCTCTCTTCTGTCTCTCCCCTCTCTCTTCTGTCTCTCCTCTCTTCTGTCTCTCCCCTCTCCTCTCTTCTCTCTCCTCTCTCTTCTGTCTCTTCTCTCTCTGTCACTTCTCTCCAGATCGGAACGTTTTTGGACTTTTGTAGGTGTGTTTTTCCTTCACATTCCGGTCTCTTTCGTGGATCAGGACATTTGTCTGTCAGTGGCAGTGCTGCATGTCCCACACAGACCTCTGCTTAGTGTTAAAGACTGTATTTATTATCATCTATGGAAAATCACACCATTTTCACGTGTTGCTTTTTGTTAAACATTGTACATTGGCCCATATTATTTTTACATGGTTTGTTTTACAAAAAAGAATAAAATGCCATTGGATGAAAAGTGGTTTGTGACTTCTTTATAATGTTGGGAGGAGGACAACATGTCTGCTCAGTGGGACAAATAAATCATGGGATGGGGATGCATTAGCGCGTCTCTCTGCAGCCTGTGCGCTCGTCTGGAGCCGCGGACTCTGCACGGTACGTCACCACACGCGCCCCCAGCGCGCGGCTTGTCCGTAACAGCGTGTACCCTCGTGTACCAGCGGGTACCACAGGGCAGGTTAAACTTGTTAAAACATCCTACCTGTCCGTCCGCCTCACGTCAGCGCGCCGCTCCTCCCCGCGTGTCGCGCACACGCTCCCTCCTCAATGCGGCTGATTACAAGAGCAAGACGAAGCAAAAACTAATCTAAATTGATGCTACAGTGTCTGCACAGAGCAGGCCTACAGTACAGAGCACACCTACCGGGACATGTGGTTGAAGTTTGCCTAATAAAAGTGCACAAATACAGCTGTATTTGTCACAACGTGCGTTTGGTAAATGTGCAGACGCTGGTAAATACCACTGCAAAACCAGTAAGAGAATGTAACTCCAGTTAGGAACTTGAAAAAACAGGTTTAAAAATCCTACACATTTTCCTCACTTTCTTCACTGTTTTCTGTAAAGTGCCAGTGGAAGTTATCTTAAAGAAGGGGTTCTCAAACTGTGGGTCAGGGTCCAAAAGAGAGGCACAGAGTGTTTCAGTGCAGTGCAGTTTGCTTGGCATATTTTAAACTTAAAGTAGCATTTATCAGATAAAATGGAGATAGATCTATAAAAACACTTATGTATATGTGCCAAAATAACTGTAAAATACAAATAAATGTAGAAAATTACAAAGATGGTCTTGATTTGGTCTCAATGGGCCGTGGTCTTGGTCTCGTCTCGGTCTCGGGACCCTGTGGTCTCGGACAGGTCTTGGTCTCGAAGTGCTATATAAGTGAGGAAGAACTTTGGACCACTGCAAACTGTTTAAAAGGAACTAGTCATAATGTTGATAATGACGATTTATCTCATATGCATAATCGACTTTTTGGAGCTTTCTACCATATTATTACACGCCCCCTCATCAAAAACATGCCTGAAGAGGTTTTAAATGTTGTCCATGCATGTTTCAGTAATCTAGCGATCTCTCCTGGACCCTATCCAACAAGCCTACATCACCCACGCTCCCATATGACAATTATACAAATATATACAAATAAGATTCAAAACAATACAACTTCATAAAATTCATGACTCCGTTATTATTAGTCTGTCTACATCTCCAAAGCTCAAAATGCTCTGTTCCACCTTGTGATGTCATATAGTGGTATTTTTAAACAGCTCTTTTTACTTTTAGTTCAGTAGAGATTGGCAAATCCAAGGGTGAAATTATGCAGATGATTCTAGTGAAGGTGTGTGGAGTTTAAAAACACAATGGAGTGCTTCTTGTATTACCACATGACATCACAAGGTGGAGAAGAATTCAGCCTAAATCTGCAGGGTTTGTGAATCCCTGAAACAAAACACAACTCCTCCTTTATGATGAGGAAACATTAGAACACAGATCAGAAAATAGCGTGTCTTGCCCAAGGACACTGTGACAGAACGCTGCGATCCGAGCTGGAATCAAACCGTCACTCTCACACCCCTCTCTCCATCCATGTCCCTTTGTCCCCGCAGCAGCTGCTGTGTACATTTGTCCTGTTCTAATGCGATAGCACAGTAGACAAACTCCAGGCCTGTGGGAGATGTGTTTGTTTAATGAAAATATTCTGTCCAATGTAAAATCTGACACAGCGCCTTTATATGGACACGCTGGAGTCTGCTGATAACACATGAGACTACAGCGGTGTGTCTCAATGTGGGGCCTGCACGCGTTTTGGGTTTCCAAGTCCTTACTCCCTCCACTTACAGCCATTTATTATCATTTTATTACAGGTTTGGTTCTAGATGATTTGCCCTGGTTAAAAAGGTCTGTATCCCATTTTTTGATGTATTTGAGCAAAATGTGTGTTGCAGCTTTTGAGGTTCAAATAAGTCTGCTGTGTTCTGCCTGCATCTAAATATTGACATCATGCTGGGGGTGTTCTACATGTATGTGTTTTGGCAGAATGTGCGCTGGTTACCACGGAGACACAATGCACATGTTAGCAAACAAAAAAGAAACAGGATTACATTCATACCCTACTCCATACAACTGTACAACAACTCACCCTTATGTAACAGACAATACTCCCTACAACTGTACAACAACTCACCTGTATGTAATATAATACTCCATACAACTGTACAACAACTCACTTTTATGTAACAAATAATACTCCCTACAACTGTACAACGATTCACCCTTATGTAACAGATAATACTCCCTCCAACTGTACAACTCACCCTTATGTAACAGATAATACTCCCTACAACTGTACAACTCACCCTTATGTAACAGATAATACTCCCTACAACTGTACAACTCACCCTTATGTAACAGATAATACTTCCTACAACTGT
This sequence comes from Taenioides sp. WSHXM2023, assembly GCA_029959045.1. NCBI lineage: Eukaryota > Metazoa > Chordata > Actinopteri > Gobiiformes > Gobiidae > Taenioides > Taenioides sp. WSHXM2023. The sequence continues at coordinate 4,263,245 of CM057097.1, forward strand.
ACAACAACTCACCCTTATGTAACAGATAATACTCCCTACAACTGTACAACAACTCACCCGTATGTAACAGATAATACTCCCTACAACTGTACAACAACTCACCCTTATGTAACAGATAATACTCCCTACAACTGTACAACAACTCACCCTTATGTAACAGATAATACTCCCCACAACTGTACAACAACTCACCCTTATGTAAGAGATAATACTCCCCACAACTGTACAACAACTGAAGTTTTAACATAGTCTGAAAACTCAAGAAAAAATGGCACATTTTCAGGAGTCTGAGCATTCACGGTCCTGTTTAGGAGCCAAAACATGCACAAATCCTCCAGCTAAGGTCCTGACCAAGACCAGCTCAAGATCTGGAGATGGTCCCAATGCTCCTGACATGTGTGACCCAGCGACACTGAAGGACGGGTCAAATGCTGAGGAAAAAATTCTCTATGGGACAATAAAGTGTCCCTTAAACTTATCCTTAACCTCATCATCATGGAAACAAGTGTTTTTGTCAGTTAAAAAAAATGTAATTAAATGACAAACAAATAAATGACTTAAGCCATCATTATTAGTCTCCATCTTCAAAAGCTCAAAATTCTCTATCCACCTTGTGATGTCATGATGTGGTAGTTTTCAGGTTAACCGCTACGTTTACCTTTATTTCAGTAGAGATTGGCAATTCCTGAAATAATTGAAATGAGTTTAGTGAAGGTGTGTGGAGTTTAAAAACACAGTGGAGTGGTTTAAGAAATGAATTCACCCTAAATTTGTGTGTTAAACATGTGTGAAACATGAATGAAACAAAACACAACTCCAGGTCTGTTTGTGATGAGGAAATGACATTAGAACATACAGTAAATGAGAACATAGAACAATAGGGACAAGCAGGTGACTGACCCAGAAAAGTCACACAGTGCACCTTTAATATTTGCAGGTAGGTCCAGTGTACGCTGTATTAGAAAGGCCAATGTCAAACTGCAGACCTACATGTGTTTGTTTACTCTGTCATAATTGTCCTGGTGTGAAGCCGCTGTACAAATGACCTCTGAACTTTGACCTTTTCCCTCTGGGACCAAACAATCTCAGATCCGAGGATTTATTTAAAGCAAATCGTGGGAAACACAAGAAAGACAAACTCCATCTGTCTGTGATCGGCCCAGTCCAAAACCATTATCAGGCACGGACGCCGGGAGGACACGCAAACTCCAGAGATCAGGAGTCTAACCCACAACCTCCTCACTGAGAGGCGGAGACAGGGTAACCACTCTGCCACAGGAATATATTTCATGGCATTTTTTACTGTATCTTGTATTGATACTTCCCTGGGGGTGTGGTGCTAACTGTAGGCACTGCTCTGTCTGAAGTTCTGTTACTCGAGATCACAGGCTCCTGAAAATGTGCTTTTTAAATCCATTTTGTATTTTTTCTTGACTTTCTGGCTGTGTTTGCTCATGTGCACATTGTGTCACCATGGTAACTGCTGAACATTCTAACAGTAGAGATACATGTAGAACACCCCCAGTGTACCAGGTTGGGATGGTTGGCATAAATAAAATAGTGAAAAGAGAGCGTAACTGTAACTTACTGTCCATTCAAAACTTACTTTGTGGGACAATCATAATCTGAGGGACTTCTGACAGTGCTTTTTTTTTTCTTATGGTCATTTTCAAGCTCAATTTTCTGTATTTTAGCTAAACAAATGACCATATATTCCCCTCTTTACTGTTGATGGGGATCAAAGTGGTCAAAATAGGGACACCTGGGACATTTCTTGTATAAAACTGGGACAAATCAGTGGTTTTGGATAAATCTGCTGGGACACGGGCTCAAAACTTGGACTGTCCCAGGTATATAGGGACATTTGGTCACCCTACCCCAGCGTAATGTCACTGCAAAGTATCAACGGTACATTTTCTTGAGAAAGTTAAATTAACATCCAATTTATGTTCTGGAAACATCTTAAATAGCCATGTTTAGCTGCCCCTGGACACTTACGGGTTAGCGGTCAGATTTTTGAAGCCAAGTTATGTTTGTGTCCTTTGAAATGGTGGACAGATTTGCCTAAAATGGCTGTCCGTGCGCCTTGTGTCTCAGCCCGCGTCTCTTACATCATCTCTGTAAATATTTTCACTTCATAACCTCTGCTGAAAGCACTCGGACGCTGTTTACACTGAGGTTTATACTAAGAGCAGGGCACAAAATGACAGTGTCTGACAGTTACATTGATTTTAAAAGCTTTCCCAGATACTTCTAAGCACTAACACAACTTATTCACGTATTTTTAGTGACATAAAAAAAAATACATATTGTCATTTTGGAAAATTATAGGCTTGGGAAAATGAGTCAATCTTTGTATAGTCATCATTCCTGTCCATCGACATTTAAAGAGTCCATGTTACACATTTTCTGATCTGTTCTGATGTTTCCTCATCACAAACACACTTGGAGTTGTGTTTTGTTTCATTCACACAAACCCTGCAGATTTAGGCGTATTTGAGATCTTCTCTCAAACTGAAAACCCTCTGTTCCACCATGTGGTAATACAAGAAGTGCTCCACTGGGTTTTTAAACTCCATACACCTTCATTAGAATCATTTGGAAGATTTCAGACCTTGCATTGCCAATCTCTAAAGGAGCTGTTAACTTGAAAACTACCACTGCATGATGTCACAAGGTGGAACACAGCTTTGGAGATGTAGACAGACTAATAACACAAGATTATTCAAACATGTGTGAATGAAACAAAACACAACCCCAGGTATTTTTTTGATGAGGTAAAACACTGTAACACTAACATGGCTTAAAGCTCAATTTTGTGTAATATAGGGCGTTAAAAAGAAAATATCTTATTTGAGTTCCCTTTTCCCAAATATTTGTCACAACTATTAAAAAAAATAATTTCTTTGCACAAAGTTTAGAATTAGTTTATTTGTCACTGATAAAATACACACTGAAAGTTAAGATGGCAAATTATAGTAACAAATCACTTTGCATTTTAGCACTTGGCCTAAAAAAGTTATATAAAAGTTACATTAAAGGTTAGCATCATTTGAAAATATTGAAATATTTTTCTTGCAAATCTATATAAATATGTTCATGTGCTTTGCCTATAGTAGTTTATACACACGTGTAAGTGTATTAACATGTATTACAGAACAAGGCAAAACAAAGAAGCATGGACATTAGACAGGAGGGACAACCTATATAAACTATATAAACTTAGAGGAACTGTACAGTCCCTGACAAAAGTCCTGTCACTTATCCATTTTGTAGAAACAAAAGCTTATAACCTGACTTTAAATTAATCGATTGGTTTTAGAAATGTCTCATATGAAAGCTAAAACCCTCCCAAATTATGCTCAATATACTAAAATAAATTTGCTTCATTGAAGAAAGATTGATCATTTAATGAACACAGAAAGGTCAGATTTTGGCAAGACAAAAGTCTTGTCGCCTACAGAAAATTGAACAAATAATTTACTTCAAATACAAAAATATGTTGCATAACGTCAGTGAATTAAGTAGTGGTGCTGTGAGATCCATATTTAATATCTTGTATGACTTCCATGAGCTTGAAGGACTGCATCCATGCGGTTCGACAATGATTCAAACAATTTGTTGATGAAGTCATCAGGAATAGCAAAGAAAGCAGTCTTACATGCCTCCCAGAGTTCATCAAGATTCTTTGGTTTTGCCTTCCATGCTTCCTCTTTCATTCTACCCCAGACATGCTCAATGATGTTCATGTCTGGTGACTGGGCTGGCCAGTCCTGGAGCACCTTGATCTTCTTCGCCTTGAGGAACTTTGATGTAGAGATAGAAGTATGCGATGGAGCACCATCCTGCTGCAAAATTTGACCCCTTTTATGGTTGGGAATGTAAGAGGTAGCTAATACTTCTTTATATTTTAGGCTATTGATATTGCCTTCCACCCTGCAAATGTCTCGCACACCCCCATACTGGATGTAACCCCAGACCATGATTTTTCCACCACCAAACTTAACTGTTTTCTGGGTGAATCTTGGATCCATACGGGCTCCAGTAGGTCTCCTGCAATATTTGCGGCGGCTGTGATGTAATTCAACCGAGGATTCATCTGAGAAATCCACCTTCTGTCACTTTTCCAGTGTCCATCCTTTTAGCAGGCTGTGGGCCTTGGCAAATGCCACACGGTTTTTTAATTGCCTTTTGTTTAGTGCTGGTTTCTGTGCACTGATTCGACCATGGAGGCCATTTCGAGACAGAATTCTACAAACTGTTCTGGTTGACACAGGGACTTGAGGTGACCAGGCCTGGTGGAGCTCTGCTGCAGTGGAAAAGGGGCTGGCCTTGGATTTTCTAATCAACAAACGGTCCTCCCGAGCAGTTGTCTTGCGGACTCTGCCGGACCTGGGCTTGTCAAAAACATCTCCAGTCTTTTCAGATCTTTTTCTTATTCTTTGTACTTGACGCTGAGACACATTGAAGGTGTCAGCCACCTCAGCAGTGGATCTGGTCTTCAGCCTCTTGATAATTAACGCTTTGGTCTCAGGGTGGATCTTAGGCATGTTGTCAGAGGTCAAGTTGCAGTTGATGTGAAGGTCTGGTGTGCTGGGGTTCTTTTTATACACACCCACTAATTGATTGATCAGTAACTGATCACAGGTGAGGCTGTAATCTAGGATTGGGTGCATCATATGACAAGGCGACAAGACTTTTGTCTTGCCAAAATCTGACCTTTCTGTGTTCATTAAATGATCAATCTTTCTTCAGTGTAGCAAATTTATTTTAGTATATTGAGCATAATTTGGGAGGGTTTTAGCTTTCATATGAGACATTTCTAAAACCAATCGATTAATTTAAAGTCAGGTTATAAGCTTTTGTTTCTACAAAATGGATAAGCGACAAGACTTTTGTCAGGGACTGTATGTCTCCTGCACTCTTACAGTTACTACAGTTACAACTGAACCTGGGTTGCCAGTGCTTTAGTTTTTTTTTGTTTTACACTCTCAGTATATGAACAGACCATACCTCATGTGAAGCTCAGAACCTCCAGAATTCCCTCCCTGAGCTGCAGAGGCTGCACTAGCACTGACTCATGATTGTTGTAGGTCCTGGGGTTTAGGTAGTGACCATTCAGATCAGAGAGAGACATTTTAGGTTTAAACCAGCTGGATTTCAGCATTGAAACTGACAACCCAAATGAGAGGCTCACTTTGCTTTCTCATTGGATAAGTGTTATAACAACTTGTCCATCATGTCCAATGTATTTGTAATAAATAAATCTGCATTACAATTGTTGTCAGTAAAAGTTAGATTAGATTTGAACGTGTTTACCTCATTTCTATGGAACATAGTTAAGTCATGTTTATGAAATTTAAAATGAAAATCATGTACAGACTGTTTATTTCATGTCTTTAGCTTCTTTCCGCTTGTCTCTATGAAGATGGCATTGCTTTGTCTTAAATGTTCCACATTATGGAATTAAACTTGTCTAGCTATGGAGACGCACATGGTGTCACCAGGCCAAGTTACAGGCCATGGAAACAAGCGTTTGGTGTACCCAGGTCCAGAAAAGTTACATAGTGCACCTTTAAGTTAAGATGGTACAGTATATTTTGGATGTTATTGAGCCTGTATATATCCTGGTGCATTGATTAAGCTGTCTGTCGATGGTGCAGTGTATTTCCTGGTGTTCAATATGGATACGCTGGTGTTCAGTCTTCAGAGTTGCAGTCCGTACAGAGGATGAGGTCTCGATCCGGGAAGAATCCAGATCCCACCAGAGACACAGAGCAGCGTGAGCATTTGAAACAGGGCTGGTGCCACTCCCGCTCCTGAAAGGACACGTACTTACCATCTCCAAAACCTGTAAGAAAAATAAAGGGAAAAGAATGATCACAACTCCAGAAGTCACATTTAATCTAAAAATCTACTACCCTCTACAAACTGAAATGCCCCTGTGTGCCAGATGCCCTCCCTGTGTCTGTATGTGTATGGGGTCTTATTCTGTCAAAACCCTGTTAACACTAAAGCTTGTGCATTGCAATAAACTTATTCTGTCTACATGGAGAAAAGCAGCTGACACCACCAGACACCATCAAGTTACAGATTAGATCTGCGGAACGGCGACCTCACTCATAGAAAGAAGGTGTTTTTCAGGGTATTTTTGAACAATACCTGTTTTGAATAGCCAGATAGGATCCATAGTGGTCCATGGGTGTATACTAGTCCATGTGCTCTTATACTTGTTCTGATACAGCTCAACATCATTCTAAAGACATTCAGGAAAGGTTCTGCTCTGTCCTGTCAATGAGACTTTTTTTTAGTATAGATACCTGCTCAAATGAGTATCGAGTTTTAATATTGATAAGTATCAGATTTTCAGTACTTTTGACAAACCTAAATGCCATACTGTGGAACATTTCAAGCAATATAACGTATGTAAACAAGCAGGCAGCAGACCCTCCACTAGAAAAATTAGATAGTACACCTTTAATGCTACCATCTGTAAGCTGTCCAGTTTAATCATAAATAATGGAAAATATTTTATAATGTGATTTTTAGTTTAAATGGTTTGAGTAACTCTGGCTAAGAACTTTGTGTTTCATTCCTGATCTGGCCTTGGTCTCTGCTGTGGTTTGAGACTCGAGGAATCTCTGATAATGGCGGTGGAGGAAAAGTGTTTTAATTAGAGCTTTGTGGTTGTGTGGAAAGAGCAAAAATGATTTCCAGCTCACATCACTGTTTGGCACAGGCCTGAGTCTACAGGGGACAAAGGAATCAGGGAGTCTACAAGAACCTGAGTCTAAAGGAGCAAACGGAACCAAGTAGTCTACAAGAACCTGAGTCTAAAGGAGCAAACGGAACCAAGTAGTCTACAAGAACCTGAGTCTAAAGGAGCAAACGGAACCAAGTAGTCTACAAGAACCTGAGTCTACAGGAGCAAATGAGTCCAGTACAGCCTTATTTTTGCACTCAGATTTGAGTCATGTAAAATAAGGCACTTAAAGGTTCGCTATGTCAGTTTTTCAGGTGAAGGGTCCATCACCTGCATGTCTCGTGAAAAAGTTATTGCTATTGCCAAGAAATGGAGCTCAACAGTGCCAGCCCCTTTCCCGGTTCCAGAAGTAAATTTTCCATTCATTTTTCCCAAAGACTTTTCGAAGACTCCAAATATTAAGAGTTAAAAGTCATTGCAGAGGCTAACCAGATACATGCAAACTAATATTCATAATGTGGTTGTCCAAAAAGTTCAAAAAACACATTTAATAAGCAAGATTCAGCTAAATGCTTTAACGACTAGACACTAGAATGACAGAAACAGATTTGTCCTCATTAGTTTCCACAGAGCTGATTAGCCCTGAGCTTTTTTTTTTTTTTTTTTAACAAGAATGTCTATGAGAAAAATAAATGAGAAATTTTGTTCGGGAACCATGGGGGTGGGCGATCACTGTTAAGCTCTCTCCATGGAGACTGCCAAGTATAATGCCATTTTGCGGAATATTCCAAGAAAAATAACAACAGCATCTCCATGGAGAAAAAAATCAAATAAACTTTAAACACATACACAGTGTCCTTTTAATGTTAGAGCATCGTCTTTGCACCCCCTTGAAACTCAGTAACATCTCCATAGAGACGAGCAGATGCCATATTCCACTCCAAAAAGTCCCGTAGTGCAGCTTTAAGTAGATTTCAAAGCCTACCTGTGATGGGAGTGTTGCAGGCGGCACACTTCTTGGCGTACAGGTTGCTGAAGCACTTGACGCAGTATGGTTTTTCTCCCTGTGAAGTAAAGGTCTGACCGGACAGAGGCAGCCTGCAGCCCGAGCAGAAGAAACACTCACGGTGCCAAACCTTGTCCTTGTAGGTCACCCCGCCTTTAGTCAGACCCTGCAGACATTTTCACAATCGTTCATTTTATTGGTGGTTTTCGGATTCTCGACTGTGATTATGTCATACGCATGTCATCATTCCTATTAGTGACTGGACCAAACAGAAATCTGCTTTTTAACAATATTACATTTTAGCTGCCCCCATGTGAATGAATAATATTGGCGTATAGAATGAAACCCAGCTATAAGGAGATAATTTTGTACATGAAGAATATATACAGGTTTTTATGTTAAAAGTTGGGTAGACCTTGAACAAAGAAATTAAGCAAGTTAATCACTACCTACGACTATACTGTTTGTGCTTCAGACAGTGGCTATGTTTACATGCACACACAATCTGATCATCTGATTGTGAGGTGTTCTACATCTATGTGTATGGCAGAATGTTCATCAGTTACCATGGTGGCAAAATGCACACATTGGCAAACACAGCCAAAAAAGTTTGTCTGAAATCTCAAGACAAAATGCAAAATGGATTAAACAGCACATTTTCAGGGGCCTGTGACAAATACGACTGTTCATGGTCCTGTTTAGGAGCTTGATTTTCAACCAAAAAGGTGAGACTGAAAAACTATTGAACCTGTTGTTGTTCTAACCAAGTCAGCTCTTTCTGCTCTTTTTGTTAAAATAAAGATCAGATTAAGTAACAGAGCTTCTAACAGAGCAGTGCTTTCAGTTAGCATCATACCCCCAGGTAATCCTCATGACATCAGCTGCAAAGTGTCAGTTACAATATTACACATTTCATAATGCCCCGAAAGCAAATGATGACATATATGAAAAATATGCTCTGGCCCCGCCCCCGTGCACAGTAAATATATAATGTATACCTTGTTGCAGAGAGAGCACTGAGGGGCCAGTCGTGTCTCGTAGCAGGGCACACAGTAGTAGTTATTACTGTCGGGGATAAAAGCCTCGGCTCCGATGGACTTCCCACAGGCCTGACAGCAGAAACAGTCCTCGTGCCAAGTGGAACCTCCATACTCCAGCATACGAGAGCCTGGAACACAATATATACTCAGGATAATGCATATGAGAGCCTAGAACACAACATATACTCAGGATAATACAAATGAGAGCCTAGAACACAACATATACTCAGGATAATGCATATGAGAGCCTAGAACACAACATATACTCAGGACAGCGGTGGGAGAAGTACTCACTTGTGTTACTTAAGTAATACAGAACCCGGAGCAAAAAAATATCACACATGAAAAAATCTACTTAAGTACCTGTTTAAAAGTGTAAAAAGTAAAAGTATTTCGGACATATTTTGAGATTTAATAAAGCTTCAATGTACTGATTTGCAATATCAACTGAATCAATTGTTTTTTCCTAGCTGTTTAATTTGTATATTTTTGTTTGCTCAAATTACAAATGTGTTAAAAATAACCCTTCAGCCCGTTCAGCAGGTCTCACACAATCTCGACAAACTAGATTTCGATACTAAGGAATAGACTCCATACTTAATACCACCATGATAATAAGAAACACTCTAGTTATATAATACAGTGTGATTTTCAACATTAAATGGTAGTACTTTCTTTTCTATTCTCTATTCTTTCTTTTGTATTTCTATTCCCTCAGTGGTCCAGGTAGTTTCCATAGTGGTCCATGGGCGTATACTAGTCTATGTGCTCTTATACTTCTGCCTCAAATCTACTTTCGATACTAGTTTTAGTATTGATTAGTATCTGATTTTCAATACCCTATTTCTATGTAATTATCATAGCTAGTTTATTGCACAAATATCATAAGTGTTCCAGTCGGACTTGTGGATCTGTTAATCTCGTCTCATTTTACCGCTGAGTCTCTTGAGCCCAAAAGTGGAAGGATTTTTCTAAACTGCAGTTTAAACATTCCTGAGGCAAAAACAACGTGAAACCCACTTATCATCGTCTGAGACCTGCAGCCTCTAATCCACAGACACCCAACACCAGAGAGAGACAGGAGCGAGAGGGGGTGTAGACAGTAGTCACAACTGAACTGTTCTTAGGCCTGCTTTAGTCCTAGTTCAGTCCTGGTTTAGTCCTGGTTAAATCCTGGTCTAGTTCTGGTTTAGTCCTGGTTTAGTTCGAGTATAGTCCACAGTCCTGGTTTAATCCAGCATTACCCTTGGTTTAGTCCTAGTTTAGTCCTGTTTTAGTCCTGGTTTAGTACCAGTATAGTCCTCAGTCCTAGTTTAATCCAGCATTACCCTTGGTTTAGTCCTGAGTCCTGGTTTAGTCCTGGTTTTGTTCTGGTTCCTGCATGGTTCTTTGGTCCTGGTGTAGTCTAATATTACTGTTTGTTTAGGCATAGTTTTTAATCTTGATTTAGTCGTGCTTGGTCCTGGTTTAATGCTGGGTTAGTACTGATTTTGCCCAGTTTTAGTTTAGTCTTGGTTTAGTTCTAGTTTGGTCCTGCTTAAGTCCTGGTTTATTCTTGATTCAGTCCTTTGGTCCTGGTTTAGTACCAGCCCTTGGTAATGATGTAGTCCGGCATTACTTTTGGTTTAGTTCTAGTTTTTAGTCTTAGTTTAGTCCTGATGAAGTCCTGGTTTGTTCATGTTTTTCTTCTAGTTTTGCTTTTAGTTTAGTTCTGGTTCAGTCTAGGTTTGTCCTGGTTTAGTCCTATTTCACATCAGTCCTTCAGTCCTGGTGTAGTCCAGCAGTATTTTTGGTTAAGTTAGTCTTAAACTATGTCACTTGGAGAACTTTGCTAAAATATTACTGATCTATCTCTATGGAGAGAAGTAAATGACACCACCAGGCCACGTTACAGGTCAGATCTGTGGTGAGCCCCCTCATAGTAAAAAATGTTTGTCAAGGTATTTGTTTGTACAGGTATTTTTGACTAATAAAGAGATATTTTACTACAGGATATATTACCTGGCTTGACATTCTTGTCGCAGGCCACACATTTGGAGGAGAACTCGTTGGAGAAGCAGTCGCTGCAGACCAGGCTCTGGCCCAGATTCGAGAAGGGCTCCTGGGCCAGAGAGCGACCGCACTGGGAGCAGCGGAAACAGTGCTCGTGGTAGTGCCGGTCCTCATAGTACAGCTCCTGTGAAGAGATATAGACATAGGAATAAACTAGGACTGAACAAGGACTAAACCAGGACTGAACCAAGATGAAACCAGGTCTTGACCAGGCCTAAAGCCCAGGACTATGTGATCCTGGGGCATACAGCAGACACAGGGCTTGTGGTGGTACTGGACTGGTCTCATAAAACAGTTTAAAACACACATGACAGGTTTACTGCCCCATAAAGCACTTTAACACAGGACTGGCACTTAAAGCATTAAATATTAGATCGTTAAAAGAATATATGTCTATGTTTCTGACCCTTTAAACAAATAGAAAGGGAAATGAGTTTTAATGTTTGGCTTTAGTTTAGTTTCAGTCAGAGAATACTAAATGACATTATTACCATTAGATGGAGGATGGATTTGAATAAAGTAGTTTAAACAAGGCTAAAGACAACAGCTGTTAGCATATAAACTAGTAAGAATTCAAATCTGAATTGATGTCACTATGAAAGTTAAAGATATACTATGTACATTTTCTGGTGCAGGGCCTGCCACCTGCTCATCTCCATGGAGATGTTGTTGCTTGGAATGCTACACAGTATAGCATTAAACTGTCTGTTATTCTATTAATCAAATATACATAAAAAAAAAAAAAAACGTGCATTATTGCTGTGAGTGGGGTCCCCTCCACAGATTTGACCTGTAACTTGGTCTGGTGGTGTCCATGGAGATAAGATTAAGGTCATCCTGTCAGACATTCCAGTCAAAGCAACAATTTGTTCAGCAAATCCGAATCCTGTTATTAAACATCTATCATACATCTAGTCACAATCACAATGCTCATCAGAAAAAAATCTCAGATTTTTGACCAAATTTATTCCGCCCTATTAAAATGTCCGCTTTGTTCAGCAGAGCGTGTCTCCCTGAAGGCCACACCGCTGCATAGTTTCCAGTGAGTTCCAGAGTGTTGTGTTAAATGGTCCCAGAGCCGGGGCACACACTGTGTTTTTGAGGTTAAAACTGCAGAGAAGGCAGAGGCAGGCCGTGACAAGCATCACTCACACTAAATGAATGTGAACATGTGTGATACCACAGGAAACCAGAGGAGGCGATAAAATCATCTATGTGTGTAATTTATTAGCAGTTACAGTACAATCAAGTATAATTACAATGGTCAAAAGGCTGACCCCTGTGAGACTCCCAAAATGTCATTTTGAGAAGGTGATATTATACTTATTTTGTTATATTTTAATCTGATTATAATGTGAAGATATGTTAAAATATTTAGAGTTGTTTGTATAACATTTGAGTGATTAAAGGTGCTGAACCCGATTGTTTCACAACATTTATTATAAATGGTTTGCAGTGAACATTGCAATTATTCACACAATTTGCTCCAGTTGTTGTTGTGCTAATATATTGCAGCAATGGTTTAGCCTCATTTAAAACGAAGTTTGTAACTTTCTGAAGTTAAAACCATACTGGAGAATATTCTTAAAGGAAGTGAAGATTATTTCATTATATATGATTATGTATAATGTATAATATATATTATATATTTCATTATATAAATAATTATAGCAAATGAACAACATTTCCATGGAAACAAGCAGGAGAAGGCCCTGCTCCAGGCCAAACAAGAGTCAGGTTTATGGAGATGCAAGCCCAATCACATTAATGAATTAATTTTTTAATGTGTGCAATAAAAAACACAAGGACTTTGATTTATTTGTATTTTGTCACATACTGTGGCTTTAAACAGCTTCACTCAAGTCCCTATTATTATTTAGGTCTACTCTATGTCCAGGCTTATATGTTAAGTGTATTACATATACACACTCAGATGTGTGTAGAATGGTGTATTACATATACACACTCAGATGTGTGTAGAATGGTGTATTATATGTGCAGGCCTATATTACCTTGGTGTTGTGAGCGATGATCTGGCTGCACTCGTGGCAGGTGTGGGCGAACAGTCGGTCGTAGCAGGGCACACAGTGAGGGCTGCGGTCCACGTCAATGTACTTCCTCCCAAACAGAGACTCGGAGCAGCTCGAGCAGTCAAAACGCTCCGCCATTTTGAGTCAAACAGGTCCTGAGGAGAGAAGACGGAAGAGGTCAGTAAATACAAACAACAGACAACAGGTTCAACAGTCAAAACGCTCCACCATTTTGGGTCACTCTGCAAAACTGTAGGTTCCTGTTCCTTATGTCTGTTGCATTTATTCAATCACTAATGTTTTTATTGCTCAAAAATATCTTGAAAAACATGCATTCTATACTGTCAGCAGGGCCTCTCCACAGATGTGACCTGTGACTTGATCTGGTGGTGCCAAATACTGGTCTCCATAGAGATAGATAACTTTAATGCCATACTTTGAAACATTTGACTTAAAGCAACATCATTTCCATGGAGACAAGCCGTAACGTTATAAACTGAACTTTTAATAGTACTTTTTTTGTAAACTTGTAAACTTCCTCTTTTCAACACAGTAAATGAGTAAATCAGTACACCTTTTTTTTTTTTTTTTTTTTTTTTTTTTATTATCCTGTAGGGAAATTATCCTCTGCATTACCCATCCTTATTCAGGAGCAGAAAATTTAAGTTTATTCAGGAACTTAGAAAATTCCCAATTCCCAATAAATGGAACAAATACAAGTACTATACACTATGATAATATAGGCAGAAAAGCTACAAACATTACATTAACACAAAAACAACTCAAATTTTAACATGAAAACTACCACTTCATGACATCACAAGGTGGAACAGAGCATTTTGAGCTTTGGAGATGTAGACAGACTGATAATAAAGTGTTACTCAATCACATGTGAATGAAACAAAACACAACTCTAGGTTTTTAAGAAGGTTTAAAGCTAAATTTGGCTAAATATAGGGCCTTTGAAGCAAGGAGATACAATAATTACCATTTTACTGAAGTGAAGCTTTATATTTTCACATGATTAACAAGGATCAAATACTTTAAACTGGAGCCAAAATGGAGATGAAACAGAAACATTGTCTTTGGTCTGAATAGATTTCATTGTTTAAGTTTGAACAGTGAGGGAGCAGAGAGCAGAGCTGTGCCGGGGTCCAGCGGGGGGCCACTGTTCACAATGGAGGGAGGGGCCGATAGGAACGGATAGGGGAGAGACATTTGTGAGGGACTTTGACTTTGTGAAACTATAATTCTAAAAATCTGATGAAATTGGTTTAATAAAGTGCTTTTTTGTATATCAGTAGTATTGTCATTTGTGAATGAAAGGACATGAGTCAGATACAAATGGGTGTCACAATAAAAGTTATGAGTTAAATATGTTTAGTTCTGGTTTAATCCTGGTTCAGTTCTGGTTTGGTTGCGTTTAGCTCTGATTTATTCTGTGCTGCCAAGTTTAGTCCTGGTTTAGTCTAATTTTAGAGCTTGTTTAGTCTTAGGTCTTAGTTTTGACCATGTACTTTAGTCCGAGTTTAGTCCAGATTTTTGACAAGGTTTAGTTCTACTTTAGTCCTGCTTCTAAGTAATTTTGCTTTGGTCCTGTTCCAGTCCTGATTTAGTCTAAGTTTTGACTCATATCTCTGTAATTACTGGTCTGATCCACATGAAACAAAAAGTGGCACAAAGTTCACCGTCTTCTCTGGCAGTGTGAATAAATAAAAGTGAAATAATCTTTTCACAATAGTGCCATTACTAAATCCCAAAGACGTAATTGTTGTCAGTTGAAAAGACTTTAAACCATGAGATTAAAGGTGCATTGTGTAACTTGTCTGGCGGAGGGTCCGTCAAAAGCTTTTCTCCATACAAATGTTATTGCTTTGTCTGGAATGTTCCACAGTATGATAGTAAACCTTTCTAACTTCATAGAAACCAAAACAGACCAAAGTTACAGGTCACATCTGTGGAGAGGCGACCCTGCTCACAGTCAGAATGCCTGTTTTTCTAGATACTTTTGAGGTATAAAATCACCTGTAATTGAATAAATGTGAAGTAGAGTTGTTTAATGTCATACTGTGGAACAAGCAGGTGACGAACGCCCCCAACCAAAAAGTTACATCGTGCACCTTTACTATGACACGTTTGTGGAGCCAATCCCAAACAAATAGTGAGAAGATTCAGCGCTTGTGCATCAGAAGTTTGGAGATTTCTTTCATAAAGTGAGTTTCCCATAGAGTTCTATAGCCCCGTCCTCCATCTGAAACACAACCTCTGAACTTTGGTAAACTCCTAATTAACGACACAATGAGAGAAACCGTCTGCAGAGCGTATTTACAGATGTTGGAGGAAAACTAAACAAAAACACAAAAGTGGAGGCTATAAGAGGAAGGAAAAGCATTGTTCCACCAGAAAACTGCACAGGACTGAAATAGACATACACAGAGGAGGGGGAGATGAGGGGGAGACAAGAGTTATGGACCCAAACTCAGTGACTGTCCATACTGTACACTCCTCTGCATAAGAAAATAGAACGTCAACATGAATTATTTTTAGACAGCCACAATCCTGTTCTCTTATAAATCTTAAAATAAAGCTTCATGTCCATCTTTAAAGAGGGGCTATTACACTTCTAACACATAATGTATATAGATCACCAAGTTACATTTTATTGTCTCAAAAATGCTATATTCGCCACTTGTTTTTGATGCTCTGAGTCCCCCCTCGCTTTCTAAGTCACTCCCCCTTCAGAGCGCAATTACAAGACAATCAGCTGTAGTTGTAGTGTATTGTTTTGTGTCTTGTTTTTGTATATTTATGGAGAATTGTCGTGTGGGAGCATGGGTGATGTAGGCTTGAGTAGAATCTTACAGCTAACCATAAGGAGGGTTTGAATAGGGCCCGGAGAGATTGCTAAATTACTCAAACATGCATGGATAACACAGGGAACAACATTACAACATGGTAAAAAGCTCCAAAAAGTCGATTTTGCATAATACAGGTGGTCAGCCCAAACCAAATATTAGCCTATTCTGGAGATTTAAAGTGCTTGTGACAGATTTTTATGATTTATGATTCTCTGATTTTGACTTAATTTGGTGGGATTATAACTATTGTAAATATAAATATAAAAGAAGAAGCTATTTGTGAAGAAAATCTGTTGAAAATGACACTAAAAATTTGGCACAGTAAACAAAAGAAACATGATGATAACTTTGATTTGAATTCAACAAAATAAAGGTGTTTCTTATCTTTGTATTTGTCAGATAATCATGTCTGTGTACATTAGAGGAGTTTTACTAGGTAACAGTTATGGAATTCCCTAGTGTGATGTCCCAATTTCCAACCAGGAAGTAACATCTTAAACCTAAAAAAATGGCCAAATTGGGAAAACGAGTGTGAATGTTTGAGCCAAAATCATGAATATAATGATATACACTGGTCAGATATGTGTATGCCTGTTATTGTTGACATAAATGTACATGTGCATACAGATTGTGCTGAATGTGTGTTGAATGTTTTGGTTGACCCTCTGTGATGGAAGAGGAAGTGGGGTTATCTGCAGACAGGAAGTACTCGTGCGTGGCGATGTTCAGTTTTGCTTAAAGAGACACAGGGTTCCAGAGAGCGCCAACCTCGAGATAACCGAGAAATGTAGTTGGTTAAAATATTTGATTTTTAATGGGAGTGTCTTGCTCAAGGGCACAACGATCAAAGCCCTGATCTACGAGTTGGTGGTCAAACGCTCTAACCACTGAACTGCTGTCACAACAACTATAGTCGCTACTAGAACTACTATAGCTATGTACATTATGTAACATGGTGGAGGGTCCGCCATCTGCTTGTCTCCATGGAGATGTTATAGTTTTGCCTGGAAAGTTCCACAGTATGACATTATGACCATGTAAGTACGGATGTTTCTCAAGAAGTTTGTCAAAAAAGTGGCTTAACCTCCACCAGAAAAGTTACTCAGTGCAGCTTTAAACCACATCCTTATTTGGAGACGGACCAGGGACTTGTGTTCGGAGTGTCTCATCTGATTTCCCTGAAACGTCTTCATCCAAATTTGTGCACTGTTTTGTATCGAGGAGAATTATTGAAAAGTCAAAGTGACCTTAAACATGTAAACTCAGACACATTCTCAAACGTAACAGAACGTGAAGACCCCAGTGGAGATGTGGAGCAGATGAACCAGCAACAAACAAAAATGTTTTCAATCCATGACCTTCACATGGTCACGCACACACTTTTTATATAGCAAGGTGAGGAGAAATTAGGATTGGTACCATAGCGATTAACAATTTAAAACAAAATATTATATCTTTGGAATGGGAAAAAGTCATCAAAATCTTTATAACAGGAAGATGAAACTCCCCTTGGAGCTTTGTTCAGTTGCCTCTAAATATCTTGCTATTGGGGTATTGTTAAAGAAGCACTATGTAACTTTTCTGGTGGAGGGTCTGCTGTCTACCTGTCTCCATGGTGATATTACTTTGCCTGAAATACTCCAAGGTATGACACTGAACTTGCTAGCTGCTTATCTACATGGAGACAAGCAAATGGTGGGTGCTCAACCAGAAAAGTGACACAGTGCAGTGAAGTTTTAGGTTTGAGTTTTAAGAATAGTACTATTTTGTTTTTAATTCTAAAATATGTGGCAGAAGACCTTCCAGAGGAAATACTTTGAGGGAGAGGGGAGTAAGAATGAGGCCTTTTCTGTTGTGTTCACCTGGCGCCCCCTGGACACTGCTGTGACACTGCAGGACACAGAGGAGGGACACTTTTTGCTCTTCCACAGGATCTGCTGACCCTTCCTGACCAGTCCTCCTCTTATGCATTCAGAGCATCCTAATTATTCACCACGTTGAGTTTATAAGTGCTGTTCACAACTCTCAGAGACCAGTGTGAAGTGTTATAACCTCACAGCAAGACCAAGATACATTTAGCTCAAATACACACAAAAACACTTTAGCAAACTACAAATGTGTAAAAACAGTCACAAAAAATACAGCCTACTTTTCAATTGTGCTTTACACACTGCAAACTAAATGGGGCTAATGTGTAAATTAAATGACCGTGTATCCTCTTCTTATCTCTATCTTCTTGTCCATATGTTTAATGAACAGGACAGTGTCTCTTCATGGTCGGGTCTATTTACTGAAGGATATTGGATGTTAAGTCTTAATTTCCTCATTTCCTCTGCAGCAGGTTAAACAGTCAAAAAGTCCAAGGCTGAAGTGAAGTACCTAAATAGCTCTAAAATTGAGGTCCTCTTTGGGTACAACTTCTGCATCTGTGACCTGGTTTAGTTCTGGTTTAGTCCTGGTTTAGTTCTGGTTTAGTTCTAGCATACTTAAAGTTGAAATATTTGTTTTAATGATTCAATGTCGCTGCAGCTTTGTTTAGTCCTCCTACTACCACTATGGAGCTCATCAGTGACTGCCTGCTCTGGTTCCATAAGTAAATTTTCCATAAATTTTGCCCAAAGACTTTAAAAAAAATACATATTAAGAGTTTAAAGACATTGCAGAGGCTAACCAGATACATGCTAACTAATATCCATAATGCAGATATTACAAATACGCAAATACGCAAAATGTTTAACTTGGCGGTTTAAAAAGAAGCAGATTTTACATATCATTATACGTCTTGTTGACACTGTTGTCATTGTCGCAGCTGATTAGCCCTGAGCTTTTAATATACTTTTTTTTTTTTCGGAAAGTCTTGGGAAAAATTAATGAGAAATTTACTTCCGGAACCAGGAAGTAGACAGTCACTACTACACAGGGCAGTAGACGGGGGGACGAAGGGATCTGTTGTCCCGGACCCCAGGATTTCAGGGGCCCAGAATTGGACCCTCTTCCTATTAATTTATATTACAGGGGGCCCATATGAGGATTCTTGCCCCGAGGCCCCAAATTTCTGTGAGCAGGCCTGCTACTACAACTATAACACTAACGACTACTGTCTCATTACAGTTTTGTGCTCTGTTGATCACTCCACACTGGGTGGTGGTGATTTGCTGTCGTACCCACAGTTGCCCTAACGCTTCACTGTATCACCTGACATTCCCAGCGGACTCTATATCTGGGTTTCAGATGACATAACACAACATATGCTGTATTGTTAAAATGCTGATTTGTGTTGTAATACAGTGAGTTATTGGGTCTAGTCATTAATAGAAATGATTAGGTTCAACATTTGTGATTTTACCTTTTAGAAATGTCATGGTAAAGTACAATAGAATCAACAGGGGAGGATGACGTCATTACATTTTATAATTGGAAAACAATTTTAATGCCATGATGTGGAATATTCAAGGCAGAACAGTAACATCACCATGGAGATAAGTAGGTGGCAAACCCTCCACCACAAAAGTGACATAGTGAACCTTTAATATCAAAAACTTTCCCATACTTGTACCGTTGTAAAATGTAGCTAATTCACCTCATTCCTGCGCCATGACTTCACACATGTTCTATGTTTTACAGCCTTGTTTACTCGTCTGTTTCTCTCACTTCGTAAAACTCTGGACTGAGTTCTGTCCAAATACAAGCTCCTTAAGCCCTATAAGAGCCTGTTATTGGATTCTGTTATAGGAGCCTGTTTATATGAGCCTGTTCTGGCCTGGTCACTGCTGTTTTGTTCCACACCTCCAGAATAAACTACACACACTGGGTCCATTCATTTCAACAGAGCCAGTGGTAAAAATGTGTTTTTTATGTCCACAGCTCCAAGTGAACAACTGCACCAGTGTGACGCCAGTGTTATGTAACAATACCTGGACAAACAAGGTACGACTATAGACTACTACTACAAATACTGCTCTGCCTCACCGGCCACTGCCTTAAAATAAAATAAAAATAATAATTAAAAAAAAAGTTGCTTTTCTCTTTTTTTCCTGTGTAAACCACTATGTTTGTTTTGACACGAACGGAGCACGCGTCTCTCTGATTGGTTAATCCGCCTGTCAGTCACGCCCTCTGAAATCAGGGAGACAGGATACGGCTCCAGATCCACTGACTTCTGTACACGCACCTCTGCTTACTCAATCCAAGCTACAACCGCTGCATACTGCCATTGTGTCATTGGTCAAAACACTTCATCTACATTGCCTGGTATGAACGTAGTGAGTGCGTGGCTGGAGAAGGCAACCACTGCCACTACAACAACTAAAATGATTTAATCTTATACTACTTTTAACTACTGGTACTAGAGCTTTTCGCCCACTAACCCAAAGTTAAATTCCCCACTACCACTAATGAATCCCTGTGCTGTGGTGATCAGTAGAGCTGTGGTCGACTAAAGAAAATCTTGTTGGACTAAAGACCATGTCCAGCTGATCGACATCTCAAAAGATCTATTACGCATCTCTGTGTATGTGACCCAAACTGCACTCACAAGGGAACGACTACACGGGAGTTCATGCAAAACCATACTAGAAAACTGCATCTTTATGGAAAAATTTAACTTGTGATTCATTTCCATATTTTCAGCTAACTGACTCACTTTCTGCTGTTGTTCATATTATAAATCCTTATCACCTAAACGGAATATTTAATCGACTAAAAAAAATCTTGGTCGACTAATACACCACCAGACAATTAATGTAAAGGACGACATCCCTAGAGTTCAGATTTAGCCAGAATTTGGGACCCTTATTACCAACAACATTACCATAAATTCTTCTTAAAAGGTCTTACTTTACACAAAAAGACTCCTGTGAGCTTTAAGACATGTTAAAATATTATCACCTCATCAAAAACAGACCTGGAGTTGTGTTTTGTTTCATTCACACATGTTTGAGTAAGACTATTATTAGTCTCAAAGCTCAAAATGCTCTGTTCCACCTTGTGATGTCATGTAATGGTAGTTTTCAAGTGAACAGCTGCCTTTAACCTTTAGTTCAGTAGAGATTAGAAATACCAGGTCTGAAATGATCCAAATGATTCTAGTGAAGGTGTATGGAGTTTAAAAACAAAGTGAAGCACTTCCTGTATTACCACATACCACAACTCCAGGTATGTTTGTGATGAGTAAACAACATTATAACAGAAACAGACACTGGCGTAACATAGGCTCTTTAATAAATAGATAAAATCTGTTTACCATGAACCTGCTGCAAAATCTGTCACACTTTTGTCATGTGAAAAGTGTTCCCTCTGAATCAGCCACATGCACAGACAGTGAGCGGCCTTGACTCAGGCTCCAACAGCTGTCCTCAGATTCTCTCATTTTCTGAATCTTTTTCCACTGAATTGTCCTCAGACTTAACCTTCGCCTCTGGAAGAATGTGCCTGGAATGTGACTTTGGTCGAAACGTGGCAAAAACAAAGAAGAAAATAGCATCCTCCAGTTTCCGCCCTGGACTCTGCTAAAAACAGACTGAGGCACGGCAGTTCTCCAGGGACGCACCAGCCCACCGAGGCTCACAGCACAATGCACCAAGTCACTGTTTGTTCAATTTGGGGAAAAACTGTAAACAACTGACACTAACTGTTGAAATACAGGAAACAATGTGATAATGACAGGTTGCATTCAAGTTTTAAATCTGGTGATGTCATGATTTCAGATGGAAGGTAAGGGCCTATTTAACTCCATGGGAAATTCACTGTTTTTGAAACAAATCTCCAAACTTATGATTCACAGATGTTGAACCTAGGGCAGTGGCTCAGTGGTTTGGATCGGGTTCAGACCGAGTTCTGTTGTTGTGTCCTTAGGCAAGACGCTTAACCCACGTTACCAAGTATGACAGTGAGAGGGGCTGATGACGTAGATTGGGCAGCCTTGTTTCGGTCAGTCTGCTCCAGAGCAATTGTGGCTACAATAATAGCTTACCTTACTTAAATAGATAGAAGACGTTGAACTTTGTGCCAATTTTTGTTTCATGTGGATAGGCCCAGTAGTTACAGAGATATGAACCATAAACCAGTTCAACAAATCTGCAATCTGACAATTACACAGCAAACTCCACCTGAGGATTCTCACCTGTCTCCAGCTCAGTTTTAAAAAACAGATGACCTATAACCGAAGTTTATACTAATCAATAACAAAACTAGTATTGAAACTAAATACTCATTTGAGCAAGAATCGATACTGAAACACATGACATCACACTTGTTGCCTGTCTAGACAAAACCACTTTGACAATCATAATTTGAGAAAGACGTGTGGGCCGGAAAATGTATCCTGTCTCCCCAATTTCAGATGATGTTGATTGACAGATGGATTAACCATCAGAGAATCACATGGTCTGCTCATGTCAAAACAAACACGGCGGCAAAAAAAGGAAAAAAAATCATGCAGAGAACAGAAAAACAGTGAGGAATTCTGCAGAATCTACAAACGAAGCTCCAATTTACTCTTATTTATATCTGGTAAAAAAGTTATATGTTGTTCTGAATGATATGGGAATTTCCACATTTCCACATTTGGTCAGTCATACTTGTTCTATACCAAAATGTCCACATGGTAATTAAATCAATTGTCTTTGATTATTAAAATGATATTATTGTATTAAAATGCTTTTCTGATCATTTTGGTATCTGGCATTGAATCAAAATCTTTATATCAAACCACTTCAACTTTTTTTTTTTTTTTTTGTATAGCATTATTTGCCACTGCGAGTGTCCTGTGAGTTGTTAATAGTTTTTGAAGCTCTGGCCCTGAGGTGTGGGGGGTTGGTCTGCGTGTGTGAGACACTGTGATTTAGAGACATGACCTCACTGCGCCTGTGTGAATGAGCCTTTAACAACAGCAACACACAATAAGAGCAGCAATTACAGCTATGACCCACTTTACATTTAACAGTACTTCAGAAGACTCATCATAACTTCATGTGTCGCGTTCAGACACTGGAATGTTGTGAAACAATTATTCTGTGTCATTCTCTGGTATTTTGATAAGAAACCTCCAAAATGTAAAATCCACAAATGTCTTTTTTTTCCATTCTCCCGCTAACATCTGCAGAGAGACATTTGACCTGCCCCCAGCTAAGTCTAACGCTACAGGGACACAGGAGGACGGGAGGGCATCTGACACACATGGATATACGAGAATGGGACAGCATCTGACCCACAGGGATAGGAGGATAGGATTGAAGGGCATTTCGCTCACAGGGATATAGTCTGTTTAACATTACATGACACTGTTTTCATTTAAACGCTGCAATAAAGTTGAACAATTGGATCCCTGAACACCTCTGCTGAAATAACTGTAAAACTAAACGGTGGGTTTCCTTTGGGCTGAAGGAAGGACATCCTCTGGTGCGTCCTGGAAATGTGCTTAAACCCACAGTTTGAACAAAGCTGCAACGACTAAAGCTACGGCAACACTAAGTGAAAACGATGAGGCCTATTTAAAGCAAAACTACTTTGGGCACACTCGCATTGCATTTAAATTAAAGACGGAGCATTTTATTTCTATGGTGTATTAACCACGCACACATAGCATATTTAGATCACCATGTTACTTTTTATTGTTCTGAATATGCAACATTTGCTAAAAACAAAGTATTCTGGCTCCCATTGACTTACATTGGCATTACATTACTTACATTACTGTGAGTCATTTTGGTCTTAAAATGTTCATATTAATGTTCATATATGATCCTATTTTTTTCTCGCTATTTTGTCTGTTAAAAAATCCTATTCATAATATAGAGCCTGACTCCAAAGTCGCTCCTGTAACCGTTGACTGGAGCCGAACGCTATGGTTGACATCACACTCGCTTAGTCCACTTCTTTATACAGTCTATGGCTCTGAATCAAAAGTCACTCCCCCTTCAGAGCACTAGCACATTACAGTTAGTGTGCATCCCGCTAATGAAACTACTGCACATCGCATCAGGTTTGTCAAGTTATAGTGTATTGTTTTGTATCATGTTTTTTGTGTATTTATGGAAGGATGGGAGATGTAGGCGATGTAGGGTTACGGGCAGAAGCTTGGACAAATCTTACAGCTAACCATAAGGAGGGTTTGAATAGAGACTGAGCTAGATCACTCAAACATGCATGGATGACATCTAAAACCTCTTCAGGCATGTTTTTGGTGATGGAACAACATTATAACATGTTAGAAAGCTCAAAAAAGTCGATTTTGCATAATACTCCCTTTTTAATTTAAGTTTATGCAAGTATATTTGCATAATACATCGTGGCACGGGCCTCTCTGTGTGGAGTTTGCATGCTTCTCTGTCTGGGTGTGTTTTATGGCTGATTCACGATTCATGAAAATATCAACATTTTCTGAAAGACTTTGTGATTACATTTGCAATTCATGTTTTTAATAACAGGATTCACATTTTAAACAAGTCCAGAAGAGTTGACAAAAAGACTGAAATCTGAAGTGACTAATACAACTAATACAAGAATCACCTTTCAGAACATGTTTGTGCAGATCTAAACTACAGAATTAGCAGTTTTTATGCAGAATAATACAGGATACTTGGTGCAATTGTGGAATTATGGTATTTCCAGGTCATTCAAATTGTGATTTTGAGTTGTTGTTTTTTCTACATGCACGATAGGCCAAATCTTCCAGCTAAAATAGTCCTGACCAAGACTAGCTCAAGATCTGGAGATGGTCCCACTGCACCTGACAGGTTTAACCCAGAGCTACTGAAGGATGGATCAAATGTAGTTTTAACACAGAGACACTCAATGATGGATCAAATGCAGATTTAACCACTAAAGAGGTTGTCAAATGCTGTTTGATCCCAGAGACACTGAATGATGGGGCAAATGCCAGTTTAACCCAGAGACACTGAAGGATGAGTCCAATACAGGTTTAACCAAAGACACTAAAGGATGAGTAAAATGCCGTTTAACCCACAGACACTGAAGGATGGGTCAAATTCAGTTTTAACCCAGAGACACTATGAGAACAGTAGTAGACATCTGTTTAGTTTGACATTTGGCCTACTGTATGTACAAAGTGTTTTAATCTATGAGCTTTAAACACATCCTGTCTATTGTTGGAGCATTATCTGTTACTCCTCACCTCCACATACTTTCAGAAGGTGTGGAACAACGGGGAGTTTTATTACAGCCACAGTGCAAGCCAACATACCTACAGTCTACTAACTAATGTACTGATTTTTTTCTGTCGGTATGTTCTGTTAAAGATGCACGATGTGACGTCTGACACCTGCTTCCTGTTGCTTTGCCCTCCGCGGTGTGTTACGGGGCCCGTATTACGCAATTTTCTGATCTACCTTCTAATGTTGTGTCATACCCGCAGTTTTGTTTTGTTTCATTCACGTTTCACATACAAATCCTGCAACTCTTCTCTCAGACTCAGGAAGTGCTCCACTGTGTTTTTAAACTCCATGCACCTTCATCTTAACCGTGGAATAACTGATCGGATTTCTAAATAGGCGAATAATTACTTTTACGCACGAAATACAGATACAGCATGAGAATAAACACATGACAAAACATATTCAAGCTATACATAGGCTACCCTGACGTGTGATACCATTTCCATAGCTATTTGTGGTTGGAATACTTTTTTTTTTCTTTTCTTTTTTTTCTTTTTTCAGTTATAGACATTAAAAACAAGCGTAAAACGTGAACTCACCTATTCGTGCGTCAGTCTCAGAGATGCCCGCAGACCCGTTCCTCTGTTTGCTTTACGTAGTCTTCTCTTCCAGTCGTTTCTTATTAAAACGTCCAGACAGGTCACCCGTGTTGAATCTCGTGGAAAAATGACGTTCTTTCGACTGACTGACTTTTCCACTGACTGAAGCGTCTGCTGCGTCCGTGCGTAAAAACCAAAAAGGATCGTACACCACGCCTCTCTGTCTCTCCGTCTGCTCCGTCCTTCGAAAGTTGTTAAGTCTGAGGGAAAAACTTGGAAAAGACATGAATTTGGGATGTAACCGAATACTTTAAACGCACCGTGGAAGTCCAAAAGAAACAACAGATGTGCGCCCAGACATAACCATTTGGATATTTGAACAGGACTGCCTACAAATAAAGATGGGTAGAGCAGCCAAAAATTGTACTCAAGTAAGAGTAACATCACTTCAAATTAATGTTACTCAAGTAGAAATACACATGAGTGGTTCAAGAAATTACTCAAGTAAGAAAAACAACTACTAAACCTACTCAAGTCAGAGTAATTTACAGCGTAACTGTCGGGACGTAACGTGATTTATAATTTAATGTCATTCGAAGGACTGACCCTTAAAAAAATGCACAATCTGCCCTCATGCTCTCATGAGGAGCTGGGGACACCTGACAACATCCGTGTACAAACGTGCACTGTTCTTGTTTTTCTTTTGAACCGTTCTCCTCCCATAAACTGAACAACTGAACTCATGCAAAACTGAGTTATGTTAAACATTTATCACAGGTTCTATCTCAACAAACCAAGTCATAATTAGAAAAACATGAAACACTTTCAGTACTGATTACATCAAATGACAGATTTGTTTCATCCATGGTGTCAAATGTTGCATTATTATAATTTGTATGTGTAAAGATGGAAACAGGTCTGAATGTAAGTGTAGAATGAACGCTTTAAGATTCACTTTGCAGATGTTTAATGCCTTTAATTGATCAAGGAAATGTGAGTGGAAACCTGCAGGAACCAAAGTGACCTGTGTCAGTCTTGTCTGGAGCTCTTCACATGATCAGCCTGGGACAGCTCTCACCTCTACCACCACAGTCTGTTTTTTTGTTTTAGTCTTGTGCTTTCCTCCTCGAACCACAATGCTGCACTGTGACTGGTCCAATCGCTCCACCTTCTTCTAGCTGTGAGGCTGGGGTGCTATTCCACAGTTGGACATGTCTCTGTTTTGTTAAAGTCTGTAAAAGTCTAAGTGCGCCCCTCCCCCATCTATGTATTTATTTAATGTATTTATTTATTAAACTAATCAAGACTGGAGTGGTTCTTCTCTGGTTAGCTGGATTACAGATGATCTCACTAGGAGACCTCAATATGTCCGACTGGGGGACAGCACCTCTGACACTGTTGTCGGCAACACCAGAGCTCCACAGGGGACTGTACTGTCACCAGTTCTGTTTCCCCTGTACAAATCAGACTTTAGATACAACTCAGAGCTGTGTTACATGCAGAAGTACTCTGATGACACAGCCATTTTGGGGTGTATCCGGAATGGTGACGAAGGGGAGTACAGGCAGCTCATTGAGGACTTGGTGTGGTGCAGGGATAATCAACGTCAGCTGAACACTGCAAAGGCCAAAGAGATGGTGGAGGACTTTAGGAGGAGCAGGCCACAGCTGCAGTATTTGGGCCTACAGCTCACGCTTATCATTTTGCAATGACAGGAAGGACTGCACCCAACACTGCTGTCATTGGGCTGGCTTAAATTGGACTGTCCCACTTTCTCCTTGAACAAACATCACTGGGCCCGTTCAGTACATAAGTGAAGAGTTCTGTACAAGAAATAAATAAAAATGAGTTTGAAATCAACTTTATAAATGTTGAATATGAAGGTACTACTTTGAATCAGTGAGAAGCATCAGCAATAGGACAGTCGCTCTTTGTGCAGCTCCTCCTTTTCTCACCTGCACACATGGCTGAGAACCTCCTGTAGGTAGGTGCTGTAAACAGAGGAGTTGGGTGAATCATGATGTCACCTGAAAAGTACTGAAAGTGGAGCGCACTGCAACATGAGGTTGAAATATGCCAAGGCCATTACAGAGGAGGCAGCTTTTTCTCCACCTGCCAGTAGAGGGCGAGCTATAGTGTAAGCACTCTGCACACCACAAACTGGACTGGTGTCTTATATCTTTATCAGAGAGAATGAGTGTGTGTCTGTAGTCTAAAACACAAGCACAAACTCTCATCTCTCTTCCTCACCAGGACCATTGGAGCGTCCCACACACTAGAGCTTTTCTAACGACCTGTGTGCGAGTGGAGCTGCTGACAGTCTTCACTTGTTTGTACAGTGAGGGAGGCAGGGTTCTGTACGGCTCATGTGTGACGTATGATCTCTGTGTGCTGTGATGTTGGACACTGTTGGTTTGGTCTAAATCTTACTCAGGCTTTGGGAACACCATTTCCCATGTTGCAGATAGACACAGTTCTTCCTGGAGCATATTAGACATGTCAGATAGGTAAGTAAGACTGTGATAGGCTGTGGTGTCCTAGGACGTATGTGAACCAGGGCCTCCCCAACACCACAGATACATTCACATCCTCAAATAATGGCTATGGACTATTTGAATTCAAGTCATCTGGACAATACAGACACTAAAACAAGTGCAAAAACACATATTATAAACAAAAATGGAGGCATTATTGAAGTAGGTTGTACTCTATGTTATTAGGTTCTTTTTTCAGACCAAGAGTTTGTTTTCATACCTGACAGTTTGGACTTCTCACTAGCGGTCTTCCTCAGAGTGGTCACGTGATGTTGCTGTGACGTCTCCACTCAGCTGATTTATACAGGTTTTGGCGCTGTCTTCCTACCGGTGGAGACAGGATGACAGGCCCATCTGTAGTCCGACTTCCTCAGGACAGTATCCCAGGTATCCCAGGATTAAAGAGGCAATCGAAATACAAAAACTTGGCAACAGGACTATAAACTGGGATGAGGGGGCTTTTTTTATTCTCACACACCTGGGATACTGTCCTGAGTCACAGCAACATCACATGACCACTCTGAGGAAGACCACAAGGAGCAATCAAAACTGTCAGGTATGAAAACAAACCCTTGGTCTGAAAAAAGAACCTAATAACATAAATTATCAGAAGATCAAATGAACCTCACTGAATAGGTTGTACTCTGCAGTCTGTTGCTCTGACAGGCCAGTGAGACTTTGGCAGGATGAGCTGGTGCTGCCCCCTGGCTGTTGGTGTCGGCTCTGCACCAGTTTGTACTACATGCTGTCACGTTTTACAGCCTCCTCCCAGTACCACTGGGGCCCTTTGAAAAGGTAAACTAAAAACAGTAGAGAATCTCCCCTCTGCTGTTGAGCCTCTATATTCAGAGTCCAGCCAAAGCAAGGGCCTCCTCCCCCTTACAACACACAGAGAGCAAAATCAGAGACACTTTGAGCTGGTTTGTGACACAGCTCAAACATGGAGAGGTGGGACTTGAACTTTTGTGACAAAGAAGTCAACTTAAGTGCACCTCCTCATGTGAAAATTGTGTCTGGCCCCACCTCTATTCTCCAGCTAATGTTCCTATAACTGACAACCTTTTTGGGCTCCGTTAGCGTTTGTGACCCCAACAACCCCTGGAGCTGAACCTCTGGAGCCAGGAGCACCTCATCGTCATGAGGGGTTCCTCCTTGGCAAACAATTGTGCCCACACATCGCACCGTTAGACTAAACTTTCTACGCTGCTTTTTGGAGAAAAATACAGAACAAACTCGCACGAGATGAGGAAGCTACTACAGTGACACTCCTTCACTCATTCCCATCCACCTCCACTCACCACATGTTGTCTCTGCGCTCTCAACGGACTGGTCCTCGGTGCGTGCGCCTCATCCGCGGCTTGTCCCTCCTCCTCCATCAGCCTCAAAACACTTCTTCTGGACGTCTTACAGGTGTGATGCTCAAAGAAGCCCCGAGTGCAATGTAAAAGGGCGGAAAGTCGCTTATAAAAACAGAAAAGCGTGTATTTATAAAATACAAACTACAAATGCAAACTCTACAAATGCACTTCAAAATAAAAGGATAAAACTACATTGTATTACACGGCCACTAGCCAATAGTATATCACGCAAAAACATTAACAAGCACACACAAGGCAATGTCCGCTAGGAGACTCATGGACTGTCCACAGACGCGTGGGTTCTGACGTAAGCGCGCACCACGCTGTTATTGAAGTTCCCAATGGACACACATTTTCAACAAGGCACAAGGGTTAAAGTGACAGCTACTTGCCATCGATTGTGTCTCTTCTGTGATCTGTTCATACACAGTTTCGTGTAAGATTCAAAATTATTCAGCCTTTTCAGCAATTCCAGAAACAACTGAGCGGATGTGATGAGTCCCTGTGGCCCCCTCGACCTCAGCCCCCCTCCATTCGTCGGCCATGAACGCCTCGTGTGTTTGGAATGGTAGACGTTTTGCTGTGAACCAGAAGTTTGTAGGATCGATTCCGATATTTTCGTGTGGAGTTGGGTCCTACGCCCGGGGAGTAGGTTTCCAACCAATGTCGTTTGGTTCGTTTCCAACCGTTTTTTCAGAACATTGCTGGTGACAGATGCATGTCTTGGGACTAGATTAAATGCAGAAGGACGAGTTTACATTTTTCTTTTCAGAACTTAATATCAACTATTATTTTGACAGGTGCTCGTGTCCTGTTTACCGGAGTCTTTTTAGAATGTCACCATAAGAGGGCGGTGTTCTACTATCCACATTTGATGAGTAGCCTAATCAGCCGTTTACAGTAGACTGAAACACACTGTACTGTCGTGTGTCACTTGATTTGAACTCAAGTGAAAACACTGAATTTGATTAGCACTTGTGATAATTTCCCTTCTCCCTCTGCAAAGTACTGCTTCATGGAGGTTTGCTGGGACCAGCCAGTCACAAGGATATCAGGAAAAGTCACATTTCTTTTCATTTATGAGTTACAGTATATCCAGATATATGTCAATATATCAATAATAGAGATATGGATTTAAGGGCTCAGGGAAAATGTGGTAATTTTGTGAAAA
This sequence comes from Taenioides sp. WSHXM2023, assembly GCA_029959045.1. Classification (NCBI taxonomy): domain Eukaryota; kingdom Metazoa; phylum Chordata; class Actinopteri; order Gobiiformes; family Gobiidae; genus Taenioides; species Taenioides sp. WSHXM2023. Next base: position 4,293,709 of record CM057097.1, read on the forward strand.
TAAATAAATAAATTCTTACATTTTACATAATTATATGTAGTTTTCAACAGGAAGGGATAAAATAAAAAATTTTTTAGGCTTTTAATAAAAGGGGGTTGTCAAAATGGGCATTTTATAATGAGTCTATGGAGAGACACATAACAAACCGGCGTTATGCAAAAACAAAAAATGCACCAAAATGAATCTTCTCACTAATTATTCACACTGATGGGCCAGCTACACTGAAAATAGCCAGAGTAAAAAAAAAAAAAAAAAAAAAAATGCAATGATTCAATAATAATGTATAATTCGAATTTACTGTATGTGGTATTGGGCACAAACTGGCATCTAAAGGGTTAATTATTTATGGTAAGGTACAGAATCAATATGTCAATGGAAAGAGAACCCCTTCAGGAAAAAAAAAAAAAAGACATTTTGAAAAAATATTAATCTTAGACAAAAACTGAAATACTCAATTTGTACGAAACACTCCCAGTGTGACTTTTTTTTTTTTTTTTAAATGGACTTTTCTCAAAAACAAAAAATAGCCCAAAGTCCATATTCACACTGAACATCCACAATGATAGGCCGTCACGCTGGTCATGTCAGAATGAAAAAAAAAAAGCCTATGTAATTATCATTTTTTCTTTTTTTTTTTTTTAATTGGCAGTAGGTGGTATGTTGCAAAAACTGGCACCTAAGGGGTTAGTGAATTATGGTATTTACAGTTCGAAAATGTCATTTTGGAGAGAACCCCATCACGAAAAAAAATATTGTTGTTTAACGATTTTATGGCAGTTTAAAAAACCAAATAACACAATTGTACGAAATTGCGCCGTGCGCGCCGACGTGAGAACGTACCTGTGCGTCTGTGCAGCGCGCGCTTCATCTTCTACACCAAAACCTCCATGTTTGTGGAGATTTGGGCGCTATAGCAGGCCTATATCATTGGCTTATGGTTATGGAATATGGCACAGTTTCATGGTTTGATTCTGAAGTGCAGGTTTTTCATTTGGAATACTTGAAGTTGCCTTCGGCCCTTTGCACTGCACTCTGTTTCATCATGGAAGAAGTACTTAATTTTGTTACGTAAGTAAAAGTACAGATACCGGGCCACCAAAAAGTCAAATAAAAATAAATAAAATAAAAAAAACATAAACAAATAATAAGATAAAATATCAAGGTAATACAGCGCCTGTTTAAAAGTCTCCTTAAATAGTAAAAAGTAAAAGTATTTTGTACATATTTCAGATCTATTAAAGCTTCAAATGTAGTGATTGTCTTGCTGATTTGTGCTAACTTGTTCAATAGAAACAATCGCACTGATAGTTTGTTTGTTTTTCTGTATATTTGTGTTAAAAATAACCCCTCAGGCTTTTCAGCAGGTCTCAGAGAAGAAGAAGAATAAAAACATAGACTTTACAGTTGGAAAAATGTAGAGCAGAAAGTACAAATACATGCTCTCAAATGTAGTGAAGTAAAAGTAAAAAGTGTCCATTTTAAAATGTAATTAAGTATACATTTTTGGTATCTACCTTACCCAAGTACAATACTTTACTTCTTTAACTTTGTTCTGTTCAAACCACTGCTCTGTACTTGCTTGAGCACAGCTGAGACGCCCCGCACTCAGGAGAACGCCTTTATTATGGCTGTGGAGGAAGAAATCAGTGTCCTAGATTATGCATGCAAACAGATTTATTATCTTCAGCCAGAATTAAAATTTTAAAAAATAAATACAAGTGGAATAATTAAATTAAATAGTTAGAATAAATAAGGGGCTATTGAAAAACGACATACAAAAGTAAACTTTGCTTATGCTGGTGGCTGCTTAATGTTCTCAACATCTTTTTGAGGTCAAGTTTAGGTTGTGGCACTTGACACATGTCTTAATATGGGACAGAAAGTCTTCACTAGCAAGGACCACTCCACAACAATGGAATACGATTAAGATGTTTATTGACGATGGATAGATGTGATGGCTGGGAGGGGAGTCAGGATGGGGTCTCTGTCTCAGGTGGTCAGAACCCCCCAGGCTGAAGGACGAACAAAGAGACACGAGGTGAGAGGGAGGCGGTCGAGAGAGCGGAGACAGACGGTGTTGTCGGCATAGGCCTGGATAAATAGGGCTTCTGGGTAACTGAAGGTGTGGTTGAGCTGAGCTGTGGTTGGCTGGAGAGGAGCAGGGGGAGGTTGAGGCGTGGACCTGCTCCTGAATCTTAAAAGACAACAGAACAGAAGACAATTAAATAGAATACATTTTGTTGTCCACCATGAGCGCACTTAAAAATGAGTTGTGTGTAGAACAGTGCATTACTTACGTTTCGGTGTTTAAGGAATTTGTTCAGATTTCCCAGGGCCTCGTGTTCACTGTGTCGTGTTGCATTACGGTGTTGGTAAACGATGCCATGTGCCACTCGGACAGGGCACAACCTGGGTGAACGCTGCTGCTCAGCACAAGTGTGTAAGTGTCCACATCCACTTACAGGCATCAACCAGTTTTGGAATAAAGGCTGAATTGGGGCGCAGGGTCACTCTGAGATTGTCAGTGCTGAATCGCATACAAGACGGACGCAGCGATAAAGCCGGAATATCACTGACACGTTTGGCAGTGGCTAAGGCCACCAGCCTTCCATTTCTGTCCCTGGATATGAGATACATGGATATAAGCCTCCTCCACTCCTCCACTCCTCCTCACCACACTTCTATCTCACTGGAAGAGAAAAGACACAAATAAATGTACTGTTCTTCAATACTTTATGCTATTAATATATAAAAAACTTACCTGTTGTGAATTAGTCACACGGCAGTCCCACCTCAGGACCTCCGGCTCCCTCCTGACCCAACGTGGACCTTGTGCAAAAAACACAAATAGTCAATATACTTGGAGGAGGGACAAGTACAAGTAATGTCAAGTGTACCTGTATTTTGTGTGAGAACATGGATATAAGCCTCCTCCTCCACTCCTCCTCTCCACAGCCCCCACTGTAAACTTCATCTCACTGTAAGAAAAAAAGACAAGTAAATGTACTGTACTTCAGTAATTCAGTACTATAAACTGAAAAATGTACCTGTACTGCATATTCTTTGCTTTTGTCACTTTCAGTGTTTTCCCGGGCTGTTGCTCAGGGATACAGGGGACATCAGAGGTGTCTCCTACAGGTTGGTGGACAGCACACAGGTCGTCATGGAGAAGCATGGAGCACACAAGCCATGGTGCTTTATCTCTTGAGCTGGACACACGACAGTCCCACCTCAGGACCTCCGCAGCACTCCTGACCCAGCCTGGATCTCAGGCGGACTCTGGGATCACGGAAAAAAAACAACAACACAAATATTAAATATACTTAGAGAGACAAATGCAATTCATCGTTGTCTCCAATGTACCTACATTATGTATAGCATGGATATAAACCTCCTCCTCCTCCTCCACGCCTCCTCTCCACAGCCCCCAGTTTAAAGTTCCATCTCACTGTAAGAAAAACAAACAAATAAATGTTCTGTACTTCAACAATTCAATACTGTACATTTATATAAAAAACTTACCTGTACTGTATGTTCTTTGTTTGTCACTTTCAGTGTTTTCCCATCCTCCTCTCTTTCTGCAGGATCATATCAGGATCGTCACCCGTCACAGCAAGACTCCAGCTCCTCTTCTGTTCCTGAAACACAAAGGGAAAAAGGATCAGTTCTTAAAAATAAAAGGAGTAATTGTGTGTTGGGGAAGTACATGGGCTCTGTGGCCCACTTGACCTTTTCCACTGTCTCCAGTCCTGCTGGCGCTCCTGCAGGTAGTCCTCCACCTGCACCACCCAGTCCGGCCTAGGTCCAGGGAAGAGGAGAGCAGGGTCCACCTCCACCCGCGGGATAGGAGGGGCAGGGGCAGGAGAAGAGGAGGGAAGCCTTGGAACCTTCGCAGGGCGAGCGGGCTCGGCACAAGCGGGACGCTTCCGAGACCGAGGAGCGTAGCGAGGAGGCCTGAAACCAGAGAGCATAGCGTCAGGGAGAGGGATTATCTGAAGGCCCCTGGCAGGAGCAGCAGGGGCGGGCACAGGGCGGCGGGCAGCAGCAGGAACAGGGCGGAGGGCAGCAGCGCAGGCAGCAGCGGCGGGCAGACGGTGGCCGGCAGCAGCAGCGGCGACGGGCACAGGGCGGCGGACAGCAGCAGCGGCGGGCACAGGGCGGCGGACAGCAGCAGCGGCGGGCACAGGGCGGCGGGCAGCAGCAGCGGCGGGCACAGGGCGGCGGGCAGCAGCAGCAGGCACAGGGCGGCGGGCAGCAGCAGCGGCGGGCACAGGGCGGCGGGCAGCAGCAGCGGCGGGCACAGGGCGGCGGGCAGCAGCAGCGGCGGGCACAGGGCGGCGGGCAGCAGCAGCAGGCACAGGGCGGCGGGCAGCAGCAGCGGTGGGCGTAGGGCGCACAGCGGCAGCAGCGGCGGGCACAGACCTAGGGGGTGACACAGGGTCACCAAAAACAAAAGAAGAAGGAAGCACAGTGAAGCTGATCTGAGGAGTAGGAGCAGCGGCGGGCACAGGGTGCACAGCAGCAGCGGCGGCGGGCACAGGACGGCGGACAGCAGCAGCAGCGGCGGCGGGCACAGGGCGGCGGACAGCAGCAGCGGCGGGCACAGGGCGGCGGGCAGCAGCAGCAGCAGCGGCGGGCACAGGGCGGCGGGCAGCAGCGGCAGGAACAGGGCGGCGGGCAGCAGCAGCGGTGGGCGTAGGGCGCACAGCGGCAGCAGCGGCGGGCACAAACCTAGGAGGTGACACAGGGTCACCAAAAACAAAAGAAGAAGGAAGCACAGTAAAGCTGATCTGAGGAGTAGGAGCAGCGGCGGGCACAGGGCGCACAGCAGCAGCGGCGGCGGGCACAGGACGGTGGACAGCAGCGGCGGCGGGCACAGGGCGGCAGGCAGCAGCAGCGGCGGGCGTAGGGCGCACAGCAGCGGCGGCGGGCACAGGGCGGCGGACAGCAGCAGGAACAGGGCGGAGGGCAGCAGCGCAGGCAGCAGCGGCGGGCAGACGATGGCCGGCAGCAGCAGCAGCGGCGGGCACAGGGCGGCGGGCAGCAGCGGCGGGCACAGGGCGGCGGGCAGCAGTAGCGGTGGGCGTAGGGCGCACAGCGGCAGCAGCGGCGGGCACAGACCTAGGGGGTGACACAGGGTCACCAAAAACAAAAGAAGAAGGAAGCACAGTAAAGCTGATCTGAGGAGTAGGAGAAGGCATCGTGGAAGCACGAGTTAGTAAAGGTTTGTGTGCGTGTGTTTGTGTGTTTGTGTGTGTATGTGAGTGTGTGTATGTAGACTTAGCTTCGACTTAGAGGCGGGGTCCTGCGCAGGACGCCTGGGCGCCTGACGGATCACCGGGCAGAGGATCACACGGGTCTGTGGAGAGGAACAGAATGTGTCAAACACCAGTGCTACCAGAGCTCTTCAGAGTGAAGCAAAACCAGACGTGAGAACCTCAAGAGTTCAATCAACACAAGGCATGGGGCCATATTCACATTTGGTGTTGCAATTATTATGGCGAAAATAATTGCAATTAACCATTATATCACCGTAATTATTCAAGTTGCTGACAGTTAAAACAGTTTATATTTACATATTTAAACCACTGTACTTTGTGGTAAATGAAAACAACCCCTTCTGGTGTTATAATGGCAATTATAGAAAATGTGCCACAAACAATTATTGTCTACAGTTTTTATCACGATAAATGATATTATTGTTTATTGTCCCATCCCGAATTAACACATTAACAAATTACAAGAGGGGTGTAGCAACCAATGGCCTAACAATGGCTAAAAAACTCAAACAAAAGATTGGTTTCTATTTTACACACAAACATTGCTTTTCTTCCAGTGCTAAGAAAAAACTGGTAGGAGTAACTTTTCTGTTTATTCCGGACTATAAGGATTCTTGGAAGAAATGTACCAGAAACATGACCTAGACATTGATAAAGGGGCATTTTGCTTCACTAATGGATGCTTTTTGAGTAACATGGCGAATTCTCATAAGGACTAACATGAACCAGGAAAGTGACAAACCTCACGTTTTTCCTCACAAAAGTCTCGTAGTCTGATTCAGAAAGTGGTGAGTCACAGCCGGAGTGAAAATCTCTCGGAGTTGTGTCTCTTTTCTTCACAAATGGTCGAATAAACTTGTCAAGTGCAGGTTTCTGCTCGCAGCCAAGGTTTGCAAAATTTGCAAGGAGCGCGCATCTTTCAAAACGCGCGCTTAGCAACAGCAGCGCCGTGCGTGCGCGCCGACGTGAGAACGTACCTGTGCGTCTGTGCAGCGCGCGCTTCATCTTCTACACCAAAACCTCCATGTTTGTGGAGATTTGGGCGCTATAGCAGGCCTATATCATTGGCTTATGGTTATGGAATATGGCACAGTTTCATGGTTTGATTCTGAAGTGCAGGTTTTTCATTTGGAATACTTGAAGTTGCCTTCGGCCCTTTGCACTGCACTCTGTTTCATCATGGAAGAAGTACTTAATTTTGTTACGTAAGTAAAAGTACAGATACCGGGCCACCAAAAAGTCAAATAAAAATAAATAAAATAAAAAAAACATAAACAAATAATAAGATAAAATATCAAGGTAATACAGCGCCTGTTTAAAAGTCTCCTTAAATAGTAAAAAGTAAAAGTATTTTGTACATATTTCAGATCTATTAAAGCTTCAAATGTAGTGATTGTCTTGCTGATTTGTGCTAACTTGTTCAATAGAAACAATCGCACTGATAGTTTGTTTGTTTTTCTGTATATTTGTGTTAAAAATAACCCCTCAGGCTTTTCAGCAGGTCTCAGAGAAGAAGAAGAATAAAAACATAGACTTTACAGTTGGAAAAATGTAGAGCAGAAAGTACAAATACATGCTCTCAAATGTAGTGAAGTAAAAGTAAAAAGTGTCCATTTTAAAATGTACTTAAGTATACATTTTTGGTATCTACCTTACCCAAGTACAATACTTTACTTCTTTAACTTTGTTCCGTTCAAACCACTGCTCTGTACTTGCTTGAGCACAGCTGAGACGCCCCGCACTCAGGAGAACGCCTTTATTATGGCTGTGGAGGAAGAAATCAGTGTCCTAGATTATGCATGCAAACAGATTTATTATCTTCAGCCAGAATTAAAATTTAAAAAAATAAATACAAGTGGAATAATTAAATGAAATAGTTAGAATAAATAAGGGGCTATTGAAAAACGACATACAAAAGTAAACTTTGCTTATGCTGGTGGCTGCTTAATGTTCTCAACATCTTTTTGAGGTCAAGTTTAGGTTGTGGCACTTGACACATGTCTTAATATGGGACAGAAAGTCTTCACTAGCAAGGACCACTCCACAACAATGGAATACGATTAAGATGTTTATTGACGATGGATAGATGTGATGGCTGGGAGGGGAGTCAGGATGGGGTCTCTGTCTCAGGTGGTCAGAACCCCCCAGGCTGAAGGACGAACAAAGAGACACGAGGTGAGAGGGAGGCGGTCGAGAGAGCGGAGACAGACGGTGTTGTCGGCATAGGCCTGGATAAATAGGGCTTCTGGGTAACTGAAGGTGTGGTTGAGCTGAGCTGTGGTTGGCTGGAGAGGAGCAGGGGGAGGTTGAGGCGTGGACCTGCTCCTGAATCTTAAAAGACAACAGAACAGAAGACAATTAAATAGAATACATTTTGTTGTCCACCATGAGCGCACTTAAAAATGAGTTGTGTGTAGAACAGTGCATTACTTACGTTTCGGTGTTTAAGGAATTTGTTCAGATTTCCCAGGGCCTCGTGTTCACTGTGTCGTGTTGCATTACGGTGTTGGTAAACGATGCCATGTGCCACTCGGACAGGGCACAACCTGGGTGAACGCTGCTGCTCAGCACAAGTGTGTAAGTGTCCACATCCACTTACAGGCATCAACCAGTTTTGGAATAAAGGCTGAATTGGGGCGCAGGGTCACTCTGAGATTGTCAGTGCTGAATCGCATACAAGACGGACGCAGCGATAAAGCCGGAATATCACTGACACGTTTGGCAGTGGCTAAGGCCACCAGCCTTCCATTTCTGTCCCTGGATATGAGATACATGGATATAAGCCTCCTCCACTCCTCCACTCCTCCTCACCACACTTCTATCTCACTGGAAGAGAAAAGACACAAATAAATGTACTGTTCTTCAATACTTTATGCTATTAATATACAAAAAACTTACCTGTTGTGAATTAGTCACACGGCAGTCCCACCTCAGGACCTCCGGCTCCCTCCTGACCCAACGTGGACCTTGTGCAAAAAACACAAATAGTCAATATACTTGGAGGAGGGACAAGTACAAGTAATGTCAAGTGTACCTGTATTTTGTGTGAGAACATGGATATAAGCCTCCTCCTCCACTCCTCCTCTCCACAGCCCCCACTGTAAACTTCATCTCACTGTAAGAAAAAAAGACAAGTAAATGTACTGTACTTCAGTAATTCAGTACTATAAACTGAAAAATGTACCTGTACTGCATATTCTTTGCTTTTGTCACTTTCAGTGTTTTCCCGGGCTGTTGCTCAGGGATACAGGGGACATCAGAGGTGTCTCCTACAGGTTGGTGGACAGCACACAGGTCGTCATGGAGAAGCATGGAGCACACAAGCCATGGTGCTTTATCTCTTGAGCTGGACACACGACAGTCCCACCTCAGGACCTCCGCAGCACTCCTGACCCAGCCTGGATCTCAGGCGGACTCTGGGATCACGGAAAAAAAACAACAACACAAATATTAAATATACTTAGAGAGACAAATGCAATTCATCGTTGTCTCCAATGTACCTACATTATGTATAGCATGGATATAAACCTCCTCCTCCTCCACGCCTCCTCTCCACAGCCCCCAGTTTAAAGTTCCATCTCACTGTAAGAAAAACAAACAAATAAATGTTCTGTACTTCAACAATTCAATACTGTACATTTATATAAAAAACTTACCTGTACTGTATGTTCTTTGTTTGTCACTTTCAGTGTTTTCTCATCCTCCTCTCTTTCTGCAGGATCATATCAGGATCGTCACCCGTCACAGCAAGACTCCAGCTCCTCTTCTGTTCCTGAAACACAAAGGGAAAAAGGATCAGTTCTTAAAAATAAAAGGAGTAATTGTGTGTTGGGGAAGTACATGGGCTCTGTGGCCCACTTGACCTTTTCCACTGTCTCCAGTCCTGCTGGCGCTCCTGCAGGTAGTCCTCCACCTGCACCACCCAGTCCGGCCTAGGTCCAGGGAAGAGGAGAGCAGGGTCCACCTCCACCCGCGGGATAGGAGGGGCAGGGGCAGGAGAAGAGGAGGGAAGCCTTGGAACCTTCGCAGGGCGAGCGGGCTCGGCACAAGCGGGACGCTTCCGAGACCGAGGAGCGTAGCGAGGAGGCCTGAAACCAGAGAGCATAGCGTCAGGGAGAGGGATTATCTGAAGGCCCCTGGCAGGAGCAGCAGGGGCGGGCACAGGGCGGCGGGCAGCAGCAGGAACAGGGCGGAGGGCAGCAGCGCAGGCAGCAGCGGCGGGCAGACGGTGGCCGGCAGCAGCAGCGGCGACGGGCACAGGGCGGCGGACAGCAGCAGCGGCGGGCACAGGGCGGCGGACAGCAGCAGCGGCGGGCACAGGGCGGCGGGCAGCAGCAGCGGCGGGCACAGGGCGGCGGGCAGCAGCAGCAGGCACAGGGCGGCGGGCAGCAGCAGCGGCGGGCACAGGGCGGCGGGCAGCAGCAGCGGTGGGCGTAGGGCGCACAGCGGCAGCAGCGGCGGGCACAAACCTAGGAGGTGACACAGGGTCACCAAAAACAAAAGAAGAAGGAAGCACAGTGAAGCTGATCTGAGGAGTAGGAGCAGCGGCGGGCACAGGGTGCACAGCAGCAGCGGCGGCGGGCACAGGACGGCGGACAGCAGCAGCAGCGGCGGCGGGCACAGGGCGGCGGACAGCAGCAGCGGCGGGCACAGGGCGGCGGGCAGCAGCAGCAGCAGCGGCGGGCACAGGGCGGCGGGCAGCAGCGGCAGGAACAGGGCGGCGGGCAGCAGCAGCGGTGGGCGTAGGGCGCACAGCGGCAGCAGCGGCGGGCACAAACCTAGGAGGTGACACAGGGTCACCAAAAACAAAAGAAGAAGGAAGCACAGTAAAGCTGATCTGAGGAGTAGGAGCAGCGGCGGGCACAGGGCGCACAGCAGCAGCGGCGGCGGGCACAGGACGGTGGACAGCAGCGGCGGCGGGCACAGGGCGGCAGGCAGCAGCAGCGGCGGGCGTAGGGCGCACAGCAGCGGCGGCGGGCACAGGGCGGCGGACAGCAGCAGGAACAGGGCGGAGGGCAGCAGCGCAGGCAGCAGCGGCGGGCAGACGATGGCCGGCAGCAGCAGCAGCGGCGGGCACAGGGCGGCGGGCAGCAGCGGCGGGCACAGGGCGGCGGGCAGCAGCAGCGGTGGGCGTAGGGCGCACAGCGGCAGCAGCGGCGGGCACAGACCTAGGGGGTGACACAGGGTCACCAAAAACAAAAGAAGAAGGAAGCACAGTAAAGCTGATCTGAGGAGTAGGAGAAGGCATCGTGGAAGCACGAGTTAGTAAAGGTTTGTGTGCGTGTGTTTGTGTGTTTGTGTGTGTATGTGAGTGTGTGTATGTAGACTTAGCTTCGACTTAGAGGCGGGGTCCTGCGCAGGACGCCTGGGCGCCTGACGGATCACCGGGCAGAGGATCACACGGGTCTGTGGAGAGGAACAGAATGTGTCAAACACCAGTGCTACCAGAGCTCTTCAGAGTGAAGCAAAACCAGACGTGAGAACCTCAAGAGTTCAATCAACACAAGGCATGGGGCCATATTCACATTTGGTGTTGCAATTATTATGGCGAAAATAATTGCAATTAACCATTATATCACCGTAATTATTCAAGTTGCTGACAGTTAAAACAGTTTATATTTACATATTTAAACCACTGTACTTTGTGGTAAATGAAAACAACCCCTTCTGGTGTTATAATGGCAATTATAGAAAATGTGCCACAAACAATTATTGTCTACAGTTTTTATCACGATAAATGATATTATTGTTTATTGTCCCATCCCGAATTAACACATTAACAAATTACAAGAGGGGTGTAGCAACCAATGGCCTAACAATGGCTAAAAAACTCAAACAAAAGATTGGTTTCTATTTTACACACAAACATTGCTTTTCTTCCAGTGCTAAGAAAAAACTGGTAGGAGTAACTTTTCTGTTTATTCCGGACTATAAGGATTCTTGGAAGAAATGTACCAGAAACATGACCTAGACATTGATAAAGGGGCATTTTGCTTCACTAATGGATGCTTTTTGAGTAACATGGCGAATTCTCATAAGGACTAACATGAACCAGGAAAGTGACAAACCTCACGTTTTTCCTCACAAAAGTCTCGTAGTCTGATTCAGAAAGTGGTGAGTCACAGCCGGAGTGAAAATCTCTCGGAGTTGTGTCTCTTTTCTTCACAAATGGTCGAATAAACTTGTCAAGTGCAGGTTTCTGCTCGCAGCCAAGGTTTGCAAAATTTGCAAGGAGCGCGCATCTTTCAAAACGCGCGCTTAGCAACAGCAGCGCCGTGCGTGCGCGCCGACGTGAGAACGTACCTGTGCGTCTGTGCAGCGCGCGCTTCATCTTCTACACCAAAACCTCCATGTTTGTGGAGATTTGGGCGCTATAGCAGGCCTATATCATTGGCTTATGGTTATGGAATATGGCACAGTTTCATGGTTTGATTCTGAAGTGCAGGTTTTTCATTTGGAATACTTGAAGTTGCCTTCGGCCCTTTGCACTGCACTCTGTTTCATCATGGAAGAAGTACTTAATTTTGTTACGTAAGTAAAAGTACAGATACCGGGCCACCAAAAAGTCAAATAAAAATAAATAAAATAAAAAAAACATAAACAAATAATAAGATAAAATATCAAGGTAATACAGCGCCTGTTTAAAAGTCTCCTTAAATAGTAAAAAGTAAAAGTATTTTGTACATATTTCAGATCTATTAAAGCTTCAAATGTAGTGATTGTCTTGCTGATTTGTGCTAACTTGTTCAATAGAAACAATCGCACTGATAGTTTGTTTGTTTTTCTGTATATTTGTGTTAAAAATAACCCCTCAGGCTTTTCAGCAGGTCTCAGAGAAGAAGAAGAATAAAAACATAGACTTTACAGTTGGAAAAATGTAGAGCAGAAAGTACAAATACATGCTCTCAAATGTAGTGAAGTAAAAGTAAAAAGTGTCCATTTTAAAATGTACTTAAGTATACATTTTTGGTATCTACCTTACCCAAGTACAATACTTTACTTCTTTAACTTTGTTCCGTTCAAACCACTGCTCTGTACTTGCTTGAGCACAGCTGAGACGCCCCGCACTCAGGAGAACGCCTTTATTATGGCTGTGGAGGAAGAAATCAGTGTCCTAGATTATGCATGCAAACAGATTTATTATCTTCAGCCAGAATTAAAATTTAAAAAAATAAATACAAGTGGAATAATTAAATGAAATAGTTAGAATAAATAAGGGGCTATTGAAAAACGACATACAAAAGTAAACTTTGCTTATGCTGGTGGCTGCTTAATGTTCTCAACATCTTTTTGAGGTCAAGTTTAGGTTGTGGCACTTGACACATGTCTTAATATGGGACAGAAAGTCTTCACTAGCAAGGACCACTCCACAACAATGGAATACGATTAAGATGTTTATTGACGATGGATAGATGTGATGGCTGGGAGGGGAGTCAGGATGGGGTCTCTGTCTCAGGTGGTCAGAACCCCCCAGGCTGAAGGACGAACAAAGAGACACGAGGTGAGAGGGAGGCGGTCGAGAGAGCGGAGACAGACGGTGTTGTCGGCATAGGCCTGGATAAATAGGGCTTCTGGGTAACTGAAGGTGTGGTTGAGCTGAGCTGTGGTTGGCTGGAGAGGAGCAGGGGGAGGTTGAGGCGTGGACCTGCTCCTGAATCTTAAAAGACAACAGAACAGAAGACAATTAAATAGAATACATTTTGTTGTCCACCATGAGCGCACTTAAAAATGAGTTGTGTGTAGAACAGTGCATTACTTACGTTTCGGTGTTTAAGGAATTTGTTCAGATTTCCCAGGGCCTCGTGTTCACTGTGTCGTGTTGCATTACGGTGTTGGTAAACGATGCCATGTGCCACTCGGACAGGGCACAACCTGGGTGAACGCTGCTGCTCAGCACAAGTGTGTAAGTGTCCACATCCACTTACAGGCATCAACCAGTTTTGGAATAAAGGCTGAATTGGGGCGCAGGGTCACTCTGAGATTGTCAGTGCTGAATCGCATACAAGACGGACGCAGCGATAAAGCCGGAATATCACTGACACGTTTGGCAGTGGCTAAGGCCACCAGCCTTCCATTTCTGTCCCTGGATATGAGATACATGGATATAAGCCTCCTCCACTCCTCCACTCCTCCTCACCACACTTCTATCTCACTGGAAGAGAAAAGACACAAATAAATGTACTGTTCTTCAATACTTTATGCTATTAATATACAAAAAACTTACCTGTTGTGAATTAGTCACACGGCAGTCCCACCTCAGGACCTCCGGCTCCCTCCTGACCCAACGTGGACCTTGTGCAAAAAACACAAATAGTCAATATACTTGGAGGAGGGACAAGTACAAGTAATGTCAAGTGTACCTGTATTTTGTGTGAGAACATGGATATAAGCCTCCTCCTCCACTCCTCCTCTCCACAGCCCCCACTGTAAACTTCATCTCACTGTAAGAAAAAAAGACAAGTAAATGTACTGTACTTCAGTAATTCAGTACTATAAACTGAAAAATGTACCTGTACTGCATATTCTTTGCTTTTGTCACTTTCAGTGTTTTCCCGGGCTGTTGCTCAGGGATACAGGGGACATCAGAGGTGTCTCCTACAGGTTGGTGGACAGCACACAGGTCGTCATGGAGAAGCATGGAGCACACAAGCCATGGTGCTTTATCTCTTGAGCTGGACACACGACAGTCCCACCTCAGGACCTCCGCAGCACTCCTGACCCAGCCTGGATCTCAGGCGGACTCTGGGATCACGGAAAAAAAACAACAACACAAATATTAAATATACTTAGAGAGACAAATGCAATTCATCGTTGTCTCCAATGTACCTACATTATGTATAGCATGGATATAAACCTCCTCCTCCTCCACGCCTCCTCTCCACAGCCCCCAGTTTAAAGTTCCATCTCACTGTAAGAAAAACAAACAAATAAATGTTCTGTACTTCAACAATTCAATACTGTACATTTATATAAAAAACTTACCTGTACTGTATGTTCTTTGTTTGTCACTTTCAGTGTTTTCTCATCCTCCTCTCTTTCTGCAGGATCATATCAGGATCGTCACCCGTCACAGCAAGACTCCAGCTCCTCTTCTGTTCCTGAAACACAAAGGGAAAAAGGATCAGTTCTTAAAAATAAAAGGAGTAATTGTGTGTTGGGGAAGTACATGGGCTCTGTGGCCCACTTGACCTTTTCCACTGTCTCCAGTCCTGCTGGCGCTCCTGCAGGTAGTCCTCCACCTGCACCACCCAGTCCGGCCTAGGTCCAGGGAAGAGGAGAGCAGGGTCCACCTCCACCCGCGGGATAGGAGGGGCAGGGGCAGGAGAAGAGGAGGGAAGCCTTGGAACCTTCGCAGGGCGAGCGGGCTCGGCACAAGCGGGACGCTTCCGAGACCGAGGAGCGTAGCGAGGAGGCCTGAAACCAGAGAGCATAGCGTCAGGGAGAGGGATTATCTGAAGGCCCCTGGCAGGAGCAGCAGGGGCGGGCACAGGGCGGCGGGCAGCAGCAGGAACAGGGCGGAGGGCAGCAGCGCAGGCAGCAGCGGCGGGCAGACGGTGGCCGGCAGCAGCAGCGGCGACGGGCACAGGGCGGCGGACAGCAGCAGCGGCGGGCACAGGGCGGCGGACAGCAGCAGCGGCGGGCACAGGGCGGCGGGCAGCAGCAGCGGCGGGCACAGGGCGGCGGGCAGCAGCAGCAGGCACAGGGCGGCGGGCAGCAGCAGCGGCGGGCACAGGGCGGCGGGCAGCAGCAGCGGTGGGCGTAGGGCGCACAGCGGCAGCAGCGGCGGGCACAAACCTAGGAGGTGACACAGGGTCACCAAAAACAAAAGAAGAAGGAAGCACAGTGAAGCTGATCTGAGGAGTAGGAGCAGCGGCGGGCACAGGGTGCACAGCAGCAGCGGCGGCGGGCACAGGACGGCGGACAGCAGCAGCAGCGGCGGCGGGCACAGGGCGGCGGACAGCAGCAGCGGCGGGCACAGGGCGGCGGGCAGCAGCAGCAGCAGCGGCGGGCACAGGGCGGCGGGCAGCAGCGGCAGGAACAGGGCGGCGGGCAGCAGCAGCGGTGGGCGTAGGGCGCACAGCGGCAGCAGCGGCGGGCACAAACCTAGGAGGTGACACAGGGTCACCAAAAACAAAAGAAGAAGGAAGCACAGTAAAGCTGATCTGAGGAGTAGGAGCAGCGGCGGGCACAGGGCGCACAGCAGCAGCGGCGGCGGGCACAGGACGGTGGACAGCAGCGGCGGCGGGCACAGGGCGGCAGGCAGCAGCAGCGGCGGGCGTAGGGCGCACAGCAGCGGCGGCGGGCACAGGGCGGCGGACAGCAGCAGGAACAGGGCGGAGGGCAGCAGCGCAGGCAGCAGCGGCGGGCAGACGATGGCCGGCAGCAGCAGCAGCGGCGGGCACAGGGCGGCGGGCAGCAGCGGCGGGCACAGGGCGGCGGGCAGCAGCAGCGGTGGGCGTAGGGCGCACAGCGGCAGCAGCGGCGGGCACAGACCTAGGGGGTGACACAGGGTCACCAAAAACAAAAGAAGAAGGAAGCACAGTAAAGCTGATCTGAGGAGTAGGAGAAGGCATCGTGGAAGCACGAGTTAGTAAAGGTTTGTGTGCGTGTGTTTGTGTGTTTGTGTGTGTATGTGAGTGTGTGTATGTAGACTTAGCTTCGACTTAGAGGCGGGGTCCTGCGCAGGACGCCTGGGCGCCTGACGGATCACCGGGCAGAGGATCACACGGGTCTGTGGAGAGGAACAGAATGTGTCAAACACCAGTGCTACCAGAGCTCTTCAGAGTGAAGCAAAACCAGACGTGAGAACCTCAAGAGTTCAATCAACACAAGGCATGGGGCCATATTCACATTTGGTGTTGCAATTATTATGGCGAAAATAATTGCAATTAACCATTATATCACCGTAATTATTCAAGTTGCTGACAGTTAAAACAGTTTATATTTACATATTTAAACCACTGTACTTTGTGGTAAATGAAAACAACCCCTTCTGGTGTTATAATGGCAATTATAGAAAATGTGCCACAAACAATTATTGTCTACAGTTTTTATCACGATAAATGATATTATTGTTTATTGTCCCATCCCGAATTAACACATTAACAAATTACAAGAGGGGTGTAGCAACCAATGGCCTAACAATGGCTAAAAAACTCAAACAAAAGATTGGTTTCTATTTTACACACAAACATTGCTTTTCTTCCAGTGCTAAGAAAAAACTGGTAGGAGTAACTTTTCTGTTTATTCCGGACTATAAGGATTCTTGGAAGAAATGTACCAGAAACATGACCTAGACATTGATAAAGGGGCATTTTGCTTCACTAATGGATGCTTTTTGAGTAACATGGCGAATTCTCATAAGGACTAACATGAACCAGGAAAGTGACAAACCTCACGTTTTTCCTCACAAAAGTCTCGTAGTCTGATTCAGAAAGTGGTGAGTCACAGCCGGAGTGAAAATCTCTCGGAGTTGTGTCTCTTTTCTTCACAAATGGTCGAATAAACTTGTCAAGTGCAGGTTTCTGCTCGCAGCCAAGGTTTGCAAAATTTGCAAGGAGCGCGCATCTTTCAAAACGCGCGCTTAGCAACAGCAGCGCCGTGCGTGCGCGCCGACGTGAGAACGTACCTGTGCGTCTGTGCAGCGCGCGCTTCATCTTCTACACCAAAACCTCCATGTTTGTGGAGATTTGGGCGCTATAGCAGGCCTATATCATTGGCTTATGGTTATGGAATATGGCACAGTTTCATGGTTTGATTCTGAAGTGCAGGTTTTTCATTTGGAATACTTGAAGTTGCCTTCGGCCCTTTGCACTGCACTCTGTTTCATCATGGAAGAAGTACTTAATTTTGTTACGTAAGTAAAAGTACAGATACCGGACCACCAAAAAGTCAAATAAAAATAAATAAAATAAAAAAAACATAAACAAATAATAAGATAAAATATCAAGGTAATACAGCGCCTGTTTAAAAGTCTCCTTAAATAGTAAAAAGTAAAAGTATTTTGTACATATTTCAGATCTATTAAAGCTTCAAATGTAGTGATTGTCTTGCTGATTTGTGCTAACTTGTTCAATAGAAACAATCGCACTGATAGTTTGTTTGTTTTTCTGTATATTTGTGTTAAAAATAACCCCTCAGGCTTTTCAGCAGGTCTCAGAGAAGAAGAAGAATAAAAACATAGACTTTACAGTTGGAAAAATGTAGAGCAGAAAGTACAAATACATGCTCTCAAATGTAGTGAAGTAAAAGTAAAAAGTGTCCATTTTAAAATGTACTTAAGTATACATTTTTGGTATCTACCTTACCCAAGTACAATACTTTACTTCTTTAACTTTGTTCCGTTCAAACCACTGCTCTGTACTTGCTTGAGCACAGCTGAGACGCCCCGCACTCAGGAGAACGCCTTTATTATGGCTGTGGAGGAAGAAATCAGTGTCCTAGATTATGCATGCAAACAGATTTATTATCTTCAGCCAGAATTAAAATTAAAAAAAATAAATACAAGTGGAATAATTAAATGAAATAGTTAGAATAAATAAGGGGCTATTGAAAAACGACATACAAAAGTAAACTTTGCTTATGCTGGTGGCTGCTTAATGTTCTCAACATCTTTTTGAGGTCAAGTTTAGGTTGTGGCACTTGACACATGTCTTAATATGGGACAGAAAGTCTTCACTAGCAAGGACCACTCCACAACAATGGAATACGATTAAGATGTTTATTGACGATGGATAGATGTGATGGCTGGGAGGGGAGTCAGGATGGGGTCTCTGTCTCAGGTGGTCAGAACCCCCCAGGCTGAAGGACGAACAAAGAGACACGAGGTGAGAGGGAGGCGGTCGAGAGAGCGGAGACAGACGGTGTTGTCGGCATAGGCCTGGATAAATAGGGCTTCTGGGTAACTGAAGGTGTGGTTGAGCTGAGCTGTGGTTGGCTGGAGAGGAGCAGGGGGAGGTTGAGGCGTGGACCTGCTCCTGAATCTTAAAAGACAACAGAACAGAAGACAATTAAATAGAATACATTTTGTTGTCCACCATGAGCGCACTTAAAAATGAGTTGTGTGTAGAACAGTGCATTACTTACGTTTCGGTGTTTAAGGAATTTGTTCAGATTTCCCAGGGCCTCGTGTTCACTGTGTCGTGTTGCATTACGGTGTTGGTAAACGATGCCATATGCCACTCGGACAGGGCACAACCTGGGTGAACGCTGCTGCTCAGCACAAGTGTGTAAGTGTCCACATCCACTTACAGGCATCAACCAGTTTTGGAATAAAGGCTGAATTGGGGCGCAGGGTCACTCTGAGATTGTCAGTGCTGAATCGCATACAAGACGGACGCAGCGATAAAGCCGGAATATCACTGACACGTTTGGCAGTGGCTAAGGCCACCAGCCTTCCATTTCTGTCCCTGGATATGAGATACATGGATATAAGCCTCCTCCACTCCTCCACTCCTCCTCACCACACTTCTATCTCACTGGAAGAGAAAAGACACAAATAAATGTACTGTTCTTCAATACTTTATGCTATTAATATATAAAAAACTTACCTGTTGTGAATTAGTCACACGGCAGTCCCACCTCAGGACCTCCGGCTCCCTCCTGACCCAACGTGGACCTTGTGCAAAAAACACAAATAGTCAATATACTTGGAGGAGGGACAAGTACAAGTAATGTCAAGTGTACCTGTATTTTGTGTGAGAACATGGATATAAGCCTCCTCCTCCACTCCTCCTCTCCACAGCCCCCACTGTAAACTTCATCTCACTGTAAGAAAAAAAGACAAGTAAATGTACTGTACTTCAGTAATTCAGTACTATAAACTGAAAAATGTACCTGTACTGCATATTCTTTGCTTTTGTCACTTTCAGTGTTTTCCCGGGCTGTTGCTCAGGGATACAGGGGACATCAGAGGTGTCTCCTACAGGTTGGTGGACAGCACACAGGTCGTCATGGAGAAGCATGGAGCACACAAGCCATGGTGCTTTATCTCTTGAGCTGGACACACGACAGTCCCACCTCAGGACCTCCGCAGCACTCCTGACCCAGCCTGGATCTCAGGCGGACTCTGGGATCACGGAAAAAAAACAACAACACAAATATTAAACATACTTAGAGAGACAAATGCAATTCATCGTTGTCTCCAATGTACCTACATTATGTATAGCATGGATATAAACCTCCTCCTCCTCCACGCCTCCTCTCCACAGCCCCCAGTTTAAAGTTCCATCTCACTGTAAGAAAAACAAACAAATAAATGTTCTGTACTTCAACAATTCAATACTGTACATTTATATAAAAAACTTACCTGTACTGTATGTTCTTTGTCACTTTCAGTGTTTTCCCATCCTCCTCTCTTTCTGCAGGATCATATCAGGATCGTCACCCGTCACAGCAAGACTCCAGCTCCTCTTCTGTTCCTGAAACACAAAGGGAAAAAGGATCAGTTCTTAAAAATAAAAGGAGTAATTGTGTGTTGGGGAAGTACATGGGCTCTGTGGCCCACTTGACCTTTTCCACTGTCTCCAGTCCTGCTGGCGCTCCTGCAGGTAGTCCTCCACCTGCACCACCCAGTCCGGCCTAGGTCCAGGGAAGAGGAGAGCAGGGTCCACCTCCACCCGCGGGATAGGAGGGGCAGGGGCAGGAGAAGAGGAGGGAAGCCTTGGAACCTTCGCAGGGCGAGCGGGCTCGGCACAAGCGGGACGCTTCCGAGACCGAGGAGCGTAGCGAGGAGGCCTGAAACCAGAGAGCATAGCGTCAGGGAGAGGGATTATCTGAAGGCCCCTGGCAGGAGCAGCAGGGGCGGGCACAGGGCGGCGGGCAGCAGCAGGAACAGGGCGGAGGGCAGCAGCGCAGGCAGCAGCGGCGGGCAGACGGTGGCCGGCAGCAGCAGCGGCGACGGGCACAGGGCGGCGGACAGCAGCAGCGGCGGGCACAGGGCGGCGGGCAGCAGCAGCGGCGGGCACAGGGCGGCGGGCAGCAGCAGCGGCGGGCACAGGGCGGCGGGCAGCAGCAGCGGCGGGCACAGGGCGGCGGACAGCAGCAGCGGCGGGCACAGGGCGGCGGGCAGCAGCAGCAGCAGCGGCGGGCACAGGGCGGCGGGCAGCAGCGGCAGGAACAGGGCGGCGGGCAGCAGCAGCGGTGGGCGTAGGGCGCACAGCGGCAGCAGCGGCGGGCACAAACCTAGGAGGTGACACAGGGTCACCAAAAACAAAAGAAGAAGGAAGCACAGTGAAGCTGATCTGAGGAGTAGGAGCAGCGGCGGGCACAGGGTGCACAGCAGCAGCGGCGGCGGGCACAGGACGGCGGACAGCAGCAGCAGCGGCGGCGGGCACAGGGCGGCGGACAGCAGCAGCGGCGGGCACAGGGCGGCGGGCAGCAGCAGCAGCAGCGGCGGGCACAGGGCGGCGGGCAGCAGCGGCAGGAACAGGGCGGCGGGCAGCAGCAGCGGTGGGCGTAGGGCGCACAGCGGCAGCAGCGGCGGGCACAAACCTAGGAGGTGACACAGGGTCACCAAAAACAAAAGAAGAAGGAAGCACAGTAAAGCTGATCTGAGGAGTAGGAGCAGCGGCGGGCACAGGGCGCACAGCAGCAGCGGCGGCGGGCACAGGACGGTGGACAGCAGCGGCGGCGGGCACAGGGCGGCAGGCAGCAGCAGCGGCGGGCGTAGGGCGCACAGCAGCGGCGGCGGGCACAGGGCGGCGGACAGCAGCAGGAACAGGGCGGAGGGCAGCAGCGCAGGCAGCAGCGGCGG
Source organism: Taenioides sp. WSHXM2023 (assembly GCA_029959045.1). Taxonomy (NCBI): domain Eukaryota; kingdom Metazoa; phylum Chordata; class Actinopteri; order Gobiiformes; family Gobiidae; genus Taenioides; species Taenioides sp. WSHXM2023. Next base: position 4,314,742 of record CM057097.1, read on the forward strand.
GCAGACGATGGCCGGCAGCAGCAGCAGCGGCGGGCACAGGGCGGCGGGCAGCAGCGGCGGGCACAGGGCGGCGGGCAGCAGTAGCGGTGGGCGTAGGGCGCACAGCGGCAGCAGCGGCGGGCACAGACCTAGGGGGTGACACAGGGTCACCAAAAACAAAAGAAGAAGGAAGCACAGTAAAGCTGATCTGAGGAGTAGGAGAAGGCATCGTGGAAGCACGAGTTAGTAAAGGTTTGTGTGCGTGTGTTTGTGTGTTTGTGTGTGTATGTGAGTGTGTGTATGTAGACTTAGCTTCGACTTAGAGGCGGGGTCCTGCGCAGGACGCCTGGGCGCCTGACGGATCACCGGGCAGAGGATCACACGGGTCTGTGGAGAGGAACAGAATGTGTCAAACACCAGTGCTACCAGAGCTCTTCAGAGTGAAGCAAAACCAGACGTGAGAACCTCAAGAGTTCAATCAACACAAGGCATGGGGCCATATTCACATTTGGTGTTGCAATTATTATGGCGAAAATAATTGCAATTAACCATTATATCACCGTAATTATTCAAGTTGCTGACAGTTAAAACAGTTTATATTTACATATTTAAACCACTGTACTTTGTGGTAAATGAAAACAACCCCTTCTGGTGTTATAATGGCAATTATAGAAAATGTGCCACAAACAATTATTGTCTACAGTTTTTATCACGATAAATGATATTATTGTTTATTGTCCCATCCCGAATTAACACATTAACAAATTACAAGAGGGGTGTAGCAACCAATGGCCTAACAATGGCTAAAAAACTCAAACAAAAGATTGGTTTCTATTTTACACACAAACATTGCTTTTCTTCCAGTGCTAAGAAAAAACTGGTAGGAGTAACTTTTCTGTTTATTCCGGACTATAAGGATTCTTGGAAGAAATGTACCAGAAACATGACCTAGACATTGATAAAGGGGCATTTTGCTTCACTAATGGATGCTTTTTGAGTAACATGGCGAATTCTCATAAGGACTAACATGAACCAGGAAAGTGACAAACCTCACGTTTTTCCTCACAAAAGTCTCGTAGTCTGATTCAGAAAGTGGTGAGTCACAGCCGGAGTGAAAATCTCTCGGAGTTGTGTCTCTTTTCTTCACAAATGGTCGAATAAACTTGTCAAGTGCAGGTTTCTGCTCGCAGCCAAGGTTTGCAAAATTTGCAAGGAGCGCGCATCTTTCAAAACGCGCGCTTAGCAACAGCAGCGCCGTGCGTGCGCGCCGACGTGAGAACGTACCTGTGCGTCTGTGCAGCGCGCGCTTCATCTTCTACACCAAAACCTCCATGTTTGTGGAGATTTGGGCGCTATAGCAGGCCTATATCATTGGCTTATGGTTATGGAATATGGCACAGTTTCATGGTTTGATTCTGAAGTGCAGGTTTTTCATTTGGAATACTTGAAGTTGCCTTCGGCCCTTTGCACTGCACTCTGTTTCATCATGGAAGAAGTACTTAATTTTGTTACGTAAGTAAAAGTACAGATACCGGGCCACCAAAAAGTCAAATAAAAATAAATAAAATAAAAAAAACATAAACAAATAATAAGATAAAATATCAAGGTAATACAGCGCCTGTTTAAAAGTCTCCTTAAATAGTAAAAAGTAAAAGTATTTTGTACATATTTCAGATCTATTAAAGCTTCAAATGTAGTGATTGTCTTGCTGATTTGTGCTAACTTGTTCAATAGAAACAATCGCACTGATAGTTTGTTTGTTTTTCTGTATATTTGTGTTAAAAATAACCCCTCAGGCTTTTCAGCAGGTCTCAGAGAAGAAGAAGAATAAAAACATAGACTTTACAGTTGGAAAAATGTAGAGCAGAAAGTACAAATACATGCTCTCAAATGTAGTGAAGTAAAAGTAAAAAGTGTCCATTTTAAAATGTACTTAAGTATACATTTTTGGTATCTACCTTACCCAAGTACAATACTTTACTTCTTTAACTTTGTTCCGTTCAAACCACTGCTCTGTACTTGCTTGAGCACAGCTGAGACGCCCCGCACTCAGGAGAACGCCTTTATTATGGCTGTGGAGGAAGAAATCAGTGTCCTAGATTATGCATGCAAACAGATTTATTATCTTCAGCCAGAATTAAAATTTAAAAAAATAAATACAAGTGGAATAATTAAATGAAATAGTTAGAATAAATAAGGGGCTATTGAAAAACGACATACAAAAGTAAACTTTGCTTATGCTGGTGGCTGCTTAATGTTCTCAACATCTTTTTGAGGTCAAGTTTAGGTTGTGGCACTTGACACATGTCTTAATATGGGACAGAAAGTCTTCACTAGCAAGGACCACTCCACAACAATGGAATACGATTAAGATGTTTATTGACGATGGATAGATGTGATGGCTGGGAGGGGAGTCAGGATGGGGTCTCTGTCTCAGGTGGTCAGAACCCCCCAGGCTGAAGGACGAACAAAGAGACACGAGGTGAGAGGGAGGCGGTCGAGAGAGCGGAGACAGACGGTGTTGTCGGCATAGGCCTGGATAAATAGGGCTTCTGGGTAACTGAAGGTGTGGTTGAGCTGAGCTGTGGTTGGCTGGAGAGGAGCAGGGGGAGGTTGAGGCGTGGACCTGCTCCTGAATCTTAAAAGACAACAGAACAGAAGACAATTAAATAGAATACATTTTGTTGTCCACCATGAGCGCACTTAAAAATGAGTTGTGTGTAGAACAGTGCATTACTTACGTTTCGGTGTTTAAGGAATTTGTTCAGATTTCCCAGGGCCTCGTGTTCACTGTGTCGTGTTGCATTACGGTGTTGGTAAACGATGCCATGTGCCACTCGGACAGGGCACAACCTGGGTGAACGCTGCTGCTCAGCACAAGTGTGTAAGTGTCCACATCCACTTACAGGCATCAACCAGTTTTGGAATAAAGGCTGAATTGGGGCGCAGGGTCACTCTGAGATTGTCAGTGCTGAATCGCATACAAGACGGACGCAGCGATAAAGCCGGAATATCACTGACACGTTTGGCAGTGGCTAAGGCCACCAGCCTTCCATTTCTGTCCCTGGATATGAGATACATGGATATAAGCCTCCTCCACTCCTCCACTCCTCCTCACCACACTTCTATCTCACTGGAAGAGAAAAGACACAAATAAATGTACTGTTCTTCAATACTTTATGCTATTAATATATAAAAAACTTACCTGTTGTGAATTAGTCACACGGCAGTCCCACCTCAGGACCTCCGGCTCCCTCCTGACCCAACGTGGACCTTGTGCAAAAAACACAAATAGTCAATATACTTGGAGGAGGGACAAGTACAAGTAATGTCAAGTGTACCTGTATTTTGTGTGAGAACATGGATATAAGCCTCCTCCTCCACTCCTCCTCTCCACAGCCCCCACTGTAAACTTCATCTCACTGTAAGAAAAAAAGACAAGTAAATGTACTGTACTTCAGTAATTCAGTACTATAAACTGAAAAATGTACCTGTACTGCATATTCTTTGCTTTTGTCACTTTCAGTGTTTTCCCGGGCTGTTGCTCAGGGATACAGGGGACATCAGAGGTGTCTCCTACAGGTTGGTGGACAGCACACAGGTCGTCATGGAGAAGCATGGAGCACACAAGCCATGGTGCTTTATCTCTTGAGCTGGACACACGACAGTCCCACCTCAGGACCTCCGCAGCACTCCTGACCCAGCCTGGATCTCAGGCGGACTCTGGGATCACGGAAAAAAAACAACAACACAAATATTAAATATACTTAGAGAGACAAATGCAATTCATCGTTGTCTCCAATGTACCTACATTATGTATAGCATGGATATAAACCTCCTCCTCCTCCTCCACGCCTCCTCTCCACAGCCCCCAGTTTAAAGTTCCATCTCACTGTAAGAAAAACAAACAAATAAATGTTCTGTACTTCAACAATTCAATACTGTACATTTATATAAAAAACTTACCTGTACTGTATGTTCTTTGTTTGTCACTTTCAGTGTTTTCCCATCCTCCTCTCTTTCTGCAGGATCATATCAGGATCGTCACCCGTCACAGCAAGACTCCAGCTCCTCTTCTGTTCCTGAAACACAAAGGGAAAAAGGATCAGTTCTTAAAAATAAAAGGAGTAATTGTGTGTTGGGGAAGTACATGGGCTCTGTGGCCCACTTGACCTTTTCCACTGTCTCCAGTCCTGCTGGCGCTCCTGCAGGTAGTCCTCCACCTGCACCACCCAGTCCGGCCTAGGTCCAGGGAAGAGGAGAGCAGGGTCCACCTCCACCCGCGGGATAGGAGGGGCAGGGGCAGGAGAAGAGGAGGGAAGCCTTGGAACCTTCGCAGGGCGAGCGGGCTCGGCACAAGCGGGACGCTTCCGAGACCGAGGAGCGTAGCGAGGAGGCCTGAAACCAGAGAGCATAGCGTCAGGGAGAGGGATTATCTGAAGGCCCCTGGCAGGAGCAGCAGGGGCGGGCACAGGGCGGCGGGCAGCAGCAGGAACAGGGCGGAGGGCAGCAGCGCAGGCAGCAGCGGCGGGCAGACGGTGGCCGGCAGCAGCAGCGGCGACGGGCACAGGGCGGCGGACAGCAGCAGCGGCGGGCACAGGGCGGCGGGCAGCAGCAGCGGCGGGCACAGGGCGGCGGGCAGCAGCAGCAGGCACAGGGCGGCGGGCAGCAGCAGCGGCGGGCACAGGGCGGCGGGCAGCAGCAGCGGCGGGCACAGGGCGGCGGGCAGCAGCAGCAGCAGCGGCGGGCACAGGGCGGCGGGCAGCAGCGGCAGGAACAGGGCGGCGGGCAGCAGCAGCGGTGGGCGTAGGGCGCACAGCGGCAGCAGCGGCGGGCACAAACCTAGGAGGTGACACAGGGTCACCAAAAACAAAAGAAGAAGGAAGCACAGTAAAGCTGATCTGAGGAGTAGGAGCAGCGGCGGGCACAGGGCGCACAGCAGCAGCGGCGGCGGGCACAGGACGGTGGACAGCAGCGGCGGCGGGCACAGGGCGGCAGGCAGCAGCAGCGGCGGGCGTAGGGCGCACAGCAGCGGCGGCGGGCACAGGGCGGCGGACAGCAGCAGGAACAGGGCGGAGGGCAGCAGCGCAGGCAGCAGCGGCGGGCAGACGATGGCCGGCAGCAGCAGCAGCGGCGGGCACAGGGCGGCGGGCAGCAGCGGCGGGCACAGGGCGGCGGGCAGCAGCAGCGGTGGGCGTAGGGCGCACAGCGGCAGCAGCGGCGGGCACAGACCTAGGGGGTGACACAGGGTCACCAAAAACAAAAGAAGAAGGAAGCACAGTAAAGCTGATCTGAGGAGTAGGAGAAGGCATCGTGGAAGCACGAGTTAGTAAAGGTTTGTGTGCGTGTGTTTGTGTGTTTGTGTGTGTATGTGAGTGTGTGTATGTAGACTTAGCTTCGACTTAGAGGCGGGGTCCTGCGCAGGACGCCTGGGCGCCTGACGGATCACCGGGCAGAGGATCACACGGGTCTGTGGAGAGGAACAGAATGTGTCAAACACCAGTGCTACCAGAGCTCTTCAGAGTGAAGCAAAACCAGACGTGAGAACCTCAAGAGTTCAATCAACACAAGGCATGGGGCCATATTCACATTTGGTGTTGCAATTATTATGGCGAAAATAATTGCAATTAACCATTATATCACCGTAATTATTCAAGTTGCTGACAGTTAAAACAGTTTATATTTACATATTTAAACCACTGTACTTTGTGGTAAATGAAAACAACCCCTTCTGGTGTTATAATGGCAATTATAGAAAATGTGCCACAAACAATTATTGTCTACAGTTTTTATCACGATAAATGATATTATTGTTTATTGTCCCATCCCGAATTAACACATTAACAAATTACAAGAGGGGTGTAGCAACCAATGGCCTAACAATGGCTAAAAAACTCAAACAAAAGATTGGTTTCTATTTTACACACAAACATTGCTTTTCTTCCAGTGCTAAGAAAAAACTGGTAGGAGTAACTTTTCTGTTTATTCCGGACTATAAGGATTCTTGGAAGAAATGTACCAGAAACATGACCTAGACATTGATAAAGGGGCATTTTGCTTCACTAATGGATGCTTTTTGAGTAACATGGCGAATTCTCATAAGGACTAACATGAACCAGGAAAGTGACAAACCTCACGTTTTTCCTCACAAAAGTCTCGTAGTCTGATTCAGAAAGTGGTGAGTCACAGCCGGAGTGAAAATCTCTCGGAGTTGTGTCTCTTTTCTTCACAAATGGTCGAATAAACTTGTCAAGTGCAGGTTTCTGCTCGCAGCCAAGGTTTGCAAAATTTGCAAGGAGCGCGCATCTTTCAAAACGCGCGCTTAGCAACAGCAGCGCCGTGCGTGCGCGCCGACGTGAGAACGTACCTGTGCGTCTGTGCAGCGCGCGCTTCATCTTCTACACCAAAACCTCCATGTTTGTGGAGATTTGGGCGCTATAGCAGGCCTATATCATTGGCTTATGGTTATGGAATATGGCACAGTTTCATGGTTTGATTCTGAAGTGCAGGTTTTTCATTTGGAATACTTGAAGTTGCCTTCGGCCCTTTGCACTGCACTCTGTTTCATCATGGAAGAAGTACTTAATTTTGTTACGTAAGTAAAAGTACAGATACCGGGCCACCAAAAAGTCAAATAAAAATAAATAAAATAAAAAAAACATAAACAAATAATAAGATAAAATATCAAGGTAATACAGCGCCTGTTTAAAAGTCTCCTTAAATAGTAAAAAGTAAAAGTATTTTGTACATATTTCAGATCTATTAAAGCTTCAAATGTAGTGATTGTCTTGCTGATTTGTGCTAACTTGTTCAATAGAAACAATCGCACTGATAGTTTGTTTGTTTTTCTGTATATTTGTGTTAAAAATAACCCCTCAGGCTTTTCAGCAGGTCTCAGAGAAGAAGAATAAAAACATAGACTTTACAGTTGGAAAAATGTAGAGCAGAAAGTACAAATACATGCTCTCAAATGTAGTGAAGTAAAAGTAAAAAGTGTCCATTTTAAAATGTACTTAAGTATACATTTTTGGTATCTACCTTACCCAAGTACAATACTTTACTTCTTTAACTTTGTTCCGTTCAAACCACTGCTCTGTACTTGCTTGAGCACAGCTGAGACGCCCCGCACTCAGGAGAACGCCTTTATTATGGCTGTGGAGGAAGAAATCAGTGTCCTAGATTATGCATGCAAACAGATTTATTATCTTCAGCCAGAATTAAAATTTAAAAAAATAAATACAAGTGGAATAATTAAATTAAATAGTTAGAATAAATAAGGGGCTATTGAAAAACGACATACAAAAGTAAACTTTGCTTATGCTGGTGGCTGCTTAATGTTCTCAACATCTTTTTGAGGTCAAGTTTAGGTTGTGGCACTTGACACATGTCTTAATATGGGACAGAAAGTCTTCACTAGCAAGGACCACTCCACAACAATGGAATACGATTAAGATGTTTATTGACGATGGATAGATGTGATGGCTGGGAGGGGAGTCAGGATGGGGTCTCTGTCTCAGGTGGTCAGAACCCCCCAGGCTGAAGGACGAACAAAGAGACACGAGGTGAGAGGGAGGCGGTCGAGAGAGCGGAGACAGACGGTGTTGTCGGCATAGGCCTGGATAAATAGGGCTTCTGGGTAACTGAAGGTGTGGTTGAGCTGAGCTGTGGTTGGCTGGAGAGGAGCAGGGGGAGGTTGAGGCGTGGACCTGCTCCTGAATCTTAAAAGACAACAGAACAGAAGACAATTAAATAGAATACATTTTGTTGTCCACCATGAGCGCACTTAAAAATGAGTTGTGTGTAGAACAGTGCATTACTTACGTTTCGGTGTTTAAGGAATTTGTTCAGATTTCCCAGGGCCTCGTGTTCACTGTGTCGTGTTGCATTACGGTGTTGGTAAACGATGCCATATGCCACTCGGACAGGGCACAACCTGGGTGAACGCTGCTGCTCAGCACAAGTGTGTAAGTGTCCACATCCACTTACAGGCATCAACCAGTTTTGGAATAAAGGCTGAATTGGGGCGCAGGGTCACTCTGAGATTGTCAGTGCTGAATCGCATACAAGACGGACGCAGCGATAAAGCCGGAATATCACTGACACGTTTGGCAGTGGCTAAGGCCACCAGCCTTCCATTTCTGTCCCTGGATATGAGATACATGGATATAAGCCTCCTCCACTCCTCCACTCCTCCTCACCACACTTCTATCTCACTGGAAGAGAAAAGACACAAATAAATGTACTGTTCTTCAATACTTTATGCTATTAATATACAAAAAACTTACCTGTTGTGAATTAGTCACACGGCAGTCCCACCTCAGGACCTCCGGCTCCCTCCTGACCCAACGTGGACCTTGTGCAAAAAACACAAATAGTCAATATACTTGGAGGAGGGACAAGTACAAGTAATGTCAAGTGTACCTGTATTTTGTGTGAGAACATGGATATAAGCCTCCTCCTCCACTCCTCCTCTCCACAGCCCCCACTGTAAACTTCATCTCACTGTAAGAAAAAAAGACACGTAAATGTACTGTACTTCAGTAATTCAGTACTATAAACTGAAAAATGTACCTGTACTGCATATTCTTTGCTTTTGTCACTTTCAGTGTTTTCCCGGGCTGTTGCTCAGGGATACAGGGGACATCAGAGGTGTCTCCTACAGGTTGGTGGACAGCACACAGGTCGTCATGGAGAAGCATGGAGCACACAAGCCATGGTGCTTTATCTCTTGAGCTGGACACACGACAGTCCCACCTCAGGACCTCCGCAGCACTCCTGACCCAGCCTGGATCTCAGGCGGACTCTGGGATCACGGAAAAAAAACAACAACACAAATATTAAATATACTTAGAGAGACAAATGCAATTCATCGTTGTCTCCAATGTACCTACATTATGTATAGCATGGATATAAACCTCCTCCTCCTCCACGCCTCCTCTCCACAGCCCCCAGTTTAAAGTTCCATCTCACTGTAAGAAAAACAAACAAATAAATGTTCTGTACTTCAACAATTCAATACTGTACATTTATATAAAAAACTTACCTGTACTGTATGTTCTTTGTTTGTCACTTTCAGTGTTTTCCCATCCTCCTCTCTTTCTGCAGGATCATATCAGGATCGTCACCCGTCACAGCAAGACTCCGGCTCCTCTTCTGTTCCTGAAACACAAAGGGAAAAAGGATCAGTTCTTAAAAATAAAAGGAGTAATTGTGTGTTGGGGAAGTACATGGGCTCTGTGGCCCACTTGACCTTTTCCACTGCCTCCAGTCCTGCTGGCGCTCCTGCAGGTAGTCCTCCACCTGCACCACCCAGTCCGGCCTAGGTCCAGGGAAGAGGAGAGCAGGGTCCACCTCCACCCGCGGGATAGGAGGGGCAGGGGCAGGAGAAGAGGAGGGAAGCCTTGGAACCTTCGCAGGGCGAGCGGGCTCGGCACAAGCGGGACGCTTCCGAGACCGAGGAGCGTAGCGAGGAGGCCTGAAACCAGAGAGCATAGCGTCAGGGAGAGGGATTATCTGAAGGCCCCTGGCAGGAGCAGCAGGGGCGGGCACAGGGCGGCGGGCAGCAGCAGGAACAGGGCGGAGGGCAGCAGCGCAGGCAGCAGCGGCGGGCAGACGGTGGCCGGCAGCAGCAGCGGCGACGGGCACAGGGCGGCGGACAGCAGCAGCGGCGGGCACAGGGCGGCGGACAGCAGCAGCGGCGGGCACAGGGCGGCGGGCAGCAGCAGCGGCGGGCACAGGGCGGCGGGCAGCAGCAGCAGGCACAGGGCGGCGGGCAGCAGCAGCGGCGGGCACAGGGCGGCGGGCAGCAGCAGCGGCGGGCACAGGGCGGCGGGCAGCAGCAGCAGGCACAGGGCGGCGGGCAGCAGCAGCGGTGGGCGTAGGGCGCACAGCGGCAGCAGCGGCGGGCACAGACCTAGGGGGTGACACAGGGTCACCAAAAACAAAAGAAGAAGGAAGCACAGTGAAGCTGATCTGAGGAGTAGGAGCAGCGGCGGGCACAGGGTGCACAGCAGCAGCGGCGGCGGGCACAGGACGGCGGACAGCAGCAGCAGCGGCGGCGGGCACAGGGCGGCGGACAGCAGCAGCGGCGGGCACAGGGCGGCGGGCAGCAGCAGCAGCAGCGGCGGGCACAGGGCGGCGGGCAGCAGCGGCAGGAACAGGGCGGCGGGCAGCAGCAGCGGTGGGCGTAGGGCGCACAGCGGCAGCAGCGGCGGGCACAAACCTAGGAGGTGACACAGGGTCACCAAAAACAAAAGAAGAAGGAAGCACAGTAAAGCTGATCTGAGGAGTAGGAGCAGCGGCGGGCACAGGGCGCACAGCAGCAGCGGCGGCGGGCACAGGACGGTGGACAGCAGCGGCGGCGGGCACAGGGCGGCAGGCAGCAGCAGCGGCGGGCGTAGGGCGCACAGCAGCGGCGGCGGGCACAGGGCGGCGGACAGCAGCAGGAACAGGGCGGAGGGCAGCAGCGCAGGCAGCAGCGGCGGGCAGACGATGGCCGGCAGCAGCAGCAGCGGCGGGCACAGGGCGGCGGGCAGCAGCGGCGGGCACAGGGCGGCGGGCAGCAGTAGCGGTGGGCGTAGGGCGCACAGCGGCAGCAGCGGCGGGCACAGACCTAGGGGGTGACACAGGGTCACCAAAAACAAAAGAAGAAGGAAGCACAGTAAAGCTGATCTGAGGAGTAGGAGAAGGCATCGTGGAAGCACGAGTTAGTAAAGGTTTGTGTGCGTGTGTTTGTGTGTTTGTGTGTGTATGTGAGTGTGTGTATGTAGACTTAGCTTCGACTTAGAGGCGGGGTCCTGCGCAGGACGCCTGGGCGCCTGACGGATCACCGGGCAGAGGATCACACGGGTCTGTGGAGAGGAACAGAATGTGTCAAACACCAGTGCTACCAGAGCTCTTCAGAGTGAAGCAAAACCAGACGTGAGAACCTCAAGAGTTCAATCAACACAAGGCATGGGGCCATATTCACATTTGGTGTTGCAATTATTATGGCGAAAATAATTGCAATTAACCATTATATCACCGTAATTATTCAAGTTGCTGACAGTTAAAACAGTTTATATTTACATATTTAAACCACTGTACTTTGTGGTAAATGAAAACAACCCCTTCTGGTGTTATAATGGCAATTATAGAAAATGTGCCACAAACAATTATTGTCTACAGTTTTTATCACGATAAATGATATTATTGTTTATTGTCCCATCCCGAATTAACACATTAACAAATTACAAGAGGGGTGTAGCAACCAATGGCCTAACAATGGCTAAAAAACTCAAACAAAAGATTGGTTTCTATTTTACACACAAACATTGCTTTTCTTCCAGTGCTAAGAAAAAACTGGTAGGAGTAACTTTTCTGTTTATTCCGGACTATAAGGATTCTTGGAAGAAATGTACCAGAAACATGACCTAGACATTGATAAAGGGGCATTTTGCTTCACTAATGGATGCTTTTTGAGTAACATGGCGAATTCTCATAAGGACTAACATGAACCAGGAAAGTGACAAACCTCACGTTTTTCCTCACAAAAGTCTCGTAGTCTGATTCAGAAAGTGGTGAGTCACAGCCGGAGTGAAAATCTCTCGGAGTTGTGTCTCTTTTCTTCACAAATGGTCGAATAAACTTGTCAAGTGCAGGTTTCTGCTCGCAGCCAAGGTTTGCAAAATTTGCAAGGAGCGCGCATCTTTCAAAACGCGCGCTTAGCAACAGCAGCGCCGTGCGTGCGCGCCGACGTGAGAACGTACCTGTGCGTCTGTGCAGCGCGCGCTTCATCTTCTACACCAAAACCTCCATGTTTGTGGAGATTTGGGCGCTATAGCAGGCCTATATCATTGGCTTATGGTTATGGAATATGGCACAGTTTCATGGTTTGATTCTGAAGTGCAGGTTTTTCATTTGGAATACTTGAAGTTGCCTTCGGCCCTTTGCACTGCACTCTGTTTCATCATGGAAGAAGTACTTAATTTTGTTACGTAAGTAAAAGTACAGATACCGGACCACCAAAAAGTCAAATAAAAATAAATAAAATAAAAAAAACATAAACAAATAATAAGATAAAATATCAAGGTAATACAGCGCCTGTTTAAAAGTCTCCTTAAATAGTAAAAAGTAAAAGTATTTTGTACATATTTCAGATCTATTAAAGCTTCAAATGTAGTGATTGTCTTGCTGATTTGTGCTAACTTGTTCAATAGAAACAATCGCACTGATAGTTTGTTTGTTTTTCTGTATATTTGTGTTAAAAATAACCCCTCAGGCTTTTCAGCAGGTCTCAGAGAAGAAGAAGAATAAAAACATAGACTTTACAGTTGGAAAAATGTAGAGCAGAAAGTACAAATACATGCTCTCAAATGTAGTGAAGTAAAAGTAAAAAGTGTCCATTTTAAAATGTACTTAAGTATACATTTTTGGTATCTACCTTACCCAAGTACAATACTTTACTTCTTTAACTTTGTTCCGTTCAAACCACTGCTCTGTACTTGCTTGAGCACAGCTGAGACGCCCCGCACTCAGGAGAACGCCTTTATTATGGCTGTGGAGGAAGAAATCAGTGTCCTAGATTATGCATGCAAACAGATTTATTATCTTCAGCCAGAATTAAAATTTAAAAAAATAAATACAAGTGGAATAATTAAATTAAATAGTTAGAATAAATAAGGGGCTATTGAAAAACGACATACAAAAGTAAACTTTGCTTATGCTGGTGGCTGCTTAATGTTCTCAACATCTTTTTGAGGTCAAGTTTAGGTTGTGGCACTTGACACATGTCTTAATATGGGACAGAAAGTCTTCACTAGCAAGGACCACTCCACAACAATGGAATACGATTAAGATGTTTATTGACGATGGATAGATGTGATGGCTGGGAGGGGAGTCAGGATGGGGTCTCTGTCTCAGGTGGTCAGAACCCCCCAGGCTGAAGGACGAACAAAGAGACACGAGGTGAGAGGGAGGCGGTCGAGAGAGCGGAGACAGACGGTGTTGTCGGCATAGGCCTGGATAAATAGGGCTTCTGGGTAACTGAAGGTGTGGTTGAGCTGAGCTGTGGTTGGCTGGAGAGGAGCAGGGGGAGGTTGAGGCGTGGACCTGCTCCTGAATCTTAAAAGACAACAGAACAGAAGACAATTAAATAGAATACATTTTGTTGTCCACCATGAGCGCACTTAAAAATGAGTTGTGTGTAGAACAGTGCATTACTTACGTTTCGGTGTTTAAGGAATTTGTTCAGATTTCCCAGGGCCTCGTGTTCACTGTGTCGTGTTGCATTACGGTGTTGGTAAACGATGCCATGTGCCACTCGGACAGGGCACAACCTGGGTGAACGCTGCTGCTCAGCACAAGTGTGTAAGTGTCCACATCCACTTACAGGCATCAACCAGTTTTGGAATAAAGGCTGAATTGGGGCGCAGGGTCACTCTGAGATTGTCAGTGCTGAATCGCATACAAGACGGACGCAGCGATAAAGCCGGAATATCACTGACACGTTTGGCAGTGGCTAAGGCCACCAGCCTTCCATTTCTGTCCCTGGATATGAGATACATGGATATAAGCCTCCTCCACTCCTCCACTCCTCCTCACCACACTTCTATCTCACTGGAAGAGAAAAGACACAAATAAATGTACTGTTCTTCAATACTTTATGCTATTAATATATAAAAAACTTACCTGTTGTGAATTAGTCACACGGCAGTCCCACCTCAGGACCTCCGGCTCCCTCCTGACCCAACGTGGACCTTGTGCAAAAAACACAAATAGTCAATATACTTGGAGGAGGGACAAGTACAAGTAATGTCAAGTGTACCTGTATTTTGTGTGAGAACATGGATATAAGCCTCCTCCTCCACTCCTCCTCTCCACAGCCCCCACTGTAAACTTCATCTCACTGTAAGAAAAAAAGACAAGTAAATGTACTGTACTTCAGTAATTCAGTACTATAAACTGAAAAATGTACCTGTACTGCATATTCTTTGCTTTTGTCACTTTCAGTGTTTTCCCGGGCTGTTGCTCAGGGATACAGGGGACATCAGAGGTGTCTCCTACAGGTTGGTGGACAGCACACAGGTCGTCATGGAGAAGCATGGAGCACACAAGCCATGGTGCTTTATCTCTTGAGCTGGACACACGACAGTCCCACCTCAGGACCTCCGCAGCACTCCTGACCCAGCCTGGATCTCAGGCGGACTCTGGGATCACGGAAAAAAAACAACAACACAAATATTAAACATACTTAGAGAGACAAATGCAATTCATCGTTGTCTCCAATGTACCTACATTATGTATAGCATGGATATAAACCTCCTCCTCCTCCACGCCTCCTCTCCACAGCCCCCAGTTTAAAGTTCCATCTCACTGTAAGAAAAACAAACAAATAAATGTTCTGTACTTCAACAATTCAATACTGTACATTTATATAAAAAACTTACCTGTACTGTATGTTCTTTGTTTGTCACTTTCAGTGTTTTCCCATCCTCCTCTCTTTCTGCAGGATCATATCAGGATCGTCACCCGTCACAGCAAGACTCCAGCTCCTCTTCTGTTCCTGAAACACAAAGGGAAAAAGGATCAGTTCTTAAAAATAAAAGGAGTAATTGTGTGTTGGGGAAGTACATGGGCTCTGTGGCCCACTTGACCTTTTCCACTGTCTCCAGTCCTGCTGGCGCTCCTGCAGGTAGTCCTCCACCTGCACCACCCAGTCCGGCCTAGGTCCAGGGAAGAGGAGAGCAGGGTCCACCTCCACCCGCGGGATAGGAGGGGCAGGGGCAGGAGAAGAGGAGGGAAGCCTTGGAACCTTCGCAGGGCGAGCGGGCTCGGCACAAGCGGGACGCTTCCGAGACCGAGGAGCGTAGCGAGGAGGCCTGAAACCAGAGAGCATAGCGTCAGGGAGAGGGATTATCTGAAGGCCCCTGGCAGGAGCAGCAGGGGCGGGCACAGGGCGGCGGGCAGCAGCAGGAACAGGGCGGAGGGCAGCAGCGCAGGCAGCAGCGGCGGGCAGACGGTGGCCGGCAGCAGCAGCGGCGACGGGCACAGGGCGGCGGACAGCAGCAGCGGCGGGCACAGGGCGGCGGGCAGCAGCAGCGGCGGGCACAGGGCGGCGGGCAGCAGCAGCGGCGGGCACAGGGCGGCGGGCAGCAGCAGCGGCGGGCACAGGGCGGCGGACAGCAGCAGCGGCGGGCACAGGGCGGCGGGCAGCAGCAGCAGCAGCGGCGGGCACAGGGCGGCGGGCAGCAGCGGCAGGAACAGGGCGGCGGGCAGCAGCAGCGGTGGGCGTAGGGCGCACAGCGGCAGCAGCGGCGGGCACAAACCTAGGAGGTGACACAGGGTCACCAAAAACAAAAGAAGAAGGAAGCACAGTGAAGCTGATCTGAGGAGTAGGAGCAGCGGCGGGCACAGGGTGCACAGCAGCAGCGGCGGCGGGCACAGGACGGCGGACAGCAGCAGCAGCGGCGGCGGGCACAGGGCGGCGGGCAGCAGCAGCGGCGGGCACAGGGCGGCGGGCAGCAGCAGCAGCAGCGGCGGGCACAGGGCGGCGGGCAGCAGCGGCAGGAACAGGGCGGCGGGCAGCAGCAGCGGTGGGCGTAGGGCGCACAGCGGCAGCAGCGGCGGGCACAAACCTAGGAGGTGACACAGGGTCACCAAAAACAAAAGAAGAAGGAAGCACAGTAAAGCTGATCTGAGGAGTAGGAGCAGCGGCGGGCACAGGGCGCACAGCAGCAGCGGCGGCGGGCACAGGACGGTGGACAGCAGCGGCGGCGGGCACAGGGCGGCAGGCAGCAGCAGCGGCGGGCGTAGGGCGCACAGCAGCGGCGGCGGGCACAGGGCGGCGGACAGCAGCAGGAACAGGGCGGAGGGCAGCAGCGCAGGCAGCAGCGGCGGGCAGACGATGGCCGGCAGCAGCAGCAGCGGCGGGCACAGGGCGGCGGGCAGCAGCGGCGGGCACAGGGCGGCGGGCAGCAGCAGCGGTGGGCGTAGGGCGCACAGCGGCAGCAGCGGCGGGCACAGACCTAGGGGGTGACACAGGGTCACCAAAAACAAAAGAAGAAGGAAGCACAGTAAAGCTGATCTGAGGAGTAGGAGAAGGCATCGTGGAAGCACGAGTTAGTAAAGGTTTGTGTGCGTGTGTTTGTGTGTTTGTGTATGTATGTGAGTGTGTGTATGTAGACTTAGCTTCGACTTAGAGGCGGGGTCCTGCGCAGGACGCCTGGGCGCCTGACGGATCACCGGGCAGAGGATCACACGGGTCTGTGGAGAGGAACAGAATGTGTCAAACACCAGTGCTACCAGAGCTCTTCAGAGTGAAGCAAAACCAGACGTGAGAACCTCAAGAGTTCAATCAACACAAGGCATGGGGCCATATTCACATTTGGTGTTGCAATTATTATGGCGAAAATAATTGCAATTAACCATTATATCACCGTAATTATTCAAGTTGCTGACAGTTAAAACAGTTTATATTTACATATTTAAACCACTGTACTTTGTGGTAAATGAAAACAACCCCTTCTGGTGTTATAATGGCAATTATAGAAAATGTGCCACAAACAATTATTGTCTACAGTTTTTATCACGATAAATGATATTATTGTTTATTGTCCCATCCCGAATTAACACATTAACAAATTACAAGAGGGGTGTAGCAACCAATGGCCTAACAATGGCTAAAAAACTCAAACAAAAGATTGGTTTCTATTTTACACACAAACATTGCTTTTCTTCCAGTGCTAAGAAAAAACTGGTAGGAGTAACTTTTCTGTTTATTCCGGACTATAAGGATTCTTGGAAGAAATGTACCAGAAACATGACCTAGACATTGATAAAGGGGCATTTTGCTTCACTAATGGATGCTTTTTGAGTAACATGGCGAATTCTCATAAGGACTAACATGAACCAGGAAAGTGACAAACCTCACGTTTTTCCTCACAAAAGTCTCGTAGTCTGATTCAGAAAGTGGTGAGTCACAGCCGGAGTGAAAATCTCTCGGAGTTGTGTCTCTTTTCTTCACAAATGGTCGAATAAACTTGTCAAGTGCAGGTTTCTGCTCGCAGCCAAGGTTTGCAAAATTTGCAAGGAGCGCGCATCTTTCAAAACGCGCGCTTAGCAACAGCAGCGCCGTGCGTGCGCGCCGACGTGAGAACGTACCTGTGCGTCTGTGCAGCGCGCGCTTCATCTTCTACACCAAAACCTCCATGTTTGTGGAGATTTGGGCGCTATAGCAGGCCTATATCATTGGCTTATGGTTATGGAATATGGCACAGTTTCATGGTTTGATTCTGAAGTGCAGGTTTTTCATTTGGAATACTTGAAGTTGCCTTCGGCCCTTTGCACTGCACTCTGTTTCATCATGGAAGAAGTACTTAATTTTGTTACGTAAGTAAAAGTACAGATACCGGGCCACCAAAAAGTCAAATAAAAATAAATAAAATAAAAAAAACATAAACAAATAATAAGATAAAATATCAAGGTAATACAGCGCCTGTTTAAAAGTCTCCTTAAATAGTAAAAAGTAAAAGTATTTTGTACATATTTCAGATCTATTAAAGCTTCAAATGTAGTGATTGTCTTGCTGATTTGTGCTAACTTGTTCAATAGAAACAATCGCACTGATAGTTTGTTTGTTTTTCTGTATATTTGTGTTAAAAATAACCCCTCAGGCTTTTCAGCAGGTCTCAGAGAAGAAGAAGAATAAAAACATAGACTTTACAGTTGGAAAAATGTAGAGCAGAAAGTACAAATACATGCTCTCAAATGTAGTGAAGTAAAAGTAAAAAGTGTCCATTTTAAAATGTACTTAAGTATACATTTTTGGTATCTACCTTACCCAAGTACAATACTTTACTTCTTTAACTTTGTTCTGTTCAAACCACTGCTCTGTACTTGCTTGAGCACAGCTGAGACGCCCCGCACTCAGGAGAACGCCTTTATTATGGCTGTGGAGGAAGAAATCAGTGTCCTAGATTATGCATGCAAACAGATTTATTATCTTCAGCCAGAATTAAAATTTAAAAAAATAAATACAAGTGGAATAATTAAATTAAATAGTTAGAATAAATAAGGGGCTATTGAAAAACGACATACAAAAGTAAACTTTGCTTATGCTGGTGGCTGCTTAATGTTCTCAACATCTTTTTGAGGTCAAGTTTAGGTTGTGGCACTTGACACATGTCTTAATATGGGACAGAAAGTCTTCACTAGCAAGGACCACTCCACAACAATGGAATACGATTAAGATGTTTATTGACGATGGATAGATGTGATGGCTGGGAGGGGAGTCAGGATGGGGTCTCTGTCTCAGGTGGTCAGAACCCCCCAGGCTGAAGGACGAACAAAGAGACACGAGGTGAGAGGGAGGCGGTCGAGAGAGCGGAGACAGACGGTGTTGTCGGCATAGGCCTGGATAAATAGGGCTTCTGGGTAACTGAAGGTGTGGTTGAGCTGAGCTGTGGTTGGCTGGAGAGGAGCAGGGGGAGGTTGAGGCGTGGACCTGCTCCTGAATCTTAAAAGACAACAGAACAGAAGACAATTAAATAGAATACATTTTGTTGTCCACCATGAGCGCACTTAAAAATGAGTTGTGTGTAGAACAGTGCATTACTTACGTTTCGGTGTTTAAGGAATTTGTTCAGATTTCCCAGGGCCTCGTGTTCACTGTGTCGTGTTGCATTACGGTGTTGGTAAACGATGCCATGTGCCACTCGGACAGGGCACAACCTGGGTGAACGCTGCTGCTCAGCACAAGTGTGTAAGTGTCCACATCCACTTACAGGCATCAACCAGTTTTGGAATAAAGGCTGAATTGGGGCGCAGGGTCACTCTGAGATTGTCAGTGCTGAATCGCATACAAGACGGACGCAGCGATAAAGCCGGAATATCACTGACACGTTTGGCAGTGGCTAAGGCCACCAGCCTTCCATTTCTGTCCCTGGATATGAGATACATGGATATAAGCCTCCTCCACTCCTCCACTCCTCCTCACCACACTTCTATCTCACTGGAAGAGAAAAGACACAAATAAATGTACTGTTCTTCAATACTTTATGCTATTAATATATAAAAAACTTACCTGTTGTGAATTAGTCACACGGCAGTCCCACCTCAGGACCTCCGGCTCCCTCCTGACCCAACGTGGACCTTGTGCAAAAAACACAAATAGTCAATATACTTGGAGGAGGGACAAGTACAAGTAATGTCAAGTGTACCTGTATTTTGTGTGAGAACATGGATATAAGCCTCCTCCTCCACTCCTCCTCTCCACAGCCCCCACTGTAAACTTCATCTCACTGTAAGAAAAAAAGACAAGTAAATGTACTGTACTTCAGTAATTCAGTACTATAAACTGAAAAATGTACCTGTACTGCATATTCTTTGCTTTTGTCACTTTCAGTGTTTTCCCGGGCTGTTGCTCAGGGATACAGGGGACATCAGAGGTGTCTCCTACAGGTTGGTGGACAGCACACAGGTCGTCATGGAGAAGCATGGAGCACACAAGCCATGGTGCTTTATCTCTTGAGCTGGACACACGACAGTCCCACCTCAGGACCTCCGCAGCACTCCTGACCCAGCCTGGATCTCAGGCGGACTCTGGGATCACGGAAAAAAAACAACAACACAAATATTAAATATACTTAGAGAGACAAATGCAATTCATCGTTGTCTCCAATGTACCTACATTATGTATAGCATGGATATAAACCTCCTCCTCCTCCTCCACGCCTCCTCTCCACAGCCCCCAGTTTAAAGTTCCATCTCACTGTAAGAAAAACAAACAAATAAATGTTCTGTACTTCAACAATTCAATACTGTACATTTATATAAAAAACTTACCTGTACTGTATGTTCTTTGTTTGTCACTTTCAGTGTTTTCCCATCCTCCTCTCTTTCTGCAGGATCATATCAGGATCGTCACCCGTCACAGCAAGACTCCAGCTCCTCTTCTGTTCCTGAAACACAAAGGGAAAAAGGATCAGTTCTTAAAAATAAAAGGAGTAATTGTGTGTTGGGGAAGTACATGGGCTCTGTGGCCCACTTGACCTTTTCCACTGTCTCCAGTCCTGCTGGCGCTCCTGCAGGTAGTCCTCCACCTGCACCACCCAGTCCGGCCTAGGTCCAGGGAAGAGGAGAGCAGGGTCCACCTCCACCCGCGGGATAGGAGGGGCAGGGGCAGGAGAAGAGGAGGGAAGCCTTGGAACCTTCGCAGGGCGAGCGGGCTCGGCACAAGCGGGACGCTTCCGAGACCGAGGAGCGTAGCGAGGAGGCCTGAAACCAGAGAGCATAGCGTCAGGGAGAGGGATTATCTGAAGGCCCCTGGCAGGAGCAGCAGGGGCGGGCACAGGGCGGCGGGCAGCAGCAGGAACAGGGCGGAGGGCAGCAGCGCAGGCAGCAGCGGCGGGCAGACGGTGGCCGGCAGCAGCAGCGGCGACGGGCACAGGGCGGCGGACAGCAGCAGCGGCAGGCACAGGGCGGCGGACAGCAGCAGCGGCGGGCACAGGGCGGCGGGCAGCAGCAGCGGCGGGCACAGGGCGGCGGGCAGCAGCAGCAGGCACAGGGCGGCGGGCAGCAGCAGCGGCGGGCACAGGGCGGCGGGCAGCAGCAGCGGCGGGCACAGGGCGGCGGGCAGCAGCAGCGGCGGGCACAGGGCGGCGGGCAGCAGCAGCAGGCACAGGGCGGCGGGCAGCAGCAGCGGCGGGCGTAGGGCGCACAGCGGCAGCAGCGGCGGGCACAGACCTAGGGGGTGACACAGGGTCACCAAAAACAAAAGAAGAAGGAAGCACAGTGAAGCTGATCTGAGGAGTAGGAGCAGCGGCGGGCACAGGGTGCACAGCAGCAGCGGCGGCGGGCACAGGACGGCGGACAGCAGCAGCAGCGGCGGCGGGCACAGGGCGGCGGACAGCAGCAGCGGCGGGCACAGGGCGGCGGGCAGCAGCAGCGGCGGGCACAGGGCGGCGGGCAGCAGCGGCAGGAACAGGGCGGCGGGCAGCAGCAGCGGTGGGCGTAGGGCGCACAGCGGCAGCAGCGGCGGGCACAAACCTAGGAGGTGACACAGGGTCACCAAAAACAAAAGAAGAAGGAAGCACAGTAAAGCTGATCTGAGGAGTAGGAGCAGCGGCGGGCACAGGGCGCACAGCAGCAGCGGCGGCGGGCACAGGACGGTGGACAGCAGCGGCGGCGGGCACAGGGCGGCAGGCAGCAGCAGCGGCGGGCGTAGGGCGCACAGCAGCGGCGGCGGGCACAGGGCGGCGGACAGCAGCAGGAACAGGGCGGAGGGCAGCAGCGCAGGCAGCAGCGGCGGGCAGACGATGGCCGGCAGCAGCAGCAGCGGCGGGCACAGGGCGGCGGGCAGCAGCGGCGGGCACAGGGCGGCGGGCAGCAGCAGCGGTGGGCGTAGGGCGCACAGCGGCAGCAGCGGCGGGCACAGACCTAGGGGGTGACACAGGGTCACCAAAAACAAAAGAAGAAGGAAGCACAGTAAAGCTGATCTGAGGAGTAGGAGAAGGCATCGTGGAAGCACGAGTTAGTAAAGGTTTGTGTGCGTGTGTTTGTGTGTTTGTGTATGTATGTGAGTGTGTGTATGTAGACTTAGCTTCGACTTAGAGGCGGGGTCCTGCGCAGGACGCCTGGGCGCCTGACGGATCACCGGGCAGAGGATCACACGGGTCTGTGGAGAGGAACAGAATGTGTCAAACACCAGTGCTACCAGAGCTCTTCAGAGTGAAGCAAAACCAGACGTGAGAACCTCAAGAGTTCAATCAACACAAGGCATGGGGCCATATTCACATTTGGTGTTGCAATTATTATGGCGAAAATAATTGCAATTAACCATTATATCACCGTAATTATTCAAGTTGCTGACAGTTAAAACAGTTTATATTTACATATTTAAACCACTGTACTTTGTGGTAAATGAAAACAACCCCTTCTGGTGTTATAATGGCAATTATAGAAAATGTGCCACAAACAATTATTGTCTACAGTTTTTATCACGATAAATGATATTATTGTTTATTGTCCCATCCCGAATTAACACATTAACAAATTACAAGAGGGGTGTAGCAACCAATGGCCTAACAATGGCTAAAAAACTCAAACAAAAGATTGGTTTCTATTTTACACACAAACATTGCTTTTCTTCCAGTGCTAAGAAAAAACTGGTAGGAGTAACTTTTCTGTTTATTCCGGACTATAAGGATTCTTGGAAGAAATGTACCAGAAACATGACCTAGACATTGATAAAGGGGCATTTTGCTTCACTAATGGATGCTTTTTGAGTAACATGGCGAATTCTCATAAGGACTAACATGAACCAGGAAAGTGACAAACCTCACGTTTTTCCTCACAAAAGTCTCGTAGTCTGATTCAGAAAGTGGTGAGTCACAGCCGGAGTGAAAATCTCTCGGAGTTGTGTCTCTTTTCTTCACAAATGGTCGAATAAACTTGTCAAGTGCAGGTTTCTGCTCGCAGCCAAGGTTTGCAAAATTTGCAAGGAGCGCGCATCTTTCAAAACGCGCGCTTAGCAACAGCAGCGCCGTGCGTGCGCGCCGACGTGAGAACGTACCTGTGCGTCTGTGCAGCGCGCGCTTCATCTTCTACACCAAAACCTCCATGTTTGTGGAGATTTGGGCGCTATAGCAGGCCTATATCATTGGCTTATGGTTATGGAATATGGCACAGTTTCATGGTTTGATTCTGAAGTGCAGGTTTTTCATTTGGAATACTTGAAGTTGCCTTCGGCCCTTTGCACTGCACTCTGTTTCATCATGGAAGAAGTACTTAATTTTGTTACGTAAGTAAAAGTACAGATACCGGACCACCAAAAAGTCAAATAAAAATAAATAAAATAAAAAAAACATAAACAAATAATAAGATAAAATATCAAGGTAATACAGCGCCTGTTTAAAAGTCTCCTTAAATAGTAAAAAGTAAAAGTATTTTGTACATATTTCAGATCTATTAAAGCTTCAAATGTAGTGATTGTCTTGCTGATTTGTGCTAACTTGTTCAATAGAAACAATCGCACTGATAGTTTGTTTGTTTTTCTGTATATTTGTGTTAAAAATAACCCCTCAGGCTTTTCAGCAGGTCTCAGAGAAGAAGAAGAATAAAAACATAGACTTTACAGTTGGAAAAATGTAGAGCAGAAAGTACAAATACATGCTCTCAAATGTAGTGAAGTAAAAGTAAAAAGTGTCCATTTTAAAATGTACTTAAGTATACATTTTTGGTATCTACCTTACCCAAGTACAATACTTTACTTCTTTAACTTTGTTCCGTTCAAACCACTGCTCTGTACTTGCTTGAGCACAGCTGAGACGCCCCGCACTCAGGAGAACGCCTTTATTATGGCTGTGGAGGAAGAAATCAGTGTCCTAGATTATGCATGCAAACAGATTTATTATCTTCAGCCAGAATTAAAATTTAAAAAAATAAATACAAGTGGAATAATTAAATTAAATAGTTAGAATAAATAAGGGGCTATTGAAAAACGACATACAAAAGTAAACTTTGCTTATGCTGGTGGCTGCTTAATGTTCTCAACATCTTTTTGAGGTCAAGTTTAGGTTGTGGCACTTGACACATGTCTTAATATGGGACAGAAAGTCTTCACTAGCAAGGACCACTCCACAACAATGGAATACGATTAAGATGTTTATTGACGATGGATAGATGTGATGGCTGGGAGGGGAGTCAGGATGGGGTCTCTGTCTCAGGTGGTCAGAACCCCCCAGGCTGAAGGACGAACAAAGAGACACGAGGTGAGAGGGAGGCGGTCGAGAGAGCGGAGACAGACGGTGTTGTCGGCATAGGCCTGGATAAATAGGGCTTCTGGGTAACTGAAGGTGTGGTTGAGCTGAGCTGTGGTTGGCTGGAGAGGAGCAGGGGGAGGTTGAGGCGTGGACCTGCTCCTGAATCTTAAAAGACAACAGAACAGAAGACAATTAAATAGAATACATTTTGTTGTCCACCATGAGCGCACTTAAAAATGAGTTGTGTGTAGAACAGTGCATTACTTACGTTTCGGTGTTTAAGGAATTTGTTCAGATTTCCCAGGGCCTCGTGTTCACTGTGTCGTGTTGCATTACGGTGTTGGTAAACGATGCCATGTGCCACTCGGACAGGGCACAACCTGGGTGAACGCTGCTGCTCAGCACAAGTGTGTAAGTGTCCACATCCACTTACAGGCATCAACCAGTTTTGGAATAAAGGCTGAATTGGGGCGCAGGGTCACTCTGAGATTGTCAGTGCTGAATCGCATACAAGACGGACGCAGCGATAAAGCCGGAATATCACTGACACGTTTGGCAGTGGCTAAGGCCACCAGCCTTCCATTTCTGTCCCTGGATATGAGATACATGGATATAAGCCTCCTCCACTCCTCCACTCCTCCTCACCACACTTCTATCTCACTGGAAGAGAAAAGACACAAATAAATGTACTGTTCTTCAATACTTTATGCTATTAATATATAAAAAACTTACCTGTTGTGAATTAGTCACACGGCAGTCCCACCTCAGGACCTCCGGCTCCCTCCTGACCCAACGTGGACCTTGTGCAAAAAACACAAATAGTCAATATACTTGGAGGAGGGACAAGTACAAGTAATGTCAAGTGTACCTGTATTTTGTGTGAGAACATGGATATAAGCCTCCTCCTCCACTCCTCCTCTCCACAGCCCCCACTGTAAACTTCATCTCACTGTAAGAAAAAAAGACAAGTAAATGTACTGTACTTCAGTAATTCAGTACTATAAACTGAAAAATGTACCTGTACTGCATATTCTTTGCTTTTGTCACTTTCAGTGTTTTCCCGGGCTGTTGCTCAGGGATACAGGGGACATCAGAGGTGTCTCCTACAGGTTGGTGGACAGCACACAGGTCGTCATGGAGAAGCATGGAGCACACAAGCCATGGTGCTTTATCTCTTGAGCTGGACACACGACAGTCCCACCTCAGGACCTCCGCAGCACTCCTGACCCAGCCTGGATCTCAGGCGGACTCTGGGATCACGGAAAAAAAACAACAACACAAATATTAAACATACTTAGAGAGACAAATGCAATTCATCGTTGTCTCCAATGTACCTACATTATGTATAGCATGGATATAAACCTCCTCCTCCTCCACGCCTCCTCTCCACAGCCCCCAGTTTAAAGTTCCATCTCACTGTAAGAAAAACAAACAAATAAATGTTCTGTACTTCAACAATTCAATACTGTACATTTATATAAAAAACTTACCTGTACTGTATGTTCTTTGTTTGTCACTTTCAGTGTTTTCCCATCCTCCTCTCTTTCTGCAGGATCATATCAGGATCGTCACCCGTCACAGCAAGACTCCAGCTCCTCTTCTGTTCCTGAAACACAAAGGGAAAAAGGATCAGTTCTTAAAAATAAAAGGAGTAATTGTGTGTTGGGGAAGTACATGGGCTCTGTGGCCCACTTGACCTTTTCCACTGTCTCCAGTCCTGCTGGCGCTCCTGCAGGTAGTCCTCCACCTGCACCACCCAGTCCGGCCTAGGTCCAGGGAAGAGGAGAGCAGGGTCCACCTCCACCCGCGGGATAGGAGGGGCAGGGGCAGGAGAAGAGGAGGGAAGCCTTGGAACCTTCGCAGGGCGAGCGGGCTCGGCACAAGCGGGACGCTTCCGAGACCGAGGAGCGTAGCGAGGAGGCCTGAAACCAGAGAGCATAGCGTCAGGGAGAGGGATTATCTGAAGGCCCCTGGCAGGAGCAGCAGGGGCGGGCACAGGGCGGCGGGCAGCAGCAGGAACAGGGCGGAGGGCAGCAGCGCAGGCAGCAGCGGCGGGCAGACGGTGGCCGGCAGCAGCAGCGGCGACGGGCACAGGGCGGCGGACAGCAGCAGCGGCGGGCACAGGGCGGCGGGCAGCAGCAGCGGCGGGCACAGGGCGGCGGGCAGCAGCAGCGGCGGGCACAGGGCGGCGGGCAGCAGCAGCGGCGGGCACAGGGCGGCGGACAGCAGCAGCGGCGGGCACAGGGCGGCGGGCAGCAGCAGCAGCAGCGGCGGGCACAGGGCGGCGGGCAGCAGCGGCAGGAACAGGGCGGCGGGCAGCAGCAGCGGTGGGCGTAGGGCGCACAGCGGCAGCAGCGGCGGGCACAAACCTAGGAGGTGACACAGGGTCACCAAAAACAAAAGAAGAAGGAAGCACAGTGAAGCTGATCTGAGGAGTAGGAGCAGCGGCGGGCACAGGGTGCACAGCAGCAGCGGCGGCGGGCACAGGACGGCGGACAGCAGCAGCAGCGGCGGCGGGCACAGGGCGGCGGGCAGCAGCAGCGGCGGGCACAGGGCGGCGGGCAGCAGCAGCAGCAGCGGCGGGCACAGGGCGGCGGGCAGCAGCGGCAGGAACAGGGCGGCGGGCAGCAGCAGCGGTGGGCGTAGGGCGCACAGCGGCAGCAGCGGCGGGCACAAACCTAGGAGGTGACACAGGGTCACCAAAAACAAAAGAAGAAGGAAGCACAGTAAAGCTGATCTGAGGAGTAGGAGCAGCGGCGGGCACAGGGCGCACAGCAGCAGCGGCGGCGGGCACAGGACGGTGGACAGCAGCGGCGGCGGGCACAGGGCGGCAGGCAGCAGCAGCGGCGGGCGTAGGGCGCACAGCAGCGGCGGCGGGCACAGGGCGGCGGACAGCAGCAGGAACAGGGCGGAGGGCAGCAGCGCAGGCAGCAGCGGCGGGCAGACGATGGCCGGCAGCAGCAGCAGCGGCGGGCACAGGGCGGCGGGCAGCAGCGGCGGGCACAGGGCGGCGGGCAGCAGCAGCGGTGGGCGTAGGGCGCACAGCGGCAGCAGCGGCGGGCACAGACCTAGGGGGTGACACAGGGTCACCAAAAACAAAAGAAGAAGGAAGCACAGTAAAGCTGATCTGAGGAGTAGGAGAAGGCATCGTGGAAGCACGAGTTAGTAAAGGTTTGTGTGCGTGTGTTTGTGTGTTTGTGTGTGTATGTGAGTGTGTGTATGTAGACTTAGCTTCGACTTAGAGGCGGGGTCCTGCGCAGGACGCCTGGGCGCCTGACGGATCACCGGGCAGAGGATCACACGGGTCTGTGGAGAGGAACAGAATGTGTCAAACACCAGTGCTACCAGAGCTCTTCAGAGTGAAGCAAAACCAGACGTGAGAACCTCAAGAGTTCAATCAACACAAGGCATGGGGCCATATTCACATTTGGTGTTGCAATTATTATGGCGAAAATAATTGCAATTAACCATTATATCACCGTAATTATTCAAGTTGCTGACAGTTAAAACAGTTTATATTTACATATTTAAACCACTGTACTTTGTGGTAAATGAAAACAACCCCTTCTGGTGTTATAATGGCAATTATAGAAAATGTGCCACAAACAATTATTGTCTACAGTTTTTATCACGATAAATGATATTATTGTTTATTGTCCCATCCCGAATTAACACATTAACAAATTACAAGAGGGGTGTAGCAACCAATGGCCTAACAATGGCTAAAAAACTCAAACAAAAGATTGGTTTCTATTTTACACACAAACATTGCTTTTCTTCCAGTGCTAAGAAAAAACTGGTAGGAGTAACTTTTCTGTTTATTCCGGACTATAAGGATTCTTGGAAGAAATGTACCAGAAACATGACCTAGACATTGATAAAGGGGCATTTTGCTTCACTAATGGATGCTTTTTGAGTAACATGGCGAATTCTCATAAGGACTAACATGAACCAGGAAAGTGACAAACCTCACGTTTTTCCTCACAAAAGTCTCGTAGTCTGATTCAGAAAGTGGTGAGTCACAGCCGGAGTGAAAATCTCTCGGAGTTGTGTCTCTTTTCTTCACAAATGGTCGAATAAACTTGTCAAGTGCAGGTTTCTGCTCGCAGCCAAGGTTTGCAAAATTTGCAAGGAGCGCGCATCTTTCAAAACGCGCGCTTAGCAACAGCAGCGCCGTGCGTGCGCGCCGACGTGAGAACGTACCTGTGCGTCTGTGCAGCGCGCGCTTCATCTTCTACACCAAAACCTCCATGTTTGTGGAGATTTGGGCGCTATAGCAGGCCTATATCATTGGCTTATGGTTATGGAATATGGCACAGTTTCATGGTTTGATTCTGAAGTGCAGGTTTTTCATTTGGAATACTTGAAGTTGCCTTCGGCCCTTTGCACTGCACTCTGTTTCATCATGGAAGAAGTACTTAATTTTGTTACGTAAGTAAAAGTACAGATACCGGGCCACCAAAAAGTCAAATAAAAATAAATAAAATAAAAAAAACATAAACAAATAATAAGATAAAATATCAAGGTAATACAGCGCCTGTTTAAAAGTCTCCTTAAATAGTAAAAAGTAAAAGTATTTTGTACATATTTCAGATCTATTAAAGCTTCAAATGTAGTGATTGTCTTGCTGATTTGTGCTAACTTGTTCAATAGAAACAATCGCACTGATAGTTTGTTTGTTTTTCTGTATATTTGTGTTAAAAATAACCCCTCAGGCTTTTCAGCAGGTCTCAGAGAAGAAGAAGAATAAAAACATAGACTTTACAGTTGGAAAAATGTAGAGCAGAAAGTACAAATACATGCTCTCAAATGTAGTGAAGTAAAAGTAAAAAGTGTCCATTTTAAAATGTACTTAAGTATACATTTTTGGTATCTACCTTACCCAAGTACAATACTTTACTTCTTTAACTTTGTTCTGTTCAAACCACTGCTCTGTACTTGCTTGAGCACAGCTGAGACGCCCCGCACTCAGGAGAACGCCTTTATTATGGCTGTGGAGGAAGAAATCAGTGTCCTAGATTATGCATGCAAACAGATTTATTATCTTCAGCCAGAATTAAAATTTAAAAAAATAAATACAAGTGGAATAATTAAATTAAATAGTTAGAATAAATAAGGGGCTATTGAAAAACGACATACAAAAGTAAACTTTGCTTATGCTGGTGGCTGCTTAATGTTCTCAACATCTTTTTGAGGTCAAGTTTAGGTTGTGGCACTTGACACATGTCTTAATATGGGACAGAAAGTCTTCACTAGCAAGGACCACTCCACAACAATGGAATACGATTAAGATGTTTATTGACGATGGATAGATGTGATGGCTGGGAGGGGAGTCAGGATGGGGTCTCTGTCTCAGGTGGTCAGAACCCCCCAGGCTGAAGGACGAACAAAGAGACACGAGGTGAGAGGGAGGCGGTCGAGAGAGCGGAGACAGACGGTGTTGTCGGCATAGGCCTGGATAAATAGGGCTTCTGGGTAACTGAAGGTGTGGTTGAGCTGAGCTGTGGTTGGCTGGAGAGGAGCAGGGGGAGGTTGAGGCGTGGACCTGCTCCTGAATCTTAAAAGACAACAGAACAGAAGACAATTAAATAGAATACATTTTGTTGTCCACCATGAGCGCACTTAAAAATGAGTTGTGTGTAGAACAGTGCATTACTTACGTTTCGGTGTTTAAGGAATTTGTTCAGATTTCCCAGGGCCTCGTGTTCACTGTGTCGTGTTGCATTACGGTGTTGGTAAACGATGCCATGTGCCACTCGGACAGGGCACAACCTGGGTGAACGCTGCTGCTCAGCACAAGTGTGTAAGTGTCCACATCCACTTACAGGCATCAACCAGTTTTGGAATAAAGGCTGAATTGGGGCGCAGGGTCACTCTGAGATTGTCAGTGCTGAATCGCATACAAGACGGACGCAGCGATAAAGCCGGAATATCACTGACACGTTTGGCAGTGGCTAAGGCCACCAGCCTTCCATTTCTGTCCCTGGATATGAGATACATGGATATAAGCCTCCTCCACTCCTCCACTCCTCCTCACCACACTTCTATCTCACTGGAAGAGAAAAGACACAAATAAATGTACTGTTCTTCAATACTTTATGCTATTAATATATAAAAAACTTACCTGTTGTGAATTAGTCACACGGCAGTCCCACCTCAGGACCTCCGGCTCCCTCCTGACCCAACGTGGACCTTGTGCAAAAAACACAAATAGTCAATATACTTGGAGGAGGGACAAGTACAAGTAATGTCAAGTGTACCTGTATTTTGTGTGAGAACATGGATATAAGCCTCCTCCTCCACTCCTCCTCTCCACAGCCCCCACTGTAAACTTCATCTCACTGTAAGAAAAAAAGACAAGTAAATGTACTGTACTTCAGTAATTCAGTACTATAAACTGAAAAATGTACCTGTACTGCATATTCTTTGCTTTTGTCACTTTCAGTGTTTTCCCGGGCTGTTGCTCAGGGATACAGGGGACATCAGAGGTGTCTCCTACAGGTTGGTGGACAGCACACAGGTCGTCATGGAGAAGCATGGAGCACACAAGCCATGGTGCTTTATCTCTTGAGCTGGACACACGACAGTCCCACCTCAGGACCTCCGCAGCACTCCTGACCCAGCCTGGATCTCAGGCGGACTCTGGGATCACGGAAAAAAAACAACAACACAAATATTAAACATACTTAGAGAGACAAATGCAATTCATCGTTGTCTCCAATGTACCTACATTATGTATAGCATGGATATAAACCTCCTCCTCCTCCACGCCTCCTCTCCACAGCCCCCAGTTTAAAGTTCCATCTCACTGTAAGAAAAACAAACAAATAAATGTTCTGTACTTCAACAATTCAATACTGTACATTTATATAAAAAACTTACCTGTACTGTATGTTCTTTGTTTGTCACTTTCAGTGTTTTCCCATCCTCCTCTCTTTCTGCAGGATCATATCAGGATCGTCACCCGTCACAGCAAGACTCCAGCTCCTCTTCTGTTCCTGAAACACAAAGGGAAAAAGGATCAGTTCTTAAAAATAAAAGGAGTAATTGTGTGTTGGGGAAGTACATGGGCTCTGTGGCCCACTTGACCTTTTCCACTGTCTCCAGTCCTGCTGGCGCTCCTGCAGGTAGTCCTCCACCTGCACCACCCAGTCCGGCCTAGGTCCAGGGAAGAGGAGAGCAGGGTCCACCTCCACCCGCGGGATAGGAGGGGCAGGGGCAGGAGAAGAGGAGGGAAGCCTTGGAACCTTCGCAGGGCGAGCGGGCTCGGCACAAGCGGGACGCTTCCGAGACCGAGGAGCGTAGCGAGGAGGCCTGAAACCAGAGAGCATAGCGTCAGGGAGAGGGATTATCTGAAGGCCCCTGGCAGGAGCAGCAGGGGCGGGCACAGGGCGGCGGGCAGCAGCAGGAACAGGGCGGAGGGCAGCAGCAGGAACAGGGCGGAGGGCAGCAGCGCAGGCAGCAGCGGCGGGCAGACGGTGGCCGGCAGCAGCAGCGGCGACGGGCACAGGGCGGCGGACAGCAGCAGCGGCGGGCACAGGGCGGCGGGCAGCAGCAGCGGCGGGCACAGGGCGGCGGGCAGCAGCAGCGGCGGGCACAGGGCGGCGGGCAGCAGCAGCGGCGGGCACAGGGCGGCGGACAGCAGCAGCGGCGGGCACAGGGCGGCGGGCAGCAGCAGCAGCAGCGGCGGGCACAGGGCGGCGGGCAGCAGCGGCAGGAACAGGGCGGCGGGCAGCAGCAGCGGTGGGCGTAGGGCGCACAGCGGCAGCAGCGGCGGGCACAAACCTAGGAGGTGACACAGGGTCACCAAAAACAAAAGAAGAAGGAAGCACAGTGAAGCTGATCTGAGGAGTAGGAGCAGCGGCGGGCACAGGGTGCACAGCAGCAGCGGCGGCGGGCACAGGACGGCGGACAGCAGCAGCGGCGGCGGCGGGCACAGGGCGGCGGGCAGCAGCAGCGGCGGGCACAGGGCGGCGGGCAGCAGCAGCAGCAGCGGCGGGCACAGGGCGGCGGGCAGCAGCGGCAGGAACAGGGCGGCGGGCAGCAGCAGCGGTGGGCGTAGGGCGCACAGCGGCAGCAGCGGCGGGCACAAACCTAGGAGGTGACACAGGGTCACCAAAAACAAAAGAAGAAGGAAGCACAGTAAAGCTGATCTGAGGAGTAGGAGCAGCGGCGGGCACAGGGCGCACAGCAGCAGCGGCGGCGGGCACAGGACGGTGGACAGCAGCGGCGGCGGGCACAGGGCGGCAGGCAGCAGCAGCGGCGGGCGTAGGGCGCACAGCAGCGGCGGCGGGCACAGGGCGGCGGACAGCAGCAGGAACAGGGCGGAGGGCAGCAGCGCAGGCAGCAGCGGCGGGCAGACGATGGCCGGCAGCAGCAGCAGCGGCGGGCACAGGGCGGCGGGCAGCAGCGGCGGGCACAGGGCGGCGGGCAGCAGCAGCGGTGGGCGTAGGGCGCACAGCGGCAGCAGCGGCGGGCACAGACCTAGGGGGTGACACAGGGTCACCAAAAACAAAAGAAGAAGGAAGCACAGTAAAGCTGATCTGAGGAGTAGGAGAAGGCATCGTGGAAGCACGAGTTAGTAAAGGTTTGTGTGCGTGTGTTTGTGTGTTTGTGTGTGTATGTGAGTGTGTGTATGTAGACTTAGCTTCGACTTAGAGGCGGGGTCCTGCGCAGGACGCCTGGGCGCCTGACGGATCACCGGGCAGAGGATCACACGGGTCTGTGGAGAGGAACAGAATGTGTCAAACACCAGTGCTACCAGAGCTCTTCAGAGTGAAGCAAAACCAGACGTGAGAACCTCAAGAGTTCAATCAACACAAGGCATGGGGCCATATTCACATTTGGTGTTGCAATTATTATGGCGAAAATAATTGCAATTAACCATTATATCACCGTAATTATTCAAGTTGCTGACAGTTAAAACAGTTTATATTTACATATTTAAACCACTGTACTTTGTGGTAAATGAAAACAACCCCTTCTGGTGTTATAATGGCAATTATAGAAAATGTGCCACAAACAATTATTGTCTACAGTTTTTATCACGATAAATGATATTATTGTTTATTGTCCCATCCCGAATTAACACATTAACAAATTACAAGAGGGGTGTAGCAACCAATGGCCTAACAATGGCTAAAAAACTCAAACAAAAGATTGGTTTCTATTTTACACACAAACATTGCTTTTCTTCCAGTGCTAAGAAAAAACTGGTAGGAGTAACTTTTCTGTTTATTCCGGACTATAAGGATTCTTGGAAGAAATGTACCAGAAACATGACCTAGACATTGATAAAGGGGCATTTTGCTTCACTAATGGATGCTTTTTGAGTAACATGGCGAATTCTCATAAGGACTAACATGAACCAGGAAAGTGACAAACCTCACGTTTTTCCTCACAAAAGTCTCGTAGTCTGATTCAGAAAGTGGTGAGTCACAGCCGGAGTGAAAATCTCTCGGAGTTGTGTCTCTTTTCTTCACAAATGGTCGAATAAACTTGTCAAGTGCAGGTTTCTGCTCGCAGCCAAGGTTTGCAAAATTTGCAAGGAGCGCGCATCTTTCAAAACGCGCGCTTAGCAACAGCAGCGCCGTGCGTGCGCGCCGACGTGAGAACGTACCTGTGCGTCTGTGCAGCGCGCGCTTCATCTTCTACACCAAAACCTCCATGTTTGTGGAGATTTGGGCGCTATAGCAGGCCTATATCATTGGCTTATGGTTATGGAATATGGCACAGTTTCATGGTTTGATTCTGAAGTGCAGGTTTTTCATTTGGAATACTTGAAGTTGCCTTCGGCCCTTTGCACTGCACTCTGTTTCATCATGGAAGAAGTACTTAATTTTGTTACGTAAGTAAAAGTACAGATACCGGACCACCAAAAAGTCAAATAAAAATAAATAAAATAAAAAAAACATAAACAAATAATAAGATAAAATATCAAGGTAATACAGCGCCTGTTTAAAAGTCTCCTTAAATAGTAAAAAGTAAAAGTATTTTGTACATATTTCAGATCTATTAAAGCTTCAAATGTAGTGATTGTCTTGCTGATTTGTGCTAACTTGTTCAATAGAAACAATCGCACTGATAGTTTGTTTGTTTTTCTGTATATTTGTGTTAAAAATAACCCCTCAGGCTTTTCAGCAGGTCTCAGAGAAGAAGAAGAAGAAAAACATAGACTTTACAGTTGGAAAAATGTAGAGCAGAAAGTACAAATACATGCTCTCAAATGTAGTGAAGTAAAAGTAAAAAGTGTCCATTTTAAAATGTACTTAAGTATACATTTTTGGTATCTACCTTACCCAAGTACAATACTTTACTTCTTTAACTTTGTTCTGTTCAAACCACTGCTCTGTACTTGCTTGAGCACAGCTGAGACGCCCCGCACTCAGGAGAATGCCTTTATTATGGCTGTGGAGGAAGAAATCAGTGTCCTAGATTATGCATGCAAACAGATTTATTATCTTCAGCCAGAATTAAAATTTAAAAAAATAAATACAAGTGGAATAATTAAATTAAATAGTTAGAATAAATAAGGGGCTATTGAAAAACGACATACAAAAGTAAACTTTGCTTATGCTGGTGGCTGCTTAATGTTCTCAACATCTTTTTGAGGTCAAGTTTAGGTTGTGGCACTTGACACATGTCTTAATATGGGACAGAAAGTCTTCACTAGCAAGGACCACTCCACAACAATGGAATACGATTAAGATGTTTATTGACGATGGATAGATGTGATGGCTGGGAGGGGAGTCAGGATGGGGTCTCTGTCTCAGGTGGTCAGAACCCCCCAGGCTGAAGGACGAACAAAGAGACACGAGGTGAGAGGGAGGCGGTCGAGAGAGCGGAGACAGACGGTGTTGTCGGCATAGGCCTGGATAAATAGGGCTTCTGGGTAACTGAAGGTGTGGTTGAGCTGAGCTGTGGTTGGCTGGAGAGGAGCAGGGGGAGGTTGAGGCGTGGACCTGCTCCTGAATCTTAAAAGACAACAGAACAGAAGACAATTAAATAGAATACATTTTGTTGTCCACCATGAGCGCACTTAAAAATGAGTTGTGTGTAGAACAGTTCTGGACTATACCATATCAGCTCTGGTCTATAAATGTTTTATTTATAATTCTCTTAAAAATTACATTTTATCACTGTTTACAGTTTTTAGAGTAGTTTAGTGTGCCTGAGGAGTACATGAATACTGTCCATGTGTAATGTCTAAGATAAAGTGCACATGGATACAACTCCAGGAGCAGAGTCAAAGTGCCATTATCAAAGCCCTGAGTCTCACTCTGGCCACACACTGCATGAATCATCAATGTTCTGGACTCATTTGGCTCTTTTATTGTCTATGATGTTTACTTTGAGCCTCTCCATAGATCTGACCTATAACATGGCCTGGAGCTTGGTTTCTATATGGAGATAGATCAGGTTAATGCATTAGTGTGGAACATTCCAGGTAAAGCAATAATAAAATCTCCATTAGTCTCTAAATTCAAATGTTTGCACCATAAAAATAATTAGTAGTAATAGTAATAGTCATTTATTAATACATAATTTATTGGGACTTGTAGCAGTAATAGCCTAATAATAACAGTAGTAGTAGTAGTAGTAGTAGTAGTAGTAATAGTAGTAGTAGTAGCAGTGTTAGTATCAGTAGTAGTTATAGCTGCACTTGTAGTAGTAGCAGCAGTAGTAGTAGAAGCTACAACTGTTGCATTCAGTATACTGGAAATGGCCAATGCAAATGTGCTGCCATCTATAGTTCGAATTACACACTACAACTACAAAACCAGCGACTTATAATCATTTCACACATTTTATTAAATACATTTGCAAAAAAAACAACAACACAAAAATAAAAAAAAAAATCAATACAAAAACTGTAAATTGATATTTTCTAAGAGTGATGAAATACAGTGCAAATGATATAAGAGATTGGACAGAAGTGTTGTTTTTGGTTGACAATGTTTAATTGTACAATAATGAAAAATACACTTTGTAATGTTGCTAGGTAAATAAAAGGCCAATTTTGTGGTACTTACTTTAGGTATTAGTACAATATATAGAATCACCATAGTACCATTTAAAGGTGCACAATCTTTTCTGATGGAAGCTGGTCTTAACAGAAATGTTATTGCTCTGCCTGAAATGTACCGCAGTAGGGCATTACACTCATCCTCCATCTTCCTTTTTTCCAATTACAAGTGTTTTTATAGCTAAAAATACCTTCAAAAACATGCAATTATTATGTGAGTGGAACCACATAGATCAGCTTAATGCCATGCTGTGGAACATTCCAAGCACAGCAATAGCATCGCCATGGAGACAAGTAGGTTTCTAAACTTGCACTGGCCAAGTAAGTAAACTTAACGCAACATGTTTTTATAACAACAATTGTGCAATAAAAGCAAGAAGTAACAAAACAGAGGTAGATTTGAGCCTTCACCAGAAATTTTGATTTGGGTTCAAAATGTTTTACTTTTTCTTTGCAAAGGTGCACTGTGTAACTTTTTGGTTGGCGGGTCCGTCACCTGCTTGTTTCTATGGATGTGTCACTGCTCTGCCTGGAATGTTCCACAGTGTGACATTAAACAGCTCTACTTTACATTTATTCAATCACAGGTGGTTTTAGAGCTCAAAAATACCAAAAAAAGTGAGTGGGGTCACCTCTCCAGAGATCTGACCTGTAACTTGGTCTGGTTTGGTGTCCGTGCAGATAGAAACGTTTAATCAAACATCTTCATGGAGAAAAGCATTTGACGGGCCCTCCACCAGAAAAAGTTACACAATGCACCTTAAAAGTGGGGAGATTTTATGCATTTTTGTTGTAATACAATAATATTTCAGCTGTAAAAGTTTGAATCAGTCAGTTTTATGGCTAATTATTGGTTAATTCTGTTATTTATCTGTTGGAGTTCAGGCCTTTTAATGATTCTGTCTGTTTAAAAAGGTTTACTGGGATTATGCTGCTTTATTGTTATTGCGTCAAAATGCATAAAGTACTTTCAATATTAAAACTATTAAAATATTATTATTAGTTTTAATATTATGGCTTCAAATTTGTTATTGTGACAGGCCTAAGAAACAGAAAATTATTAACTCAAAATGTAAATAGAAAAAAGAATCGTTTTCAGTTCATATATTATTATAGATTAGGGTTGTGCTTTAAAAGGCTGTGAACGTTTTTAACAGTTTTGTAACAGTTTTGTTTTTGTTATATGGAAAAAGGAAAGGAGAGGTGGCTGTGGCGCAGTGAGTTAAGGGTTCAACCGCTAACCAGGGGGTAACCAGCTCGAACGCCGCTGAAAATATAGGCCTACTTTTATTGTGTCCTGGAGCAAGACACTTCAACCACACACGTGTAAATAAAAAATCTGGAGTTCTATGATTAAAAAAAACCAAACAAAACAAAAAACACACCAAATTGTAACTTGTCCAAAATGTGAAAGCTGTTCTATGTGTTCATATTTAGGTCATTAAACAGTAGCAAAATAAAAATCAGGCTTACTATGATTCAAAAATAGATAATGGTTAATTAATAAACTAAAAAACTGCGTACTTGATGCCCCAAATTCAAGCTTTTCTAAAAAAAAAAAAAAAATCTATTTGTTCAGTGTCTCTTCTCGCTCTTAACCCTTTTTCACGCTGTACTGTCCAGTAGAATTCCCATGGGCTTAAATATGACACAAGTCAGGATTTCAATAGTTAAAAAAAAAAAAAAAAATGAAATTCAAACAATGTCTAATTTATGAACCAAACCTTTGTTCGTCCTGAATGTCTGATCCCCCCCACGTGTCCTCTCATGGCACTGAAGGTAGTATTTTTGTCCTAATTATAGCCATCTCTAAAAAGTCCACATTAAAGAATGCTCCCGTTGAGTGCGGCGAACTTTAGGCTGCTGTTTCGTTTCTGACCGAGGAGAGACGAGATTCCGCCCACTTCGAAAACCTCGTGAACGGCTTTTCGGAAACAGTGAAAATTATAGTCGATTAAACCTGAAAGATTAAATAAAGCTCAGTTATAGTTATCTAAATACTCAAAATACTCAAAAAATACATATTAACTGAATACTGCATTAAATCTATAGACATGTAATTCACAGTATGGATTTAAAGGCACTGTACACTATTTTTATGGTCTTAAAAACAACTAGTTTAAGGCATTTTAAAGTTGCATTGTGTAATTTTTCTGGTATAGGGTCTGTCAAATGCGAGGATGCAAATGGAGATGTTATTTCTTTGTCTGAATGTTCCACAGTATGGCATTAAATCTTTTTATCTTCATGGAGACCAAACCAGACTAAGTTACAGGTCAGATCTGTGGAGAGGCGACCCCACTCACAGTCAGAATGTTTGTTTTTCTAGGGATTTTTGAGCTGTAAAACCACCTGTAATTGAATAAATGTAAAGCAGAGGTGTTTAATGTCATACTGTGGAACATTCCAGGCAGAGCAATGACATACAGTCCCTGACAAAAGTCTTGTCGCTTATCCATTTTGTAGAAACAAAAGCTTATAACCTGACTTTAAATTAATCGATTGGTTTTAGAAATGTCTCATATGAAAGCTAAAACCCTCCCAAATTATGCTCAATATACTAAAATAAATTTGCTTCACTGAAGAAAGATTGATCATTTAATGAACACAGAAAGGTCAGATTTTGGCAAGAGAAAAGTCTTGTCGCCTTGTCATATGATGCACCCAATCCTAGATTACAGCCTCACCTGTGATCAGTTACTGATCAATCAATTAGTGGGTGTGTATAAAAAGAACCCCAGCACACCAGACCTTCACATCAACTGCAACTTGACCTCTGACAACATGCCTAAGATCCACCCTGAGACCAAAGCGTTAATTATCAAGAGGCTGAAGACCAGATCCACTGCTGAGGTGGCTGACACCTTCAATGTGTCTCAGCGTCAAGTACAAAGAATAAGAAAAAGATCTGAAAAGACTGGAGATGTTTTTGACAAGCCCAGGTCCGGCAGACCCCGCAAGACAACTGCTCGGGAGGACCGTTTGTTGATTCGAAAATCCAAGGCCAGCCCCTTTTCCACTGCAGCAGAGCTCCACCAGGCCTGGTCACCTCAAGTCCCTGTGTCAACCAGAACAGTTTGTAGAATTCTGTCTCAAAATGGCCTCCATGGTCGAATCAGTGCACAGAAACCAGCACTAAACAAAAGGCAATCAAAAAACCGTGTGGCATTTGCCAAGGCCCACAGCCTGCTAAAAGGATGGACACTGGAAAAGTGGCAGAAGGTGGATTTCTCAGATGAATCCTCGGTTGAATTACATCACAGCCGCCGCAAATATTGCAGGAGACCTACTGGAGCCCGCATGGATCCAAGATTCACCCAGAAAACAGTTACGTTTGGTGGTGGAAAAATCATGGTCTGGGGTTACATCCAGTATGGGGGTGTGCGAGACATTTGCAGGGTGGAAGGCAATATCAATAGCCTAAAATATCAAGAAGTATTAGCTACCTCTTACATTCCCAACCATAAAAGGGGTCAAATTTTGCAGCAGGATGGTGCTCCATCGCATACTTCTATCTCTACATCAAAGTTCCTCAAGGCGAAGAAGATCAAGGTGCTCCAGGACTGGCCAGCCCAGTCACCAGACATGAACATCATTGAGCATGTCTGGGGTAGAATGAAAGAGGAAGCATGGAAGGCAAAACCAAAGAATCTTGATGAACTCTGGGAGGCA
The DNA here is from genome assembly GCA_029959045.1 of Taenioides sp. WSHXM2023. Taxonomy (NCBI): domain Eukaryota; kingdom Metazoa; phylum Chordata; class Actinopteri; order Gobiiformes; family Gobiidae; genus Taenioides; species Taenioides sp. WSHXM2023. The sequence continues at coordinate 4,354,156 of CM057097.1, forward strand.
TGTAAGACTGCTTTCTTTGTATTCCTGATGACTTCATCAACAAATTGTATGAATCATTGTCGAACCGCATGGATGCAGTCCTTCAAGCTCATGGAAGTCATACAAGATATTAAATATGGATCTCACAGCACCACTACTTAATTCACTGACGTTATGCAACATATTTTTGTATTTGAAGTAAATTATTTGTTCAATTTTCTGTAGGCGACAAGACTTTTGTCTTGCCAAAATCTGACCTTTCTGTGTTCATTAAATGATCAATCTTTCTTCAGTGAAGCAAATTTATTTTAGTATATTGAGCATAATTTGGGAGGGTTTTAGCTTTCATATGAGACATTTCTAAAACTAATCGATTAATTTAAAGTCAGGTTATAAGCTTTTGTTTCTACAAAATGGATAAGCGACAAGACTTTTGTCAGGGACTGTATCCATGGAAACAAGCAGGTGACGGATCCCCAACCAAAAAGTTACACAGTGCTTCCCTCTTTCTAAGTAGGGATGCACCAATCCAATATGGAAAAATGTACTGGATTGGATATCGACTTCCAAATATCGGTTCAGTCGATATCCAGGTTGGACATACACTTAAAGCTACAGTATCAGAATCGGTTTCGGAACTAAAAAGGCTGGATCAGCGCATCTGTTTTTCTGATAATTCACTGCAATGCATTTACTACCGTTTTTCACAATTTTCAGAGGTTGCATAGTTTGGCCAACACTGTAACAGCGCACTTCCTGTTTCTCGGACAATAAAAAGCATTATAATTAGTACACAGCTGACTCATTTTGACCCTAAGAGCTGCGTTTCCAATATATCTGTACTGAGGTAAGAAGAGATTTAGCTCAAATACATGGAAAAAATAGGGTACAGACACAATTAGAATAAATGCATGGCAAAATTTTGGTTTGCCAAGAAGACCTAAATTTGTCTGTTCTATTATATGGTTTTCTATTCTTCTCCATGCTTACAGGAATCTTTTTATCAGCAATTTTCATATCCCCAAAACAGCAATTTTCCAGCAATTAGAGTAATTATGAAATCGCAAAGGCTGCAATTATACTAAAATGTCCTCTGTAAAGAAAAATCGTGGCTGTAGTTTAGACCTCTACAAACATGTTCAGATTTCAGTCGTCTCTCAAATGCATTATACTTTATAAAACTGTTGCAATTTGATTTTTTCTTTCAAAATGCATGACAAACCTTTCCTCTCGAAGCTCTCCTCCCGCAGGATACAAACTAGAGCGAGGAACTTGGTGACCTCCTTCAGATACAGCACTGTGGTGTTGTTCAGTTTGATCGTCGCTAAAGACTCTTTGTCATAAGCACAGCCGCTGCCGTCCTGCATCAGCCTGGAACAAGAGAGGACAAATGTAAAGGTCCTATATTACGCAAAACATCAGCCGCGTCTCAATTCTCCATCCTCGCTTCCTTCTCCTTGATTCCTTTCCTCGATCCTCCATTTGTCAGCTGTGAATCAAATGTGTCGTATTAAGCGGTGTCCCAAAGAAAACCACGGAATGAAGCAGTAAACCTGAGGGAGGCTTCAGAAGGAGACACCAGAGAAAAGAATCAAACTTTATTGGTCTCAGTGAGGAGTTTAATCCCCTCTCCTCGCTTTGTCTCCTCTGTGGGTAGGACTTCCTCACCCGCTTCCTGCAGAATGGAGGAGAGGAAGCGAGGAAAGAGAGAAAGAGAAATGAGACGCGGCCATTTACTCTTGTGAGCTTTAAGCCATGTTAGAATGCTATTACCTCCTCAAAAACAGACCTGTGTTTTGTTTCATTCATGCCACCTTGTGATGTCATGTAGTGGTAGTTTTCAAATTAGCAGCTACCGTTTACATTTAGTTCAGTTGAGACTGGCAATTCCAAGGCTGAAATCATCCAAATGATTCTAGTGAAGGTGTATAGGTTAAAACCACAGTGGAGCACTTCCTGTTTTACCACATGAGTGTTTTCTGTTTGAAAGAAGAACTCAGTTTAAATAGGCAGCGTTTGTGAGAATGAAACAAAACTCCAGGTCCGTTTGTGATGAGGAAACTACATTAGAACATAAATCAGAAAACAGCGTAATATGGGCCCTTTAATGACCAGTGGGCATGTCCAGGGATCAAGGTACAAAAGAGATTTTCGGAGCAATGACGTCTTGAATACAGAAAAATAAAGATGACTCAAACATGCATGAATCACTCTAAATACAACTTTGAGAGGGTAAATGAGAAACAATTTTAACTCTGAAACGTCTCATTTGAACTGACCCGTAGATGCAGGAGACGTCTATGACCACGTCGATCATGTCACAGCAGAGTTCGTACGACTGCATGTCCACAGGAGAGCTGTCCGTGGCTATGTAGATTTTACTGACCACGTCAAACAGGAATGCCTTCTCTATCCCGGAGTGCTAAAAACACACAGGAGATACATGAGGGTCTGAGCAGGGAGCCTGGACTTTCTGAGGACTGAAATATCTTCAAATCAGAGCAAACACAAACGTACCGATATAAAAATGTTGAGGAGGTTTTCGAGTGTGGGCAGCTGAGGAATGAGCTTCTGGACGACTTTACTGAAGGCCTCAAAGATGGAGTGATCGTAGATACTGGTCAGATAGAAACTGAGGGAACGCAAAGAGGAGATAAGAAGACACATTATGTTTTTTGTCATGGTGTTTGTTAAAATATCAATCTATTATTTTACATTTTGTTCATTGGCAAAAAAAGGAGAAAATTTAATTTGTCAACTGGACATAGTTTATTTGGTTGAATACGTTTCGCAGCTCATCCAAGCTGCTTCCTCAGTTCTGGTCAGATGCTGGCGGACACTGCTTTATATCTGCCTGAAGGGAGGAGCTTAATTACAATGAAAATTACTCTGAGACAACACATATTTAAATACAGTTTCAGTTGGTCAGGTGATACAATATGGAGTTGTTAACAGTTTCTGTTAGTCATGTGAGTCTATAAATATGGAGTGGGAGTGGGGGAGTAGTTAGCATATCCATTCAGGGCCATGATGGGTGTTTTCACACCTCTGGACATGTCCTGGCTAGTCCCATTGTTTTCCCAGTTTGTTTTGATTTAGGTTTGAGGATAGAGTTATAGATGGGAGACAAATGATGTCTGAGACCCCCATTTCTGTTCAAGGAAGGATTCTCTTTCTTGACAAAAATAGCTTCTTTAACTCCCCTCTCAAACCAGTTCTTTTCTCTGGCCAAGATCTGGCCAGAGAAATATGTGTTGTCTCAGAGTAATTTTCATTGTAATTAAGCTCCTCCCTTCAGGCAGATATAAAGCAGTGTCCGCCAGCATCTGACCAGAACTGAGGAAGCAGCTTGGATGAGCTGCGAAACGTATTCAACCAAATAAACTATGTCCAGTTGACAAATTAAATTTTCTCCTTTTTTTGCCATGGATTCTACCTGGACGACTGAGGGATTTTACATACATTTTGTTCATTATAAACCAAAGTATTGATCTGAAACAACTTTATAACAGAAGTAGGTTCATTGACTTCCTTTTCAAAACTGCAGATCTAACAAGCCCCACCTCATCGTAGTGACATTTCACCTCAATCTTTATTTACAATTTTTTTTATTTTTGCGGTTTTGAAATGAATCCTATGTGTATGACCCGGACTCTGAATTTTTGTGTGTATATGGCTACACTGAAATAAAAAACAATCCTGATTCAAATTCTCAAAAAAATTTCAAAATGGGGCAAGAGAAATAATAATGAACAAGGATAGCTTCTTTAACTCACTGATATATAATAAAATATTCAGAACGTGTCAGCCATGGCCTAATAAGGGATGAGAGTAGCTCTGTTGGTTCACTGAGTCTTCGAATCCTGTTCTCGACATAAACCTCACTGGTAAAGCAGTCAGCTCCACTAACCCACAGGTTGGCGGTGCGATTCCAGCTCTTACTGTTACTGTTACTGTTGTTGTTATTTTTTATGACTGCATAAAATGACTCTTGCAGATAAATCCTCCATATTCCCATCCTTCTAACCTGAGATGCACTTTTTCCAGATTGGCGTCGGCCAAGTCGTCATTGGCTCGTTGGTGAATGTCTCTCTGTGTTTCAATCTTGTGGTCGTCTGATAAACCGTCCACTTTGTGAATGAAAACCTCAAAGTTGATCTTTGGGTTCACTCTGAAGGCGCGGGACACTGTGAGATGTAAACGACTCAACGCTTCTACGTAATCATCCTGGAACAAGAGGAGAGATAGGATTAACCCTATCACCACTGTCTCACCACGTAACTATGACGTCATCAAGGCCAGATAAAGCACCACTGTGCAACTTTTTCCTTTTGATGCTTTTTATTGGTTGTTTTCAGATTGTAGAATTTGATGATGCCATAGTCCCAGTTGGAGGACAAATTCTCTCTACTGATAACATTGTATTTTCATTAGAAATATCCAAAAGGTAAATACATAAATGTTAAACCAGATCATTTCTATTAGTAACTAGACCCTAGAACGTGTTACATTGGAAAACTAACATATTTTATCTGCCACCATAGATATTAAATAAATAAATAAACAGTTTTATAAAATGCTCTGATATCATCTGAAACCCAGCAATAGTACTGAAACAAATGTGTTTTAACTGTGAGTGGGCTTGCATCTCCTCACCTCCTCTTGCTTGTTTCAATGGAAATATTGTTCCTTTGGTTATAATATTCCACAGTATGACATAAAACATATCTATCTACATGGAGAATGTTCTGAAGTATGGTTTTAACTGTCTATTTTATCATTAAATCGTGCAGGTGATGTGCCACCTCCAGAAAGTTACACAATGTTGCTTTAAACAAGACAGACTTTTAAACTAAATCTCTAAGCTATTTAACACACAAAAAATGAAAAAGACCTCATCTTATCATTAACAATCTGACATCAGTTCAGTTAAAATGTGATTATTTGCCCAGACCGGTAGATCTTGACTGGATTAACAAATAAAGTAACTACTTCATGAATCACAAACCAGGGATGAAACAATGCCCAATTCATTAAGTATGAATACAGTATCCAAGTTGCCAAACGGCTAAAATGGCAGATGTAATGACCAAAAACGTGAACACTTCCAGTTTGTTTTGGGGTTAATTTGCTCTTATTGTATATTGTGTAATTATCCTGATTAGTTCAAACCTGTGCGTCGATGACAAAGATGAGCGCTCCGGTTCCTTTGAAAATCATCTCGCTTTCGAACGTCGGGTCAAAGAAATCCACCTGTCCCGGAAAATCCCAGATCTGGAACTGCACGAAGGAGGTGCTGGAGATGTCATCTTTGTAGATTTTATTTGTGCTTTCCAGAAATAAGGTCTCGTTGGGCGACATTTTATGAAACACCACCTGGAGAGAGGGAGAGACAAGGATTCAAGTTTACACAACCACTGATTGGATTAAAACTGGAATCTTGTAGTGCACGTTAACTCCCTCATTGGCTTTTGTTATATGCACACTCAAAATCTGATTATTGTTGGATTTTTTTGAGTTATAAAACTGTTAAAATCACATGTAAACAGCAAATTAATCTGATATCTTTCTGATCGTGGTCCCTCTGATTACTCACATCAGATCTGAAGATATGTCATTGAATCTCATTTAAATAATCTTAAAGGTCCAGAATTCTGATCATAATCAGATTTAGCCAATGTTAGGAAAATAGAGAACTACAACTACTAGTAATACTACTGAATTTTGCAACTGAATGTGTCTACTACTACTACTACTACTACTAAAAATAAAGTATCATTTGGTGTATAGTATTTGGTGCATAGGACCAAATGGGAATAAATAACTATTATTTTGTTTTGAAAATGACCCCATATTTATCCCATAAAAGGTCAGTGGTATCAAAAATGGTATTATACTACTCTATTACTGTACCACTCTGTTCCTTTTTAGACAAACCTCAAAATATAGCACTTCTCAATTTCAGTATCTGCTACGATATAACTAAATTAATACAGGGATTTGATAGTTTTGAGACCTTAAAAGTGAGTCTTCTGAGCTTTAAGCGTTATCTAACTGAGTGAAGGTGTATGGAGTTTAAAAACACTTTCTGGAGCACTTTCTGTATTACCACATGACATCACAATGTGGAATGTTTTCTGTTTGAGAGAAGAACACATCCTAAACATGGATTTGTGTCTGAATTAAACAAAACACAACTCCAGGTGTGTTTGTGATGAGGAAACAACATTAGAACAGATCAGAAAATAGTGTGATGGGGCCATTTAACAAAATCTATGGGAACAGTGTAAACTTAAGTGTAGAAGTACAATAATATGAGCTTGTTGGTGTCAGTTTTCACCTTCTGGATGGAGGACTTGCCGCTTCGCCGCAGTCCCATCAGCAGGATCCGGGGTTTGTCGCTGGATGTCGGGCTCTGTACCTCGGGCTCCTCCGCTCCGTAGTCAAAACTCTTGGGAAAAGACCCAAAACTCCCCGCCAAACCAGCCTCATCGTACTGAATAGACATTTTAACCCCCGTTTCCTCAATCTACGTCCCTCTAAAACGAACGATCCCCGGGTGTTTTTGGCTGTCTCGCAGAAATCCGCCCGTAAAGCTGTCAGGTATGGACCCCAAAACGAGTTAGCGTCACAAGCTAAGCAGCAAACAGCCTGTATATGTGCATGTTTCGTAAAATTGACCCTTTCAAACGCGACGTATTCAAGTGATCGTCATTATAAACGCGATCCGAACTGTCCCCTCCTGTAAAATATCCATAAGTCAGATTCTTAACCACCACCACCCCCACGACCACCCCCCCCCCCCAAAACAAATAAATCTTTAAAAAAGTGACTAATCACGGACAACTTCTGTACTTCCGCCCTCTTTTCGTGTCTTGATTCTGATTGGCTGTTGGATCCAAACAGCGTCATGTGACCGCCTCCTCTTCAAACGAGCAGGAAGACGAGTGATCGGTATGTTTGGGATTTTAAAAACGTTTTCTTTTATTTAGAATCTTAAATTAACACATCACAATCTTATTATAGCATTTTTTATCGTGTTAAGTAATTTCCTGATTTGTAGTTATGTTATTTTACGTAAGATTTGATGATTTGACAGAAGGGGCATAGTTGAATAATCGCTTGTTTGTAGATATGACTTTGATAAAATTCGCGGTTTGCATCAGATTAAATGCAAAATCTTGTGCTGATTTACATTTATCTATCTGTGTGTCTTATTGCAGAGTCATGGCGGCGTGTTTCGTGTATTTTCTGGTCGCTGTTTCTCTGCTGTTTGTAGAAGGAAGTCCAGTTTCTAGCCCCAACAAAAATGGAACAATTCCAGTGGTCATTTGGCACGGGATGGGTGAGATCTTTTACTTTCACTTTTACTTTAATTGATACGGATTGGCCATGGACTGGTACGTCTTCCAGAAGGTGTTTTTATATAGATCTAGAATGAAAAAGATGTGAGATTTACTGGAAATGCCTTTATTACTGAGCTATAAAAGTTTTATTGTTTTATATGCTGAAGGTTATAACCAGTTTGTTACATCGAATCTTATTAAATATTATAAATAAGTCTTTATCATTGCATATTCCTGTGAAATTAACTGCAGGGGTGTCCAAAGTTTTTTACTAAGGGCCCTATATAGAAATATATTTGAAGTTGAGGGCCACAGACTGATGAGCAATGCAGTAAATCATTCAGATATTTGCATTTAACATAGTTTTGACAGAGGCATCGTTAATAAAAGGTGAAACATAAATTTAGGCCTGTATCGTAATGCGATGGGAAATTTGGAGTTAAAAGTACTGCCTGTGTTCATTTAGGTAAATTCAACCTGAGGGCCTCATTTGGTCGCTCTTGGCTTTAAAAGTAACAGCAGATCTTAAGAATTTGTTCAAACTGAGGAACAAACTGACAGAGACCAAACGCTGAATAAAATGTATTTTCTTTTATGTAGACAACTTAAATTTCTTGCCTTCAGCAGAGGACATAATGACATTAAATGAAGTACTTTTTACTGTATCGCTAATATGTTGTATTTTGTTTCTTGTCTAGTTTTATTTACTTTTTATTAGTTGAGGATCTTTTTGTTACTCTTCTGTACTACAAAAATATTTGAGCTGTAAAAAATTGCATAAATAACTTCCATGACTCATTATAAATACAAACTAACTGTGAAATAGTGTACCATTCTGTTATTTATTTCAGTTTTCTGGGGGTTAGTCCTGCTTTTTGGTTGTTGTGTCAGTGGCATTCATTCGTTTCAATATTATCGTTTATCTATATTTTCTTCAGCGATATATCACTTCAAAATGTGTTAGCGTGACAGGCGTGCTTGTTTTGTGTTACCAGGCGACTCCTGCTGTAACCCTCTGAGCATAGGCGCCATCAAGAGACTGATCGAGGAGCAGATCTCCGGAGTCTACGTCCTGTCACTCATGATCGGGAAGAACGTCATCGAGGTAAAACAATATATTTATTTTAGACTTGGACAAACTTTATTGATCCACAAGGGAAATGATTTGGACACAGCAGCTCACACATCACAAGATAATATAATTACAAAGAATAAAATATATAAATGGTAATAATAAATTCTGAATAAGTAGCAAAAATAGCAAGAAATTGGGGTCAAATAAATACATGCTTAGGTACAACTTAAAATAAAATAAAATAAAATAAAGAAATAATAATAAAATAATAAAAAAATATATCTCAGCTATACAACAGGTTGTAAACAACAGAACAATACATTATCAGTTACATAAGAGTGAGTTGTTGTACAGTTGTAGGGAGTATTATCTGTTCCATAAGGGTGAGTTGTTGTACAGTTGTAGGGAGTATTATCTGTTACATAAGGGTGAGTTGTTGTACAGTTGTAGGGAGTATTATCTGTTCCATAAGGGTGAGCTGTTGTACAGTTGTAATTAACTTTAACCATGTTTGAGGATATTTGTTTAAAAGTTCTGAGAAGTTTAACTATAGTAGGGCTGTGCAATATGGTTGTCAAGAGTATCGAATATCAGATACTAATCGATACTAAAACTAGCAGTCACATTCACAGGACAGAAATGAACCTTTTTTGAGTAGCTTTAGAATGACCCATGTAACCCAAAGTAAAGTTTGATTTCAGTTTCAATATGATTACAAATGATCTTGTTGTCCTAATTCTAGGGCTGCCCAATTTTGGGGGAAAAAGTGATTGCACTTTTCGATCACCATTAAATTTACTATTTTAAAAAGTATGTTTAAAAAGTAGGATTCTGTACATTCAGTGAATGTGAATAAACAGATTAACTAATCCAAGAATTCCATGCATTTCAGAATATGTTTGTAGAGGTGTAAACTACAGCTACAACAAGATTAAAAAAAGACACCATATTTTGTTCTTTGCAGTGGACATTTTATTATCTAAAAAATTGCAGCCTTTGTCCAAATTCAAATCCACTTCATTTCTACAGCACATTTTACAAACAAAGCAGTTTCCAAAGTGCTGCACAGAAATCACAAAAAGGTAAATTGCAAAAAATGTGATCATACCAGTCCTAAAACAATAAAACGAGTAAAAATCAAATAAAAGTAAAAGCATAAAAGTCATAAAATAGCAATAAATAAGTCAAATAAATAAAAGACACAAAGGACCACACACCTCATGCGGTGTTAAAATACAGAGAGTAAAAATGGGTCTTAAGACGAGACTTAAAACACTCCACTAGGGGGGGCTGTTGGGACGTGGGGGGGCAGAGCGTTCCAGAGTTTGGCCACAGAGAAGTCTCAACTTGGGCACCAAGTTATTAAATTTGTGATTTAATAATTGTGCCAACTCAAATTATGATTACAACTGTGATATATTGTGTTGTTGTTTATTTTGAACATGCATAGAAAAAAAACAGTATCAAGACAGAACAAAAAAGCATAAGAAAACCAACCAATAATGAGGATTCATAATTCTTATATACAAGGAATTCTATACATGTTCGAAAAGGAGTGTGCAGAAGTACAAACTTATTTATTTTCACCCCTTTTTCAAAGTGTTAAAAAAAAAAAATTCATGCATTCAGTTTCCATATTATTTGATCAAGATATGTACAATTAACTTTTTTACTTGACATTTCCACCTCTTTCATATCTTATAAAGACTGTGCAGATCTTTTACTGTTAATATATTGTTTTGAAAAGTCCGAAAGTCAGGCCTAGTTTTTCCAATTTTCCAAAGGAGCTCTTGAATGCACCTTAGAACTCCCCTCTATTCCAGCTTTGATTGAAATATCCCGGTGACATTTCTTGCAGAACCAGTGGCACAAGTTGCATCAGAAACGATTGCACAACATCTCTCTCTGTAAATTAAAATTCACAGTAAACTCGACCTGAACTCTTTGCGTTTGCTTTGATCCATAAAAATACCGTGACATTTTTCAACTAGTTTCTCATTTCTTCCATTTTAAGTTTGTCACGGTGGATTAATTGGACGTTTTTGGGTCGGCAGGACACTGAAAATGGCTTCTTCATGGAGGTGAATGAGCAGGTGGCGATGGCGTGTGAAAAACTGGCCCAGGACCCAAAGCTTCAGGGAGGGTACAATGCCATAGGCTTCTCCCAGGGGGCGCAATTTCTGTACGTATGAAGCTGGAAGATGCATCATTTTGGGGTTGACTTAAATGTTTTAAGTTGAATTTTAAATAGTAATTAATGAAGACAAACACAACAGAATGTATGTTTGGTGGATAGTACCTGTGGTAGTTTTACACCAGTTAAGTGGCAGTTTGAGGAGAAAAATGGTTCAAAAATACACGAAGTAGTGCTGAGTTCTAAAACGGAATCAAAACTTGTCAAAGTAAGGGCATGTTCACATTTGTCCAGGTTTAGTCTCAGGAATTTTGCAAACAATTAAAGATTTTACTTAGTCCAATTTTTTAATAGATGACTATCGTAAAATCCACACATTTTTTCTTAATTTTTTGATCAAATTTAGGTCCTGTTTTTGTCCTGGTTTGAGCCCAGTTTAGTCCTGATGTAGACTTGGTTTGATCCAGTTATGGTCCTGTTTTAGTCCTGGTGTTTGTGTGAATCTGCCTTAAAAAAACATGTTTTTATTACATGTTTCTGAATCAAAATGAAACGTCTTGCAGTAAAATCCCTGTATACACCTCACCATATTTAAATAGAAAGGATAGAAGGACAAAAGGATAGAAAGTGGAAAATGAGAATCAGACTAGAGTCATGTGTTCCTGTAGTTCCTGTTCCAGTCTAGACAGATATTTAAAGCAACAATGCAATAACAAGACTCCTTTGTTCTGAATTTTGAGTTTTTATGAGGCAGTTACCAGAGAATAAATAGTTGCAGTTTATTCTGGTTATAGGAAGTGTACAGATTGTATTATTTGCTTTAACATAGACACACATAGGCCTAAATATATCATAAGAAATGTCATTTATTGTGGATGTGTTTTCAGGAGAGCTGTGGCCCAGCGCTGTCCAAATCCTCCAATGAAGACGCTCATCTCTGTGGGAGGACAGCACCAAGGTAAAACAGAAAACATTTCTTTATATGATTATTTTATTTATATTATTTTTATTTCAGGTATTTACAACAGTATTTGAAGACTTTGACTTACACAGACTTTACTGATCCACAAGGGAAATGGTCTGGACACAGTAGCTCACACATCACAATATATTATAATAACAAAGAGCAAAAATATAACTAATAAAGTCTATAATAAATAATTAATTCTAATAATAAATTCTAAAATAAGTAGCAAACATAGCAAGAGACTGGTGTCCAATAAGGCATAATTATATAAATATGTACAAGTATAAAAGAAAAAAAACAAGTCTTTTTCTGCTGGACAGGAGTGTATGGACTTCCCAGGTGTCCAGGAGAAAAATCTAAAATCTGTGACTTCATCCGTGAAGCTTTGAAAACCGGAGCCTACAGCGACTGGATTCAGAAACAGTGCGTTGTGTTAGATTTTTTAACTAGAGCTGAACAATATACATACAACACAACAGACTGCAGTAAATAAACGTTTTCCTTTTTTTCTCTTTTTTTCTTAGTCTCGTCCAGGCGGAGTACTGGCACGATCCTCTGAACGAAGACCTCTATAAAGAACACAGCCTGTTTTTGGCCGATATCAACCAGGAGAGGGTGAGTGAGTGCGGAAAATATATACTGTGTTTTTCATTTTATTGTGTATAGTCTAACACGACGATGTGACTAAACAACTATTCAAATAACCAGTAACTACATTAACAGTGATGGTTAATTGTTATCTGGACTATACAGACTCTAAAACTTACGCTACGTGCTGGAAAGAGGTTAAAAACAACGCTGTTCTTGGATCAGAATGGCACAAAAATAATACACTATTATTATTTCAGTGAAAGTTTCCTCTATTAGTAAGTCTTTGGTTGGCTATTTTAACCTTAATTTGGTTAAAACTGTAAATACTGTTAAATAATTGTTTAATTCGTCACCTAGTCAGAAATGAATGTATAAATGTAAATATTACATGTATTTCTTCATCTGAAGGTGGTGAATGAGACTTATAAGAAAAACCTGCAGCAGTTGGAGAAGTTTGTGATGGTGAAGTTCTTACAGGACAGTGTGGTGGACCCTGTGGATAGTGAGGTACAAATACACATACAGTATACTTACTACAGATGTGGTACATTTACTGTATACTGCAACTTGAATGGAACCATGTGTAAGATTTTGATTTAAAATTCAATAAATATGACTAAACTGTGTCCACAGATAAAAGGTAAACATGTTCAAATCAAATATAGCTTTTGCTGAACAACTAATGCAGATTTATTCTTACTAAAACACTGGACATGATGGAAAGTTATCCTGAGTCAGTGCTAGTGCAGCCTCTGCAGCTCAGGGAGGGAATTCTGGAGGTTCTGAGCTTCACATGAGCCTGTCCATAAACTGAGAATGAGACAAACTTAGATGTGTCTCTATCTGCAGGTTAAGGCTCTGGAGACGCAGGTTCGGTTGTGATTGAAGTCCTTTTAAAAAAAAAAACAAAAAAAAACTCTGAGTGCCACATCCATACAGTTCTGTTAAACTTCCATTGGTCTGTTGTTGTTGCAGTGGTTTGGGTTCCTGAAAACGGGCCAGGCCAAAGAGACCGAGACCCTGCAGGAGAGTGTGATCTACAAAGAGGTCAGTCTGTCGTAGAAGAACTGCTTTTAACAAAACAGTTTACATTTACAACAAAACTCGTGCTGTTTTATTCAGGATCGTTTGGGGCTCGCTGCGATGGACAAAGCCGGAAAGTTGGTGTTTCTGAAAACTAAAGGAGACCACCTCCAGTTCACGAAGGAGTGGTTCATCGACAACCTGCTGCCCTTCCTGCGATCTTAAATGAACACACATCAAGTCATTACATCTGGAGACATACTGGTTAAAATACTGTAACAACACTTGACGCTGCACTTTAATTTTGTACGAAGCAGATTTAGGCTGTATGCTGAACTAATTTGAACTGTAAACATGCATATGACAGGTTGGACCACTTATTTCACCAAAACATAGTTAACATCTTTATATTTGGCACTAAAAATCTTGCCTATTTTTCGCTAGTAATTAAAATTTTGGTGAAGTGTATTTTTACTTCCTGGTTTTTCTTGTGCATAAATTGTCTCTGCATTTTGTATGAAGTTTTCTGTGTTGATGACATAGACGGAGAGATTCTGTTTTAGAACTCAGCGCTACTTCCTGTATTTTTGTACTTTTTTTTTCCCCCACAATCGTCCACTTAACTGATGTAAAACTATGAGAAATATTGACCACAGATACTATCCACCAAATCAGAATTAGAAAAACAAGCAAATCTGTCATATGCACTTTAAAGATGCACTATATAACTTCTGGAGGGTCTTGTTCCACAGTATGGCATTAAACTTGTCTATCTCCATGGAGACAAGTAGGTTGTGCCACCAGGCCAAGTTAGATTACAAGTTAGATCTGTGGAGCGAGAACACCTTGCTGCTCCAAGAAGCAAGGTAAGAATACATGTTTTTTAAAGGTCTTTTTAAGCATAAAAAACGCCTACTTGATAAAATGTGTCACCATGGAGAAGCAGACCACTGACCCTCCGCCAGAAAAGTTACATAGTGAATCTTTAATTTTCCTTTTTGTAGTAACATCACTGGACCTCAGTGTTATGCAATGATGACCACTAACAGCAGCTGTTTTGAATACATGCTTTTATTAAAATTGTCAGTTTCTATGTTCATGGTATTTTGTTTTTCATTTCATTTTAACTAATAACGTGGTATTATGGATTGAAGGAAGAATGTGAGATAATCTGATGTTATATGTAGCTTTTATGCTTTAAAATGCTTTTGTTTTTTGGAGATTGAAATTTAATAAAATGTACAAACATAATGTCTATTCTCTGTCAATTTACACATGCGGTAGAGTATTCAACATATTCTACTCAAGTAAAAGTACTATATTAGCGTTGTCAAAAGTCTCAATAATCAGATACTAATTGATATTAAAACTAGTATTGAAACTAGATACTTATTTGAACAGGTATCGATACTAAAAAAGTTAAATTCACAGAACAAAAATGTGCCTTCCCAGAAAAGCTTTAGCATGTTCTTGAGCTGTATCAGAGCACATAGACTAGTATACGCCCATGGAGCACTGTGGAACCTACAGGACCACTGAGGGATGTAAAAGAAACTAATAAGATTTAATGCTAAAAATCCTATTTTCTAAACAAAGAGTGTTTTTATTATTATTGAATTATCGGTATTGAGTATTTAATTTTATTTATTTATTTATTCTGGGCAAGGAAGCAATTTACATTATTTTACATATACATATGACAAAAGTGCAATCATAACGGAAACAACAACAACAAAAAACACTTGCCCAAAAAGGAGTGGGAAGAAGAGTATTGAGTCTATTCCTTAGTATCAAGATCGAGTTTGAAATTTTAGTATCACAACAACACTGCTATATACACTCCAATTATTATTATTATTACAATTATTACTTAGTAGAAGTAAAAAAGTGATGGTCAAACCTCCTTGTCAAAGCCTGGTCCCGTCAGATCTCAAAAGCTGAGCAGGGTTGGGCCTGGTCACCACTTGGATGAAGACCTCTGGGAATGCCACAGTCTCCACTCCCTCTGTTGCACCTCCAACCAGAACCAAACATGATCGTCCAATCAGGTTCATTCTTTTTTAGGGACACATGAAATGAAGGAGCTCATTGGTCATATGTCATTTACAATCAAAATGACATTTCTCTCACCTCAGACGAGCAGTGTTTTGTGCTTTGCTCATCGATTCTGCAGAAATCCACCACGTTTTTTGAGCCCCTTGTGATCATTTCTCCTGTTTTTTCCTCAAACAGCCAGATTTGTTTTGATGCGTGTCCCACCCATCTAAAATCAGGGTTCTGCATCTCATTTCTCTTTCCTCGTTTCCTTCTCCTTGATTCCTCTCCTCGATCCTCCATTTTTCAACTGTCAATCAAATGTGTCATATTAGTGGTGTCCCAAAGCAAACCACGAAAGGAAGGAGTAAACCTGAGGGAGGCTTCAGGAGCAGATCAAAGAAAAGAATCAAACTTTATTGGTCTCAGTGAGGAGTTTAGATCTTCTCTCCTCACTGTGTCTCCTCTGTGGGCGGGACTTCCTCACCCATTTCCTGCAGAATCGAGGAGAAGAAATCAAGGAGAAGGAAGCGAGGAAAGAGAAATGTGAATCTCATTGGCTGCATCTCATCTTTAAAGTTTGCCTTGGTCTGAATTTCATAGACTTTAAACAATACTTAAACATGGTACTTGTGGTTTTACAAGATTAAGGGAACTCCAGAATTAAAATGTGTTGGTCATGTACTAAAAAAAACAACTACATACGTTCATTTATTGCATCTTTTTATTGATGTTTTCAAATGAGTATTTGGACCCAAAATCAGAAAACAAAACAAGACACAAGAACCCAGAGAACTTAAGAGACATTTACAGATTTATGCATTTCTGAGCCGTTTTTGAGGTGAAATTTAAGACTAGTTCAACACCGGTGGTTTTCACAACAGACTCTACACATGGTCAATTCCCACATCTTACCACTTCCAACCATTATTTTTTTACATTTTAGCTCAAATATTCATTCATACTTTTCTTTACAAGGAATGATTCTATAGTTAGGAATGTCCAGTTGTGGAATTTTTAAGGAAATGTGTGGGAAAAAACAACAAACTCCTAAATTTAAAGAAGATTTGGAGTGATCAGTGGACACAATTCCTATGTTATTTCCATTCAGCACTATGGAATACATTGTTAAATAGTGACAACATGTATTAAGTTCATTACAAGTGCTTAATAGCCAGTGGATATTTGCATAAAAATGACAGAAAACATTAAGAATTGGACCCAAAAATGGTGCAACGGACAAAGCAGAACAGATCCAGGTATTTTTGACGTAGCGCTGAATTCCTAATAGAACTTTACATCAAAAATCCCGTTATTTTAAAAGCATTGAAATCACTAGCCATAACCGTTATTATAAACCTGTTCATATTAGCTAAACTACAGCATGTAAAAACTAGTTTAAGCTATTGGCAATTTTAACACTACAAAAAACACTTTCTGCAAGTTAACGTGACTTGAGTTCAGATTACAAATTTGAGTAGTTTTGACTAGTTTGAATTCATTTGGATGAAAGAAGATTTTTGGAGTAATTTCAATGCATTTTTTATAGTTTCAATACATTATCTTAACCTTGACAAATTGCCATACAATATAAAACGTATTGAATCACAATATCTGGAGAGAAGTCAGATAATCTAGGTCTTCCAGAAAGCTTTAGTGCAAGACTCACTGGCCTTTCTGTTCACAAAGCTGTTCAAATCAAGATCAGTTGCAGAATACTTTTACTTTTTGTCGTAAATAAAATCTAAACTAGTCAGAAGCACGCAAATGATGAATATCTGAAATTTTAAGACATTTTAAATTATGCAGAAATGATTTTGTAGTTTAATTGATATTAGCAAAGTGCTCACTGGCCTTATGTTTGTTTACTGAACGAGCTGCTCCCTCATGATTGGCTGGAAGGCTGCTATAAACACAGAGCAGCCTTCTCATTGGCTATTGGAGCTGAAGCTGTGATTTGATTGGCTGAGAATGAGGAAGTGTCTGAGGTGCCAGTCTTGCAGTGAGCTGGTGCTGGGGTCAGCCAGGAGGAATGAGGCTTTTTTTTTTTTTTTTTTTTGAAAATTAAAAATTGTGAAAATGGATTTTGAGGTGGTGAAGAACTTTATCCGGCGATTTCTGTTGCCGTGGTGACAAGCTTGTGTCCGTCCCAAACTGTCTTGAACTGTTCTGGCACTGGCATCTCGGTCTATAAAAAAGAAGAACAGAAAAATTTCAAAATGTGTCTAGTTCTGTTTTTCACATTTTAAAGACAGTAAAAGTCAGGTATAGCGCCTTTAAAAATGATGATATTACTCATGAATCATAAACCAGGACTTCTAAACCAGGACTACAAAAGATCTAAATGAGAACTTGAACAATAAACCCAGGGACTAAACCAGCACTAAAGAAGGACTAAACCAGGACAAAACCAAGTCTTCAACCAAAGTTTATACAGAACTAATCCAGGACTAAATCAAGTTCTATAGTACATCTTGTAAGAGTAGAGTCTTAATTAGGATGGAGAGTCAGATGAAGCAGAGATGGAGCAGACGAGAGGGTCTGATGGAGCAGAGATGGAGCAGACGAGAGGGTCTGATGGAGCAGAGATGGAGCAGACGAGAGGGTCTGATGGAGCAGAGGAGAGGGTCTGATGGAGCAGAGATGGAGCAGAGGAGAGGGTCTGATGGAGCAGAGATGGAGCAGAGGAGAGGGTCTGATGGAGCAGAGGAGAGGGTCTGATGGAGCAGAGGAGAGGGTCTGATGGAGCAGAGGAGAGGGTCTGATGGAGCAGAGGAGAGGGTCTGATGGAGCAGAGGAGAGGGTCACATGGAGCAGAGGAGAGGGTCACATGGAGCAGAGGAGAGGGTCACATGGAGCAGAGGAGAGGGTCACATGGAGCAGAGGAGAGGGTCACATGGAGCAGAGGATTCACTCACAAACTCTCCGTCTTTGTTGGGGACCAGGATGTTCATCTCTGAGCTCTTGGCACTGACGATCTCACAGCTCAGAGCGTCTTTGCTCAGGTAAACATGGCAACCGTCCGTCTTGTTGATGGAGATAGTCGGGACTTTACCCATCACCTTAAAATGAAATAACAGTGGATTTTACCAAACAAATACGGGGCTGCATCTCAATTCTGTCAACTAGCCTCCTCGACTTCTCCGCTGTCACAAATAGTGGCTAGAATTTGTTCAGGTCATAATTTCAGATGGACGGCTGGGGCCTATAAAACTCTATGGGAGATTCACTGTTTTTGGAAGAAATTTCTACATGCATGATCCACAAATGTTGAACCTGCTCATTTCCTAGGGATTGTCTCCACAAACTTGTCATATTAATCTTATGTCTTAAAGTCCTTTCACCTGACAACTATCACATGTTTGGAGTTGAATCATGGCACCCCTTTCTGAAGCGATCATGTGGATAGTCCCAGTAATGACAGAAATATGAACCATAAACCAGGTCAACAAATCTGTAATCTGACAGTTCCACAGCAAACTCCACCTGAGGATTCTGACCTGTCCTACAGATCAGATTAAACCAGGGGGATTTTTCTCACCTGAATTTTGACGTCTCTGCAGTTGATCACCTCCACGATTCCCACCACATCGTCAAACACCAAACCCATTTTCTTACAGTTATCTGGAAACACAAGGGGAAGTATTACAGGTTTAGTCATAATTAGGCTCAAGTCCAGGTCCAAACATAAAAACACTATCTGATGCCTTACCGAGAGTGATGGAGTTGATCTTGCCTTTGACTTGCAGTGTGCTCTTGTTGCATTTAAAAGCATAAACCACCTGTTTGAGTTCCGTGTCGCTGATCACCAGGTTCTGAGCGTTCTCCTGGTTCTCCTACAAAAATGAAACAAAGAAAAATATTAGAGTTCAACAGTGTGCTGCAGGAAAACTTAAATTTCCCTTGGGATCAATAAAGTATCTATCTCTCTCTAGAGATAGTTAAAGAGCTCCATTTGAGTTGTGACGTGTTTTTTAACCTGCACTAAAGGTGAATGGGAAGGGGCACATACGGAGCATACACACGGGTTGTTGTTGTTTTTTTAAGCTTTATGTGAGGGTAGGGTTCAGACAGACTGTCAATTTGTGCTTTGAACATTAGCTCAGTTAGCATTAGCAGATCCGCCCTCCGACACTCACCACTTTCCACTTTTTCCCGTCGAGCTCCAGGACTGGGGGCAGAGTCTGAGCCTGAGCCGGAGCTGCTGCTGCTTTAGGGGCCGAGGAGAAGGGTTTAGGCCCCGAGCGGACAGGACCTCCACCCCCCCTCAGGTTTGGGTTCTTATGGGTCTTCTGGTCATCAGACACGTGCTTCAAGCCTAAAGAGGCAAACATAAGTCAGTCCATCAGCCATTTGAGTCTCAGTCAGGTTAAGCCTTGTTCTCCCCTCCTCTGGACCCACCTTTAGTGATGTCTGCCCCCTTGTTGATGGAGGCGAACAGTGCGTTGCGGTTGTCTGCTCCAGAGTCTCCTCCTCCGCCCAGGTCCAGAGCGGGGGGAGGAGGGCCAGGCGGAGGGGGAGGAGGGCACCCCCCAGAGGGAGGAGGAGGAGCTGCAGGAGCAGAGGAGGCAGAGGCCACGGGACCCTGAGAGAGAAAGAGAGAGGAGAGGGAAGGAGGTGTTTAACTCTGTCATAATGGTTTAGCTAATCACATCAAAGTCTAAATGAATCCATTTTAAACTCACGGTCTGGCTCCAGGCAACACCAGTCGTGTGGTACTTTTTGATGTAATTCTGCATCTCTGTCCAAATGGAGAGGTAGGCCTTCACCCACTCTGTGTGCGTCTTATCCCTGAGACAAAGAGGAAGGGGAAAAAGGATGGTAATTCTGGTTCTTTTCGTTTTATTTGAACAACATTGGGATTAAAAACAGTAACTACAGCCACAGTTTACTAAAGCCGACTCAGCAGCTCAGCCCGAGGATCTAAACAGGAAACAGATGCGGCCTGTAAATTTGGTAAAGTGTAAACTTCAAACCACTCGTCTGAACTTAGAGCTCGTAACATAAGGTCTACTCTGAAATTTTAGTAGCAGAACCAAAAGGTGATTTTTCTTTAGTCCAAATCACATTTGCGTACTTCTCCTTGTAGTCTTTGAGCACACGGTTGGTGTAGAACATGGCGGCATCGTTCATCTCCTTCACATAGGGGCCTGGTTTTGGAGCCTGAAAGAATAAAGAAATTGATTGAACAGACACCAAAGTGAGCACTTCATCATTTTTTTTTTTCCAAACCAAAATGAGCAGAAAGCCCTAAACCTCCAGCTGTAGCAGTCCTGACAGATTTCACCCAGAACACTGAAGGATGGGTCAAATGCATTGGTAACATAAAACATCAATGTTTTTTGTACTGAAAATGCTATATTCTTGTACAGAGTTTGAACAGGGCTCAGGAGAGATCGCTAGATTACTCAAACATGCATGGACAACTTCTAAAACCTCTTCAGGCATGTTTGTGATGAGAGAACAACGTTATAACATGGTAGAAAGCTACAAAAAGTCAATTTTGCACAACAAACATTCTTTAAAAAAAAAACAAACAAAAAAAAACACTCTAAAGTAAAGAGTACCTAGCTCCAGATTTGAACTTGGATCTTTGTCTTTCAGCATGTTTTAGATTGAAAAATAAAACTAAAAACACTTGATAACTGATAAACAATTATTATGATATCATTGGAACAAACATTAAAATGAAATGTTATGCAAATTAGATTAGGTCTGTGCATTCATGAGGGAAAACACATTAACCACTGTTTGAGACTAGACAACTTTTGAATTTGTTTAAAATATGCAATATCCATCTGAAAACCACCTTTGTCATCACATAATACTGAAGTCTTTATAATAGAGTTAAACAGAGCCTCTCTTGTTCAGTCTCTGGAGCTGTCAGTGACTCAAAAGAGCAGTGCATTTCTGCACTCATTCATAAAGATGCTTTTCACACAGAGAAAGAGAGGGAGGAGAGAGAGGAGAGGAAGATGGGTGGATGGAGAGGGAGGGAGAGAGGTGACGAAAACACTGAGAGAAAGAGGGGAGGGGGAGAGAAGCTGTGGGATTCCACAAGAAGAAGCAACCCAGCTGATTCTCAAAGCTCTGTGTCTGACTCAAGTTAGCAGAATTTTGCACGGAAGTGGTGAGAGAAAGCACGTCATTTTTTTCTAAAGGAAGTGTATGTAAAATTATGATTTTAAATTTTATAAATATAACTTCACTGTGTCCCCAGATATGAGGTAACGTATTCAAATCAAATATAGTTTTTTCTGCTAACAATTGTAACGCTCATTTATTCTTAATTAAAAAAAACATTGGACATGATGGACAAGTTGATTATGTTTTAATTTGGTGTTTTGGTTCTCAAGATGATTATCCAATCAGAAAGCAGAATGAACCTCACATGAGTCATTTGGGTTGCCAGTTTCAATGCAGAAATCCACTACCTAAAAGGATTCTCTCTGATCTGAATCGTCCCTACCTGAACCCAGCACAACGGGCCTTGTCTCACTATCTCTTCTTCATTACATTATTTTAAAACATTCAGGAATGAAAGAGTGCCTTACCACAGTGATCCACCCGAGGGCGCCCACGCTCTCGCTGACCGCGGACAGGTGGTTGAAGAGCGCAGACGTCCGATTCGCTTCACGGAAGTTTTGGACCTGAGTCACCACTTTGGACACAGGCTGCAGGAGGGTGCCCATGGCCGACTGAAGAAACAAAGTGAAAACACTCAGCCTAAATCTACAGGGTTTGTGTGTTAAACATGTGTGAATGAAACAAAACAACTCCAGGTGTATAACATAGATCAGAAAATAGCAGAATATGAGCTCTTTAATGTAGCCCATCCCCTTTCCAACTGGTCAGCCTCTGTCAGGCTCTGAGCCAGTGACAAGTGGATTTAACCAATCACAGAGAAATGTGAACCTTCAAAATTTCATTTAATTTAAATTTATCAATAGATAAATACCAAGTGAAAATCGTGCAAGAAAATACCAAGAAAAATCCTGCTATTGTTGTAATATACAAGTAGTAGTAGCAGTATTAGTAGCAGTGGTAATTGTAATAGTAACAGTAGTAGCAGTATTGGCAGTACTTACATCTGAGGGTTTCTGATGTGAGGAGGCGAGCACAAGGATCTGTCTGACAGCAGCAAAGCCCTGCTTCATCATGTCCGCCTGCACACAAAACAAAACAAGAATATCCTAATACAGCCTGTACTAATGCAAACCCAAACAAACTGCATGAAACAGCAGGGCCAATATGATTTATTTACTATCAAACACTAAGTGTCACTTTCACGTACATGTTTCTGGACATCTCCTCCGATCTTGTGACTGAGAGACAGATACTGAGCCACAGCTCCACTCACGATGTCGTCATACTCCTCCACAGACTTGGCCACAGCTGGAGAGGGAAAAGACAATTCTGTTTTACAAAGTGGTTTTATATGACAGTTTAGATGACAATATACTATTGATACTTTGCATCTCATGTCATCTACAATCAACATGGGCGTGTGATGCTAGTTTGAGGCACTGCTCTGTATGAAACTCTGTTACTCCAATTAGACTTACATTTTTTTTATTTGTTTAAGTTTTGTTTAAACACAATCTGACCATAAAGAACTGACTTAATAGAAACTACAACAGGTGAGCTGATTTTGTGCTGTTAAACAAATCCTTCTCCCATACATGACAGTCACAGGCTAGTTAGCGTTAGCCAACAGTTGTCAGTCACTCTCATCTTTTTGTTGAAAATCAAACTCCTAAACAGGACCATGAACGCTCGTATTGCTCACAGGCTCCTGAAAATGTGTTGTTCCATTTAGTATTTTTTTCTTGAGTTTTCAGTTTAGACAATCTTAAAACTTTGTTTTCAGTGTTTGCAGTGTTTGCTAGACATCCATGTAGAACCCCCCCGACATGATGTCACTGCAAAGTACCAATTTCAACACATGTCCTCCTCGAGTTGTTTATTTGGTGGGGACAGTGCATCTTAAAGAAGACCTGCTTGTGTCTGCTATAGTTAGAATCTATGGACACCCCTGGATCATCATGTTATAATTTTGGACATTTTCAATCACAATACAGGAAACCTTTTATACTGATTAATAACTCAGTATAAACACTCTGGGGTAGAATAGTAACGCCCATGGGCTTTCTCAGGGAAACACAGACAGTCAATTAAACCTAGTATTAAATGAATGTAATACTCACGTCCTCCAGCAGGAGCAGCAGCAGCCCCTCCTCCTCCTCCGGACAGAGACATGCCCTCCAGCCTCCCCACTGCTGCCTCCAAACGAGCCACCAAACCCGCCAACTCGGCCATAACTGAAAACACAGTATCACGCAGGTTTAATATAAGGACAAGGATCAGAGGAGCAAGAGGAGAGGGTCAGAGGAACAGAGGATGCAGAGGAGAGGGTCAGAGGAGGAGAGGGTCAGAGGAACAGAGGATGCAGGGGAGAGGGTCAGAGGAACAGAGGATGCAGAGGAGAGGGTCAGAGGAACAGAGGAACAGAGGATGCAGGGGAGAGGGTCAGAGGAACAGAGGATGCAGAGGAGAGGGTCAGAGGAGGAGAGGGTCAGAGGAACAGAGGATGCAGAGGAGAGGGTCAGAGGAGGAGAGGGTCAGAGGAACAGAGGATGCAGGGGAGAGGGTCAGAGGAACAGAGGATGCAGAGGAGAGGGTCAGAGGAACAGAGGATGCAGGGGAGAGGGTCAGAGGAACAGAGAAAAGGGTAATGGTCTTCCAAGCATGTTGCTGTTAACATGTACCATGATTACACAGGGGACTTTGCTTGTAATTAGCAAACGCAACAATTAAAATGGCCTGGTTCAGTGCACAAACAAAACTATAGTCTCACAGTGCACAACCAGGACTGAGCAGAAAAACAAACCCTATTATTTTATTTTCTATTTGTTTTTTATATTCATTTTTATAATAATTGTCTTACGAAAAACAAAACACATTTTAATAAGAGATTAATGGAAAAAGACTTTGGTAAAACCTCTGCTGGATACAAACGGCTTATATTAATGTTGTAAATAATAATAATAATATTGTTTTACCTAAATTGTTCACAGTATGACATTAAACTAATTTCCATGGAGACAAGCAGGAAAAGTTACTTGTCAGATCTGGGGAGAGACGAGCTCACATTACAAATAGTATTTAAGGCATTTTCTTTTTGTAATTAAATGCATGCAAGATGGTTATGTTAAATGCCATACTGTGAAACATTCCAGGCAAAGCAATAACATCTCCATGGAAACAAGGAGACGGAAGGCCCCACACTAAAAAGTTACATGGTGCGTCTTTAGGAAGTCCTTAAAAACACCACAGGGCTCCTTTAAGTGTTGTGTAAAAAACAGAAAAATGTGGCGTCAGGTCTGAACTTGTAGTAAAAGTAGTAAAAGTATGTGGACACAAACTGCATCTACTCCTGTTATGTAACGTTAAAGAAGCATTTAAGTAGTAATGTTACGAAACAATTACATTAAAACCACAATTATATAAAACCTGAAATCACCAAAGAAATAACATGACCAAAATGCAGCTTCGGTTTGGATAGAGTCTGAACACATTTGGGGAAGACGACTGCGACTAGGGTTGCAATTTATATTTTAAAAATCAAGATTCTTTTCACAGTATACATTTTAAACATTAAGCACTGACATTTGAAAGAATGAAAGAAATCTGAACTTTGAACAAATACAAGAATCCCATGTATTTCAGGACATTTGTACAGATCTAAACTACAGGGTTAGCAGCTTTTAAGACAACATGGAGACACAGGGAGGGCATCTGACACACAGGGACATTTCAGAACATGTTTGTAGAGGTCTAAACTACACGGTTAACAGCTTTTACATAGAATAAGACCCCATGGAGACACAGGGACATTTAGTTCTTAAAGAGAGTTATATTACTGTATGTCTCCTAGGATTAGGACACATACTAATTGATACTAAAACTAGTATCAAAACTAGATACTTGTTTGAGCAGGTATTGATACTAAAAAAAGTCACATTCGCAGGACTCAAATGAACCATTCCTGAATTCAATTTCAAGCTGAGGATGCTCTGATAACAATATGGTGTCGAGTATCAGTGCCACTCCAGAAAAATTTGCAGTATCAGTTCCATGATATCGGTTCAGATGATATCCTGTTTGGACTTTTTACTGACTGACGTAGGCCCAGGATATGTCATGATGTTTGAACTTAAATTCATACAAAGCTGTTCAGTGGTTACGGCAGGATACGTATTACAAAATGGATCTGATTGTGTTAAAACCTAGATCGGTGCATCCTCATTTCAAGCAAAATATAATAAAATGAGCTCACGATAGATTTCTGTTGCATGAAAAAATAAAATCAGATAACTTTTATTTTCGCCACAATGAGGAAATTCCAAAAGGAGGAACTGTAAACACTGAGAGGTAAAAATAAACCCGCAGATGAAGCCTATTACAAATGAATTCTTAACGTTTCTCATTGCAGTTTTTGTTCTGCTTAAGTCTGGGACCAAACCCTTTTAACCAAATGTCCATCAGAAGTTCATCCTTCTCTGCTGTGGTTCCTCAGAGCTCCATGCAAAACACAGCAGCGCGTTTTTGCATGGAGCTAATGAAGACTTACAAATGAGACACGGCTCATATTACCACTTCTACGACTGCTTTTCAAGTTACTTCAAAAATGCACTATGCAACTTTCCAGGTGAGGGATCTGCCACCTGCTCGTCTCCGTGGAGATGGTACGGCTTTGTCTGGAGTGTTCCACAATATTAAACAAATCAATTACAGGTTTTGAAAAATATCTTGGAAAACATGTATTGCAGCCAATGTCATCAATTCTCTGGAGGGTGATGCCAACTGGAGGCTAGACTAGTTATTCAAGTCAGACTTATTAGAGCTGTGTTTTAATTAGGGATGTAACAATAAGTGAAATAAATGTAATATCGTATCGTCAAAAAGTCTCAAAAATAATCGCGGGCCATCACAACAGAGCGAATCACAATCTTTCTGCTTAAATTCATTGTTTTGGTGCAGTAATAATTTAAAAAAAAAAAAAACAGAGGGAACTACAGACCATAATCCTTTGCTGTTACAGTGCAGACGACATGGAGAAATAACTTTAAATCTTAATTCTTCATATTGTAACAGTACCAAAGGCGAGTCATGGCATTTTAAAAGGAAAAAGTAGCACGTTCACAGTTTTGTTAGCCTCCACAAAATATCGAGAGACTCCTAAACAGGACCATGAACGCTCAGACTGATCACAGGCTCCTGAAAATGTGCTGTTTAAATCTAATTTGTGTTTTGTGTGTGTGTTCAGATAATCTTAAATCTTCTTGACATTGTGTGCGATTAGAGATACACAAAGAACACCCCCAGCGCTACTAGTCCATGTGGTCTTATACTTCTTCTGATTCATTCTAAAGGTTAAATTTCTGTCCTGTGAATGGGACTTTTTAGTATCGATACCTGTGAAAAATGAGTATCTACTTTTGATACTAGTTTTAGAATCGATTCGTATCTGATTTGCGATACTTTTGACGACCCTATATGTTGATGGATAACTTTAATGCCATTCTAAGGAAAGCATCTCCATCATGTGGCAGACCCTTCACTGGAAACGTTACACGGTGTGGCTTTAAATACTTCAACATTTTGTCCAATCCAGGTTGTGCGTTTAACAAGGTGAAAAAGTGACACTTGTGCACCGTCCAATTTAAATATTTCACAGTTTAAATGCAAATACGTTTTACATTTGAGATGCTTTGCCTACTCAGCCAAACACACCCATTCGGTTTCGACAATTGAGAGAAGATTCGGAATGATCATGGAGCACTATGGAACCTGCCTGGATCACTGAGGGAGTACACAGATATAAGGACACATGGGAATAGAAAAGAAAGTTCTACCATTGAATGTGGAAAATCACATTTTATTGTCTAAAAAAAGAGCGTTTTTTGTTTTTTTGTTTTTTTTTATCAGTGTGGAATAAACCTTGATTTGCAGATCCTCAACCCATGTTTTTTCCTTTGTGTTTACTTTTTATTTAATTAATACTAGTTGCCAATGTATTCATCATGTATTGTAATGTGTTTCTGAACGGTTTGTGAGAATGAGCGACGGATGGCTGTTGGCAGAGACTGGGAGCCACATCTCTGTCATTCAGCCCCAGGGCAGATGTGGTTACAGAAATAAAATGTCACAACCAGTAGAAGTAGAAGTAGAAGTAGAAGTAGTAGTAGAAGTAGTAGTAGTTTTAGTAGCAGTAGCAGTACGTAGTAACAGTTTTAGTAGCAGTACACAGTAGCAGTATGTAGTAGCAGTAGCGGTAATAGTAGCAGTTTTAGTAGCTGTAGTAATAGTAGTAGCAGTCTTAGTAGTAGTAGCAGTTTGTAGTAGCTTTAGTGGCAGTAGTAACAGCAGTAGTAGTAGCAGTAGCAGTAGTAGCAGCAGTAATAGTAGAAGTAGTAGTAGTAGTAATAGTAGCAGTTTTAGTAGCAGAAGCAGTAGCAGTAATAGTAGCAGCAGTAGTAGTAGTATAGTAGTAGTCTTAGCATGCAGTACATTTTCCTGAGTACTATTAGTCTCTAGCAATTTCATTTTCAACCAAGAACTTTTGGTGACTCTTCCCACCTCTGTTCCTCCATAACTTTTCTTTTAGTTCCAAATTCATTTCAGAATCTCTAGACTGGCTCATATTTAGCAGCACTTGTTTGACCTGCACTGGTTTGGCTCTCCAAAGTCCACTTCCTGGTTTGAGCTTCAGTGACTCAGATGTTATTAAAGGGAGTGGTCCATGAATGAGGTGGACGACACAGGGTGAAACAGACTCTAGTGCAGCGTGGGATTTCCTATTGTGATATAAACTGTTTCTGACAAAAAGAAAATTCAACATTTAGTAGTTTGAATGTGAATGTGATTTTCAACATTAAATCATAGTGCTTTCCTTCATATTCCCATGTGGTCTTACTTTTTTAGTATCGATACCTGCTCAAATGAGTATTTAGTTTCTGATTTTCAGTACTTTTGTTGAAAATAAAGCATGCATCTAGCTCCAGGGAAAGGCACACAGCACCAAGTTATAGAAAAAAATATATATATACAGTAGGGTGATTCTAGGTCATTAACATTTCAGCTTTACAAGTGTTTCAAGGTGTGGCCATTACATTTGTAAAGACACAAAACAATTGGAATTAACCAACAACACTGGCAACAACAGACTTTGCTACAAACTATTTGCTTTACAACAAGAAGAGCTGCAATAACCGATTTGATTCATCGTAGAAGAATTGTGACCAAGCAGAACTGTCTGAGGATTTCATCACAAAACATTCTAAGTTAACCAATATGCATCATGCATTCTAACTCTACAAAAAGGCAGTAAGAATGAATTGGAGAAGTTTGGTTCTCCACTAAAAATTCTCACTAGTTGACTATCAAAATCATTGCATCGATTTTATTTTTATTTATTTATTTATTTATTATTATTATTATTATTATTATTATTATTATTATTTTATTTTTTTTAATTTTTTTTAACAATTCAGCA
The DNA here is from genome assembly GCA_029959045.1 of Taenioides sp. WSHXM2023. Lineage (NCBI taxonomy): Eukaryota > Metazoa > Chordata > Actinopteri > Gobiiformes > Gobiidae > Taenioides > Taenioides sp. WSHXM2023. Next base: position 4,382,863 of record CM057097.1, read on the forward strand.
AATCACCAAAGTGGGAATAACTTGAGGAAAAGAAATGGCTACTTATTAAGCTACAAGAAATCAACGACAGTAAAAAAGTCTTAAGTTGTTGCATTTATTCATACCAGGACGACAATCGAGACAGCTATAGATTCTAAAAAAAATCCATAACTAATGTGCAGAAAAAAGGGTTACACACAAAGCTGATTCATTTACATAGAATTTCAACCACAAATCCTTTAATAATTTCCACTGTCAACACATTTAACTTGTATTATTATTGCTTAAACTAATGCAAAGTCTGTTAAAGTAATATTTGTATGCATGTTATTTAGGCCACCACAGAAAGCTATTACATGCAGTGACACATTTAACCAAAAAATGACATAGTTCCTTTAGTTTATGTTTAGTTTGTGTGAAGATAAGGTGGGAATTTTCCTGCACAAAAGCTGCAAACACGGAAGTAGGTTAGGCCTGGTCTCTGTGCCTGGGGCAAAAGAAATGACAAGACAGAACAATACCCTCATTTTACCAAGCTCCCCGTTGACTTGGCGTGCATTTAACAGTCAAAACATGCTTAGTTTAATTGCAATCGTCCACTACGACATCTAAATCAGTCGAATGAACCTTAAGCTCCAGCTGATCAAGTTCAAGGGGCACAGGCTAATGCGATAACCCGGTTGGCAGTCGCTTCCTTCGGTCACTGCTGCTAGCTTTTAGCCCGAGAAGCACCGGCCGGCAGTTGGTGTTACGCCGCATTCTGCACCCCATTAAAATAGGTTACTCCTCATTTTATTCCGCGTTTTTAAAAGTTTGCTGAAGCTTTTTAATAGTTTCATTTCTTTATGTAAACTTTTAAAAGCGGTTACAACATAATTCCTTACATTAAATCGTCAAGACTCTGCTGTGTTAATAAGGACTCCAAGGGATGCAAATTGTGTCAGTGAACTTACGTGACAACACGCGCTTAAATTGCCAGCTATTTCAATTACATCAGATGTTTAATTGTTTACACAGCTCATTTAGCCCTCACATGGGACTAGTGTCTCCTCCCTGGCGTTAGCTTTCTTTTCGTTTCGGCATTTCCTGGTTTTAGCCTGTCTCAACACACCCCTCCCAGATTGTGTTAGCAAATGCTGCAAAAGTCTGCAGAAAAACGCACATTTTCGCAATCGTTCCGCATTTACGTTAACCATTACGCGCAGCAATTTAATCTAATGATGCTTTGCGCTGGAAGTGTATTGCTAATCGTGATGAAATCATTATAAAACACAGCGAAAAAGCGATTTCTAACCAAATGCCGCGATTTGCGAACACGTCTTGTTGCGTTTTGCCTCCGTTACGCACGCGTCTTCGGCTAAAATCGATCATTTCCATTACAAATTCTGCTTCTCTTACCTGCTAAATCACGGGAGCTGTGATTTGATCCTGTATAAGTGTATGGAGAGTGTGCAGGCTCGCAGAGAAAGCAGCAGCACTGGTCCTTTCTTCCTGGATGAGACACGGTTTTACCCAGCTGACACCGCGCCGCGTTGGTTTCCGCCCTGGGCCGTGAGCGCGACTGAATCCTTTGCCATATAAGGACCGTGAACGACAGAGGAGAGAGAAAAAACGATGAAACTTCACATTTACAGCTGGATTTTGCTTCCCCTTTTGTTTTTATCTTAACGCAACAGACCAGAGACGTGACATAATATCTTAAGAATAATGGCTATAGTCGTGGTGTTTTTATTACTTGCAGAATGCGTTTTTACTTACATTGAAAAAGGAAATTTGATGCACTGTGCCTTCCTTTTTACAGTTTTCAGGAGCAGTGACCAAAGTTTTTAAATTATTTTAGGTTATTTAATGTAACTAAAAGGTAGAACTCAAAAGAAAGTATCACATTTCTGAATTTCCCCTGTAGATGGAGGTGGTGGTAGAAGTTATAAGTAAGAAAATCCCGTTGAATCAATTCGAATTGAAGGAGCAGACGGCAAAAATATTTCCATAAGTTTAAAAGGTCTGTATTGCACAATTTTTTATTTTTATTTATTTTTTAATCTATGTTCTAATGTTGTTTCCTCATCACAAACACACCTGGAGTTGTGTTTTGTTTCATTCACACATGTTTAACACACAAACCCTGCAGATTTAGGCTGAGTTGTTTTCTCAAACTGAAAACACTCTGTTCCACCTTGTGATGTCACTACAGGAAGCACAATCATTTGAATAATTTGCAGCCCTGGAATTAGCAACCTTTTACAGCTATTGTTTTATCTTCATTGAAACTCTCTCCTCCAAATCAACTGTACAAAAGGTAAAACAAAAATATATATAAAAAAAGAGCGCATCAACTTGAAGGTTATTCTATTGAGTCGAAGAGTAAACCTGTTCAACTAAAGTGAAAAGGTAGCTGCTCACTTTTAAATCTACCACTCGATGACGTCACAAGGTGGAGCAGAGCGTTTTGAGCTTTTGAGACGCAGACTCAAACGTGTGAATGCGACAAAACACAACTCCAGGTCTGTTTTTGAGGAGGAAACAGCATCACAACACGGGTTAAAGCTCACAACAGTCAGTTTGGAATAATATACCTTTAATAACTTGAATATTTTGAGTAGCTGTAACTAGTTTAGTCGACATTCATTTATTAATTGACCTTTCAAGAGTAATTTTCATTTGAAGAGATTTTAGCTTGAAAAGACATTTTGAATACAAGCCAAAATATAAGTGAAATTGCAGGTTATTGTTTGAATAATAATCCTATTATTATACAGATAAATATTCAGAATTCTGAGTAGTAACAGCAGGAGCAACAGTAGTAGTAGCAGCAGTAGTAGTAGTAGTTGCAGGATACATTATTTGTGTGTATTTTTATTGTGATTTTCATAGCCGTGGTTGACTATAAAATATTGGTTCTATCTAACGAGCACTTAATCATTAACAAAAGCAAACAGTGAAGCAGTGGACCTAATGAGCTGTGCCATTGTTCAGTTTTGTTTGAACATGTTTTAAAAGCGTCTGGATTTTCTAAATAGAAATCCAGAATACAAAACTACAGTATTAGTCCAGCTTTCAATTAGATGACATCACAACAATCTATAGACCAATAATATTTCATTTAATACAGTTAAAAACAATTGAAAACATTTTTAAATCTTTGTGCGGTGTGGGAACTAAGCTTGGGAAAAGGGATATTTTATTTTATTATTTTGATAACAATACTGATAAAAAAAAATAAATAAATAACTTACAGTACATACATTTTCAATTTTTTCATTTTATATATATGGAAAATATTTTATTCATTGTTGGAAGTGGAATAATACCAATCCTAATATCTTTCAATTCAATGCAATGCAATCTACAATATTATTTTAAATCACTCGAAAAGCTTCCAAAAAGCATTTATTTGGGAGGTTTTCTACTGTATGTTTTAATGTTTTCTAATATCAAGAACTGAAATGATCAATCTGAATCATTGCACTACCCCTATGTCTTGTAATCTCTATATTGTTTATCTGTTTTCTTGTATGTATGTTTATAATAATTTGTTTATAATAATTTGTATGTACATATGTAATAAATTTGATGGAAAAAAAAAAAAAATACTTGATACCTGACAGTGACATCATGCTGGAGCTGTATATGCATGTGTCTAAGACTTGTTTAACAGTGAAAATGAGCTCACTTGTTGTAATTCCAGGCCAGAGTCAGTTACTTATGATCAGATATAAAGCTGAGATTAAAGTCTAAAGAGCTTCAGACAAAGGAGTGCCTCTAGCTAACATCACACCCCGAAGAATGTTGATGACAGAGGCTGCAAAGCATCAATACCATTTTGAAAAGGCCTAGCGTTTGTGTTTATAAATGAAAGAAAAGAATGAACTGAATGACAGAAATGTAATCCCAGTTTTAGCAGGAGTTTGTAGTCCAGGAAAAGTAGAGTTTTCTGTCAGACTAATTGTAACAGTTTGTTTTTCAGCTTAGATCATTTCTATGAGGTGTCCAGAACAACATACTAAAAGTCCTAAGAAATCCTAATTGAGGAAATTTATTAAATTCTCATCAATTCAAGATACACTATATTGCCAAAAGTATTCGCTCACCTGCCTTGACTCACATATGAACTTAAGTGACATCCCATTTTTAATCCATAGGGTTTAATATGACGTTGGTCCACCCTTTGCAGCTATAACAGCTTCAACTCTTCTGGGAAGGCTGTCCAAGGTTTAGGAGTGTGTTTATGGGAATTTTTGACCACTCTTCCAGAAGTGCATTTGTGAGGTCACACACTGATGTTGGATGAGAAGGCCTGGCTCTCAGTCTCCACTCTAATTCATCCCAAAGGTGTTGAGGTCAGGACTCTGTACAGGCCAGTGAAGTTCATCTACACCAAACTCTCTCATCCAGGTCTTTATGGACCTGGTGCAGAGAGGAAGGGGCCATCTCCAAACTGTTCCCACAAAGTTGGGAACATGGAATTGTCCATAATCTCTTGGTTTGCTGAAACATTCAGAGTTCCTTTCACTGGAACTAAGGGCCCAAGCCCAGCTCCTGAAAAACAACCCCACACCATAATCCCCCCTCCACCAAACTTTACACTTGGCACAATGCAGTCAGACAAGTACCGTTGTCCTGGCAACCGCCAAACCCAGACTCGTCCATCAAATTGCCAGATGGAGAAGAGCGATTTGAACGCGTCTCCACTGCTCTAGAGTCAGCATGCGTTACACCACTGCATCCAACGCTTTGCATTGCACTTGGTGATGTTTGGCTTGGATGCAGCTGCTCGGTCATGGAAACCCATTCCATGAAGCTCTCTGTGCACTGTTCTTGAGCTAATCTGAAGGCCACATGAAGTTTGAAGGTCTGTAGCGATTGACTCTGCAGAAAGTTGGCGACCTCTGCGCACTATGCGCCTCAGCATCCACTGACCCTGCCCCATCAGTTTACATGGCCTACCACTTGCTGTCATTCCCAATCACTTCCACTTTGTTATAATCCCACTCACACGTTGACTGTGGAATATTTAGGAGCGAGGAAATTTCACGACTGGACTTGTTCCATACGTGGCATCACAGTACCACACTGGAATTCACTGAGCTCCTGAGAGCGACCCATTCTTTCACAATGTTTGTAGAAACAGTCTGCAGGCCTCAGTGCTTGATTTTATACTGTGGTCATGGAAGTGACTGGAACACCTGATTCTGATGATCTGGATTTGGTGAGTGAAGACTTTTGGCAACGTGGCCAGGCAACGAAACACGCCAATGGAGTTATTTTTTTCCTTTACTCCCATCAAAATGAAACTTTACACAATGAAAGTACCCATGAAAAGTAATTTTTTTTTGTATTACAAGTTTTTTTGAAAATGAATTTCAATATGCAAATGAACTACACACTAATTGAATATAATAGGCTACCCAAAATATAGCTGCATAGGCTTAATATTTTCCTTTAATCCTACCACAATAAAACCTCATACAGTGAAAGTATACATGAAAAGTAACATTTTTGTCGACAGTCTAAATTAAATAAAGTGCTTTGTGTTTAACAGAAACATATTTTGTTGGTCAGAAGCCACTTGCAATATTTTTCTGTTAATTGAATCTGCCATTGATATCAAACATTTTCTTTTTCTGTGATAAATTCACTCAGAACTCGTCTCCAGTGGAACATCAAATTCTCCCTCCAAAGTCAACAGCTGCAAAGTTCCATAGCCTTCGGGTCTTTTACCAAATGGTGGAAGTTTTCAGGTCAGAGGCCAGTCTAAAAGCAGCACTGCCCTCACCCATTGGCACTTGGTTTATTGGATGAACACTGGGCCCATGTATTTGTCATACGAATGTGTTTCTGCCTATGCAAATTAGAACATATTCAGTAAAAGTGGAGCTCATGTGACATATTCAAATTATGTTCAAAAGAAACTGGTAATAAACTGGTATAAAAAAGTTATTTTTGGGTGTATTTTGGACATGTTTGATTGTTGTATAGCTCATTTGCTTATATTATATTAATTTGAGCTTATATTGCTCAAATTAATTTTCAAAAAAACTTGTAATGCAAAAAAAAGTTACTTTTCATTGGTACTTTCATTGTGTAAAGTTTCATTTTGATAGGAGTGTGTTTTGTTGCCTGGCTGTACTGACACATACAATATCTCGGATTGATGAGAATTTAACACATTTCCTCAATTAGGATTTTCTTAGGACTTTTAGTCTGTTGTTCTGGACACATCAAAGAAATGATCTAAGATGAAAAACAAACTATTACAATGAATTCTATTTTTGGCTCCAAAATGAGTTACTTTGCCCGGACTGTTGAGTAATATTTAGAGACTGGAGGGGAGGGAGGGAGGAAGGGAGGGAGAGAGACGAGAAAGAGCAGAGGGAGGGAGAGAGGGAGGGAGAGAAAGACGATGAAAGGGAAAGGAGAAAGAGGGGAAGGAAAAAGAGGGAGGGAGGGAGAGAAAGGGGATGAGGGAGAGAGGGAGGGAGAAGAAGAGGGAGGGAAAGAGGGTCACAGGAGAGAGGGAGGGAGAAATTGAGGGAGAAAGAAAGACATGGGAGGAGGTAGAGAAAAAGAGAGAGAGGATGGGGAGAAAAAGAAAGAATAAGGAGAGAGAAAGGTAGAGAGAGAGAAAGGAAGAGAGAGGGAGGGGGTAGAGAAGGAGAGAAAGAAAGAGGAGAGGGAGGGAGAAAAGGTTAGGAGAGAGGGAGAGATAGAGAGAATGAGATAAAGAGTGAGGAGGGAGAGAGAGAGAGGATAGAGGTGAAGAGAAGGAGGAAAAAGAGGGAAGGAGGTGCTCTTGGGCAAGACACTTCGATCTCTTTGCCTGTGTAAATGTAAACTGTGTGAGTAACGGTCAGCGTAAAGGGCGCAGAATTGTAGCCGTGTGTGTTAGTCTGTCCCAGGGCAGCTATGGCGACTGAAGGAGTGGAACCTGTAATATAATAAAAAAACAAATAAATCAGCGTTTACAAATATATATATATCAAAACATGAATAGAAGTCATTAATAACAAATTTGACAACTTTATTTGTACATTTCCAGTTTTAGTTTCAACATAAAACAATCAAAAAAACACTTGAAATCACCCCAATCACAGCTCAGTGTTTGTGTAACAGCTGTTCATTATTTAAGTACAAAATGTGTGGGTTTTCTGCTTTCAAAATCTCACACAAATGTTGGTGAAAGTGCAGCACGGAAGAGTGGGGTTTTATAGATGTTCTCTTCTTCATTTACATGATGTGCAAAGACAGTGGAAGAATAACACGCTTTTGCTGTTTTCACATTGGCACTTTGGTGCACTTTGACCCACACCAGTCGACAAAACAGACGTGATCTTGAACAAAATAGAGTCAAATTAAAGATGCAATATGGAACTTTTCTATTTATCCCCCCTGCTTGTCTCCATGGAGATGTTTTGCTTCTCCTGGAATATTCCACAGTGGCATTAAACCTGCATTTATTCAACTGAAGGCTTTTGTATAGCTAAAAATTGCCTTGAACAACATGCATTCTTAATCTGACCTGAAACTTAGTCTGGGGGTGTCACGTTCTTGTCTCCATGGAGATAAGTAGTCTAATGCCATAGTGTGGAACATTCCGGGCAAAGCAATAACATCTCCTTGGAAATAAGCAGGTGACAGACCGTAGCAGTTACATAATGCACATTAAGTAAGAGACTTTCGCATGAATTAGATTTTTTTAATGAGCTAAAATATTTTAATGTGCTAAAAATATTCGTAGCAGTGATTGTGAATGCATCATAGAATTCACGCATAAATATCCACCAGTGGAAGAAAGAATTAAGAGAAGCCCAAACACTGAAATCTTCCTCCATAGAACCAGCTTCTCTTCTTAAACAGGTTGAAATGTAAGAAGAGATAAATAAAAACCAAAACAATTGAAATCAAACATGCAAACTGTTAAAAGATTCACAGACCGAGATGAACTCATCCCGTTTCCCATGAACATTCACAAAGTTGAATTCAAACATTACATTCAACAGAAAAAAAACCTAAACAAAACAAAACAAAACAAAACAATCTTCCCTTAATTGTACAGCAGGAGTTGCAGTAGTAATAGAAATAGCAGTAGTAGTTGTAGTAGGAGTAGCACTAATAGTAATAGTAGAGTAGTAGTGGTTGTAGTAGTAGAAGTAGTAGCACTAGTAGTTGCACTACTGGTAGTAGTAGTAGTAGTAGTAGTAGTAGTAGTAGTAGTAGTAGTAGTAGTAGTAGTAGTAGTAGTAGTTGCAGTAGTAGCAGTAATAGTTCCACTAGTAGTAGTAGTAGTAGTAGTAGTAGTAGTAGTAGTAGTAGTAGTAGTTGCAGTAGTAGTAGTTGCAGTAGTAGCAGTAATAGTTCCACTAGTAGTAGTAGTAGTAGTAGTAGTAGTAGTAGTAGTATTTAACAGATGAAGTTGTAGGCGTCTTTGCAGAGAAATGGTTTTTAGGATTAGCAGTTTCACAGTCACAGTTCCATCATTCTAATCCTCAGTTCCATCCACTGACTAAACGCAAAAAGTGCAATTTTTTACTATAATTTACTGTAGAGGAAGACCACATTTAATATTTGAATAATGTTTTGAAATATTTCTCCAAATTTAACTCATATAAAGTATTGTTCTTTTGATTCTGAAATGTTTGATTGAAGCGATAATTATAATAACTATTAAACATGGATTCAAAGCGCAGCCCTTTTCAAATATTATTAGTAGTATTTGTTCCTGTTTTGATGGTCTACAAGCATTTGACAATTTATTCACTATTTATGAGGTTTAGGCCAATTCTAGATATAGGTAATATAATAGGTTTCCCTTCTGAAAAACAAAAAAACAAAAAAAATAAAATAAAATAAAAAAGCTAAATAAATAAAATAAAAACCATAGCAACCAAAGTGCAATAAAACTTAAATAATAGAATAGTATAATTTTATCATTTCAAACTTCTAGATCGCTACTGGGTGACATCATGAAGTCACCCAGTAGCGACCTCTCCAGAGCTCCAAACACCCAGTGTTTGGAGCTCTGGAGAGGATGGAGACGGACCATATTTGCAGAATTACTCAAACATTTGTAAAAGAAACAAAACTCCAGGTAGGAAACTAGAGAAGAACATGGTTAGTTAGTAGAAAAATGGACTTATAAAGGAACTCCCAATGATATAAGAGTAGTCCATTTGCATTATGGTGATGTCACTTCTGGGTCCAACCAGAAACACAGCTAGTTTTGTTTTGTTCCTTTTTCGTCAAACTGTTACCTGCAAGTAAGTGTATTTTTAACCACAGCTATGTAAATAATGTAATCATAATTAGGGATGCACTGATAACGATACTGGTATCAGGTACCGGTGCCGATACTGAAACATTTGCTGGATCAGGTATTACTTCCATGAACTGGATGTCATAAGAATATTTAGAAGCTAATTTTGGCCTGGAACGTCTCATATAGTTTGAACTTTTCTTCATACAAAACTGTTCACTAGTTAAAGGATAAATAACAGTTACATTACACAGTTGGATCTCTTCTGTAATAAGTGAACTGTGTTTTAAAGAAATAAATGCCATTTTCCCGGTTAATATCGGTATCAGCAGATGCTTAAAATCAAAGTATCAATATCCGTTGATACCAAATAAAAATGCTCAATATAATTATTTGAGGAAAAGAGCGAATTATGTAAAATAATAAAAGGTGGTATAAAATCTCAGAGTTGCCGTGGTTACAGGGATGAGAGGCGTGTCCAGTGTTTCCCAGGTGATCTGAACTCAACAAACGTAATTAACTCCAGTGTAAAGGTCCAGAGGTGAACAGGATAATTAGGCTAATAAATATAGAACATTTTTAACTATGTGATTTCTTGACGATCCAAAAACATGAGCGATCAATGCAGTGAAACTAAAAACACACATGTCAAAGGTATAAATAACCTGGCTCTAGACTTCACTGTGTTTTAAGTAGTAATACAAGTAGACATTGTAACTTTTATGGTGGTTCTATACAGGTCAGATCTGTCGAGAGGCGACCCTGCTCACGGTAAGAATGCACGTTTTTCAAGGTATTTTTGAGCAATAAAAACACCGATAATGAAATGAATGCTAGATAGATAAAGATAATGTCATACTGTGGAACATTTCATAGACACCAGAAGGTAGCAGACCGTCCACAAAAAAAGTTACGCAGTGCACCTTTATAATATTACTACTGTACTACCCACTTACTTATTGTTATGTTTATAATTAAAGAACTACGGTAGGGCAATACATTTCCTTTTAATCCAGTAAGTTTTCCTAATTCTTAAAATAATATAATAGTTAGCCAGTATTAAATGATCTTTTTACCTCTTGTATTTGCATTAATTCCCAAAAATATCTTTAAATCCATGGTCTAATATTTCAGCATTTAAAACAACATATTTTTCTATGTAAAATTGTGAGCTCCAAAAACCATTTAAATCGATTGTAGCCACAGTGAAAATCTAGAGCCAGACTGCTCAGCTTTGACAACACAAAAGCTTTGACAAAATTTCACTCATTCGCTCACAACAAACATGCTTTTAACCTGTATCAAAAATTTCCTAAAAATTCCCCTCATTTTTGTCTCTCCATGCATGCGTTTTCTTGTCGTCTTTTGTTACGTTTTATCTGGTTATTCCAAAATATTTTCCATGGCAGTGATCGGTAACGTCCAGTGATTTTGCAGCCAAGTGTCATTTCTTGTTAAATATTAAAAAGGTTCCATAGATCTCTTCACTTCCCGGGCTAGTGTCTTAACTCGCTACAGGAGTCTCGAAGTACATTCAAAGAGTTTTTTAATAATTCTAGTAAAACGTCCGGCTCAGGGAGGGGCTGTGGTTTCCATGCAAAGTGATGCTGCCGTCTAGAGCAATGCAGCTTTTTAACTAGGTGTCCTTTCACTGCAGAAAATATACACCCAACTAGCCTAAAAATGACTGATTGATTTCACGATCTTGAGTTAGTTTGACTAGTTTACATTTATTTTGTCTAGATTTTGTCCAATGTTGAATTTCTAACTGGTTTTCTTAAAGGTGTAATATGCAACTTTTCAGGTGTGATGTCCACCACGGAGATGTTGTTGACTTGAGAGGAATGTTCCACAATATAGCATTAAACTAAGCCTCGGCCTAAACCTTTTTGGTGCCAATATACATGTGACTGAAATAAACTTATCAGTCTATCTCCATGGAGACAAGACCGAGTTACAGGTGAGATCTGTGGAGAGGCGACCTCACCTTACACTCACATGTTTTTTAAGGTATTTTTATAAGCAGTAGAAACACCTGTAATTCAATGTGCAAGTTTAATGCCATACTGTGGAATATTCCAGCACAAGCAATAAGATCTCCATGGAGACAAGCAGGCAGTCCACCTATCTGAAAAGTTACTTAGCTATAATATATTTCTAATTTAAAGTGCAATTTTTTTTTATCCAGTGGCTAGAAATAAAAAATAATACTAGTCAGAAATATATTAAAAAGAGTACTTAATAATATTAAATAAATCCAAACCAGTCAAATTCAAATTCAGATTCAAAATTCAAGTGATTTTAAGCGAATGTCGTTTTTGTTTTGCAGTGTTTACGCACACAGAGTCGTCCATTTTGTATTTCCTCTTCTTCGTGTAAACATATGAAGTGAATCCAGCATGTTTTCTCCAGGTAAGTCTGTTTGCGAGGGCAGACCGGAGCTACCCTCTGCCCTCTCGCTATAGCAGCTCTTCACGTTGTTTCTTGGCTCTGGCGGGACCTTGGCCGTTCCGCAGGGAGCCGTTTTGAGGACGGAGCAGTTTCCCGCGCTCCTGGTCTCCGTTGGTCCAGGGGTCAGGGGCCTCGTCGCTGTCCATGTCTGAATCTGAGTGCATCAGAGCGGACGAGGTGGGCGCCGCTACTCCCTTCAGACGACCTGGAAGGAAAAAATAACAAGATTTGAAAAAAAAACAACAACAACAACATTTTAACAATATTGGTGTAAAATAAATGTCTTGCAATGATTTGTGACATTTACCCTTTCATTTTAAAAGAAGGCCCATTGTGCTTATGTCCCGTGGATCATTATGTTAGAATTTAGACATTTTCAATCACAATATTCATATAAAACAAATTGATAAAGTTTTCCGAGTTGGAAAACTGTGTCCAATGGGAGCTGACGTCTGCGTAAACTTTATCACAACAAAGCGCCACATGTTGTTGGCTTCTCGTAGGGACAGTAAAGATCACACAAGCGAGCAATGGATTTTTTTTACATTTGTACCAAAATGACTACACGACACTGCCAAATCATGCAAAAAACTGGAGAGCGAAGTAAGTACTGAGCAGTATGTGTACCAGTGGCGGTGAAAACGGGAGTAGATCAGAAACGTCTTGAATACAGGAGAATAAAGATTGCTCAAATACGCAAGAATAACTCTCAAATACAACTTCAAAGTGTAAATGAGAAGGGAAACCACTGGCTCAGAAGTCCATTTGCATAATAGGCCTCCTTAATATACACGTGTGTGTGTGTGTTACCTGCTCTGGGAGGATGCAGCTCCAAACTGTAATGTTCCTCCTCTTCTAAAATTTTATATCGACTTTTACTTCTGCGCACTTTACTTTTCCTCCTTTGAAACAGAAACAATCAAATGAAATACATTCAAAGCTCCACATGAATTTGATTGAAAACGTCGCCACTGGAAGACTGACTTGTTGCAGCAGCAGACCATTCCCCAGATCAGGGTTCCCACTCCCACCAGGATCAGAAAAGAGGCTATCGTTACGTACAGCACACTCCAATCTGAAAACACATCAAAATAAATTTTCATTTATTCTATTTCATATTTAAGATGCTATACAAGTGGTGGTGGTTCCCAGATTCTAGAATGTGAATGTCATACTCTCTTTTCCCTGTTGATCACATTGTACTTTGTCATGAAATATCCAAAAGGAAAATGCACAAATGTTGAACCTGATCATTTCAACCACCAATCACTTACTCACACACCAAACTCATACATAGTCTTTTTTCCCTGATAATATTCAAGGGGGAAGTAGAGAAGCCAAATAGTGCACCCAATTACAAAGACCTTTCCTTTAAAAAAGTTACTGAAGTAATGGTCACACATCATACATAAATTATATATATATATATATATATACATACATAAATTATATATATATATATATATATATACACATAAATTTATATATATATATATATATATATATATATATATATATATATATATATATACACATAAATTTATATATATATATATATATATATATATATATATATATATATATATATACACATAAATTTATATATATATATATATATATATATATATATATATATATATATATATATATATATATATATATATATATATATATATATATATATATATATATATGATTCCTGGCCGTACCACAGTTGCTCTCCTGGTCTCCAAACTGAGCTCTGATGAAGTCCTCCATCCAAAATGGCTGACACACACAGCGCCGCGTGAACGAATCGCAGTCTCCATGGCCAGAACAGTTCAGCTGACAGACTACAGGGGGCGACACAGAGAGATTATAAATGTCTGGACCTCCTTCAGAAGGGGCAATCCAAAATACACAAGAGTTTAGGCGAGTGTGGGGCACGATAGAACATCATAAAATTGCATTTGTTAAAAATAAAGAGGGAAATAAAGTTTAATGTCTCAAGATGCTATTTATTCTGAAAGGTTTACTCACTGACTGTGTCCACTCGTCTGGCCTTAAAGATGAGGAAGTCATTCTTCTGTTTCCTGAGTTTGTTTCTGAGTCCCAGTGCAACGCTGTGTCCGGCCAGAGGGGGGCGCCCAGGACCACCAGACACCAGGAAGACCAGACGAGTACTGGAAAATGGATTACAACACATCTTTAAGTCATTTTTATATTATGCTCTATCCTTTATCTTACAATGCATGACTATTATGTTTTGCAAATGTCTGTATTATTAAAACTATCAAAGCACATTCCCAGTTTGTGTTTTTTTTTTTTTGTGGTTATTGTCAATGCTTTTGATTTGTAAAATTACAGTCAAATGTGTATATGGAACTAACTATTTGTGTACTTGGAACTAACTATTTTGTTACATCTGGGGTAATTATATTTTGTGTTTTCTCCAAAGATTACGTTAAATTAAACCACTATTGTGCAGTCTGTGACTTATAATAAAGTATTGATATTTATTGGCATCAATTAGTATTGGCAACAAAAGCAGAACTCTGATTGGCTGCAATTTGCTGTTCTAAAGCTTTCCGTGCATCTGAAAATAAATGCATGTGGAAATTACCAATCTGCCAAAGGGTTTGTGAGAGCAACGGATGAGCTGGACCTTGTTTCACGGTGTGAGAATCAGGTTCATCAGATTTAAACTGGAGTTAAAGAAGAGGACTAAAGTTGTTACCTCCTGACAGTGTTTAGATGTGTTACCTGACAGTGTAACATGTCTGAACACTGTGTTACCTGACAGTTTAGACGTGTTACCTGACAGTTGACAGTGTTTTAATGTGTTACCTGACAGTGTTTAGACGTGCTACCTGACAGTTGACAGTTAAATGTTACCTGTGCTCGTTGAAGGCGCTGATGCTGCGGACCATGATGTCACTGTCCAGGACGCCCAGTAAGACTCCGACCTGCCTCAGGAGCATGTCTCTCTGCCTCTGAGACACAGACGAGACCGGGACCTCCAATACCAGCTCCACCAAGTCACGCTCAAATGCATCTACAGGGGAAACAGTACAGGTAAGAGGAGAAGGAGGAGGCCGTCCTCTAAGCCAAATAAGAGTCAGTTTTGTGGAGATGCAAGCCTGCTCATAATATGGACACTTTGGTTTAGTTTAAAAGGAGGATTAAAGAGGTCACTATTGAAGCATTTGATCAGTGCCTTTGCAAAGTTGTACAATTACTGTTTAGATTCACTTCATCCAGTTTGACCCAGAACACTCCAACTGTACTATAATTATAATTGTATTTCTTTACCAGGTTTGACATCGACTCGGCCGCGGGCTTTGCTGCTCTGTCCTTTGGAGTCAGTCACTGTCAGAGTGAAGCTGTAAGAGCCTGGCACCAGGTTACCCAGGAACAGCACCGCCTGGTGGTCAGAGCCATTCAGCACGTCCTAAAACAACACAAATGGTTAAAAATGAATCTAAAAAATCAGTGTACAACAGAAATAATCGTGTGACTAATGGATTGATTTAAAAATAATCCCTGACTCGTGAATGCATGTCTCCCTCACCCCGGCAGCTGGACTGCTCTCGTCTCTGCTCCACATGTAGCTGACTCCTCCCTTATCGTCGGTGGAGTGAGACCCGTCTAAAGAGGCCGTGCTCTGGGGCAGAGACACCACAGAGCTGGGCAGGACACGGGCCCTTGGGGGCTGGTCCAACTCTGCACCAGGAGAAAGAGAATTCAGATATGTTAAAGTGTGCTGATACAATACTGGTATTTTTGATGGAATGGATATTAATTCCAAGATATCATTTCTATCAATATCCATCTATAATTTACTGATTAATGCTGGTCAAAACACATCATATTATTTAATTTGTATGTTTTATAGTTACTTTAAATGACAAATAATAGTTATAAAACACATTTAGGTAATATTTAGCCATATCCTGTTTGTGTTTAAAAGACAATAAATAATGTTTTCAGTCTTTGCCCTACAATCAGCTAATATCAGGTCTCGGCAGGTGCTTAAAGCCAAAGTATTGACATCAGTATCAGAACAGAAAAAACTGGATTGGTGCATCCCTAGTTCACGAGGTCCTCTTTCTTTGAGCCTCATAATTTCAAACAGTGTGCTTACATTAGCATCCCAGTCATGGTTGTTAAATCTTTTTTTCATTCATTCATTTAAGTTTTAGTTACTGAAAGTTAGTTGCAAATTTACTAGCGATACAACTGGTCTGGTTTAACTGACACATGTTTAAGGAGCTCAAAAGTGACAAATTTTTAGGCTTTTGAGATAAAAGTAACAATTACATGACAAAACTCAAAATTACAAGACTACAACAGGGATCTAACTCAAAGTGCTTTTTATGAATAAGTTGTACCTTCTCTGACGATGACGCTCACTGTGTCGCTGCTCTGGAGTTTCCTCTCATCCGTCACCGTCAGAGTGAACTCATACACGCCCTGCTCTAGACCCGTCACTGTGGCAACAGCGGCATCTGCGTTCTCTATCTTCACCTCGTTTGGACCCCTGCAGAAAGAGAGGGTCAAATGATAGAAACTAAAACATGAACGAGCCCAAAACCAGACCATAATCAAACCCAACTCAAAGAGAAAGTCTTATTATTAATGTTTTCTCAGGTCTTCAGAAATTATTTGCCTTTATATATAAAAACAGGGGCATTGCAGAAGACTATTAATCATCTATTAAACATATTTTAAAAAATGTAATCAATTAAAAAAATCCTTCATGGCCCAGTACTGGATGGCCTGAGGTCCAGTTCTGGTGGTTAGTGACTTACAACAATTACAATATAGACAACTGCTTACTTCAAGTGAAATAATTCAATTACATGAATTGAATCTTTGTATAACAGATTTGGGTTGTTATAATCCAAACGTACACTCCTTGTACATACTTAGTTTGCTTCCACAGGTAGGTGGCGATCTTCTGGTCATCGGAGCTCTTGCTTCCGTCCAGAGTGGTCCTGTCCACAGGTAAAGTCAGCTCCTTCTCTGGACCAGCGTCTGCCACAGGAGCCTTGTTGTTTTCTGTGGGAGAAATCCCGCAACATTAAACGTACTGGAGACAAGTAGACAACTTGTCTTCCAAAGTCTTCTGTCTGCCCCAAACCACATGTTTCACTGACAGAGGACTGGCTGTAGAACTCTCCATTAAAAAGAACCAAGCTGATCATTGACAATTAGACATGACTGAATCTCAATTAAATGTGATTGTCCAACCATGTTTCCAAGGAGATTTATGATTATTTTAAATCAGGAACAGGAAACACCAAGTCTGAAAAGAGGTTTTAAAAGCTTGCATAATGAACAGTGCATAATCAAACTGCATGTTTGAACTGTGCTGTTCTGAATGTCTTTGTAATAATTAGCATTGACCTTTTGAAGCAGTGAAAATGAACTGTCCACATCTGGCATTTCAGTTTGTTCCATTATTTTACACAATCTACATTTTAAGATATTGCAACAAAGAAAAAAAAAACAAAAAACTTTATGCTAAAATGTCTCTCTGTGTCTTGCTTAACTGAGGTCTATATACTGAAATATGGTGTCACGATTATCACGGCCATAATAAGAATTACGACTGACAATTACATCATGATAATTATTAAAGCTGCTGACCGTTTAAGTATTTTAATATTATGGAAAGGTTCCAGGTTGGTTACAGAATTGTACTTTGTTATAAGTGAAAACAACAAAGATCTAGAAGAGCTCCGCATGGATAAAGAGAGCGTTTTACTGAACATCCTGGTGACATAATCATGATAAACTGTATTATTGTTTATCGCTCCCTCCCTAATAAATGGGGCATTGTGAACTGAAGGTGAGCTCAGGAATCTAACCCACAACCTCCTTACTGAGAGGAGGAGACAGGATAACCACAGCCACAGTAACACAAGAAGGACATATTGTTACCTGGTTGGACAATGACAGTGACTTGGGCTGAGTCTTGTTGACCTGAGGAGTCGGTTACAGTGAGTTTAAAGGTGTAGTCTCCCTCCTGCATCGAAGACACCTGGAGGAGCGGTGTCCTAACTCCCTGAAGACAACAACAAAACCACATACAAAAACAGGTCTTATATTGGTACTGGTATTTGATATCGGGTGCATTCACATTCTAGAATTTGATGTTAGAATTTCAGATGGAGGGCAGGGGCCTATATATTCACTGTTTTAGAATGAGATATCCAAACGTATGATTTACAAATGTTGAACCTTAAAATTATTGTTTGGGATTGGCTCCACAAACTTGTCATTTTAATCTTATGGCTTAAAGTCCTTTCAACTGACAACAATCATGTCTTTCTGGTTGAACAATAGTGCCCATTTCTAAGGCTGTAGTGAAAAAAAAAAACAATTCACTTTTATTTATTTATACTGATCGAGAAGAGGTTGAACTTTGTGCCAGTTTTTTGTTACAAGGCTATTGTTGGAGTGGATTAGTGCATCTCTTGTTCTGCCTGCTCTAGGAATTGAACCTGAAACCCTCGCACTGTGAGTCAGGAGGACTAACCACTCTGCCACGGTTCCTCATAAGACATAATATTATATAATATCTCACCTGCATCTCCACCACCTTGTCTTTGCTCTCTGGGCTCAGGGACCACTCGTAGGACAGAGAGTCGTGGTCGTCCATGCTCTGGTTTCCATAAAGAGTGATGGAGTTCTTAGGCAGTGTGATCACCTGGACAGAGAAATATTTCATTCAGAAATACACTGGAGATATGTTTGTACAAAGGGCAGTGTCGGAGGAGGACTGCTTAATTGTTTGAAAAAACACTTCTAATTGTGTACTATTCTAAATGTATAATATGGTTTAAAAAAACAAACTGCAATGAATAAATAAATAGCAGAATGAAAACAGTTATTTTGTATCTATAATGAGTCATTCAACCTTCTACAGACCTTCCAATGATAGAACAGAAAAACATGTATTTTCCCACAAGTACAAAGAAAAAGTACCCACGATAAATATTGACCCCCAAAAACTATTGTTCCATCTAGTTCCATCCAGTCGATGTAGTAATGATCGTGACAGGCCTAAGTAGATGTACCACTATGAGCACTATAAGAGATTATTCAGACCTGGTTGGGCCCGGCATTGGCCACAGGGGGATAGTCGATGGCTTTGTTCACCACCAGAGTGGCCTGAGTGGAGTTTGAGGCGCCGTCTGAGTCTGTCACTGTCAAACTGACAAGGAAATAGAATAGGTTTAAGTTACATTATACATTGTTCATTAGTGTCACAGGGTAATGCAATCAAAATATTGTCTGACAATTTTGAGAATGGAGCAGCAATTTTAGTTTGACTTACATTCAAACATTAACTCAAAAATGGAATCATATTTTTATCAAAAAGTAATAATGGTGGTCAGTACTTTACTAGAGAAATTGTATTTACAAGTAACTGGATTTTTGACCCCTCTTCTCATAACCCTTATATTCTCCAGTCCTGATATTAACATTGCATTTTATTGAAATGTGATACCTGACTCTAGTTTTGGATGTAGTGTTATAGCATTGGTCTTGGTGTACCTGTATGCTCAAGAAATTATTCAGTGCTTTCAGCCCTGCCCTATAGCATTAGCATTAGCCTGAAGGTGTAGTTTTGGATGTAGTATTTGGATGTGGCCTCTGTACCTGAAGGTGTAGTTTCCAGGCACGAGTTCGGTGAGCCTCAGAACTGTAGTATCAGCAGAGACTTTCTCGTCCCTCAGAGGCCCTTTCACCTCCTCCCAAAAAAACTTCACGATTTTATCATCGTCTGTGCTCTCTGAGAACAAGAAAATAACATTTAAATTTTATATAAAGAATACAAACAAGAGAAGAGCCTGAAGAAGAATTTAAATTATTTTTTGAATTCTTGCAGATTGAATTTATGTGATATGGTTTATTTTATTTAAGGATCTACAAACCACTCATTTGTACCAAAAAATGTTATATTTCGTCATATGTTATTGTATCATTTGGCATGGCTTGTTCTCATTTTTAAACCATACACACTCAATGTCACTTAAACGTTGTATGGAGGATTTTTTTTGTTTCAAATTGTCAATGATAGCATTATAGAGATGCAGCAGCCCTGTAATTATGATGACCAAAAAAAAAGAATGAAAATCCATCAACTGTGGACGTGGTGGGGCCAGATAAACATTAGCCAATAGATAACGAGGCTACCTCGTTATCTATTGGCTATCACTGTTAGGTTGTCAATCAAACGCCCTACGCTTCTAGCGTAACTGGCACTGTTTACTCAATCAATGCAGCGGTTCTTAGCAGCTTTTTCCAACTGTAGCTTCCTTGCAGTTTGCACAGTTTGTTGCAAGTTTGTTGTAGCCGCAAAAGAAAGTCCGAAACAAGGGGAAAAGGAGCGACGCTAAACTAAGGTGATTCTTTAGCAAAAGGAGAAATTTAATTTGTCAACTGGACAGAGTTTATTTGGTTGAATACGTTTCGCAGCTCATCCAAGCTGCTTCTTCAGTTCTGGTCAGATGGTGATTCTTGGAGATTCCTTCCAGCGATGTCGTGCACTGGGGTCTAAAGACTGACGTGTTGGTCACTTAATTACTTCTGGACAGGAAACTTCTGCTTATCATTTGAAAACGTACAGTATAGTTACAGCAGCAACAGCGATTCTGAACGCGCACCGGCTGTAAGCAAATGATTTCTAGCGCAAGGAGGAGGCGGGAGGAGGCGTTTCTACTTAGGGAGTTGTGGGGGAGGGGGTGGTTTCACGCATGCGTAAAATTTGAAAAAGGACAAACAGTCATTGGATTTCTCCTTTCTTGGAAAATCCTCTATACAACCTTTAACATAAATAAACAGTCCAATTTCTTCCTCCAAAGTTTTACGTCTGCTCCAAACCACATGCTTTTCCTGACAGAGAATTGGCTGTAGACCTCTCCATTAACAAGACACAAGCTGATCACTGACAATTAGACTTGATTGAATGGACTCACGGCTGCCGTCAATGACCGTGGAGCTGATGGGGAGAGAAATTTCCTGAAACTTTGGCGAAACCACAGCAACCGGAGGTTTGTTTACTCTTGGCTCTGAAACAAACAAAACATCACGAAATTCAGTTACAGGATCAATATCACAGCAGCAGCAGTGTCTGAGTCTGAGTCAGCCCCAGTGTGAAGAGAGGGATCACAGAGAGAAAGAGAGACTGAGCAACAGAGGCAGAGAGAGACAGAGAGAGAGACAGAAGCTGCAGTCTGACAGCTCCTCTGATCTGTGCACAGGCTTCAAAGAATCAGCTCTGGGAAGTCTTCAGTCAATATAATCGCTTTGTATCACTGTTCTATTTTCATTTGTTTATTTTAGCTTTTAGTGCCATCATGTCATCCTGTCATTTGTTACCATACCACCACGAAAATATCTCAGAAACAAATAAGCAGGGACCACAGAGACACTATTGGCACCACTGAGTATCACATAAATTTAGAATAATAATAAATATAAAATGATTTAAAGTTAATGTATGTATTTTGTACCTGGTTTGACTGTGACGTTGACATATCCTACTCCGTGAGCTCCTTCTCCATCCACAGTCACCTCAAACTCATACAAACCAACTGTCAACTGCAGCAAAAAAAAAACAAAAAAAACATGAGGTGTATGCCATTTAAATGTGAAGATTTTCATAGTTTTAAAGTGACGTTTGGTGTCTCTAAATTGTGGTGTAGTGAATTAAAGTGCACCTTGCTGAGTTTGAGCATCCCGCTGTGCTGCCCCTCCATCTCTCCGCTGTAGTCGGTGGGGTGAGTGATCAGGCGCCAGGCAAACTCATAGTTCTTAGTCCCTGAAATAAGACGAATCCATGAAGCGTTTTTTTAAATCCTCTCAGTGCAGAATAAATAAGGCAAACAAAAAAAAACAATAGCTGTTGGTTTCAAAGTTGAGATATTTCTATGTAAATGCTACTTGAGCAATGAAATGAACAGGTGAAGATGTAAAAACACAGACAAACGTGAATGAAGCACAATACAACTCCACACGTTTTTGATGAGGGAGCACTGTTAAAATAGATTATCAAGCATGTCCATTTTGCGTATCACTCTGTAATGATTTCTAGACATGTATCAAGCGGGATGGCTCGATCATTAAACAGCGGAACATCATGGAGAATATTTGAAGCATCACAACAGTGGAACAAGCCGAGAAATCAAATTGTAGTTAAATTCGGCCAAGACAAAATTACAGACAAGTACAGTTTTCTAGCACACTAAATAGTCTGCATGTTTGTTTTCTTGGAGGCTTCACTTTTGATTCCGTCCAAACCACAATGCTGCGCTGTGATTGGTCTAAACCACATGTGACCCGGGCCCAATCACAACAGCAGAAGAGGACACATACAACATGGATTCAATATTGTAACACGTCATGTCGCTGCACGACAATCTCAAAACAAACCTACCTTCTGGAGGAGTTGGGACGACGTAGGCGTTGAGTTCGACTTCGTTTCGGGGTAAAGTAACCTCCACACTCTCTCCCGCTGACACCACCAGAGGGCGCACTACAACAGGAAACACACATCAAAATATAAGCGTTGTTTAGTAATTAAAAGTCTGTTGCACTGTCAGTTGGCCAAATTTGTCTTCTTTTGTAGAACATACTGTAAACTGACCCACTGACTGAGGATTATAAATGCAGAATCATAAAACACCGATCGTACAAGTATTCCAAGTCACACAAAGAACAGTCAGAACTGAATTCCTCTTCCCAGAATCACACACCCGCATCAACACGGCTTTATGTGTGTACATTGAGCAATCAACTCTAAACATGTGACACAGAAATAGATGTAATTTTTTATTTTTTTGGTTTTTCCAAATCAAAAAGCAGACTGAGCCTCACGTGAGTCTCTCATTTGGGTTGCCAGTTTCAGTGGTAAAATCAAGTTGGTTTTAACCTAAAATGCCTCTCTCTGATCTGAACGGTCACTACCTAAACCTCAGCATCTACAGCCAATCATGAACCAGTGCTAGTGCAGCCTCTGCAGCTCAGGGAGGGAATTCTGGAGGTTCTGAGCTTCACATGAGGCCCGTCCATATACTGAGAATGAGACACACTTGAATGTGTCCTCTATCTGCAGATTAAGGGACTGGCAACCCAGGATCAGTTGTGATTGTAGTGTCTTATTTGAAACTGTAAGAGCACAGACATACAGTTCTTTTAAACAATGTGTATATAGTAATTAAAGATACAATATGTACCTTTTCTGATTGGGAGCCTGTTACCTGCTTGTCTCCATGGAGATGTGATTGCTTTGGTGCCTGTGCACAAAATGCTTTGAGCTCTGCAGAAGGAGACAGCCTAATATGCCTAATTCTGAAACAAGATATGGCTCCAGGGAGAAGTGGGAGAGATTTTCAAAAGTGGATATTATCGCAGCTGTTGCTTTGGGGATACGCAAAACTAAACAATGAGGATATCTTCTATCACAAGCATGATTTTTAAAAGAACTGCAGAAAGAGAAGAGAAAATCTTCCAGATGAAGATGTAAAGTGTTATTTCTGCAATATTGTGGTTAATTACACAATTCATTTAGGTTTTGTGCAAAGGTTAAGGGAACGGTTACTTGCAATGGACGCAAATAGTAAATCACAAAGTCTTCAAAGATTTTTTTTAAGTACCATAATTTCCCCCCAAAACAACAAAATCTTCTGTCTAATTCTGCATAAAAACTGCTAACCCTGTAGTTTAGATGTACAAACATGTTCTGAAATGTCATTCTTGTATTAGCTTGTTAGTTCAGATTTCAGTCTTTTTGTCAACTCTTTAGGGCCAGTTTAAAATATAAAAAGAATCCCACCATTAAAACATAAATCGCAAATCGAATCTCCATGCTTGTCAGAAAAATCGCAATTATTAGGGATGGGACAAGATCTCGTGCCACAGGATCTCATGAGACAAAATTGCCACAAGATCGTGAACACATGAGAAAAATGATCTTGTGAGACATTTGGATTGAACAAAAAAGGGTGACGTGTTGGTGAGTTACATCTCTTTAACTGTTCCAAAAAGCAGTACTAGAATGGAAACAAAAATATGAAATCAAATAAATAAAAGGCCAAAATTGGAAACTGGATTGTGAAATTTATATATTAGGAATTATGTTAAAATCTCATCTTGTCTTATTCTCATGGAGCCAGTCTCGTATCTCGTCTCGTCTGAACCTCAACCAAAACAAGTACACTCACATTTTTTAAATTACAATATCCAAATACCAGGTACGTTTTTGATGACGAAATGACACTCAAATGTTAAGCAGCACATGTCCTTTTTAAACCTCCCCTTACCAGCTGCAGTAGGAGTGGTTATGCCAGTAGGAGGCGTGCTGTCTTCGGTGCCGTTTCTGTTTTTTGACTTCTCCTCTGGTTCTGTGGAGTTAGTCTGGTTATGATCCGGGACTCTGGACTCGTTGCTGGACTGGTTCTGGTTTCTCTCGGTCTGGACTAAAGTGATGGTGCTGAGCGCGGCGAGAGTCGAAACGGGCGACTCGTGGTCAGGAGTTTGCTGTGACAAAACAAATGAGGATATTGACTTCTGCGAACAGCAATTGTGGCTAATGAGGCTAAGTAAATACTGACATCAGCACTGTACAGGTGCAGGCTACAACAAATTGTACTCTGTGCAACAACTGAAGAGTCATTAGCAAATTGCACAATTAGCAAATGGCATAGGCTGGTATTATTTAAAGGGCTCATATTACGCCATTTTCTGATCATCACAAACAGACCTGGAGTTGTGTTTTGTTTCACTCACACACGTTTAACACAGAAACCCTGCAGATTTAGGCCGAGTTCTTCTCTCAAACAGAAAACTGTGTTCCACCTTGTGATGTCATGTGGTAATACAGGAAGTGCTCCATTGAGTTTTTAAGCTCCATACACCGTCATTAGAATCATTTGGATAATTTTAGACCTGATCATCTCTACTGAACTAAAGGTAAAAGGAGCTGGTAACTTGAAAACTACCACTACATGACATCACAAGGTGGAACAAAGCATTTTGAGCTTTAGAGATGTAAACAGACAAAAAATAAAGGGTGACTCAAACATGTGTGACTAAAGCAAAACACAACTCCAGGTTTGTTTTTGATGAGGTAACAACATTCTAACATGGCTTAAAGCTCACAAGAGTCAATTTAATATAAGACCATTAAAGTAACATCATTTTCCTTTGCAAACCACTCAAGATCCTGCCTATTCTGTATAAAAGCTCTATTTTTTAAACTGATGGATTTCAGTCTGGTCCCCACTCCATGTTGCGTCTTGAGCCAAACATAATCATCCAATCAGATTTGTTTATTTCAGAGACTCAAGTGAAATGAAGGAGCTCATTGGTCATCTATCATTTACAAACAAAATGTCCCTGCTCATTGATTCTGCAGATATCCACCATGTTTTTCAGTCCCCTGTGATATTTTTGTCCTTGTTTTGATATGGACAGAAAATGTGTGTCTCTGATTGGCTAATCCATCTGTCAGTCACGCCCATCTGAACTCAGGAACATTCACCAGTGACCAGACTCACATCTTCATAAAGTATTGAAGAAGTGTGTATTTTGGGTCACAGGCAAGTTTTTATTGCACCGAAAAATGTCAAATGTCCTTATAGTGAACAGGCTTGCGTCTCCACAAACCTGGCTCTTGTGTGGACTGAAGGATTTGTACACTTGTAAGACAACCTACTTTGATACATACTACTACTAATACTAAAATATATTACAATGACAGTACTATTTAGTCCTGTTGATACTTTGCAGCTGATGTCATCAACATCGCCTGGGGGTATGATGCTAACTGTTGGCACTAATCTGTCTGAAGCTGTTATCTGAGCTTTGTTTCAACACAATCAAACTTGTTTGGAACTAAAACAGATGAGATGACTTGTGCACTTAACAAGTCTCCCACACATAAAATATAAAACTGTTGGCTTACCCAGAATTTACACCAGGAGTGTCAGCAGCACGTAATGTAGGCAGAGCTGCACACGCGCATACTTTTAAAAGCTTCAATTTACGCCAGAGGCAACAGAGCTGCTCCTGTGATAACAAACTGTATCTGCGGTGCTGCATTAATTAAGCTATTCACCATTTAACCTTGGTTCTCTGCACCACGCGCCTTTTCCTTCAGAAGTTGTTCTTGTAAAGTTGCTGTCTGATGTCGTAAAGTGTTTTATATTTATCCTCCATGGCTGTAAACTTTCCGTAGTCCATCACGAGTCATTCCCCGAGTTCCTGGATGTGATGCACGGTGTTTAAGCGATTGTAGTGGTTTTAGAGAACGTATTTGAACGTATTGTATATGAAAGGGCATCGGAAGTTTATTTTGACACCGCATGACCATTTCCTGTCTTTCCCTAAAAAGCCTGAAGACATGCCGCTGACGCTGCAAAATTAGAACTCCAACCTATCTTGAGCAGTGCGTAGCGTATTGACCACTGCTGGACATGCGTATGACACTGCTGGTGTAAACTGTCCGACTGGTTCAAATGGAAAGCGATACCTGTGCCTGTGCTGCTCGTGTGCTGTGCTGCTGCGCTTACGCTCTGTTATGCTTTGGTCTAAACTAGGGGTTACACACTCACCTTTTTGTTGAAAATGAAACTCCTAAACAGGGCCATGAACGCTTGTATTGATGACAAGCTCCTGAAAATGTGCTGTTTAAAACCATTTTGGTTTTTTTTGGTTTTTTTTTTTGAGTTTTCAGACAATGATAAAACTTTTTGGTAGTGTGTGCTAATGTGTGCATTGCTTCCATGGTAACATTCTGCCAGAGACATACATGTAAAACACCCCCGGCCTGATACCACTGGAAAGTATCTCTTTACAGTTACTAGATAGTATTCAAGAATAACTGCAGAGATATGCCTGTGTTTAGTATTTGACATGACTCACTGTACTGGGAGGTTCTAGTGAAGGAGCTTTGGGGTTTGTCGTTAGTTGAGATCTTCTTCTTCTGTTCAGAGTGACGGGACCCTAAAGTAAAAAACAAATAAATGATCAATATCCTGGAATTTGAAATCAAATCCCCTCAAAAAGCAGATTACTGTGTTATAACCTGACATGTAACACCTTGTCATCTAATCACAAGTAAATACAGGACTGAGGGCGCAGAGGGCTCAGTTAATGAAACTACTGCACGTCACATCAGGTTTGTGAAGTTGTAGTCTATTGTTTTGTATCATGCTTTTGTAAATTTGTAGAAAAATGTAGGCTTGTGGGCTGAGCTTTGGATAGGCTCGTATTGCGAACCGTGAGGAGAGTTCGAATAGGGGCCCGGAGAGATCACTACGATTACTCAAACATGCATGGATGACATCTCAAACCTCTTCAGGCATGTTTTTGATGAGGAAACAACATTATAACATGGGAGAAAGCTCACAAAAGTCGATTTTCCATAATAAGTACTATGCAAAATATAAGTATAACAGTGTTACCTTGGCGAGTAGCTGCAGGAGTCCCAGAGACTCCTGATTGGGTTGCGGCAGGAAGCTGATGGCACAGCCTCTACTCTGGGTGCAGGAGAGCAGCACACAGCGCCCCCCCAGGCTCCACACAGCACCACAGTGAGGTGACATGCAGCAGGCTTCCCAGCAGGTGGCGCCAGCTCTCCCATCAGCCAAAGGGACCCAGCCAAGACTCAGGATACTGCTCCAGTGAATTCCCAGGATGCCTCCAGTCACACGGCAAAGGCCCGCACACACTCCTGAGGGCAAACATACATTTACTTATGGACAGATTTACTTTACATTGCACTTTAATATTTGGTTGCTCTTTATATTCTGTAGAACTATTTGTAATTGTTAACACTCTTGTCTCACAGCAAGAAGGGTCTGAATTCTATGCCCAGGACTTTCTATATGGAGTTACGTGTTCTCCCTGTGTCTGGGTGGGTTTCCTCCAGTTTCCCCCATCAACCCAAAACTGGGGATGTACCGTTTTTTTCCCAGTACTGATGTCAATACTTTGGATAGATACCAGATATCAACCGATACTTGGGCAGAGACTGACTGAAGACATAATTATTATCTTTAAACACAAACACCGTACGATAAAAACTATCCAAGTATCGACTGAACCAATATCTTAGAACCAATATCCAATTCACCAAAATGTTCGATATCGCAGCACATAGGTCAAATCCTCCAGCTAAGGTAGTCCTGACCAAGACTAGCTTGTTGATTTTTGTCAATCTCACCAAATCCTACATGTCAAATATTTACATTTGACCTTTTGCATCCTTTTAGACCTGGGCCAGACAAAAACATAAGAACAGTTCCCAGTAGAGCAAACGTGATACTGCACTCAAATCACACTACTTTCACTCATTTATTCAACGATGAGCTGATATAGTAATTATTATGACAGGCGTGTTGTCAGTTCTCTTTGTGTTTTCTCATATTGGAGTGGGCTTTGTGCTTCCAAGATCCGTTTCCCTCTCTCTCTCGCTCTCTCTGCTTTCTCAGGCTCAGTTTTCTTTCTCTTTGTCAACAGTGAAATGAAGCACCAGACTCCGACTCCAAAAACAGACCTGACAGAGATTAGACTCAGACTCTGCATCTGTGAAAAGGCCAGACTGAAAACCAGCGGCCGCTCTGAGCTCTCAATCAAATATTCACCAAAAACAGGATGCATAGTAGATCTGCACAACTATGAAGAAAAAGGATTGCAATTGCCATTAGATTTGCAATTTATGTTTAAAAAGTAGGATTCTGTTGAAAGAGCACATTGTAAACAAATCCACAAGCATTCACTTTTGAGAGACTGGAATCTGAACTGTTGTAATTAATTACATTTAAAGTCAAATTAGTATCTACTTTCAATAGGGCTCAAAAGTGACCGCCCACTCGGGTTCCAGCGGGAAAATTTCACATTAATTTTTCCCATAGACTTTTCAAAAAATTCAAATATTAAAAGTTCAGTGACAGTGCGGACAGTGTGCAACTTTTCTGATGTCCGTCAAACGCTTTTCTCCATGGAGATGTTCTTGCTTTGTCTGGAATATTTCACAGTATATCATTAAACCTTTCTATCCTCATGAAGACCAAACTAGACCAACTTACAAGTCAGATCTGTGGAGAGGCGACCCCACTCACAGTCAGAATGCCTGTTTTTCTAGGTATTCTGAGCTATAAAACTGCCTGTAATTGAATTAATGTAAAATGGAACTGTTTAATGTCATACTGTGAAACATTCCAGGCAGAACAAAGACATATCCATAGAAACAAGCAGGTGACGCACCCCTAACCAAAAGAGTTACAGTGTCCTAAAAGAACATTTAAAACACAAGATTCAGTGAAAAGCTTTAATAACTCACAGAAACAGTTTTTAAATAAATGTACTATACATTTATTTAAAAACTGTCTTGAGGTCATTAGTTACCACTTCTTTTTATATAATATATTTCAGTTTGAAGCAAACGGACTTCAGGACGTTGCCTGTACCATACTAACTCTGTAAACTGCACTATCTGCCCCTGTTCGGGTTTACTGTCATGTCCTGGTTATAAAAACAAGAGAGAGAGAGAGAGAGATCTTATAAATGTGAGTTTCAAAACAAGTCATGTGATAAGGCTGATGAAAGCGAGTGCAAAGAGAGAGGAAACAGGATGCACTGATAATCTTGGTTAAAAGAAGACAGATTCACACTAGTTGGTAAAATGAATCATGTCCAGTTGGTTAAACATGTGCATGTGTGTACGCATGGCAAATCAGCACACACATCACTATGAGACAGTCACAGTAAGGTTATTGTTAAGGTACACTTTATTGTCTCTGTAGGGAAACTGTCTTCTGCATTTGACCCGTCCTTCAGTGTCTCTGGGTTAAACCTGTCAGGAGCAGTGGGACCATCTCCAGATCTTGAGCTAGTCGTGGTCAGGACTACCTTAGCTGAAGCATTTGACCTGTTGCGCATGTTTTTGGTTGTCAAAAGTATCAAAAATCAGATACTAATTGATATGAAATCTAGTATCGAAACTAGATACTAATTTGAGCAGGTATCGATACTAAAAAAGTCACATTCACAGGACAGAAATTAAGCTTTCCTGACTGTCTTTAGAATGATCTTCTATTATAAGAGCACATAGATTAGTATACATCCATGGACCACTATGGAACCTACAGGACCACTGAGGATTACACACATATAAGACCACATGGGAAAAGTAAAGAAAGTTCTACCATTTAATGTTAAAAATCACATTCTATTGTCTAAAGACTGTTTTTTAGTATCGTTGTATCGGAATCAGTATTGAGTATCAAAATAGAGTCTGAATGTATCATGACAACACTACAAGTAGGTGACGCCACAAGGCCAAGGTCAGACAAAAAACACATAAAATATAAATATAAATAAAAGTAAGATAGCGGCGTTTAATGCTGTGTAACCCTGGTTTATAGAGCTAGAACTGTGGGTGAAAGCGCAGCTGTGTTAGTGCCTCTTTGTTGACCTCTTGAAAGAAGCAAAAGTCAGAGGAAAATCGATTAAACATTAAAACTGGCCACGCTCTGGTCTCTGGTCTGAGGCAGGAGCTGGCTGGATTTCAAACTTATCAGCGCTGTATCAAGCTACTGCTCTCAAATGAACCCACTCCTGTGCGAACCCTGTGTAACTGGATCTCATGTAAACAGAGGGGACACTGACAGGTTTGTGCATCCCGTGTAGTGGTCAAAACATCATGACTCCTTTTGTAGATTATTTAAAGGTCCTATATTAAGCAAAATTAACTCTTCTGAGCTTTAAGCCATGTTAGAATGTTGTTCACTCCTCAAAAACAGACCTGGAGTCGTGTTTTGTTTCATTCACACATGTTTGAGTAATCCTGATTATTGGGCTGTCCACATCTCTAAAGCTCAAAATGCTCTGTTCCACCTTGTGATGTCATGAAGCAGTAGTTTTCAAGTTAACAGCTCCTTTTACCTTAGGTTCAATTGGCAATTCAAGGGCTGAAATGATCCAGATGATTCTAGTGAAGGTTTATGGAGTTTAAAAACAGTGGAGCACTTCCTGTATTACAACAGGACATCACAAGGTGGAACAGAGTGTTTTCTGTTTGAAAGAAGAACTCAGCCAAAATATGCAGGTTTGTGTGTTAAACATGTGAATGAAACAAAACACAACTCCAGGTGTTTGTGATGATCACACAGAAAGGTTCAATTTTGTCCTTTACCTTTTATTAATATCAATACTTGTTCAAATGAGCATCTAGTTTTGATACTAGTTTTTTTTTTACAACATTACTGGGATGATTACTGGAATGTTCTGTACTGCGGTGTTGCCTTGCTACAGATTTGACCTATAACTTACCCTGGTGGCTCTACCTGGTTGTCTCTATGGAAACAGACAAGTTTCATGCAACACTGTTGTACTTTCTAGATCAAGACAAGCGGGTGTCATATTATGCACTACAAATGTTATGCAGTGTACTTTTGACAAAACACAACTCTAGGAAGGTTTTTTTTTTTTAACATTAATCCAAGCTAGAACTGTCACAAATCACAATATTAACATTTTAAACTCAATTTCAATACTAAGGAATAGCTTTGATACTCAATACTGATGCCGATACCAAAATAATAATAAAACACATTCTTTATTTAGACAATACATTAAATGGTTGAACTTTCTTTTCTATCCCATGTGGTCTTATATGTGTGTACTCCCTCAGTGGTCCTGTAGGTTCCATAGTGGTCCATGGGTGTATACTAGTCTATGTGCTCTTATACTTGTTCTGATACAGCTCAGGATCATTCTAAAGACATTCAGGAAAGCTTCATTTTGTCCTGTGAATGGGACTTTAGATACTCGTTTTAGCGCTGCAGGTATTGATACTAGTTTTGATACTGGTTTTCGATACTTTTAACAACCCTGTAAAACAATGCACTTTTTCAGACAAATAGCATAATGGTTTGTTTGAGTCTTTTTGTCCCTTGTTGCTCCTCTTACACCCCCACACTCACATACATCACAATGCCCACTGCTTTTCTGTATTAAATAGCCCTATTGTGGAGACTACAGCATCACTTTAGCAGCAGAG
The DNA here is from genome assembly GCA_029959045.1 of Taenioides sp. WSHXM2023. Taxonomy (NCBI): domain Eukaryota; kingdom Metazoa; phylum Chordata; class Actinopteri; order Gobiiformes; family Gobiidae; genus Taenioides; species Taenioides sp. WSHXM2023. The sequence continues at coordinate 4,414,605 of CM057097.1, forward strand.
GCTAAGAATATGACGATTGTAGATAAGAAAAACTAGAATAAACACAAATAAACGGTCACTAATTCAGCTAAAGAGAGACAGATCCTCCCTGAACAATCAAAGGTGTGACGCTCAACCACAGATAACTGAAGAAGAAACTTAATAAGTTTAAGTCAATACAAGCGGTCAGGCTGGTTCGGTTAAACACAAAACCACAATGTTTTTTTTTATTTTATTTTATTTTACCACTTATGAATCCTCTGCTCCAGCTGACCTATCCTCTGTACCATATATTCACCGTCCCTCCTCTGTACCATACATTCACTGTTTCTCTTTTGTTGTAATTTTCAAAATACCACCAATGGGTTTCAGAATGATGAGGAATTGAAACCGTTGCCATAGCAATTAACAATTAAAAACAGAATATTGAAAGAGCATAATTTTAAACATATCACTGCACACAGAGAGCAGTTCTTACCTGAGGGAGTGGCCAGGAGGCAGAGGTAGATGAGGAGCAGATGAGGTAAACTCTGTTGTGCAAACAACATTTTGCACCTGAAGAAAACAACACACACAAGATCAGATTACAAATAAGGCACATTCTATATCTATTTGAAACTATGAAACGCATATGTGTTATTTTAAATTGCATATAAGAACTGGTCGTATCCAAGCGGGGATATGAAGCATTCAGGTGGTACTGTAATTTACAAATACATCGGCAATTTACTGTAAAGGTGTACTGAGTAACTTTTCTAGTGGCGAGTGCTCTATCTGTTTCCATGGAGATATAATGGCTTCGCTTGAAATGCTCAACAGTATGGCATTAAACTGTGTATCTACGTAGCATTTATTACAGCTATCTGACCGTTCATTTGATATGAACGTCTGAATCTCAATGGGCCTTTCCTGATTTCTGTTAAAGCAACACTGTAACTTTCCAGATGTGGCACGTCACCTGATTGAACCCATGGATATAGAATGTTAAAGTCATACTTGGTTTTAACATGATACTGAAGCGATATTGAGCAGTACAAAGGTAAACTGAATGAGTCTTAAAGTACAGTGCAGTTTACCTGGCTCTGGTCGAGCAGTGGAAGAAACAAAAGAGGAAGAACGAGGAGTTTAAGTCGGTGAAGAGTGAAACAGATCCAACATGGCCGACGTTGGGGCTGGCACGGCTCAAGAGCTCAAATTCATCTGTAGAAACAAACAGAAAGGACATGTGAACATTACAGTGTTAGGTATTGATTGACTGTTTAAAATGTTCACCAAACGGGGTAAGAAATGAAAGAAAATAAGCTACAAAGTTTTGCATGTTGTGAGCCGGAAGGGTGCCAAACCTCAGAGCAATGTCTGTGGCTTGTTCATTCATTCATGACGACAAATTCCACAGACCACAGTACCACAAAGAAAAAAATAACCCTTTTCAATCAAAAAATTCATGTAATTTTTCACAAAAATGAGCCCTAGTTTCTTCCAAATTACTATGAGGTCTTATAGTTCTGATACAAATCAAGACTACTCAGGAAACGGAAACTTCTGCTAAAATTAGTATCTTGTTTCAAAACTTTTATTTTATCAATTAGCATCTTGTTAAATTTTTGGAACAATCTAAAAAAGTTCAAACATTTAAGCACATTAATCAAACATTAAACCACCTTATAATGTAGTTTTGTTTCATTCACACATGTTTAACACAAACCCTGCAGATTTAGTTCTCTCAAAGTGAAAACACACTGTTCCACCTTGTGATGTCACACAAGGTCTGTTTTTGAGGAGGTAACGGCATTAGAACATGACCTAAAGCTCACAAGAGTCCATTTTGTGTAATAATTGGACCTTTAAAAAACACTTGCATGCTACGTTTAAACAGTTATCATATTTTGTTTGTTTTTCATTTTGCGGATACTTGTTAAGTTAATCTTGTATCACAAAACATAAACAAAACATAACACTGAGGGAAAGGTCAGCCTCAACAAGTCAGCTGTGTGTGTTCTCTGAATGGACTTTGAACACTGGTAATAGTTGTTATTTTTACAGATAAAAGGTTCAAAATAGAACAGAACATTTTCAGTAGTTCTTTCAGTATTTGGTGTTTCTGACTTTGTTGCAAGTCCCGTGTCATCAAGTACTTTGAACTGAAGGTGCTACTGTTTACTGCTACTATTACTGCTACTATTTCATATCTGAGGCCATAGCAATATTTGACCTAAAGTAAGTTGTACTTCAAAATAATATTACTCAAGTAGAAATACAAAGTAGTGGTCCAAGAAATTACTCAAGAGTAAAAAAATATTTAAGAAAACTACAACCAGGGGTGTAGCACCAAATTCTAGGCCATGGGTACAAATCATCTTGGTGGGCCCACTCATATTGTCAACATACTACATACTACTACTGGACATCGCATCAGGTTTGTGAAGTTGTAGTGTATTGTTTTGTATCATGCTTTTGCAATATAATCAGTTTTTTAATATTCTGCGCCACCACTCTGCTTTTAAAGATAATGGACATTTTTCAAACAACATTCAGCCAAATATTGGTAATAAACTTGGTATAAACCGGATCACCCATTATTTATGAGGGTTTATCAGTGTCCAAATGCAGAGCAGAGTCATCTGTAAATATTGCAGGTTAAACAAAAACCTCTGAGTGTCTGACCTTGTAATGTCAATAACCGTTCACATAACATCACAGCTGTTCCTATTCAGACCTGGTTTAGACCTGGTTTAGTCCATGTTTCATCCAGATTCAGTTCCCCTGGTCTAATTTTGACCTGATTTAAAAGCCACAGTATGTAACTTTTTAGCCAATAAATACATCAAATAAAAGCTTTTTTTTTTTTTGCTTTGTTATCTTTTTCATTTTGGTTGTGTTGGGTACTGTGAGCAGGCTTGTATCTCCACAAACCTGTGTGGCCTGGAAAAGGGCCCTTTCCTGCTTGTTCCAATGGAAGTGTTATTCCTTAAGTTTTAGTGTTCCACGGGGCATAAAATGTTTTTCTGTTTCCATGGAATCACGCAGGTGAGGTACAGTGTGTAACGTGTGAAAGTCACCTGCATTATTCCATGGAAATAGAAAATTAAAACCCCACTTCAGAACATTCTCCATGGCAACAGATACATTTTATGCCATACTATGTAATATTATAGGAAAAGGAACATCCAGTTTTTCTTTTAAACTATGGACTGAATAATATTTGTGTTTGAAATAAAGAATAATAAAACAAATTATTTCCATAGAAGCAAGCAGAAGAGTCAGGTTTGTGGAGATGCAAGTCTGCTTAGAGTAAAGACACATGTTTTACTGTGCAAAAACAACATCCATAATAATAATAAATAAACATGCTTTCATTTTATTTTAAATTACTTGTTTCAGTCCTGTTTCAGTCCTGTTTCTGTCCTGGTTCAGTCCCAGTATAGTCTAGCCTTTGTATACTCTAGCCCTGATTCAGTCCCAGTTCACTCCCAGTTCAGTCCAGGTTCAGTCCCAGTTCAGTCCAGGTTCACTCCCAGTTCAGTCCAGGTTCAGTCCCAGTTCAGTCTTACATTTCATGCTTGGTTGTTGACACTAACCTGTTTACCTAGCTCCATGTGAGCCTGTATTCCTCCGCGTTCGAGTGGCTTTCTCTTCTCCAAAATGCCGTCAAATCATTTCTCAGATTTCAAAACTCCAAAAAAATATTATCTGAACAGTTCACAAGGACATCTGATAATGCTTCTCTTTAAAATTCCAAGTAATGTTGTGTAGAAATAACCAAACAGCTAGCAGGTAGTAGCAAGTGCACACTGTCCCAGGTACAAATGAATCTTTATGCTTGTCTCAATTGCAGTTTTTCCCATTCAGAACAATGCAGTTACGGACTGAACCACGGCCACTTCAAGACCACAATGACATCATCTTCCTTCTTGTTCAAATATTTTCCAGTTTTGGTTTTCCAGTTTTGCACAAGTTGAAAGTCGCAGTTTTCCAAGAAGTATCTGCGAAGAAAAATAAACAAACAGTATAAGTGAAAGCAACATTTTAAAGCAGAACAAATTCATTTCTAGACCAAAACTAAATGTAAGACAGACTTTTATGCCACAACCCTTTAAAGGTCTTATACATTACTGAAAATGGACTCTTGTGAGCTTTAAGCCATGATGTTACTTCCTTAAAAACAAACCTGGAGTTATGTTTCGTTTCATTCTAATGTTTGAGTAGTTGCAGTTTATTATTTTGTCTACATCTCCAAAGCTCAAAATGCTCTGTTCTACCTTGTGATGTCATGAAGTGGTAGTTTTCAAGTTAACAGCTACCTTTTCACTTTAGTTCAGTAGAGACTGGCAATTCCAGGGCTAAAATTATTCAAGTGATTCTAGTGAAGGTGTGTGGAGTTTAAAAACACAGTGGATCTCTTCCTATGTTGACATCAAGGGTGGAACAGAGTGTTTTCAGTTTGAGAGAAGAACCTAAATATGCGTTGTTTGTGTGTTAAACATGAATGAATGTGTGAATGAAACAAAACACAATTCCAGGTCTTTTTGTGATGAGGAAACAACATTAGAACATAGATCAGTAAACAGCGTAATGTGGGCCCTTTAAGAGAACTGTGTAGTCTCACTTTGTGCAGTTTGCAATAAAGTGTTAAAATAAAGCCTTGTGTGTATTTTTTTGGCAAAAGATCAAGTAATTTCGTCTGTGCTTAATGTTTCTAAATGTGTTTTTAAAATGGTTCAGTTCTACCTACCAGAGGCGGAGAGAAATATAATAAATAATAAATAAGAGTAATCCAAATGCATCAAGGAAACTGAAATAGAATTTGAAACGGTTTGAAAAGAATAGACGTTGTAAAACATCCACAAGCCTTTAGATCTAGACCAACTCCATATGAGAAACTAAAATTTGTCAGAAAAATGCAGACGAGAGCAGACAAAAGCTTTTGACAGCATGATTACAGTCAAATGTCATACAGTTATGTGATGTAGTGGTCTCAACCTGTTCTGCCAAATATAATTATGTTCAGTTAGAAGTAATGGCCAAGTGAATATTTCAAATCAATTTATAAAGGTAAAGTATGTTAACTATGCAGTAAAGCTGTAATCAATAGGTTACTAACTGGTTTCAAATACACATACAAAAGAATACAAACTAGAGTAAATCAGTAACACTAAGTTGTATAAAGGAGTACAAAAATTAGCATATTTTTGGTAACACTCAAAATTTTATCTTGTTTTTTCTTGCACCTGTTCATCTTATCTCTGTTATCCACCCATCTCAAAATGACAGGCTGCTGACAGTTAAACCAAGCAGTGTAAAACAATGTGCCTCTATTACAGACAGGATACAGGAAAGTTTATTTAAATGGATTCAGTAAGTAGTGTTATAGTTTGGTGAAAATTTAAACATTTAAGCAGTTTTAGAGCTTCTTTGGTAAGTCCTGGCTCAGTCCCAGTTCAGTGCCAGTTCAATCCCGGCTCAGTCCCTGTTAAGTATCATTTTGGAACTGGTTTAGTTCTGGTATAGTCCTGGTAAAGACCTGGTTCTGTACACAAATAAGATTACCACAATATTTTTTCAATACCCATGCTGTAGAAAAGACATTTTATTTTTTCTTGGATTTTTGTTTTTGGGAATATTTACCATACACATTTCTGCTACACATTTTACCCAAAAGACAGAGCTAAGAAATTGAGCACCTGTGTTAAAAATCTATTCTTGTCAATATGAAATTGCTAATAGTTATCAACAATGTACCAATGGGTAACGAATACGATTATTAACCTCTCCACAGTTTGTGAATAAGGTAATATTAACTGCATTATTCATTTCATTTTGAACCTTCTGTCTATTCAAACTCTAGGCACTAAACTATGCAGTGCTCTAAATGTCCCATAAATATTTTTTTTAAGAAAGGGTATTGTTAAAGTATTGATTTAGGGCCAATATTTTACTAATGCAGTGCAATCTAGATTAAAAGAACAATAGCCCATTCATCAGAACCAAGATTAAAAAAAAAAAAAAAAGTAATTAAATATTGAATTCAAAATGGAGGTTTTGTGGTCTCGTACAGTTGCTTATCTGCTTATAAATAAACTAAAGCAGCGTGGCTCTAGTTAGTCAAACATACAAGATCTGAAATGCACCTTGCGTAGCCACTATAATGAAAATCGCATACTAGAAGCAAGCACAGCTATAAAGTGTGACGTTAATTACTGAAGAAAAAAAAAAAAGGATTTACAAAATGATAAAGACATGGATTGTTAGGTAAGGATATGGAAAATCACGTGTGTAATCCAAGATAACCCTGTTGAAAGCACCTTGCTGTTGGCATCTCTCCTTCACCACGTACGAGCCCAACGCGTGTTTTAATGCAACCTGTCATGAATAATTAGAGCACATTACAGTGTACTTACAGCCCAGAGCGAAGATGAGGTGCCCCGCTTCGTGTTTACCCCCCGGGAGACGTGTCACCGTCGCAGTTTCGATGTCTTGGGCAGTAAATTGGGTCAGTGTTCTTCTGGCAGGTTCAGCTGATGCGACTCCACTGCCAAACCTCAGATAAATACAACTTCCGGTTGGGACGGGGATTTCACAATAAAAGCACGAATTGCGTTTTCCTTTTTTATTTTCCCTTTTTATGTATGTATGGACATTTTAATGCAAACGAATAAATAAAAACACATTATAAACAAATAAAGTGAATAAATGTAGATACAATAAGTAAATATTAAATTATATGAATATATCAAGGAACTGTGAATAAGTGTTTTTATTCATTAACGATATTAATAAGATACAAGTCAATTTAATTGTTTTGACCCTCAAAATACAGAAAAATAAGTTTCCAAAAATGTGTGTTGTTTTTATTTATAAATACATTCCACTTGCATTTACACAATTCAATAGTTATTGAAGTCAATTTTAAAATAAAATAAAAAATAAATATAATATAAAATTGTGTTGTGTACGATATCCGGTTGTCCTTCGCCACCTGCTGTCCGTTGTTAAGGCAACAGCTGCACTGCAATACATTGGCTATTTCACAGTTTTTAGGCTGATCTTTGGGTTTTTATGTCCTATAAAACTCAGACTAAAGTTAAAAATAAAATTAGACAATATGTATGTCAATATCTTGTCACATTACAAATAAAAAATACGATTATTCAACGTATTCCATAGTGACTGCGTCGACCCAAAATGGCGACAGTGACATTCTAACTACACTTGCTTCCATTGGTCCGCTCATATTGAAAGCTTATTTCTATTGGCTATTCTGGTATTATTTTGACACACGTATCCGGAAAGCATGAGCAACGAATCCAACGCGTGAAAATCGGGAGAGGAGAGTAAACAGTGAGTTATTCATACTTTTAAAGCTTATTATAAATATTTGAACGAATGCATTATTTGTAATTGCTAAGAGGAGACAGTTGGAATGCAAAACAAGGCAGTATCTACATTGGCAATGGGGTTTTAGGATGATACACGTGGCATATGGAGTGATATTTTGACATTTCTTGCCTTTATTTAATAGTTGTCAAGGTAATGATGGCTGAAAGCGCGATGGACAGTGGTGAAACGAACGGAGAAGATGAACAGAACGAGGGTAAAGAAGGAAAAGGTGCAGAAGATGGGGGTTTGAGTGATGCCCAGAGAGAAGTGCTGGAGAGGTGTCTTCATGCGCTCAAACACGCCAAGAATGACAGCCACACACTCGCTGCACTTCTGCTGGTGAGTGGAGGGACTGTGGATGTTGCATTGTACCATTTCTGATGCTTGTCTCAATGGCTATGTTACTGTTTTCCTGGAACAACAGTATGGTATTAAATTTGACTGTCTCCATGGAGACGGCAGGAGACTTCACCACGCAAAGTTACAGGTCAAGCAGATTGCTTTTTAAGTTCTATATTCTATATATTGTAAGGAATGGTCAGAGATTGGAGAACAGTAAAACTCTCACATCTGACAATAACTGCAGCAAATGCTGTATTTGTCGCACACACATATGTGCAGTATTAAGTGTATGTAATGTCCTGCTGTGTCTGGAACACATTACAAGGACTAGCAAAACCTACCTTTTTCACTAATGATTTAATTAAATGTGGTTTGTATTAATATATTAATTTAGTGTAATATATTAATAAAGTGAGTCCAACACAACATTTCCTTCACTATCAGTGATGACTAATGGATATTTTGTCTGTTTCAAACTCTGTTGCATTAAAGTGTGGAGCAAAAAATATGAGGAGTGGAAACTGGATTTTGCAATAAATTAAACAAATTTAAAATAATTCCATGTCTTTTGACACCTCCCCTGTCCTTAGCAGAGTTGGGTCGTAACACCAAATAATTCCAACATTGTATTTTCAAGTAATAAATTGTAGTTCATAAGAATTTTTGTCTCCCTTTTTCAGATCACTCGCCTGTGCCCTGCAAACCAGTTGGACCAGTCTACTCTGAGGCGTATTTTTGAAGCGGTTGGTTTGAATCTTCCTGCTCGTCTCCTGGTCACAGCCATCAGAGGCAGCAGCGAGAGCTCGGGTCTAGCCCCAAACGAGCTCCTCTCCCTGGGTACCGCCCTCCTGGCCGCCCTGACCACTGATCCGGAAATGGCTTACAAACCACAGCTTCTCACCACTATCCCTATCCTACTACAAATCCTCTCTAGCCAGCAAAAGCAAGAGGACAGCAACCAAGCTGGAGAAGCTATGGGAAGTCCGACAGGCCAAAATTTAGAAAGCAATTTTGCAAAAAGTGAGCAAAATGGAGATAACTCCAGCACACAAAATGGTCAATCTACTCAATCTTTCACTAAAATTGATGAAGCTATTGCTGGAGACTGCTACCAAGTTTTGTTTTCAGTTTGTGCTTTACCACTTGGTCCTGAACAGCTTTTAAACCGTGGGGCTGTCCGTGCATTGTGCCAAGCTGTGGAACAAAACCAGACTTTAAGCCACGAGAAGGGAATTCCACTTTTAGGATGCCTGCTTTCCGGAAAAACAAAAGAAAAAGCGTGGAGCAAGAATCCAACTGAACTGTTTAACGTATTGACAAAGCTGACAAATAATTTCACACAAGCTTCAGAGAAAGATAAACTAGAAATGTGCACTAAATTGGTTCAGTTTTTGCCTCCAGTTGGATCAAATCTAGAAAATGAGAAATTAAAAGACATTGCATGTCAAATTTGGGGAGTTCTAAGGCCGATGTTGCAGTCCAAGTTGACGCCAAAGCAGATTGGTCCAGTGTTGGTGCTGGGGGCTTGCCTTTTGGATGTGTGTGGATGGGAGGCAGTTGGACCGCCTAAGTTCTGCTGTTTGTTGGTGAATCGCGCCTGTGTGGAGGTGAGGATGGGCCTCGAGGAACCACCAGGAAACAAGCTCAGTCCAGAGACACAGCAGACTCTCACCGGTAGGTTTATCTTAGATGAATAAGTGAAATGATATTGCAAAAACTAATCAGAGTTTCACAATACTGATGTACACACGTTCAACAATTGTTAATCCCTTCAACCTATTTTTTTTAAGAATAGGACTAAACAAAATGGTACCAACTGTCCTATAAAACTCATAATTTTGCAAGAAATTTGTAAATAATGAATTGGAGGTCTGTAATTAAAATTGCAACTTTTCTGATGTGTCATCTGCCAGCTGCTTGTCTCCATAAAGATGTTATTGCATTGCCCAGAATATTCCATAGTATGGCATTTATCTTGCCTGACCAGCCAGTCCCTTCTACATTCTGTTTGAAACCAGAAGGGACTGGGACCATAGAGCATGAAAAACCTCCGATTAAACTTCAGACGGTCCAATCAGAGCCGCTACTCTGTAGTACGTGTCTCTCAAATGCAGAAGATATCTCCTCTCCAACAATTCAGAACTAAATAATACATACAGTATAACTTACTTTACTTGAGATAAACAATAGTTTGGTTTTTCGATTGTTGATTCTTTAAACCTTGAGGTTTAACCTGCTGTCCTGTAATTCTCAGGCTGTTACCGCATTATGGAGGCAGCCATGGAGCAGGCCTGTGTCACAGGGACTAGTGCCCCAGTGCAGAGCACCGTCTCTGGGCTCAGTCTGCAGCAGAGCAGGCAGGTCCTGGAGGTCCTGCAGGAGGCTTTCTCTGCTGTGGTCTACCACCTACAACAGGTACAAGGAGCGGGTAGAACTGTTAATGCTGGTATGATTGACAGGGTTTATCACAAAATATACCAGTCAGTTTAAAGACGACATATGCTTTTTTCAGGTACTAATTGAATTATGTCATCAGTAGGTCATCAGTTTCCATTTTGTTCATTTTAAACTGCAATATTGATCTAAAACAGCTTAATAATAGAAATGGGTCCATTGATTTACTGTTGAACTGTCCAAACTACAGAACAGAAAGGCCCCACCTCTTCATAGTTAAGTTCAGTATATTGATAAAATTAGTAGCAAGCAGCGGATGAACATTCTCATGTAATTTCTCAAGTAATATTTGGGTTTTCATATAGAAATATGAGAGCTATGATATTTGTGCAGGTGGATCAGAGTCGCTATGGAGACCCTTTTATTTTCGCCACATTCCGCTCGCTGTGCTCGTGGCTGGCCGAGGAGACTTCCTGTTTGAAGGAGGAAGTGACCGCCCTGCTGCCCTTTCTGATTGGCTACTGCAGAAGTCACATGAGCGATGATGGCGAGGGAACTGGGCTCTCTGATTGGATGGACCAAATGTCAGTGAGTGGAGAGCGAGCAGGTTGGACTGGGAAGGAACCACTGAGGTAAGACCAGTATAAATAAATGGAGTGTGTGATTTATTCACTCCACACTTGGTGGTAGTACAGCCACAGCTGCCCTGGGGTAAACGGATAGAGGCAAAGCTGACAGTCTGTGCCATTGGCCTCATCACTCACCCACATTGATACACAGGCAAGATGGGTGAAGTGTATTGCCTAAGAACACAACAACTGTACATTTACCCAAGTGGGATTTGAACTGTCGAGCTTCAGGTTGTTGGACACTTTTTATTATTAGCTGCCTTTACAATAATATACATGTACAGAAATGGGCCAAACAAACAAAACAAACAAAATACAAACAAAAAGGACGATGTAGCTATGATAAAAGTGAATAAGCCAGTTTAAACAAATGAGAAGTTTGATCGATATCACAAAATTGCACTTAAATTATGTTGAATCAGTCAGTTATAATGGTTTACAACATTGTATTCTGTACTTCTTCAGGTATCTGCTCCCAGCTCTGTGCCACCTGTCGGCCGAGGACATACCCAGGAAGCAGCTCCTCTCCCTGGATGCGCCGCAGCTCCTCGTGGGCTTCCTGTCTCAGTCTTGGAGCTCTCTGAAGGAACAGTCTCCAGCTCAAAGAGACCCCAGTCTGGAGACCGCCTGCTCTGCCCTGCTCAACTTCACCGTCACAGAGCCTCAACGAGTCAGGTACCAGCCTCCAGGGATAGATGGGTTTAGTTTAATGCCGTACTGTGGAACATTCCAGGCAAAGCAAAAACACCTTCCTGGAGACAAAATGGTGGCAAATGTAACAGTAAGTTGACATTGATTTACACTGTTGGTTCAGTTGGCACATAAAGGCAATGGCTGTAATTATGAAGATGTAGCATACCAATATTAAAATGTATTACATGATAGGGCTGGAGGTTTTTGGAAAAAATCTAATCCCTTCTTTGTTTTCTTTTCTGACAAGAAAAGCTGCTAAACAAATCCAAGAATTCCCTGCATTTTAGAACATGTTTGTAGAGATCTAAACTACAGGGTTAGCAGCGTTTCTTAAAGGTTTTATATTACAGTAACAGTACAAAACCACTTGCCTGACCAGCCAAGACCACACGCTTTTACAATACCATACAAAGACATTATAGTCTGTCTCCTGTTTCCATTTGAACAGAAAGTAGAAGGGACTGACTCTCCAGGCATTTAGCTGTACTGTTTTATGTTGCAGGAGTGACCCCTGTTTCCGGGCGCTGGAGACGCTGTTGAGTGACGCGCTTCCTGTTTTGGTGCACAAGCCAAGCCTGTTGGTTTTAGCTGCAAACTTCTGCACTTTGGGTCTGATGATCGGACGACTCAGGAATAAAACCGGTGAGTGGACTGATACTTTGCAGGTGAAGTCCTCAACATTGCGGGGTGTGATGCTAACTGGAGGCTCTGCTCTGTTATGAATTCATTGAACGTGGGGTGGGACAAAAAAATCCTGCCAAACAATATTTAGAAAGAATGATTTGAAATATAGACTGTAATTGTAGTTTTGGAAGATATATCAAACAAAAAAACTTCAATTTTGTTGATGAAATTAGTTAATTGGCTTTAAGTGAACTTTATTTTATTATTATTATTATTATTATTATTCAGTTTTCCCATTTTGTGTTGCTTTGAGTAGTATTTTTTTTTTTATTATTATAATTTTTCAGTTTTTTGTTTTCACAGATAGTTTGTCTCTGTTAACTCTAGTTTGTCTCTGTTAACTTTCATATTTAGCCCTGTCTTCTTCCTTAGTTTGTTTTTACATTTGAAGGTGGAGCTTGGGTGCTCCACCTTCAAATATAGAAATATTTTTTACATCTGTGATTAAAAGATCGATTACTAGCAAATACATATCTCATATCTATAAAATACTACAAGATGCAGCCACAGAGAACACACTACATATTAAAAATGGGAATTAGAAATAAACACAATAATTAAGATTGAGGATTGAGAACTGACGATTCGGGGGGATATAAACAAACAGCCCAGTACTAAGAGAGTTTGAATAGAAAACTAAAATTAGATTCTTTAGAACTCCTTGTAAATTTGGTGGGACCTTGGATAAATGTTGGAGGGGCTGCGGCTTGGTGGGGGATTATTCCCATATATTCTGGGACTGCCCTAAACTGGCAACATTTTGGAAAGATGTGCAATGTGAAATTGAAAGCCGTCCTTTTGTTGGGAATTTTTCCAAATGACGTTAGATCAAATAGTAATTTTCACTTGCTGAAACTTTCACTCTTAATTACCAAGAAAATGATAACGGTCTCCTGGCTCAGGCCACTGCCCCCCACAATTACCCAGTGGAAAAGTAAAATAAAGTATTTGTATGGAGCAAATAACTGCAAGGTGTATGACAATATGTATCTACTCTAAGTCATTTTACTTTTATTGTATTTTTACTGCTCTTTCATAACTATATGTGGCTTGCACCAAAAAAAAACACAGACACACACATATACACAGACACACACACACGCACACACACACACACACACACACACACACACAGAAATGTATTGATTCAAATCATCTTGTTAAATGTTTTATTTTCTCCCTTTTTTGTTTAAATATTGTTTGACCCTCAGACTGTGTCATATCACTCAGGAAAAACTTTATATATTTAGGTCTTGATCTTTTTCTCTTCCTCCCCCAGACTCTGTTGACTCTTCTCACCGCCGCCTGCTCTCCTGCTCTCTCCGGTTCCTCCGCGGTGCACTGACCCCTGGCTCCGACTCGTGCCCGGTGACGGTGAGCCCTGCATGGGGTCGCTGCTGGGACGAGGTGGGGGAGCTTTGGAGACTCTCTGTCCAGGCTTTGGGCAGCTGTGTGCGGACTCAACCGTGGATCATCTCACTCATCCGAGATGAAGGCTGGTTAAAGCATATACTCACCACTTTGGGACAGTCCACAGCCCTGCCTGACGAAGATACACAAAACGCCCTGGAGGAGGCGCTGTGTGCTATGGCCGACCAGTGTCAGCTTTGTAAACAGGAAATCCACACTGCCATGAAAACCGACAAAGGAGGGTTGAGCTGTATGGCCAGTCTAAAACGACTAGCCTCTACTAAATAATTCCAAATATAAAATAAAAGCATTCAGAAAGACAAAGTCATAATAGTCATTCTTCATATGATGTAAGCCCAGCAAACATGACAATTATTGTCTGTGAATCTGTAAATTAAAATGGAAAATAATGCAATTAATAAAGAGTTATTTTGTCAGAAAATGTTTGACTAATGTATTTTTTTTGTATAAATTCTTCTAGAATGATTCAATTCCATCAGATAGAATTCACATTTCAAGGAGCATGCAGCGTTGTCGCGATACTAACATTTCAAACTCTCCATACTAAGGAACAGGCTTTATACTCAATACTGATACTAATGGCATGAGAATAGTAAAAAAAAAAAAATGATATTTAGACACAAGAATGTGATTTTCAACACTAAATGGTAGTACTTTTTTTTTTTTTATATTCCCTGGCCTTACATTTGTGTACTCCCTCAGTGGTCCTGTAGGTTCCATAGTGGTCCATGGGTGTATACTAGTCTATGTGCTCTTATACTTGTTACTATACTTAACAAGTATAGTAACAAGTATACAGCTCAAGATCATTCTAAAGACATTCAGGAAAGGTTCTGCTCTGTCCTGTGAATGGGACTTAATATTGATACCTGCTCAAATGAGTATCTAGTCTCCACAGTAGTTTTAGTATCGATTAGTCTGGTCTTCGATACTTTTGACAATCCTAAGAGCAACTAAAGAGTTCTTTAGTTGTATAGTGCTATAAAAAGCAAAACATGTTGATATAAACAGTTAAAAGCTATTCTCTTGAATGCACTGGTTTAGACCACATTTTGTACTGTTTTAGTGCTTGGTTATATTACTATTACTTTATGTTAAATGCTTTTAGTTGGAAATATAGCCTTAACTAGTCACACTTTCTATGGGTTTGGTTATAAAGCATAAAAGCTCCAGGCAAATTGGACTTAATCCTGGTTTAGTCCCTGTTTTAATCCTGGTTTAGTCCTGGTTTAGTCTAAAATCTAAATCTAAAAAGGTCTAGAATTGGACAACATTATTGCTACAGAAGTTCTAACCAATAAATTGCCCAAAAGAGGACCAAAAAATGGACAAAAGATTATTTATTATCTATTTTAAGGAACTATTTTAACTGTAGAGGCCCTTGCATACCACTAGAAGGAGCTTGCGTACCACAGTTTGAGAAACACTGACCTACACTCAAATTACAATTTACATTAAAATAGTACTAGTACAAAGTCAAGCTAAAAGCGTTCCTTTACCTGTAGATGGCGCTGTTCCCTCTCTTTTCGCGTCTTCCTTGAGGCGGTTGGCAGTGTTCAGAGCCACAGCGGCCTCGGGGCCTTAGACAAAACCTTAAAATAATAAAGTCTTTTTAGAACAACACGAATAATGGTTAGCTATAAGAAAAAATAAGTGTGAAATTATGGGTTTATCTTTTATTCGAAAGAAAAATTGGTTATTTCACTTTAAACTCAAACAATTTGGGTTAACATGTAAAAAGTTGGGTCGTTCCAGATTTACCAAGAGCCAATATCAGGTTTAGTGCAATTTTAATACAAGTTTATGGGATAAAAATTTGATGGGTTTCAGATGACATCACAACATTCTACTGTATACATAGGCCTACAATATTCAATACAGATGCGACAGCCAAAATGCATATTGTTAGAATTGAGAATGTTTAGTAATTTAGTAGCCAATTATAATAGTTTGGTCGATTCTAATTTATCATTTACGCGTTTTTGTAGACTAACTTTCATCTTGATTGTTGTGGTGTAGCCTATTTCCTTTTTGGTGGCCTTTTAGTCCTTATTTGGTTCTTGTTAACCCAAAAATTAGGCCTGTTACGTTGTTGTACATTCGGAGTTAACTCTAAAATTGTGTATCCCTGGTTTAGTCTTAGTCTAGTCTCAGCACATTTCCAGTTTACTCCCCATTGAACCTATTGTTGAACCATTTTCACGCTTTAGTTTGCCCTTTGGCCTATTGATTCCTTCCTCGCTCCTTCTCTCTCCTTCTCTCTCTCTTCCATTCATCTTTTGGTCCACGCGTCCACTTTGAATACACTGAATAACCCCCCCGCCCCCGCCCCCCCTCTCTCTCTCTCCTTTTCCTCCCCTCCTCCTCTCCTCCTCTGCTCCACCGGCTTCAAAAACTCTTCGCTTGACAAACCGCTGCCCAGTGTCGCCACCAAACTCACTCCACTCCCGAGTCTCCGTGCGTCTTCATCCAAAGCATCTCCAATTACGCACACGTGCCTCTCCAAACGCAACGATGCTGTGGAAATCACGGAGCAAAAGCGACATTCTACAGGTAACTATTGTCCTCGTAGCCTGTTCAATTGTGCGTTCCAGATTTTTATTTCATTTTTTTTTAGATTTGTGAAAATGGCTGAATGAATGGTGAGTCCATTAATGTTATTTGAGTAATTTAAACCTGTAACACATTTAAGAGTTCATTTAAGTCAGATACTAAGCCTGTAAGTATGCATTTGCGCAATTTGAATTGATGCGTAATGTGCCAAATGTGATAACTTTACATAAAATGGATTTTCAAATTGTTTGGTTTTTTCAATGATATAACACGACAAAAATGGCAGTAAATTAGTGGTTATATCGTGATAAAGATGAGAGGTTTACGATTGGTTGGTGCGTAATGATCGTGCGTAAAGAAGGCTGTAGATGGAGATGGTTATAGGGCTTTATAAGAAAAGGACTTGAACTACAACAACAATTTACACTACAGTTTAGCATAAGACGACTGTATATTGGTGTAGTTTTTGAAATCTCACAAAATATAACCTACAAGACCCCGAATCGCCTTGAATGTACCACTTTAAGAGCAGCGCGCCCCGGAGAGACCCCTCCCCTCTGCGCGCGCCCTCTTTATAAGCGGCACGTTCATGGAGAGAGCGCCGGACCAGTCTCTCCTCCGCGTTTGTTGATGGTTTTTAGATCTGCGTGAACTTGGAAAAACAACACAACGTCAACGGGAAAACTGGTTACGTGAATGGACTCGGATTATCACTTTTTTAGACTTTGCTGACAAATTTTTGGAAGTGGCTCAATTTGACGTTTTGGCTTCCAGATGTTGATCCACACGTACTCGGCCATGGTGAGTTGGAGACCGCGTTTGGTGATGCGTAATTGTGTATCCAAAATGCGCACCATGGATGACTTGATATATTATAACTACATTGTATTTACTTTAATTACTTAAATACATATATTACAGGCTCTATTGATGTGTGTATGAGTGGAAATGTGCCTATTCATTTATTTTATTTTACTGGTATATAAAATTAAAACAGTTGTTGTAGAATTATTTTTCAGTAGAGGCATTCTCTGATCCTTTAGTATAATTGGAAGTGAGTTAAAAGCTTTGGGTTGTGTAAGGATGCGCTGGTAAATTGAAAGTGAAGTGGAATATCATGACGCATATAATCTCCCAAATCCTTTATTTACTAATTAAAAGCCATGGATAATTTCGAACAATTTGAGTTCTTATTGCATTTTATTTATAATATATGACTTTTAGTTTACATAGAGACACATTTCCATTTTCAATTTTGATGTAACATTGTCTTTACAGCAAACTGTAACAAACTGAATGGTAATTAGCCTAAATAAATCCTTTTTTTCTAGTGTCAAATTTTCATCCGTAATACTCTTTTCACCCGCAATTGTGAGAAGCCATTTCATTGTTGTGTTCAAATTGTTTTTTATGTTATACACTTTCTCTGTATAAAAAATACTTATTGACCACTTTTTGTTGTTCAAATGTTGTGAAATACAGTAAGTTAATTTTACTCGTTGCATTCGTTTATAGTGTTAAGGTATCATGCGTAAAACTTGACCGCAATTGTCCACGGTGACTCCCTTTAACTGTGCGGGTCAAATCACTAGAGACACCCAAACACACACAAGAATATGACCCAAAATACTGACTATTACATCCAAAATGTATGTAACATTTTAGCCTTACAGTTAACCTAAATATAAGGGTCCATAAGTGTGTTTATTCGGGCTTCGTTGTTGTTTCCACTATTTCACACCGTATCGACCCGCGTGACCCAGCTTCACAGAGAAATCCATTGTGGGCAGGATGCTGTGCCAAAAGTAGGCTACCGGGCCACGCGCTCAGAACCGGCGCCGAATTAAATGATCAAACTACAGCAGTAACGTTTGATGGAGAGGTTGGCTCTATCGACTTGTCCAGTTGGAATGAAGTGATGAAATTACGCACAAACTTCTCACTATTTAGAGAACGCACAGACTTGATACAGGTGTTTTTTTTTTCATTAACATTGGTGATTTGACACGAAGGAAAATACGAGTTTTATTTCTATTTATTCCAGGCTTATTACAAATTAGACTACTGACTGTAAATTGACACGCAAAAAGCTATAGCCTATCCAATTTTGCTCAGTACCCATGTGTAAAGAAAAATGGGCCTACATGTAGTCTAATTATTATCTTGTAGCCTAACTCAAGAAAAACCCGGTAACCTTTATATTGATAATTGTTGGTTAAATATGGAATTTGGCACTTTGAAGAAACATTTCAATAAAGATGGATCTGTGTATAATTGTGAATAAAGGAAAGGATAATTATTTTATTCGGATAATTACTTTTATAGGGTGATTTGGTGCGTAATATTGTCTCCATAAACGGTTTAAATGTGTCATAACGCGCGTGTTGTTGACAGTTACAGTTTCATTGATTTTGGATTGGTTTGACCCAGAATGTTTTTTAAAATATCAATCAATAATCTGTACTTATTAAGGGTGAGGAATTCAGAGCAGATGTGGTGACTTTTCAACGCTTTAAAACATACATAAAATATTTTTTGTGGAGTTGTGGAGTCAGTTTAAATAGAGATTATTGTGCGTAAAACGGTTTGAGGCTCAATTAACAATTGAACTCTCACCAAATAACGTGCGTAATTACAACCTAAAACAGTTACACTGAATAGTGTGTTTGACAGTTGACTTGACATTAAGTCAGTTAGCAGCAGTAACAGTGTTAACCGGTTAAACGGTCTCTTGGTGCCAGACAGAATTTAGAAAACGAGGACTGAGCGCGCGCCTTTGTCCTCTGACCTCTTTGTCCTCGTGTCCTCCCTTTACGCACGTGGACAGCTACTGTCATGTGACCCTTGTTACAGGTGAATCACGTGATGGTTCAGGGGCATGTGTTCTGTACAGTGATGACAGTATGTTTTTATTTAACGGTGCCCTCGTGCCCTCTGTGCAGGAGCGCGCCGACGGCCTGAGCTCTTCCCCCGGGAGTCGCCTCTCCTCTCTCTCCTCTTTGTCCGCTCAGGGCGCATACTCCTCGGCTCCTCCGCTGTGCCACACCCCGGCCTCAGACTTCCAGCCCCCGTACTTCCCCCCGCCGTATCCGCAGTCCTCACTGCCGTACGCCGCGGCGCAGAGCCAGGACTACGAGCCGTACGCATCCCTTAATTCTCTACACCAACACCACACTGCGCATGCGCAGCACCATCACCAGTCGGCCTGGCATTCGCAGCGCACGCGCTCAGAGGAGGCGGGACTTCTGTCGCAGTCGCACCGCGCGCTCAGCCTCGAGCCGCGGCGCGAGTTTCCGTCCGTGCCGCGCCTCCTGCACGGCCTCGCGGAGGGCGCCGCTGCGCTCGCGGACGGGCCTTTGGGCATGCACCTGGGACACCACGTGCACGAAGACCTCCAGGTGAGTCATGACGTCACACAATCATTGTGCATGAGGATTACAAGTGGCACGCGGGTCTAAACAAACTTGACCCGAAACCTTCTTCATTATTTTAGACTTGAGTTTCCCTGAGGTTTTCTCGCGCTCTCAGTGCGAGCGCACGTGAATGGGCCTTTTACAGCCTCCGGGGAGAAAACTGCGCACAGAGAACAGCGGCCTACGGGCGTTCGTCCCTCTAAGGCCCGGAAAGACTTATTCTGATCAAAACAAGACCCCGTGTCTATGTGAAACACTGCAACACTGACGCACTTTTACACATAACATTAACAGCCCCAGTTCCATTTCATCACAGAGATCATTAGACTTTTAATTACAGCCACGCTCCCGGTTTGGAGACGGTTTAAAGTCCTGAGGGAATTTTTTAGGTTTAACCAAAATGATTCTGTGCGTAAAAGTTACAGCACCATCAGGGTCAACTGCGCTCTCACCATTTCGAATCATTTGTTTACACAAATTTTTCATGCATTAAGCCAAATTCAACACACACATCAGCCTAAGGGCTGATCAGAATAGGCTATAGGCCTATGGCATTAAGCAACCTGGTGCGTAAAGATGATGCAATGGCACGGACGCAAAGCAGGACATCTTAATCAATGGACACAATTTTATTAGTATTATTTTTTTAATATTACAGACATGTGTGGCATTTTTGTTACTTTTCTAAGTTAAAGACATTACAATCCATTTTATCTATTTAAATTGTTTTGAATATCGTCATTGATGAGTAAAAAAAAAACATTTATTGCATTTATAAGTATAGGCCATTATGTGTAGGTTTTTATTAGGGTGCATCAATGCAATAGCAACATTTATTTCAGAAAAGATGCGTTATCTGTACATTTTAGCCAGAACTTCTTTGTGAGGATTGAACTGATTTGAATAAGATGGAATTTTCTTGACTCGACAAACAGCATGTGAACCAAATAAACCAACACAAAACCTGTAAAACTCGTGTCCTTAAGTCCGATCTCCGCCTGTTGGAAGTCCCTTTTGTTTGAACACGTCTGAAAGAATGAACGCGCCTGGTTTACGGAGCGGAGGCAGGTGCAGTCCGCTGTTTGTCGCGTTTTCACTTTAAACAAACGACACCGAGACGAATCAATGTTACACGGACATTACGCAGACAAACGCGTAAAAACGAAGACCAAAAGACGTGAGAGCCAGACCCACGTGCGCCTGCTAAACGATCCCCGTGCGCGAGACTTTGGTTTGATTTATGGGTCACATCCTGCACCGCGCACGAGCCCCAAAACCCCGAGTGAACACGCGCATAAAGAGACGTACGTGCGTAAAAAGGCCCGGAGAGACCCCCCTCTATCCACAGCTTTAGAGATCACAAACGCAATGAATATGGAGTGGGCATTACGCATTCATAACACCAGAACACACTCTTTTTCTTTAGTAACAAAGATTTCCGTTTAGTTATTTCATTAAGTGGTTGTACTTTGAACATACGCCCAACTTTACGCAATGATATTAATTAAGAATGATTTCGCATTATAGAATTAAATGAGTTATACACGGATAGGCATATTTACAATTTACCTATGGGTACAATTAAACTATCTTTGTTTATGTATAATTAACTGGAGAATTGAATTTAATGGGTGTTTCTTACAGTAGAGTTGGGACACAATTTTCACGACGAGATTGGGTCCCTGAGAACGAGACAAGACGAGATTTTTGACATAATTTGTTATAATTAAGTAGTGCAACTGTTTCGCAATGTTGGTATTATTTATTTTATGTAATACTTTAACATTGTAGTACTGCTTTTTGGAACTAAATTGAGGAGGAAAAATCTCATAAGATCATTTTTCTCGTGTGTGCGCGATCTTGTGGCAATTTCGTTTTGCGAGATCTTATGGCACGAGATTTTGTCCTGTCCCTAGAGTTTTTTGGTTGAACCTAATAAATAATAATAATGTAATAATAATAATAATGATAATAAAAACTCAAAATCGCTTTGCAAAAAGCTTGGTTGGCTAGGTTTATAGAACAAAAAATATCCTTTAAATATAGTGCATATTATTTTTTTATTCGTAAAATAGAGCTTTGCTGAAACAAATTTCGTGTTGTTTTGATATCATCACATTTTTAGAATTCTGCATGATTAGTTAAAACAAGAACTATTTGATATTAAAATCATTTGTTGTATATGTTTGTGAAAATCAAGGTACACTATGAAACTTTTCTTGGGAAGGGGCCGCCATGGAGATGGGGAGATATAAAAGGTCTTTGCCTGGAATATTCCAGTATGGCATTAGACAAGCTGTGACACTGCTATAGTCCAAAATACAGATCGGATCAGTGGAGATGTGACCCCACTCAGTATTAGAATACATGTTTTCTCCTATGGATTTTTGAGCTAACACTTGTAATAATTTGCAATTCAATACATACAAAAAAGACAGAGTTTAATGCCATACTGTTGAACATTCCATACAAAGCAATAATATCTCCATGGAGATGAGCAGGTGGCAGACCCTTACTGGAAAAGATACACAGTGTGCCTTTGAGACTAATTTATTTTAAAAGTCAGTTTAGAGTGTAAACAATGTTATGCCTCTAAAGTTACAGAAAAGTCACCATTTTGATTTCGAAGTGTATTTTTTGTAAGAATTGTCGCTGTGATATTGTGAGCCTCAGTTTCAGTGATGATTTGCTGTTGTGTTGCAGGGGATGGAGGAGGGATCGGCTCTGGGCATCCTGGACCACTCCGTCATTAAAAAAGGTGAGGGGATTCTGAATTCTAATTGAGGCAGTCTCCCTAAAGCAAGAACCAAGACTGAGGCCTTCACAGCAGCACAGGAGAGAGGGAGAAAGAGCGGAGGGGAGTGGAAAGAAAGAGAGAGAGGGAGAGAGAGGAGGGAGAGAGAGATATACAGGAGAGAGAGGGATGAAAAGAGGGGAGGGAGAGGGAGAAAGAGAGATGGAGGTAGAAAGAGTGACAGAGAGGGAGAGAGAGAAGAAATAGGCAGAAAGAGAGAGATGGAAAGAGAGAGAGGGAGGGTGGAGAGAGATAGAGAGGGAGAGAGGGGGAGAGAGATACAGGACAGAGAGGGATGGAGAGAGGGGAGGGAGAAAGAGAGCTTGGAGAGAGAAAGAGGGAGAGAGAGAAGAAATGCAGAGATGTTGGGACGGGGGGTGAGAAAGAAAGCGAGCGAGACAGTGAGGGAGAAGGTTAGAGAGAGGAGGCGGTAAGGGAGAGAGAGAGAAAGAGAGAGTGGGAGAGAGAGCGAGGGGGATGGAAGGGGAAAGAAAAAGAGAGAGGGAGAGAAAGAGTGACAATAAGAGGGAGAGAGTAGAAAGTAGAGAGGGGAAGAGAGGGAGGGGGAAGGGAGAGAGGGACAGAACTGATAAATAATTCTGCTTTTGGTTTCATTTGAAGTGGAGGCTGCAGACTCGGCCTAAAGGCACAGTGCGGTAATGAAGGGAAAGAGGGGGATGGAGGGAGGGAGAGGAAAGGAAGAAGGGGTAGAGAGAGAGAAAGAGAGAGAGAGAGAGAGAGAGAGGAGGCTTGGGTGCGAGAATTGAGAGAAACAAAGGGAGAGAGATGAGGAGGGGTGGAGAGAGAGGTGATAGAAGAGAGGGAATGGAGGGAGAGAGCGATGAGGAGAGAAATGGAAGAGAGAGAGAGAATAAGGGGATGTATGGAAGAAAGCGGTGTTAGGTTTGAGAAAGATGGAGAGAAAAAGAGATAGATAGTTAAAAGAGGGGGAGAAAGAGAAGAGAGAGGAGAGTAAAACATGGTGGGAAAGAGCAGCATTGTGAGTGACATGTTTTAGAAAGATTGTCGTTCCCCAATTTGAGTCGCCAAATTTGCGTCAGTCATGCTAGTCATTAGCTAGACGTTATTTTCATTATTTTACTCACCAGAAACTATTAAGATTGTATCTGTCAGTTGAAACCATAGACTGTTTATATACTGTAAATGGACATAGCTAACCCGCTAGCCACCACGTTCCAAATAGGAAATGAGCATGGGCGCGATTCCGGCTCCATCGACTCGGCTCTAATTAACTTTACATTTAAAAACTGCCACCCCTCTCTCTGCGGCAGTGAGCTTCATCATTTTCGCTCTGCATGATCCTGGTGTTTTTATTTCACTATTTTGCTCGTAAAACAGTTCCTATATATCCAACTCCTAGCCTCGCCAAGCTTCATTTGACTGGAGCTGAACGCTATGACTTGACTGAACGCTATGGATAACGTCACACTCACTTAGTCTACTTGTATATACAGTCTATCATTGAAACCTGTGTAACTTTTTGAAACCTGTGTAACTTTTCGGTTGGGGGTCCGTCACCTGCTTGTTTCTATGGATACGTAATTTCTCTGCCTGGAATGTTCCACAGTATGACATTAAACAGCACTACCTTCCATTTATTCAATTACAGGTGGTTTTATAGCTCAAAAATACCTAAAAAAACAGGCATTCTAACTGTGAGCGGTGTCGTCTCTCCAGTGATCTGACCTGTAACTTGGTCTGGTTTGGTCTCCATAATGATAGAAAGGTTTAATGCCATACTGTGAAACATTCAGGATGAAGCCTCCATGTTTCTGTTTTGTTAAATGTACCGTTAACACAAAGAATAATACAAATAGATAGAATATAATACATGTAGTTTGTCCGTGTATGTGTTGGCATAGTAAGTGACTTAGACTTTGCTAATTAGAGGGAATAACTGTTACCTATAGCAACCATAATGTAAACAAAGGCTAAAACGTGTCTAAATTACACAATAGTTTTGATTAGACTTGTAAAAATATCTGACAACACCTCAAATGTGTTAAATTAAGGTTTTTTAACGGTCAGAAAATGCCTCGCTTGTGCTTAAAATGTTGCACTCATTTTACATTTACAGTGGAGGAAATAAGTATTTGATCCCTTGCTGATTTTGTAGATTTGCCCATTGACAAAGAAATGAACAGTCTATAATTTTAATGGTAGATTAATATTGAGAGATGGAATATTAAAAAGAAAATCCAGAAAATAACTATAAAGAAAATATATAAACTTTCATTGAGTGAAATAAGTATTTGAATCCCCTAGCCAAAAAAGACTTAGTACTTGGTGGCAAAACCCTTGTCTCGAGCTTTTTGTCATTAACTCAAAGGTTTTGGTCTCATCTGACCACAGCACCTTCTCCCAGTCACTCTCCAAATCATTCAGGTGTCCGTTGTCAAACTTCAGGCAGGCCTGCACATGTGCCTTCTTAAGCAGGGGGACCTCGTGAGCACTGCAGGATTTTAATCCATTGTGGTGTAAAGTGTTACCAATGGTTTTCTTAGTGACTGTGGTCCCAGCTGCCTTCAGATCATTGACTAGATCCTCCTGTGAAGTTCTAGGCTGATTTCTCACTGTTCTCATGATCATTGAAACTCCACGAGGTGAGATCTCGTGTGGAGCCCCAGACCGAGGTCGATAGATGGTCATTTTGTATTTCTTAAATTTTGAACATTTGCACCAACAGTTGTCTCCTTAACACCAGCTTCTTTCTTATGGTTTTGTAGCCCATTCCAGCCTTGTGCAGGTCTACAGTCTTGTCCCTGACGTCCTTTGGCAGCTCTTTAGTCTTTCCCATGTTGGACAGTTTGGAGTCTGGTTGATTCACTGATTCTGTGGACAGGTGTCTTTTATACAGGTGACTAGTTAAAACAGGAGTCTAATTCAGGAGACGAGTTGATTCGGAGTGTCTAACTGGTCTGTGGGAGCCAGAACTCTTCAAATACTTATTTCACACAATGAAATGCAAATCAATTCATATATTTTCTATAACGTGATTTTCTGGATTTTCTTTTTAATATTCCATCTCTCAATATTAATCTACCATTAAAATTATAGAGTGTTCATGTCTTTGTCAATGGGCAAACCTACAAAATCAGCAAGGATCAAATACTTATTTCCTCCACTGTATGTTCTAATGTTGTTTCCTCATCACAAACAGACCTGGAGTTGTGTTTTGTTCCATTCACATGTTTAATACACAAACCCTGCACATTTATATTTGAGTTCACTCTCAAATGAAAAACACTGTTCCACCTTGGCTCCGCTGTGTTTTTAAACTCCATACATCGTCATTAGAATCATTTGGACAATTTCCTTTAAAACTCACAGCTACTTTCTGTATTTTGGTACTTTTCTTCTCAACTATTTCCTTCACAAACTGCCACTTAACAAATACAAAACTATGATATTATTTACCACAGGTACAATCCCAACAAACCAAGTCCTAATTAAAAAACATGAAAACCCGTCATAGTCACTTTAAAGAAACAAAGTACCACATTTAAAAGTGTTTAGAAAGTTCTACTCTTTTACTTTTCAAGACAGACAAAACTAAATGTGCTTTTCAGGTACTGCAGCTCCTCCCAAACAAGTATATTTTTAAGAGCACGTCAACATTGCAACAACGACGCGCTTTCAATTAAAAACTTGGTCAAACTTGGCGTCGTCGTTAGCAAACGTCTTTTGCTATTTGAGGAGTTACCGAGTGAGAATTGGCTTGGTGGAGGTGACATTTGTTTGTGAATGCGCCGCTAACCTCCTGCAGCTCCCAGCTCCAGATTTAGAGGCGAGGAATTCATCAGCGCATATTTAAGTTCAGAGACGCGCGGAGAGACGAGGAAGAGCAAGTCATTATCAAAACATTTACAGAGAGCCGAGTTTGAAAGAAATCCGCTAAAAACATCATTAGAGAACACATGGAGTTCTGTGCTGTGTGCGTTTGGGAGTGTGAAATGAACTGTAGGCAAAGCTGGTGAGAAAACTTGGGTTACGATGTTAAAGGTGAGCTGTGTAACTTTTCTGGTGGAGTGTCCATTACCTGTTTCTATGGATACGTCATTTCGCTACCTGGAATGTTCCACAGTATGACATTAAACACCTCTACTTTACATGTATTCAATTCCAGTTGGCTTTATACCTCAACAATACCTAGAAAAACAGGCATTCTGACTGTGAGCGGGGTCGCCTCTCCACAGATCTGACCTGTAACTTGGTCTGGTTTTATCTCCATGAAGATAGAAAGGTTTAATGCCATACTGTGAAACATTCCAGACAAAGCAATAACATCTCCATGGAGAAAAGCATTTGACGGATCCTCCAGCAGAAAAGTTACACATTGCACCTTTAAACATATCTATCTCCATGGAGACAAGCAGGTGTCACTACAGGGTGTAGTATTTTTATGCAATAATTAACACCTGTAATTGAATATATGCAAGGTTATTTTAATGCCATACTGTAGAGCTTTCCAGCAAACAAACAACATCTCCACAGAGACAAAAAGGTGGGAAATCCACCTCTAGAAAAGTTACACAGTGCACCTTTAAGCAGAAGAAAATTTAGAAATTTAGGTCCAGTTTGATAATATCTTCATTAAAAAAAACAAAACTGAGATTTAATGCAATTATTTGTCAAAATCTGAGTGAAATATGGACTTTAATTTCAAGGTAAATTTTAAAGGTGCACTAGAGTTACAATTGCTTTGCCTGGAATGTTCCGCAGTATAACATTCACTTCTGTCTCCATGAAGACAACGCCAGGACAAGTTGCAGGTCAGATCTGGGGAGAGGCGAGCCAGGTCACAGTAACAGAATACATGTTTTTCAAAGTAATCCTATGCAATACCCATGAGGAAATAAATGCTAAAGGTGGACTTCAGATTTTAGAATGTGATGATGTTATACTCCCAGAAGGGGGCAAGAGACGGTTCTTCCAATTGATTAAATTGTACTTTGCCATGAAATATCCAAAAGAAAACAAGCAGGTGGCAGAGCATCCACCAGAAAAGTTACACAGTGCGCCTTTAAAATGTGCACTTGTTTTTCTTAATCTGTGCTTCCTCATGTTATTTTTCTGTTGTTTGTATAGATGTTGTAAATATGTATTGAAGAGGTTTTGGGATTTTCCTGGATAAAGTTTAAATATAAAATAAAATGAAAAACAGTGTATTTTATTAACCTATATCCCCTGACCTCTCTTCTCTTCTCTTCTCTCTCTCTCCTCAGTTCCAATCCCGTCCAAGCTGAACGGCTCCTCCTTCTCGTCCCTCTCTCTGGGGAAGGACTCTTTTGGGATGGGTGCGGTCTCTAACCCTGCGGAGGTCTTCTGCTCTGTCCCAGGACGTCTGTCTCTGCTCAGCTCCACCTCCAAATACAAAGTGACTGTGGGAGAGGTGCAGAGGAGACTGTCCCCTCCAGAGTGTCTCAATGCCTCTCTGCTCGGAGGAGTGCTTAGGAGGTGAGAGAGAAAGAGAGAGAAAGAAATAGAGAAATAGAGGAAATAGTGTTAAAGGAACTGATGTAGCCTGTGCATTTACTGGTAAAAAAACACAAAAACAAAACAACGTACTGACCCTGTGTCTCCAGAGCCTTAACCTGCAGATAGAGACACATCCAGGTTTGTCTCATCCTCAGTATATGAACAGACCATACCTCATGTGAAGCTCAGGACCTCCAGAATTCCCTCCCTGAGCTGCAGAGGCTGCACTAGCACTGACTCATGACTGGCTGTAGGTGCTGGGGTTTAGGTAGAGACTGTTCAGATCAGAGAGAGACATTTTAGGTTTTAACACATTGGATTGGAACTGGCGACCCAAATGAGAGACTCATGTGAGGCTCATTCTGCTTTCTGATTGGATAATCATTTTTAACCCCCACAGTTCTCACATTTGTCCTCTATCCTCCCCTGGCTGTTGTTCATTAGGATCTGTCACTGGTTTGAAATTTGGTCCCAAAAACACATTTTAGTTTTTGTCATTGAAATGCTGAAAGGCCACAGGGGAAAGTGTCCTTCCCCCAAACAGATGTGCTGAATCGTGTTATCATAAACCCCCCAAAAAGAGCTCATAAAAGCACAGCTCCACAGCTCCACAGACCCAGGGGCCTCTGTCTCCTCTGACCCAGCTCTGGGCTCTCTCTTCAGGGCAAAGTCCAAGAACGGCGGCCGGTGTCTGAGGGAGCGACTGGAGAAGATCGGCCTCAATCTCCCTGCAGGACGACGCAAAGCTGCCAACGTCACTCTGCTTACCTCCCTGGTCGAAGGTAAGACACACACACACACACACACACACACACACACATACACACATACATACACACAGACATACACACAGACATACACACAGACATACACAGCCTCAGGATGGCTGTGCTGATGTTTATTCGATAAAAACATGATTTCAAACCTGGACAAACAAACGTCTGTATTCCCGTGTCTCTCTCTTCAGGTGAGGCGGTGCACTTGGCCAGAGACTTTGGTTTCGTTTGTGAGACGGAGTTTCCAGCTCGAGCAGCAGCCGAGTATCTGTGTCGACAGAGTGACCCTGACACTCTCCACACCAGACGCAGCATGTTACTGGCCACAAAGTGAGTGACAATACTGTAACTGTTTATTACACTGTTTTTAATGTTAATATGCTGATAATCAAGCAAAGCTAATTCAGAGCCATGCATATGTGTATTATATTAGACATACAGTACTACTGTAGATACCTACTCTGGATTCACACAGAGTAGGAACTAAAAACTGGATTGAACTAGAACAAAAAAAAAGTACCAGGAAATGAAAAATGTTCCTAGAGTGCAGAAACGGCTATAATTTTATTGTGTTGGAGGATATTCTGGCCTAAAATAGCAGTCCTGCTTCAGTTGTAGCGGACAGCAAAGCTCAGCACCACAGACTGTGACAGAGGAGTGAATAATAAATGTGGGAAGCTGGGGCGGCTCCATACATTTTTTTCTTGGGGGAGCTATAGGGAGCTAAGGTGGGGGGCTCACATAACATTGGAGCCTTTTTAAAGCGGAACGCCCCTTTCATGTTTACCTTGCTGTTCTGAAAAAGTTAAAATTTAATTTAATCTCTAACACAGCCTCCCCCCCTCTCTCTTCCCTGTGTGTTTGTGTGTGTGTGCGTGTGTATGTGTGTATTCACAGAGAGGTGTGTAAGGAGTTTCTGGACCTCATGTCTCAGGACCGCTCTCCTCTAGGGGGCAGCAGACCTGCCCCGTGCCTGGACCCGGGCGTTCAGAGCAGTCTGACCCACTTCAGTCTCCTCACACACGGCTTTGGCTCTCCGGCCATCTGCGCCGCCCTGTCCGCCTTCCAGAGCTACCTGAGCGAAGCCATCAAAATCCTGGACAAAGGAGAGACAGGAGGCAAGCTCCACCATGATAAAGAGCTCAAACATCGCAAATAAAACACGAGGAAAACTGAAACTGAACTGTGGATTTGAACAAACATGAGACTCAAAATCGCCTTGTTTTTGGCTTCTCTGGAAGAAGCTTTTTGTAACTTTCACTCTGCAAGTTCACTACATTTACAGTATAACAGAATGGAACGGACAGATACAGAAATGTAGGTTTACTTTTCACTGACCTCTTCTTTGTCAACAAGTATTTTGGACCAAGAATTTGCTGTAAAGTTTATTTTAAAAATTTTTCTTTCTCTATCAGCTTTGGCCAATTGAACTACTTTACAGATATGACTCACCAGATACAATGTTGGTGCATTTTATAATATATATATATAAACATATAATTAATTAAAACAATAGGGTTAAAGATAAAGAAGGAAAATAATCACTTATAAATAAGTCTTGTATTGATTAATAGGACTGAGTTGTGATCTGATCGCTATGATAATCACTTCACCTATAGGTCAGCCTCTGCCATGCGCTGAGTGAGTGACAGGTGGACTGGACCAATCACAGTGAAATGGTCATTGATGCTCAAAGAACATTATGAATGAATTTTTTGTCAAATCGCCCAACAAAAAGCACAGTTCAGTAGGTTGTGTTCACATGACATGAGAACATAGAATCCCTGTTGTTTAACCTGAGCTGGAAACGGGTCACAGCCTATTTGGACTAAAAATACAAATTTGCTGGTCATTTCTGAACAGTAACCATAACCACTGAGGAAAACAGTTTATAAAGCTGACTTAGTTCCCTTATTTTTGCTTGGACCTTTTTTCTGTTTTGTTTCTATTTATTACCATATTTATTTTAATTTAATGTATTTAAGCAGTTTTAAACAACAACTTTCAGATTTCGACCTGCACCAAGACAAAGAAGCAAGAAGCCATATCCACATTTTTGCTCTTTAAAATAAACAAAACTGACTAAAATAATCTGCAGCAGAGGATGATGGGAAGTGTTTCCTGGACTTTAACTCTTTGATTGTGGCTGGACTTTTATTATGGCGGAGTCAAAGGCAGCTACAGGACTTTTATTTTGAAAAACGTGTTGTAACTTAAAATATTTTGTACTTTTGGTGTATTATGTTATTACTGTTGTTATTATTGTATTACTTCATAAATGTAATATATTATTAATTAAAGACGACTGATTTGAATGCAACTGAAGTTTGTACTTTACTACTTCATTTAAAGTGGGACTTAACATATAAACTCCTAAACTGGAGGTATTAGGGACAGTGTGATTAGTCCAACAGGTTTCCACACTTCAAACTCCGCCCCCTGCAGGCAGGTGTTTGCATCAGAAACACCTGGCTGTAATCAGGGCAGTCTTGTGTAATGTCACCAAGTACTTGAAATTGCTGAGGCCATGCGTTACACGAGCATTTTTGAATAGAAAGCTGCACATTTACCTAGTTTGCACTGAAATTGCCAATAAAACAAACAAATAAACAAAACAACACTATAGGGACAGCAGACAATGCTATTAAAACACCATATAAGTGTCTAAATTGATCATGATCATTGTGTCTTTGGGCAAGACACTTCACTTTGCCTATGAATATGTTTGTGACTCTATCAATTGGAGTTGGCAAAATCAGTCGAGTGTCTTGCCAAAGGACACAACAGGCATCAACAATTAGGGTAGAACCACCATCCACACTAGAAATGTGCACGGAATAGCAGCCATACTATATCAGATGTTATTGCTTTGCCTGGAATGCCAAGGCCAAGTTACAGGTCAGATCTGTGGAGAGTTGAACGTGCTCACTGTGAGAATGCATGTTGTATGTTATATTATGGAGCAATTAAACACCTGTAATTGAATATACACAAGACGGAGAGATGGAGAGTGAGCTATCGCAAACCTATCTCTTGTCTGTCTCTTCGCCCTCCCTTTCTCTCCTTTTTGCGACGGAAGAGTAGCATATGTTTGCCTTCAGGCTGAGAGGAAGACAAGAGCAGAGAGTGAGAGAAAAAGGAGGGGGAGAGAGGAGAAAGGGAGGAGGAGATGACAAGGGAGAGGTTTCACATTTGTAAATATGACAAGACCTCAGACAGATCTGAGAGCATTTTCTCTGGTTATAGAATATTTAAAAGGTGCACTGTGCAGGTCTTCTGGTGGTTGTCTCCGTGGAAATGTTACTGCTTTGCCTCTTATTTCCCACAATATGAAATTAAACTTGACCATACTGTGTGGGACATTACAAGCAGCAATAACATCTCCATGGAGACAAAAAGTTACATCATGCACCTTTAACTTACCAACACTAAGCTCAATTGTCCCAAGCTAATTTTGACAACAAACTTTTTTAGTTTTTATGAAATTATTCTTTTTAATATTAAAGGACAAGAAGTCATGTAAATATAGTCATTTGACGTGACTTTAAATCTACACCTTAAGGTATGGAACTTTCTGGAGGTGGCACTTCACCTTTATGATTCCACAGAAATAGAAAGTTAAAGCCATACTTCTGAACATTCACCATGGAGATAGAGGAGTTCTATGTCATATTATGGAATATTAGAGCCAAAAGAACTATATTTCCATGGAAACAAGCAAGAGCTCGCCTCAAGGCCAAATCAGAGTCAGGTTTGTGGAGATGCAAGCCAGCTCACAGTAAATGGAAGAAACGCATCCATAATGGAAAAACATGCTTCCATTTTTGGCAAGAAAGTTACATTTATTTTTTTCTTTTACATTTTTTGTTAATTCATGTTAGAGCTTGAATCTAGTCTTATATTTATTGATTGAAAAAAGATATCTGGACATTCGGTCTTTATTAAACCTTACTAATCACTGCCACTAGTCAATATTCATAGATTAAGTTTAAGTTGTTAATTGCTATGGTAACAGTTCTTATTTTTAATCATTCTGAAATCCTTGGATAGATAAAACGACAACAGTTCATATCAACATCTTTTATTTGAACAGACAAATCAAAGTGGTACAAAAGTTAAACCTGGACTATAAGAGCTGTGGATTCACTTGGCCGATCCCAAAGTGAGTTTCTCCATGTCGTGAATCCCGTCTTTATCGATGATTCTGACGGTAAAGGAGGGCAGGTTCAGGATGAAACGCTTGTTGAGCTAAAAACAGACCAAATAAAACATAAAATAAGTGGTTAATTAATTAGTGAAAGGGCCTATAGCTGATTCTTTCTATGTATCTGAGTCTTGCCCCAGTACAGATAAACTGTATAAGCAGCTCTTGCGGTCAAAGAAAGTCCGGTGTACTGTCTGCATCTAATTATCAAGCGTTTTACTGTATGAAAATCAGGAAGTGCGTTGTTAGCATGCCAGCTCTGGTCTCTGAAAGTTGTGAAAAGTGCCTGTAAACTCACGGTGAATAATTAGGATGCTTGGAATGCATAAGGTAAGTGAGGAAGGTCTTTGGATCACTGCAAACAAAATGATCTAGTTCTGTTTTTCGCGTTTTTAAGACGGTAAAAATTAGGTACCGATCATTTTAAGCTTCTTGCCGCAAGCGGTGAAACATGTTCTGAGACTTTGATTTAAACTTTGCAAATACTTTTCTTCAGACATCTTTGTTGAAATTGCCTTTACTGTTGCTAATTAGAGTAAATGACTCACTTCCTCAATGCACTTCTTGAGGAGATCCATGGCCTCTTCTCGGGTCAGATCTGAAACAAAGAACAGAAGAAAAGTAGATGAAAAAAAGATGAAAGCAAATGTAATTAACAGAAATAATGAGCTCCTGTTATAAAACCAGTCCATACAATACAAGTTTTGTGTATAAAAAACAAGAGCTTTGAACCAACAACCCTTGAGATAATTTGTCCAATATAAGATGGAAAACGTAAAACACCAGAAAGGATGTCAAGGTTATTTAGTTAGTACATAATCGTGATCTTGATATAATCGTAATAACGAAAAAATTCTAAACAAAGCTAGTTAGAGGCACTGCTCTGTCTAAAGCGCTGCTATTCAAGTTGGTCTTTACTCTGAGCCTTGGTTGACCATAAAGAAGTGAATTTGAACTACAACAGCAGTGGTGATTTTGTATTGTACTGTTATTGTTTCACCGTGGTAACAGCTGAACATACCGCCGTAGACGTACATGTACAAAAACCTCTCAATCATAGTTTTATTTTTAGTATTCATACCCTGTAACATATATAATAGACCATCCCAAATAATTAGAATCACACAGAATTTAATTTTTTTCATTATCTGTAAGCCACAATCATAAAACATACGTAATATATGGGTTTGACTTTCTGAAATGAGTGACCAAAAATATAGAACTTTTTCATGATATTTGAATTATTTGCGATGGACTAGTATTTGTATTTTTGTGTACCTGGCCTGTAGTATCTGTCGAGGATGGAGAGTGTGAGGAAGGCTCCGTATCCGTGCGCTGCAAAAGGAGCTTTGGCCAGAGACGACAGATAGTCCATGTAAAAGAGCCCCGGGCCGTCAGTGTCGTCGTAACCGGCAAGGAGCAGGTTCACGTGGTACGGAGTCTGTGCAGGGACAAAACACACACTTTGAGTTCAACTGTCAGGAAACAAAACAGCTACAGCCCTTTAAGAGTGTCCACTGAAACCATGGTCTTCTCCATCATCAGTACAGTGTTATAACTATTCAGGAAGAGCATGAAAAGGGGATTAAAAGAGGCAATTAAAGGAGTCACAGGGAGAGGAAGAGTTCAGAATATTTTTAGAGCTGCGACTTGAACGTGAAGAAATGAAACAAACGGTTTTGGTTTAACGATGTCAAGAACTGTAGAGATGGAAGATTAATTTATTCGAATGGTCGAAAGAGTCTTAAAATGCAACTTTTGGGTGGAGGGTCTACCAGCTGCTTCTCTCTATGGAGATGTTAGAGCTGGAATGTCCCACAGTATGACATTAAAATGAACGGTCTTACATTAGCTTTTAATTAAATAAAAATCGATCTCTTGTATCAAGTTATATTTCAATAGATTTGTAAATAACGCCACAGCCCATTCGCATTTGTCTGATACTTAAACCCAGCCAATGCATTTCCAGACATATTTTAAAAGCTCAAGATAAAATATAACAAGGGATTCATTATGGTCCATATCATCCATCTCAATTTCAGCATCTCCGTCACTGTTTCGGACGAACATTTGTAGTCCTTTGCTTTAATCTAACTCTTCAGCAGTTAAACTATGACATAATTCCGCTGTAAAAGTACAACTTGTTCCCTAAATCACTTGCTCTTATTCTGGGTTTGTGTTTTAGCAGCTCAGTGTGAGTTCAGAGGAGCAGAGCGCAGGGACCAAAGGTGTCACATCTGCAGAACCGCCCCGGGGCAGACAACTGGAAAAGAGCCAGCTCCTTAAAACGAAAACTGAGGATGTGAGGGTTCAGACCTGGTTCAGACCTGGTTCAGACCTGGTTCAGACCTTCTATAGCAGACGTGGGTATTTAGAGGCCCTTGTCCCGTTTTAATCTGCCCCTCTGCAAGTTTTATAGAGAAGTGATAGACAGTACAGTAGTAGTACTAGTAGTAGGCAGTAAGTTATATTTTACAGAAATTATCTTATGAGCCTTGATTGGTGTCCGGACCTCTGCCACCTACCTGAATTTGAATATTTTTAGTTAAATAGGTTGGTTTAGTCCCGGTTTATATCAGGTTTAGCCCAGGTATAGAAGGCCCAGCTTTGGCCCCGGTTCAGCCCCGGTTCAGCCCAGGTCCAGCCCCGGTTTATCTCCGGTTTAGAACTCAGGGACCAGCCTCCTGCTGGTGCCTGAGCTCAGGACTATACATGTGGGGAATAAGCATTTCAGGCTTATGCAACTTCTCTTTTAAAATGAATTCAAATATATACTACACGTTTTTATTTGTTTGTACTGTGATTTTATTGTGTCTTCAAAAAAAGCTTGAAAAGTCTGGATAATGTGTAATATTGCTGGGTTTCAGATGACATCATAACATTCTAGGACCAATCATATTTAATACATATGGGGGCAGCTAAAATGAATGCTAAAATGCTGATTTATGTTGTAATACAGTGAATTCTTAGGTCTAGTCAGTAATAGAAATGATCAGATTCACCATTTGTGAATTTACCTTTTGGATATTTCATGGCAAAATACAATGTAATCAATAAGAAAATCTGTCTCTTGGCTCCATCTGAGACTATATCATCACGTTCTAGAATCTAAAAACCACCAACAGTGATACACGGAGCAGATCCCCAACTGTTTCTCTTATGTTAAACTTTATTTTTAAATGACAAACACAAATAATACGTGTGAGCGCCTCCTGCCGCTGCACAGACAGTTCAACCCAAAGAATAGCAGATTTAAACCCTGAGGCCACAAACACAGGAGAAGTTAAAGAGTTTGGATATTTTTAGAGCTGTGACTTTGAACGTGAAGAAATTTAATGAACTTCGGTTTGGTTTAATGATATCAAGAACTACTGAGATGGAAGATTCATTTGAACAGTTGCAAGGGGTCTTAAAATGCATTAATTTCAGCATTAAATATGAGTACTTTCTTTTCTATTCCCATGTGTCTTTATATGTGTGTAATCCCTCAGTGTCCTGTAGGTTCCATAGTGGTCCATGGGTGTATACTAGTCTATGTGCTCTTATACTTGTTCTGATCCAGCTCCAGATCATTCTAAAGCTATTCAGGAAAGGTTCATTTCTGTCCTGTCAATTGGACTTTTTAGTATCAATACCTGTGAAAAATTATTATTTATACATTATTTATATAAACATTAAATAATTAAATTGAGTATCGATTAGTATCAGATTTGATACTTTTGACAACACTAGATTAGATTAAGTCCTTGCAGTATAAAAACTTAGTTGTGATGGAGTAAAAAGCAGTCAAAAAAGATGAGTTACTGATGGTTTATATAAGACTAATTGGGTTAGTTATTATAAAGTGTGTTATTGAAAAAAAACAGTGAGGGAACTCGCTTCTCCACAGATCTAACATACATAAACCCTGCTTGACTGACAGACATAACATGGATGGATACATAGAATGCCATACTGTGGTACATTCCAGGCAAAGCTTTAACATCTCCATGGAGACAAGCAGAAAAGTTACATATAGTGCACCACTTTATTCCTGTCAATTCCAAACCATACTAACCACTGATACTGGGGTTACAACAAAATATATATATATTTTTTTATCTTCTACTGAACATATTAAAATTTTGACTGAAGGATTCTAATAAAATTAATTATTATTATTATTATTTATTTTTATTTTTTTAAATTTTTGTCATTAAAGGTCTTCTGGCATTTTAGAGTCTGTATAGTCCAGATAACAATTACGATTATTTTAATAATCGCCATTATTCTGATTAATTGTAGCAGCCCTACGTCATAGTCCCATCTCTCCTCCAGTCACATGCCGCTCTCTCATTTGTTTATCTGTTATTTACTATTTTCCCCTCCTCTGACTCTAACCTGTCTGAACAGTGCACAGTCCTATAGTGGTACAGGTGCATTATGGTTCATTTACATTTGTTTATCTCACTGTGTCCACAGCGGGAGGCGAGACAGGGCAGGTGCAGCGCTAACAAGCCCACCTCCAGAAACAAGGTGCAAAGTCTTCTGTGTTTATCATTATTATTACTGTTACATGTATCAGAGAGAAGCAGGTGCAGGGGAGGGGAGGAAGCGTCTGGGGAGAGGAAGACACAAACATTTGGGCTGGTTCTCACGTCAAACCTCAGTCTGAGGGGAGAGAGGGGGGTCCCATGAGGAGAGAGGGGGTCCCATGAGGAGAGAGGGGGAGTACAGAGGTGAGACTAAAGAGAAGAAAAAGGTCTTGGACATGACATGAGGCAGGGTTAAACCTGATGCAGGGTTAAAAGTTTTTCACTTTGGATTATTCTGATTTGTAATCCAATTTTGTTATAGTTGCATTAATTGGCTATGATGAGTTACCCTGGATCTAAGCACTGGTGTCTTGCACCTTGTTTACACTCAGTACAATGTGAAATTTGAAGCACATTTTGAATGGGTAACCTGTAGGCAGCCTATCACACCAACTACAGTGATACCGTACAAAACAAACAAAAAAAAAACAACAGAAAAAATTACTTTTCCTTTTGAACACGTAGGTCCTAGAAGGGCACTAGAGAGTAGAGTTTACAAGGTAGTGTCGCCATAATATTATATTCAATTGGATTTATGAAGATTGTAGTTCCTTTTTGTTGTTCTAGTAGTGTTGTCACGATACTAAAATTTAAAACTCGATAACAATACTAAGGAATAGTATCGATACTCAATGCTGATTCTGATACCTCAATGATAATTTAAAAAAAATCACTCTTTCTTTAGACAAGAGAATGTGATTTTCAACATGAAATAGTAGTACTTTCTTTTATAGAACCGCGTGTGTAATCTACTGTGTGTAATCCCTCAGTGGTCCAGGTAGGTTCCATAGTGGTCCATGTACTAATTCTGATACAGCTCAAAATCATTCTAAAGCTATTCAGGAAAGGTTCATTTCTGTCCTGAGAATGGGACTTTTTTTAGTATCGATACCTGCTCAAATGAGTATAGTTTCGATACCTTTTTTCGATAATGCACTAATATAACCCCCTGCACTAGTGTTTCCATGGGACTGACAGCTGTTGTTGTTTTTTTGCAGAATGTAGAATCTTGTGGCCCAACGTGCAGACAAACTTATTGATAACAGACCGTACACTTGTAGCTGACTTGAATACTAAGTGAATTCAAACTTGTGAATAAACTTCTCAAACGTGTCCAACTTTCCTCACATTTGTCTGTGTCTTTAGGCTTAAACAGAAATAAAAACCTGCTCTGATATTCAAACTTCTCTCACGCCTCATATTATCGATCCTTCACTCCCACAGTATAAACTTTTACCACAATCTCCTCTGTCAATCCATCACTTTTCTCTCCACTAAAATAGAAAGACAGCATGTGGTTTTGTTTGCAGTGATTCGCCTTTAGGTCAAATGTGTCCAGTTCTCATATGATTTAGTACATACACCAACACCTAAGGTAATATAATAATAAAATCACTTTCTATCTTAATAATAATAATAATAATAATAATAATAATAATAATAATAATAATAATAATAATAATAATAATAATAATAATAATAATTGCTTTGCTGTCTTGTTAAAAATGTAATTATTCTGAGAACGTAAGGTGTTTTCACAGATCTACAGAGCGGAGAGAGGAGGAGGCTGGAGCTATAGGTCCCCCAGGCCTGATAGTTTTGGGGAAATGACCGGTTGATTAAAAGACAGTTTATAATATCTATAAAACTAGGCAAAAATATTATGAATTACAGATGGACTGATATATACAGTAGACCAATATATCTGGCTGATATTTGGACTTAGTGCGTCGGCTATTGGACTTAAAATCTCTCCCACAGGCCGATATTTTGTTTTGGTCAATATGCTGCCTAAAAATACACACAAAGCTTTATTTTAACACTTAAGTATGAAGATATAACTGCACAATGACATGACTACTTAGCTCTCTTATAGGTTTGTGGTAAAAAAAAAAAAAAAACAAAACCTATAAGAGGCTGAATGGGTGAGTATGTGGTAATTTGAGAAAATGCAAATCGACACAAAAAAATTGTCAGAGCTGATCGGCCATCGGTTTCTCTGGATTCTAAACAATCGGTATTGCATTGGCCATGAAAAAACCCATATAGGTTGATCTCTATTGTGACATTATAACATTAACAAAACTTCAACTTTTATTCATCATGATAAGTGGGGCTGTCAAATTAGTCACATTTTAATTGAGAATGAATCATTTCTAATGGTCAGTGATCAGTTTAGGTCTTTTTAATGGAATGGTCTACAGCCAGAAGAAAAGCATGTGGTTTGGAGCGCAATTCAGACTTGCAATTGAAAAATTTGGCCAT
This sequence comes from Taenioides sp. WSHXM2023, assembly GCA_029959045.1. NCBI lineage: Eukaryota > Metazoa > Chordata > Actinopteri > Gobiiformes > Gobiidae > Taenioides > Taenioides sp. WSHXM2023. The sequence continues at coordinate 4,454,212 of CM057097.1, forward strand.
GGAACTTTTCTGGTGAGGGTCTGCCACCTGCTTGTCTCCATGGAGATGTTACCGCTTTGCCTGGAATGTTCCAGTGTGGCATTAAACGAATCCCATGTTCCATTTGAAAAACATGCACAGTTACAGTGAACCGAGTTGCCTCTCCACAGATCTGTCCAGTAGCTTGGCCTGGTGATGTCAACCTGTATAGTCTCCATGGAGATAAAATAGTTTAATGCTATAGTCTGGAACATGTCAGACAAAGCAGTAACATCAAGTGTTACTCAAACATGTATGAATGAAACAAAAACATAACTCAAAGTATGTTTTTGACAAGGTAACAGCATTTTAACATGCTTAAAGCTCACAAGAGACAATTTTGTGTACTATAGGGCCTTTAAATAAACTCTTATTCTTAGATTGATAATGACTGATAACTGATAATTAATGGTAAAATGATGAAACTTTAGGTCCAGTTTTGTTAAGTACAGAATGACTTGAACTAAAGTTGCTGAAATCCAGTTGACGGTTCTCTCCCCTGGCTTATACAGACATTACATATTCTCCTCTCCACATGTTTTGGGGCTAAACGCTGCAGAAATATGTTTACAAAAACCTAATTTGCAAACGTCCATGTGCGTGGATGTTGATGATGGAGGGAAAATCGTAGCTTGGAGGTAGCGCAGAATGCAAGCGCTATGTTCGCCGATACTCTGGAGATCTGTGCAAATTCGTAAATGTTGTACAAGTAAATTCATGACTTTGGGGGCGAATAAAAATACCGATACGAAAGCAGCTAACGGCGAAAAGCATGAATTATTATGTTATCCTCCAACATGAGCAACCTTGAAATGAAGCTATAGGACTGTGTGTTTACAAGGAGCAAACAAGAGGTACGTGAATAATAAGGAAATATGAACAATAGTGAGAAGAAATAACAAAAACGTAGAGAACAGGTTTTAATCAGGCCTAACACAGAACTATACAGATTACATGGGACTAAAACAGGCATGGACGAAGGTACACTAGGTCTCCATGAAGATCTTCTTGTATTGCCTGGAATGTTTCACAATATGTATCTATTTTCATTGACACAAGCAGGTGCAAGGTGCAGGTGCCAGATCTGCAGAGAGGCGACCCCACTCCCAGTAAGAATGCAGGACTTTCAAGGTATTTATGAGCAACAAAAACACCTGTAATTGAGTAAATACAATTTTCTTTTATATTTCATACCCTGAAAAGCATCAAAGCAGTAACATCTCCTGAGAAACTAGCATTGTTTTATGTTAGAAAGGGAAACCAAAGCTCCCAAACAATACTAATCCAAAATAACTCGCATATTTTTAAAAGATTGTGTAGCCTTAATGCAGTACTTTTAACTATTAGGACACTTGAACTCAAAAAGACTCTTTAGCGCCACCTAATGAAGCCAAAAGAGTTGATAATCACTATAACCCAACAGCTGAGTTAGATGGTAAAATAAATACAAATGTAAACAGTGTAGCTTGTTTTAATTAGCCTAGCGCCGCCTTGCTTACACACCTCTGATTTGAACATATGTCTTTTATGGAGAGTGGGAGGGCCTCTGTGTTAATTTGAGGTTTGCAGCTTGTGTTGGGATTGCACCTTCACCTCGATGCCTTTTCGCTAATTTGTTAAGAGCAGTGCAGTGGTCGCCTGTCACAACAGCAGAAGGCAGAAAATAATTAAGAAAAACAATTAGTGCGACTCCAAGCGGGATCACAGCCAAAACTACAGCGAGGGATGGAGGGAGGGAGGGAGGGAGAGCAAGACAGAGAGAAGGAGAGGAGGAGGGGGTCCCAAAGGAGAACCCAAGGCACTACATCTCCCAAAGTACAAGTTCAACTGATACTAGAAATGCAAAACACTGTTCTAAGGATGTTACAATGCCAATTTTAAATGGTGGATTATTGAGAAGAAACACAACACAAAATTCTGGAAATCTAACAGACAAAGGCTACAAAGAGCGTGATCACGGCAAAAAAAAATAAATCAAATAAATAAAAATAAAATTTATTATTTCAAGATCTCAAGATTTTAAGATAGACAGATGACTAATATGTATGTGTTTTAACAACACATAGCAAATGTCTCTGTGTTGTTGTGTGATTCTGATTTGTGTCTGTTGTCTTTAACTGTGTGCCGTGTGTGCTTTTAGCAGGTTCTCATTTTACTAATATGACTACAGTTAATATTTACTGATCTTTAATGTCTTTGTCATGTGTGATGGCCTGAATGTCCTTTTTTTTGTCTTGCCATCAGCCTGCTAATGGGACTACAGATGAAAATGAGCCTGCATGGTTAACTCTGGCACATTTACATGCTGTACTAACACATGTTGATTAATGTGCACCGTCTCATATTTAATAAATAAAAATAAAACATATGACACTGTATTTTTTATACATTTTGAAAATGAAACAATATAATTTGGTGAAATTATGTGCAACAATATGATAAACTATTCAAATAAATTATATTAAACCTGTTTACATCTTTTTCAAGGTGAAAATATTACCAGCATCGATTTGATTTTGCTGTGAAAAGGGACAACAGTAGAAGATCAGCACATTCTAGTGTCTGAAAACAATCACTAGTTTGTAGATTTGATCTTGTTTGGGTCAAAGTCACAGTGGTTAATCTCTGAGGAGCGGAGCAGCAGGTGTCTCATGTCTCACAGGGACAAAGAGCCTCAGATTCACAACAAGTTCAAACAAATGTGAGTGGATCTGTCAAAACTTAAAGTGTAACAGAGCTCTGACGTTTACAGTGACAGACTCAGCAGAGGGAGCAGCCTCCAGAAAAACATGACATCTTTAACATGAGACAAAGAACACACTGGGGATATGAGCCTGGTCTGTGCATCAATGAAGAACTCCAATCATTGAAGACCTACTGTATCAGAGGTGGATAGAATATGAGTCCCATTGGAATCAGAATAATTCAGGTAGGAAAAAAATGTGACGCTCATAAATATGTTTTGGCGTTTGTCAGATTTGAGGGGGGTTTTTTTAAGACTATACCATCACTTTAGGGTAACATACAAGAAATTTCTAAATATAAAACCTTTTTAGAAACAATACACTAATAGTACAAAAACTTACTCAAATACATGTATGGTTACGTACAAGTAAAACTAATCATAGAAGTGCAATATCTGCCGAGTAATTGTAATTTCCTACCATTCACATCAGATGGGATCTTGTGTTTTAGTATGACCTGTGTTCATAAATGTGTAATTCAACTCACCCTGCTCCGGAGATATTCTGCCAGGTTCTTTCTTGTGAAGTTTGCTGCAGCTGACGGACTGAGTTCATAACCTACAAACAAAACAAAAAGGTAGTTTAAAACTTAAGAGTTAGATGTTGGCTCGTAATATAGGTCTGATACATTTTTAAATGAAAATTAGAGACAAGACACTGAAAGATATTAAAATATGTAATTCTGGGTTTCAAAGGACACCAGAACTTTCAATAGATTAATACTATTCAATACAGATGAGGGCAGATTTCTAGGGTAAAATTCACAAAAGTGATTACTTTGGTGAATTTGCCTTTTAGACATTTATTATAAAAATACTATGCTATCAATAGGAAAATCTGGCTCTTGCTCCCCATCTGGGAATATGAAAGAATAAAATAAATCATGTTAAATAGTCTGTTTTACAAGCAACAACCACTAATACTTGTCAGTACTTATCAAAGCAAAACATGCACATGAACCAACCTACTTTTTGCATACAATATTACGTGTATTATACGTTTTTTTTATACCACTATTACAAGTTAACCAAAATAAGCTTAGAAAGTAGTTTTACCGTTTCTCATTTTGTAGAGCTGCACATTTTTCTGGATGTACTCTGCGAACTGCACCGTGTCTCCCGCCTCTCCCACACACAGGAGGAGGATCTTCTCACTCAGTTTGAACATTTTATCATAGTCTGGAAAACAAGACCGGCACAATTGTGAAACAAAGTGTGCTATAACCAGCGGTGGAAGGTAACACAGTAAATGTAGTAAATGTAGAGTCCCGCTCTCGACATAAACATCACTGGTGAGCTTTCAGATCCATTGACCCACAAGTTGGCAGTGTGATTCCCACTCCCACAGATGAATGCTGTTGTTGTGTCCTTGGGCAAGACACTTAACCCACCTCGCCCCGTACTGTCTGTGTATGCTGGTGTATCTGTGTGTGTGTGTGTGTGTGTGTGTGTGAATGGGTGAGTGGTTCCTTGTTGTAAACCGCTTTGAGCCTTGAAAGTGGAAAAGTGCTGTATAAAAATGTGACCATTTACCATAAAGTACTGTAGTTAAGTATACATTTGAGGTATCTCTACTTTACTTAAGTACATTTTTAAAGTGGATACTTTTAACTTTTATTTCACTACATTTGAGAGCAGGTATCTGTATTTTCTACTCCACTACATTTTTTAAAAAGAATAGTATTTTTTTATTATTGTTTGAGACCTGGTGAAAAGGCTAAGGTTTTTTTTTATGCATTTGTAATTTGAGAAAACAAAAATATACAGATGAAAACAGCAAAAACACTACTGATTCACAAAATTCAAAATCTGTGCTAAATACTTTTATTTTTAACTCTTTAAGTACATTTTTAAAAAGGTCCTTTAATACTTTACTTACGTGTTTTTTTCATGTGATACTTTTACTTGAGGATTTGTACTTCTACTTTAGTAACACAATTGAGTACTTCTTACTTTCATTTTCACATCTTCACTTTTACAATAAATAGCGTTCATTAAACAGAACTGGAAGCCTCGATTGTAAAGGTTAAATTAAATAATGATAAAATGGTGGTGAATAATAATGATTCTTAATATTACAATTAGAAAAAGTTAAATAGTTAGCTTCTTTAGCTCATTCACGATTAAGATGACAAAGAAGTCCCAATAGAAAGATGACAAATGCCACTTGAAAAGCTTTATCCTGCTCAATATACGCTTTGATTTGCATGTATTATCTCAATGAGCACATTAGCAGCTTAAAGTCGAGGCTTTGTTTTGATTTTTACACTAACCGGGTGGGTGCTAATGCTAAGCTAACGCGTTGTCATTACCGTGTTTCATCTGAATTATGCTGCTAGCTGCAACATTATCCGCGGCGACTAGCACAAAATCAGGCCCTTGGATTCCGATTAGATACTCCATGTTGTATAAATAATGTAAAAAGTAATAATGATCCTTAAAAGACTTATTTCAGCACGTCTTCTTTCGCCTCGTCTGGATTACACAGCAAAAGTGGTGCGCTGTAGCTGTCGCGCTGTGCTGACGTTGGAGGGGCGGACGCTGACGTATTTTCAACGCGACTCGGGCGGGCGATTTGATTTGAGCAGCGCTTGTTGTTGTGGCTGAGTTAGCAGGGAGTTTTAACAGGTTTGGGGCAATTTTAAGATAAACTACTGAGCGGAAAAGACCAGGCGATGCCTCTGGACATACTGAAGGAGTTGGATGGGCCGAACGAGCCGCAGAGGAGACGATCGGCGCGGTTAAGTCCTCCGCAGACAAATCAGACAAGTGACAACAAAATGGCGCCTTCTGCAACTTTGGTGAAACGCCGCATCACAGTGAAGAAAATAGCGCCCAGAAAAACGACTTTAGCCCCTTCAGAGCGCGACAAGGAGAACACGCCGAAGAGAGCGGCTTCAGAGAGTGTCCAGCTGAAAAAACAGAAGGTAAAGCTCAATACGGAACATTTCTGATCACTCCCAAGATGCATCACCACAAACTGCAGCTGTAATAAACGCAATTATTGAGCACATTAGCCACCATATTCAAGAAAACGTGCAAATGCATGTATAAAATGTTATTTTTTTGTTTTGGCATTATCTTACATGTGGATTAATGTATGGTTCTGCATTTACACTACACTAGTTCTGGAGAAGTGGATAAGTAGGTTATAATATCTTGTAATGTTAACCCACATTTTTGGACTTAGTATATTATTTACATACAATATTACTTTCATTGTCACTATTTATTCACATTATTGTAATATTGTGGTAATCAATGAATGTTTATAGAGCCATTTACAACACTCAAGGTGACAAAAGTGCTTTCTAATACAAATCTGAATTTATAAAAATGTGCTATACATTTTACAGTGAAATAATAAAGCGAACTGTATAAAATGCACCAACAAGTCTGCAAGTGCAATCATTGTTTTGTGGCCATAGATTATGGCCAAAAAATAAAATCTCACATTTTTGCACACCCTGGACAATTAGCATTTTAATCGAAGTTGGAGCAGGGGTTGCTTGTCTTTCAAACGGCAGCTCTTTACTTTTTCATTGTTATCATATGCTATTATTTACATTTGTATTGATACCTTGTTTGTAATTGCACAATAACCCTGCTTTGCTAGTAAGGGAGTAAAAGTGTTTCATAATAATCTCAAATTATTCTCAAATGATATCGATCATTAAAAATACAAATTAATCTAACTAATTCGATTAATTGCCCAGCCCAACCTCTGGGTTAAACCTTTAAGGAGCAGTGGGACCCACCTCCAGATCTTGAGCCTTGAGTGTGTGTCAGGACTATGTTAGAGAGGTTTTGAGCTATTGTGCATGTTGTATCATATGATGTGAAAGTCCAAATTGTAGTTAAAAATGTCTAATACATTTGTTTTTGTTTTTTACTTTCAAAGCTTTCCACACCAGAAAATGTCCAGACTCGAAACAGCTCCTCTGGGAAGAAGCCAAAGAAGTCCACCATGCCTTCACCCATCCTCCCATCTCCTCCTCCCGCTCTCACCGCCAAGAGCCCCAAAGTCCAGACCAGGAACCAGACCCCGCAAGTCCAGACCAGAGACAAGACACCCAGAAACCAGACACCCAAAGTCCAGACCCCCAAAGTCCAGACTGAAAACCAGGATCAGGACCATCAGCTCGACCCGGTAGACAAGGTTTGGTCCCAGAAAGTCCGCCGCTCCTACAGCCGACTCAGCGACAAATCCCTGAACAGCCCCAACTCTCGCCTCACACTTTTTGGATTCGAGAAACTCCAAACTCCAGAGGTGATCCGTAAGGTTGGGAACAAAACCGGGCTGGAAGCTTCCGGATCTTTCACCGCGCTCGCCTCATTCACGTCTTTGTTGGAGGCGGAGGACTGCGTAGCCGAACCGGATCTGAACATCCCGGGAGTGGTGGTGGTCAAAGAGAAAAAGAGAAGGAAGAAGGTGCAGCAGATTGACAGTAACGAAATGGAGGAACTGGCGGCAAAAATGAACGCAGAGTTTGAAGAGGCGGAGGAGTTTGAGCTGTTTGTGGAGTGAAGATTTTTAAAGGACTGAAATGTGGACTGGAAACTATACAGCAGTCAGGCAAAACATTAAGACTATGAGACTATAAAACTGAATATGTGAATGTTGCTGGTTCACTATTGTTCCTTCCTTGGACTACTTTACTTTAAAATAAACCAGGACTGAACCAGGACTGAACCAGGGCTAAACCAGGGCTAAACCAGGGCTAAACCAGGGCTAAACCTGGACTAAACCTGGACTAAACCTGGACTAAACCTGGACTAAACCTGGACTAAACCTGGACTAAACCTGTAATGAGACTAACTCTGAACCAAATCTAAACCACTACTGAATCAGGACTGAAATGGGTCTAAACCAGAACTGAACCAGGTCTAGATAAAGACTTAAGCAGGACTACACCAGGACTAAAACGGGTCGGAACTAGGACTAAAGCAGGACTGAACTAGGACTGGTTTGTAGAGATGCTGTTGACCCAGTCACATTAAAAAGTGATTCTTAGCTGTGCCACCTTGGAGTAAATAATATATTCCAGTTAAAGTGTGAATAGGCTACTATAGGTTACTATTTAAAAAAAAAAAAGTTGACCTCCAAGATAAAAATAAACAACTCCTGGACTATTACAACTGATCAAACTCAATCAAACTCAAATCATTACATTTATATGTACTTTTAACACATGAACTTTGACAACCATATTATTCCATATTATTTCAGTACTCAGTTCAGTTGTAATGTTCTGCTTCATTGCTGTATAAAACAATTCTTTTGAGAAATTACTTTTATCATTTTATTAGATCCATTTAATTTTATTTTCCATTTTTAAAACTGTTTTAAAGCAGTTACTTTCAACATTTGTAGCTAGCTCTTACGTTCACTATGTGTGGTATTGTCAAAGTTAAAATTGTAATTCCTTTATCTACAGTGATGAGACCAAAACATCCATTGGAAATCTGGAACATCACTGACCAAAAATAGCATTGTGATTAATGAAACAGGTTTAAAATCTATTCCTTTTTGCATTGTGAATAAATACATGTCGTTTCTTGAACAACTGTATGCTACGGTACATGATTTTTGTAAATACAATTCAGTTTTTATAGGTAGGATATGTAAGATTTTTATTTTATATTTAAAAAACAACCGAGATATGAGATAGACCTGGTTAAATCAAATATCGCTTTTACTGATTGTAGTATTTTTTAGTTTTAGAAAAACATGGTACAGGTTCAATTGTGGTATCGGATATCAGTGCCAATACTGAAAAATTTACTTGATCAGATATCAGTTTCCACATATCGATTCAGCCGATACCTGGTTGAACATATAATTTGATCTACTATTTACTAGTTATAGTTATGTTTATAAGTTGTAATTACTGTAATTACTAGATGGATAAATAACATGTTTTTTAAATTTTTGTTTAAGGAAATAAATGTAATTTTTAGCTTCTGCACTGGTATCGGTCGATATCTGGTATTGGCAGATATTTAAAGCTATAGTATCCAAATCGGTGTCGGAACTGAAAAAGCTGGATTTGTGCATCTGTAGAATTTCTGAGGAGAATCTAACTTGATTTAATCTAAACTGAATTCAAATCTTAGCTCATGCAGATTTTTTACACAGCACTTGTCTTCAAACCTGTTCTTGACTTTGCTGCAGCTCAGAGATCACATGTGGTGAGTGCCGTCTCTGCTCTGTCAGAAAAAAAAAACACAAATGAAGCCTCACGTTCACCTGCTCATAATGTCACACAGTCAGAGACGCAGAGAGATCCAGATGTGTGTTTAGAGGTGTCAGAGGAGGTTAAACATGCTCTAGTCTACCGCTAAGAAGAATTTTTTACACCTTATGGTGGAAAATGGCACTAGACCTGTCACAATAACACATTTTTAGTGATATATCGGTACAGAGATATACTGCGATAAACAATAATACTGAAACTACTTTATACCCCTGACACAATAACAATAAGTAAACCATTTTAAATAGTGTCATTAAAAGGGCAGAGCTGCAACAGATAAATAACAGAATGAACCAATAATTAGCCGTAGAAGTTATTTATTCAACCATCTACAGCTCAAATCGTATTGTATTACAAAAAATACCCCAAATTCTCAGCGCTCTTGCAAATAAAACTGTACACATGATAAATATTAAGCCCCAAAATACACTGTTCCAGCTTTCATATATTGAACGAAGTCAAAAGTCCTCACAGATACTATAAGGTCTTATGTGCAGTTTGCATATTCTCCCTGTGTCTAGGCGCGGTTCCACCAGTAGCTGTGATTTCTCATATTAATAGTTTCATCCTCCAGCTGCTTCTGGTCAAAATTAGGGAGAAGGAAGACAACCGGACTTGTAATTCTGTACTGTTTACTGTTTTCTTACCTTCTAAGGCTGTATTTGAGCTGTTATTTCCAATATTTGAATGCCAATAACATTAAAAAGTTCACATAGCTCCTGACAACTTTATCCGCTTGATACTTTGCAGTGACTTTACGCTGGGGGTGTTCTACATGTATCTTTATAGCGAAAGGTTCAGGAGTTACCAGTGCACACAAAAGTTTTAATATGGATTTAAAGAGCACATTTTCAGGAGCCTGTGACAGATGCGATACGAGCGTTCACGGCCCTGTTCAGGAGTTTGATTTTCAGCAAAAAGGTGAGAGCGACTAACTGAAAAACTGTTGGCTGATACTACCCCGCCTGTAGTTTTACGTGTGAGGGACTTGTTTAACAGCACAAATCAGCTCACCTGTTGTACTTCCAGATAAATCAGCGCTTTCTGGGCAGATTGTGTTAAAATAAAGCTCTGATTAAAATCTGACAAAGCCTCAGACGGAGCAGTGCCTACAGTTAGCAGCAAGCACACCCCCAGAGAATGTTGATGACATCAGCTGCGAAGTATCAGTAGAAACGTTAAAAGGACGACACATTTCGACTCCTACAAATGCATCTTCCAAATGTTGTTATAGGCTACTTTTGCATATTTCCACTAATCCCTCGCTCCTCTCCTCCTCTCTCTGTCTGACCTAAGGCTCTCTCTCTGTTCTCTCTCTTTCTCTCTCCCTCTCTTGCTTCGTTAGGTCTCCTCATTTGCATTCAGATTAATTATCTAATTACATGCACATGTCCGGCGGCTTGCCCCTGTACCAGAGCCGGCTCGTCAGTGCGCGCGCTGTAATTATTTTAATCATTTTCTCTCATCTGAAGAGCTCTGCCGCACCACCATGTTTGGAGGCCATTCTTAATTACCAAGACATGAGAGAGAAAGAGGGAGAGAGGGAGAAGAGACAATTATAACGGTGAGAGAAAGGAGGAAAGAAGAGAGGAGAAGAGACAGAGGAGGAATGGAAAAAAGAGGGAGGGAGAGAGGGGAGAGAGAGAAAGAAGCGAGAGGGAGAGAAGAGAGAGGGAGGAGAGAAGAGAGACAATTATAACGATGAGAGAAAGGAGGAAAGAAGAAGAGGAGAGATGGGAGGACAAGTGGAGAGGAAAGAGGGAGGGAGAAGGGAGAAAAGAGAAGAATGAGAGAAGGAAGGGGGAAGAAGGAATGGAGAGGGCAGAGAAAGAGGGAGACAGAAGGGAGAGGAGAGAAAATGGAGATGGAAAGGAGAATGTGGTAGTGCTTTTATGTTAGAAAAAAATATATATATATATATATTTTTGACCATTCTTGAGTTTGTCTTGATTTAGTTTTTTTTTTTCTTTTTCTTTTTTTTTAGATCGTGCTTACTTCTGGTTTAGATCTTAATTAATCTACACAGCGGCGTAGTGGCTAAGTGGCCTCATAGCAAAAAGGTTATGGGTTCTATTCCTGGGTCTGGTCTTTCTGGGTGGAGTTTGCATGTTCTCCATGTGTCTGTCTGTGTAGATTTCCTCTGCTGGGCGCTCCGGTTTCCCCAACACTCCAAAACATGAACAAGCTGAGGTAGTTCTGACTCAAGATCTGGAGATGGTCCCACTGCTCCTGACAGGTGTAACCCAGAGACACTGAAGGATGGGTCAAATGCAGGACAAATCATTTCTTAAAATCTTAAAAAATAAAGAAAGAAATAAAGAAAATATGTAAGATTTCACTGTTGTCAGTACACTTGCCCACAGTGTAATATGTGGTGAAATTCTTAATAATAATAAGTTACTAATCTAAAGTATTCATTTAATTCATCACTTTTATTTTGCAGTAAATGTAACCAGACTGCTTATTTACACTCTTGTTCAAAGTGTCATCTATGCACCAGTCTAACCCATAACCCCATCTCCCTCTTTCCTCTCTCCTCTCTCTCTCTCAGTCATTCCTCCCTCCGTCGCTCTCTTTTTCTCTCCTCTCTCCTTCCGTCTCTCTGTCGTTCCTGTCTGCTCCCTGGTTTATCAGCAGCTCGCACAGGAACTGCCTCCGGGCTCCGAGCTCGAACCCACCTAAAGAGAAAGGGGGAGGGGGAGGAGAGGAAAGAAAGAAGAGAAAGAGAGAGGGAGCGAGGGAGAGAGAGAGACATGTTAACAAAAACTACAGTTGGAGGTTACATCTTTTTTGGTGATTGTTCCTCCGTTGTTTCATATTTTGTGGCTTTATTTGACTGGAGAGTGTCATTTAAATGTGGCTACAGGGAAATTATGGTTGTCTAAAGTATTGAAAAATCTGATACTAATCGATACTAAAACCAGTATCGAAACTAGATACTCATTTGTTGTGGTATTAGAATCGATATTTAGAATCGATTCCAAATGATTCTTAATCAAATAAAACAGACTGAAACTGAAAACGTATCAACTATCTAGAATAAAAACTACAAGCAGAAAAGTAAAAGAAATAAAACATGGATATTAAGGTATTACTATGTTACTTTTCAAGTGGAGGGTCTGCCATCTGCTCGTCTCCATGGAGATGTTGTTCCTTTGTCTGGAATGTTCCGCACTATGACATTAAACGTATCTGTGTTGCATTTATTCAATTACAGGTGTTTGTATTGCTAAAAAAAAAAGCTTGGTCCTGTTTGTCTGTAATGAGTTTTATAAAAATGTAGTTAATGATTTAAATGCCATATTGTGGAATTTTACAGCTATAATCTTTCTGTTGAGACAAGCAGGTGGTGGACCCAACAGAGAAGTTACTCAGTGCATCTTTAAAGGGCTTTTTTATTTTGTTTTTTGTTTGATTTTTTTTTATTTTTTCAAACTTGATTCAAATGTAACTGACAAATGTTATTTTAAAAAACAGAAACTGCTCAAATATGGCGCAAAAATAAACAGCTATTTCGATTTTGCGTTTAAACAATTTTTAAAACTCAAATATTTTCATATTTTTTCAGAAAAGAATCTAAATAAAAGAAAGGAAAACATAAACAGTGAAATGTAGCTATAAGTGATGGCAATGAACTGAAAACAAAACTACACAAAATAGAATATCAATAGTGGTGGACGATACATCAGATTATCAGAAATATTTGAATGCTGTTTTGAAGAAAAGCAAAAATTTGAATACTGGATGAATCGTGTACAGTAAAAATGATGACAAAATGCTGCTGCTGCAAAAAAAAAGTTGATTAAAAGACGCATTGTATAATATTGTTTCCTCATCACAAACAGACCTAGACTTTGACTTACAGTAGATGAACTTTATTGATCCACAAGGGAAATTTGGGCACAGTAGCTCACACATCACAGTATATTACAATAAAAAAGAGTAAAAAATATGTAAAAAATTGTAATAAACTTGTAAATATAAGGAGCAATTAAAAAAAACAAAAAACAAGAGACTGGTGTCAATAAGACATCAATTATATAAATGTATGTATGTGGAGTTGTGTTTTGTTTCATTCACATCAAACAGAAAACAACCAGTTCCACCTTGTGATGTCATGTGGTAATACAGGAAGTGCTCCACTGTGGTTTTAAACCCCATAAACATTCAGTAGAATCATTTCATTCATGAATTAAGACCGGGAATTGCCAATCTCTGCTCACTGAAGAGAAAAAGTCTGGGATTCAAGTTTAATGAAAGATGATTATCTCCAGTTTATCTGCTCCTCAGCGCTGCAGATTTAAACACATCTAAACGCACTTTTCTGGAACATTCTCCATGTGTAACTCACTCAAATACTGGTAGACGGCAAAAGGATTTAAGTAGGAGATTATTTGCAGATATAATCGTGTTGTAACTTTTCCAAATGATGTTTTTTTTATGTTTATTTGGGCTCAAACATCTGAAGCTTGAATTTTCACTTCTGGTTCTGGGTGACGTGGATTTGGAGGGAGCAGGAAGGTTGAAGGTTTGAATTCTCACTTACCTGGTGCTCTCTGTTGTTGTGCCCTTGAGCTAGACATTAATCCTGTTATTTTACTACTTTTACAATTGTTAAAACAACTTTCATCATTTTCATTGGGTCTTTTTCTCCGTAAAGTTCTACATTATGGCATTAATCTTATCTATCTCCATGGAGACAAGCAGGTGATGCCACCGCTGGAATAAAGATATATATTTTTAACAATAAAAAAATGCTTGTATGATAATAATAATAATAATAATAATAATAATAATAATAATAATAATAATAATAATAATAATAATACATGTAAAATATACATTTAGCCATATTTTGCAATATTATTATTTAGTTAAAATTATTTTTAGCAAATGTTTTTAAAGGTGTATTGTGTAACTTTTCTGGTGGAGGGTCGTCAAATGCTTTTCTCCATTGAGATGTTATTGATTTGTTTGTCCTTTCTATCTCCATAGAGACCAATCCAGACCAAGTTACAGGTCAGATCTGTGGAGAGGCGACCCCGCTCACAGTCAGAATGTCTTTTTTTCTAGGTATTTTTAAGCTATAAAACCACCTGTAATTGAATAATGTCACACTGTGGAACATTCCAGGCAGAACAATGACATATCCATAGAAACAAGCTGGTGACGGACCCCCAAAGATAACGTTACATAGTGCACCTTTAAATGAATCTAATAAAATTCATTCATTCAGTTCATTCAGATTCATTCATTGTCTTCCTGTTTGGGTTAACCAGTCTGTTCCTGATGCCATACCATACGTCCCTCTCCTCCATCTCCAAGAGGCACTTCTCATTCACCCTCTCCCCAGCACTTAATCCTCTTTCTGGGGTACGCTCCTGAACAAACCACCCTGACATCCATGGAACCGACTCCCAGGGGACCTCCCGACAATCGCAGGGGGAGACGAGGCGCTTCTCTGGGGCTGCGGTCGCGCACATGGCCCCGGGACAGGTTTGGGTGGATGGAGAGTTTGGAGCTGAAGATTAGAGAGTGTAAAACGCAGAAACTATGGACTAAAGCAGAGGACTTAACCCCATTGTGAAGAGGATCAGAGACGGGACTGATTACAGATTAGCCTGATGCAGGGAAGTTATTCATAGCAATCTGTTTCCAACATAATGTTTGGCCGGAAAAGACCATGAAAACGAAACACGATGGGTTTGTTACTCAGTTATTAAAGGTGCAATATAGTGCTTTATTTAGGACATTTAAAGTGCGTATGACAGGTTTTTGTGTTTTTCTAATTCTGACTTGGTTTGGTGGATAGTAAGTGGCAAATTGGGAAGAAAAGTTGAAGAAAAAAACTGAAAAATACACAAGAAGTAGTGTTGAGTTCTAAAATGGAATGCCTCTATCTATGTCAGTATTACGCAAAATTGTGTCCATGCCACCATTAGTCACTTAAGTGTCTTGTCCAAGGACACGACAGCAGTATGCACCGGTATAATATTTATGCTTTTATTAGTATAAACGTCACCTTCAGAGGAATCACCCAGAACACAACTGAATAAGAGAAGAATGTGGGAAAAGCAGTAATATGTTTGAAAATCTGTTTTGTTTTAGGTTGTTCTAATATTCTGAATGGCTGTTGTACATGTATGTTTCACTTGTTCATATCTCTTCCTCTCTGTCTCTTTCTGATGCACTGATGCCACAGGCTGACCCTCTAACTCTCATAAGAACTGATCCTGAATCGTCTTAATCCGACTTGACTTAAACTGGACTGAGACAGAACACGCAGGTCAAACATGGCTCCAGGAGGACATGTGCTCATAACTACTGTGTGATACTTTTACGCAGAGAATCAGTTCATGAATCAGCCTTGGTCGATATCTTATAAACTCATATAATACAGTATATATTGTGAAAACATGGTCACAGCAAGAGGGTACCTGGTTAGATCTCCGGGTCGCTCTTTCTGTGTGGAGTTTGCATCTTCTCCCAGTGTCTAGTTGGGTTTCCTCCATCAACCCAGAACACAATAAGACAATAAGTCAAATCCTCCATCTAATGTAGACCAAGACTAGCTCAAGATCTGGAGAGGACTCTGCAGAGGACTCATTTTCCTCTCGAAGGATTCATAGAGTGTATATGAATGAAACTGCTATATTTGTGACATTATAATAGTATTTTTTTAGTACCACTTCATAATAACTGCACCTTAATTAGTATTAATAAACCATGAAAAAAGATTTAATTCATAATTCACTTAATGGATAAACTTTACTCAGAGTGAATCAGGCTTAGTAAATCCATGGGTTAGTTTTTATGAAGTATTCCCAGACTCAGAACCCATAATATACACTATTTGTCCATCCTTTTACGATGTTTTTATCTTTAGAAGTATTTTTAACAAAGTAAACGTTTGCTCACCTCCTCACTGACCTCCACTTGACTGCTCCCTCTAATCCCATTCACTCACCACTCCATTCTAACGCCGTATCCCTCCGCCCACTTTTTTGGGGGGTCTATTTTCTTAGCGCTCCACCATCAGCTGCGTCGCCTGCTTTAACCAGCCAATAAATATCAAAACACTGAGCCCACACGGCCACAAAAAGGATTACGCACCGCTATAGAGTCCCATGAAATCTGCCCCACTTCATAATGTCATGTGTTGTGCAGTGAAGCAGTGAGGGACAATAGCAGGAGAATGGAGCTCTTTCACGCTTTAACGGGGTGGTTTTGGGGTCTGGGGAGGGGGGTCTGGTTTGGGGTTGTTGGGGGGGGTATGTGTGTGAGGGTGTATGGGTGGGACTACAGCAGGTGGAGGGTCCCAAAGCAGCTGCACTAAAACTAATATATGCAAAACATCACATGGATTTAACTGTGAGAGTGGAGTTTGACAAGAGAGAGGGCTGAGCGTGCAGGTGGGCTGGAGGGTTCAAGTTTAGTCCTGGTTTAGTCCAGTTTTAGACCTGGTTTAGTCCTGGTTTAGTTCTGGTTTATTCCTGGTTTAGTTCCGGTTTAGCCCTGGTTTAGTCCTTGGTCAGCTCTGGTTTAGTCTTGGTTTAATGCTGGTTTACTGCGAGTTTAGTTCTGGTTCAGCTCTGGTTTGGTTTAGTCCTGGTGTAGTCCTGCTTTAGTCCTGGTTTATTCCTGCTTTAGTCCTGGTTTAAACCTGGTTTAGCCCCGGTTCAGTCCTGGTTTAGTACTAGTTTAGTCCTGCTTTAAGTCCTGCTTTATTCCTGGTTTAGCCCTGGTTCAGTCTTGTTTTAGTCCTAGTTTAGTCCTGCTTTAGTTCTGGTTTGGTCCTGTTTAGTCCTGGTTTAATCTTGGTTTAGTTCTGGTTTGGTCGTAGTTTAGTCCTGGTTTAGTCTTGGTTTAGCCCTGGTTTAGTCCTGGTGTAGTACTGGTTTAGTTGTGGTTTAGTCCAGGTTTAGTCCTGGTTTAGTGCTGGTTTAATCCCGCTTTAGTTCTGGTTTAGTTCTGCTTTAGTCCTGGTTTAGCCCCGGTTCAGTCCTGGTTTAGTGCTGGTTTAGTCCTGCTTTAGTCCTGGTTCAGTCCCTGTCAGTGAGGCTTGTTTGTGCAGATAGAGGATGGGCCCCTGGAGCCAGTGCTGTCACACTCTCCTCTCATCACAGGGGCCCTGCAGGAGAAGCCTGAGCTCAAACCAAACCTGATCCAACCTCTGCTACACCAGCAGGACTCTACCAAGGTCAAATGTACAAGAAACACACAGGCATAAAGACTAACACAGATTACACTCATGTTTATTGACAATTATCCCAACTAATAATTGTTTTAACATTGAGTGTTTATTTCTATTGCACATTGAGATTAAAAAAATGCTTACAAGGTCTTAAACAGAGAATATTTATTAAACTGCCGCCATTTTCAGCTTTGTGTCTTTGCACTTTGTACCTCCTTATTTTATTTATTTGATTCATACATTTACATATTTGCATCTTTGTACCTTATTTAAAGTTTTCCCTCTTTTATTATCATATTACACTGTTTTCTTATAATATTGTTTCCTCATCACAAACACACCTGGAGTTGTGTTTTGTTTCATTCACACACGTTTCACACACAAATCCTGCATATTTAGGCTGAGTTCTTCCCTCAAACAGAAAACACCCTGCTCCACTGTGTTTTTAAACTCCATACACCTTATCATTTGAATACTTTCAGCCTCAGAATTGGCAGTCTCTACTGAACTAAAGGTGAAAAGTAGATGTTCATTTGAAAACTACCGCTTCATGACATCACAAGGTGGAACAGAGCATTTTGACCTTTGACATGTAGACAGACTAATAATAAACTAATAATAAACTCAAACATGTGTGAATGAAACAAAACACAAGTCCAGGTCTGTTTTTGAGGAGGTAACAGGATTGTAACATGACTTAAAGCTCACAAGAGGCAATTTTGTGTAATATAGGACCTTTAATTATTTTGACCTTTATCGCATTTTTAAAAAATTTGACCTGTCTTATTATAATATGATGTGTGAGCTACTGTGTCCAAGTTATTTCCCTTGTGGATCAAAGGTTTATGTCTTAGTGTTAAGTGTTTATTCAGTTCCTTTGTGATTAAATCTTTTATTATTATTATTTTTTTAAATCTCTAATATCAGTGTGGATGCAGGCTATTTCTCCTCACCTGTCTTGCAACTCTAAGAATGCACTGACATTGTTAATGTCTTGGTGGTCCTTCCATCCAAAGTACAACCCTGTGTGGTGGTGCCTCCTGTTGGTCAATGAAGAAACAGCACTACACAAACACGCTCTGAAGAGATCTGATGGTTTATTTTATTTTATTTCATTTTATTTTATTTCATTCTTTTTATTTTATTATATTTTTTATTTTTAAATGAAGTCTAATCTAATCTTCTACAATTAACCAAGTTCAAAAGATTGAAAATAAACAAGAGTAACATGAGTAGTTTTTAGACCCCATACTTTTACTCTCATCTGAGTACTCTAGTGTTGCAGTACTCTTACTTGAGTAAAAGTTGTGCTTCCTCTTTCCCCTGTAAGTAAGTCTACAAGTGACAAAAGCTTTATGCTGACAGCGTTAAATTAGGGATGCACCAGTCCAACATTTTTAATTCTGATACCAATTCCGATACCATATCTTTGAGCATCTGCCAATACCTGATATGAATTGATACCAGTGGAGACTGAAAACAGCATTTCATTTTAACAAAAATTAAATAAAACCAAAATGCTTCCAAATGTGTCATGTAGCTGTTATTTATCCCTATAGTAACTGCAGAACTTTATATTTCCAACCAGGATATTGGTTACGCCGATATCTGCACCAGAAACTTGTTCATTATCAGTGCAGATATCGGACTGGTTCATCGATATGTGAAATAATTTGAACATTTGTGTTTCTTTTAGCTCTCCTTCAGATATGATTCAGTTTATCTCATTTTTACATAATTTATTTCATATTATATCCTTCATTTTACTTAATAATAATAATAATAATAATTTTACATCCAGACAGTTGAGTAGTATTTTTTACTCTTACTGGGGTAATTTCTTGAACCACTTCTTTACACTTGTACTTGATGAATATTGTTTTGAAGTAATAGTACTCTTACTTGAGTACACATTTTAGCTGCTCTACCTACAAGTAATGAAACATGTCCTCTTAAGGCCAACTAGACAATTGTTCTAAATAAACACAATCTTGAAGCCTGAAATCCTTCTTTTGTGTGTTGTTGTTGTACAGGATATCAGTTGATTTTGGTGCTGTCTTTGTGTGTATAAAACACAAGTGTATGGTTATGCTAATGAGCCCTCTCCAAAGTGTGATAAGATGAGCACTCGAAGGAGACTCGAACCAGGACTAAACCAGGATTAAAACCAGGATTAAGCCCAATTTGCCGGGGGCTTTTTGCTTTATAACCAAACCCAGACTAGACCCCAGGGCAGAGACCACAGACGACAGCAGGAGAACCAGATTAGAAGATTCACTCTAAAAACATGAGATGTACAATTTATATTTAAAAGAACACTTAAAATCTTTAACACACAGGGGTTATAAGATGGGAGGGCATCAGGCATATGGATAAACCAGGACAAACCCAGGACCTAACAAAGACCAAACTAGGACTAAACCAGGACAAAACAGAACTAAACCAGTTCTAAACCAGGACCTAACTAAGACTAAACCAGGACCTAACTAAGACTAAACCAGGACAAAACAGGACTAAACCAGGACCTAACGAGGACTAAACCAGATAAAGGGCATCTAACACACAGAGACAGCAGATGGGAGGGCATCTGACACTAAACCAAGGCTAAACCAGGACCTACCAAGAAGTAAACCAAAACCTAAAAAAGACCAGAAAAAGGACATCTGACACAAAAGGATAGAGGAGGATGTGAGGGCATCTGAAACACAGGGATACAGGAGGATGGGAGGGCATCTGGCACACAGGGATACAGGGGGATGGGAGGGCATCTGACATGTTTGTACAGTCTTTCTCTGTGTCACATGCGGATCAGTTGTGCTACTTGTGACAGAGTGTAAAAACACCGAGAAATAAAGAGTTTAGTGTAGATCCGAGCCCGAGGGACCAACAAGACCAGAGACCAGGGGAAAACCAGGTCTGAACTAGGTCTAGACCAGGTCTGAACCAGGTCTGAACTAGGTCTAGACCAGGTCTGAACCAGGACTGAACCAGGTCTAGAGCTAAATAAAACCAAGACTAAACCAGGACTAAAGAGGGACTAAACTTCACCATTCTGTCAGAAAGCTTTAAAAAAATTCATAACAAATAAGACAAAAGACAGCGCCTCTCTCAGATAAACTCTTATTTATTCATTTTCATAGTTTACCAATAATTATCTCTATTTACATTATTGTAATTATATAAACAATCTATGGATAATATTTCCATACAGTTGAGTTGCACATTTACAGAACAAGACCACATACACAGATCTGAACTTTACACATTCGTACACCAGTGCTACACACACTGGGGGCAAGCGGGGGAGGCGTCTTGCCCAAGGACACATGGAGCAGGATTGAACCAACAACCTTATGGACAGCGAATGGCATGCTCTATACGTCCTAATCTTTAGCTGCTTAGTGTCTGTTGAACTAGAACATTCACGTACACAGGGAAAACTGATGGACTGAATCTTTGTACAGAAAAGTTGTATCCATCGTTTTCAGATGATGAACAATCAGGAATGAACGTGAAAAGTCCTCAAAATGGACCCATGGATAGACAGCTGAGGGGACAGTCCAACTAGAGTCTAGTGGAAGTAGAAATTGTGCTAAAAGTGTCTGTACTAGAAGGAAACAATCAGGAGAGGTATGTTAATCTGCACTGAACACTTACAGTTCAGAGGCGGAGAATCACAAGGGGGCGCTGTGAGAGAAACTGCAGACTTAAGAGGAGATCATTCGAATACAACTCATACTTTTACTATGGTTTTAACAAGTCTCGGTCACGTCTAGAAGAATCCTCTGTCCACAGGGCGAACGTGTGTGAGGGTCTGGCTCAGGTGGGGCTGTGTCTGGTCCTTGAGATGAAATGACTCTGGGAGTTATGGATTGGCTCCTGTTTTGATGTGGCAGACCCTACCAGAGGCATAATGCTCCAGGTAAAACAGAGAGTTACCCAAGAGAAGCTCAGAGTACAGCCCCTGCTCCTCCACATCAACAGGGGCCAGCAAGGGTGGCTGAGGCCTTTGTTACAGATGCCCTGAAGGTGTGTAATGTGTATTTTTTTATATAGAGAACGTAAAGTACAGGCCCACCAAGATGACTTGTACCAGGGCACACAGTTTTATTCTACACCTGATAACTCATGTCACTTATTACAGATGTGTTATTGTCTTTAAACAGACCTGATTATGAGCTTGTAATGAACATAAATACACTTGTTATTACTGTTTTTATTCTGCACTCTCTTTTAAAGTTCATTTGGTGATGCTGATTTATGTTTTTATTTGTTTGTTTTGTGTCTTTTTCTGTAAAGCAAAAAAAATAAAAAATGAATTGTGCTATACAAATAAACTTGCCTTACCTGGATCCTCAGCTCTCGAGTTTGTCTGACAGTGTTCACTGTATAATACTAGGAAACTGATACTGTATAAATGACATGTATAATGGTATGTAAAGATCAACATATCGCACTTGTATTCACTCTTTTATCTCTTACGACTGTCCGACTGCAGTGGGCGTAGCATTAGCCACATTAGCCACGTTAGCGGCCGCCCCCACCCTGAGCAGCTCCTTCCTGTGGGTGAGGATGAGGTCGAAGCTGGACTGGAGGCGGTTTTGTTGCTCTTGGACCCGGGTCTGCAGAGTCCGGACCCATCGGATCAGAGCCAGACGTCTGTACATGGTCAGCTGGGTCTGGTGCTTCTCCATCTCCTGAGCTTTGAAACGCTCACGGTCTCTGAGCGTCCACACGGCGTCCAACAGCTCCCCACGCTCCCCGTCTGAGTCTGAGGACTGGTCCTCATCTGAGACACAGTGTACAGAGGATGCAGAGAGGATGAACAGAGGATAAATACAGGAGGGATAGTAACAGTAGGAGACAGAAGAGCTTATAGCGTTTTCAGGCCGACAGAGAACTGTGCCGGTGCTGGTTCCCGCACCTGATCTCGAACCGACTGACGTGCTCACACCAAAAATCAGAGCAATGGGAACCAAGTAAAACTTGTTTTTTTTCTAAGCGAACCGTGACAACAAAGTAGACATCAGCAGGTTTATCCGAGTCACACACAGTAAAATAAACAGACAAAGAAAATGTGTGTGTGGAATATGGCGGAGAAATCAAGTGAGAAGAAGACTGTGCAGTGGTCAGCGGAGGAGACCAAATATTTGCTTTATCTGTGTTTGCCTGGTAAGGTTCCATCTTTGGATTCGGTGTCGCTGCCACTTTGTCCACAGCAGATGTTGTAGCAGAACTAAATAATGATTTGTATGAGTACAAATGCTCGCTGGTGCTGATGCAATCCATAATTGTTATTTTCCTTTCTGTGACATTTTATGGCCTTTTTATTTGGTGGCAAATCAACACCATCTGTCAATGATGCATCATGGGTTCACTTAAATGGTTTGAACACGGGTCGTTCACGGGTAAACACTTTGGTTCTCAGTGTAACTGGTGCGGGAACTGGCACTGGCACCGTTCTGGCCGGCCTGAAAACAGCTTTAGAGGCCCAGAACTGGATATAATAATTTTGACTGTCTGGAGGAGCTCACTACCAGAGCCTTTGTGCTCTGGACCCAGCCAAATCTTTTGACAAGTCTGGTATAAGTAGTGCTACTACTAGTATTGCTATTTAACTAGAATCATGTTTGTTTTAATACATTTTCATAAACCTAAAAATCCCATTCATTGACACCTGTGAGCAGAGAGAATGGAGAAGATACTAACAAGGACACAAGGTCACTCAATCAGATGAAAATATTCTACAGAAAGTACCTCAATTTTCGAACTGTTTGAGATAACCAACAGGAGACTACATGCTGTTTCTGAACAGACAGTAGTCTGGGACTAGATCCTGTCACCACAAGTTCTGATGGCCGTGATTTACATTGAATTAACCAGTCAGAGAGACTCAGGGTCTGTTTGTGTCAAAACAAACATGGCAGCTCACAAGTATAAAAGAAGAAAATAGAGAGGATGGAGAAACATCACAGATGGATTGGTCTGTTGTCTGTGGTATGGTCCCAGACCCCCCTGCATTTAGAGAGAACGTAGGAGGGACTGGCTCCAGGCCAAACTAAACAGGAGCCCTGAGTCTGGCTTTAACCAGGATCCAGGTCATATTTACAGTATAAACGCAGACATATTCACCATCATCGAGGAGACTGCTGTAGTCGTTGGTGCTCAGAGACTGCCTCTTCTCCAGACTGGACCTGGTTTCTCCGACCCCGATGCGGTCCCACCTCTCGATGGGGCTCTCCTCTGCTCCTCCTCCCTCCAACTGCAGAGAGGCCATGCTTTCAGAGCGCTCACTGTACTCAGAGTCTGACCCACTGTCTCCCCACTCGTCTGCGTTCTCCATCTGTCGTATCTCCTCACGGTCCTCTCCTCTCAGACCCAAACTGCTCCGACGACGCTGAATCACTTGGAGCTTCTCACGTTGCTTCTCTTCAAATTGAAGCATCATGATTCTGGCCTCTTCTTCTGTGATTTTGCCCTCCTCTGCTCCATCAGGGGGAACACGGCCATACCCATCATCCCCAGATTCGATTTCAGGCAGCGGTTCCAGAGTGGTCCAACAGGGCATCTTGGACCTCGGAGACAAAACGTTCCCATAATTCCCTGGTGGGGTGTTGGTGGTTGGGGGGTCACGGCCGAGTGGACCTAAGTTACGGGGTCGGATTTGGTTGCGATTTTCGTCATCCTTGATGCCGGGGGAGGTGGTGGTGCTCAACAGGAAGTTGGAGTTGCCATCCTGGTCCTGGTACTTCCTGTTTCGGAGGGAGGAAGAGGAAGTGGAGGAGGAGTAGGCGGAGTCTACAGCAGCGGGGTCCTGATGTTGCAGCATCACTGACCGCGACTGAACTTCACTGCAAAACAAAAAAACCCAAACAAACAGAAAAGGACTTTGGATTAGAAGAAACTTTTATAGATTCCATAGTCTATAAATATAAATATAGAGTTTCAACTTCTAATTTTACTAAACCAAAGTTAACATCATTGGGTTTAAGATTTAAATTTTTTCCCCTATTTTACAGTTACTTAATACCTATTTTCCATTTGTTTACATTAACTACAGCAATCAATATGACGGCAGGTTGGTGTCTTTGTCAGGAGAATCATTTAGTATTTCATTTGATCTTCTTAAAAGCAAAAAAAATGGCTTTCAGTATGAATATTTATATGTTGTAATAATATTGTTTATTGATCATAACATACTTTTAATCAGTGCCATTTAACAAAAAAAAAAAAAAAGTCACAAAAAGTCTGCTCTAAATCACACGTGTTTACTGATGGCTTAAAAACACCCAAGCTAGTCACTGACCATTAATTTAATCTTGAATTATACGGTCTTATACAGGTATCAAAAACACTTCTTGGGCAAACAAAATCAAATAGATATTTTTTCAGACATAACAATTTCACGTTTTTTATAGAATCGTTCACACTGCACATTTTAGACACTTCCAGGAGCTTTAACATTAGCGAGAAGACTAAAATCTTTTTCAATAACAGGACCTTCTTTTAGCTTTCATCTAAATGAGTTCAGCCTTTACAAATGACTATTACGATGATGAAAATGACAATTATTAGATTCGACACACGGGCAGCAGTTTTGAAGCCTTGAACAGAATCTTAAGACCATTTATCGCTCATCCATCTTTCTGTTTTTCTTCCTTTTCACACAGATCACAAGACCCCACAGAGTGAGACTAAAGAGAAGTCTCTGGGTCAGTCACATGAAAACTGTTCAAGAACAAACTCACAGTGAGAAGTCAGGCTTATTTTTGTCCTCAATGGACTATTTAACAAGGATGTGAAAATCAACACATCAAGACATTAAAGGGGACGGGACATATGACGCTGTTTTCTGATCTACGCTCTAATGTTGTTTCCTCATCACAAACACACCTAGAGTTGTGTTTTGTTTCATTCACACGTTTAACACACAGATCCTGTATATTTAGGCTGAGTTCTTCTCTCAAACAGAAAACACTCTGTTCCACCTTGTGTTTTTAAAGTCCATACACTTTTACTAGAATCATTTGGATGATTTCAGCCCTGGAATTTCCACGACCTAGGTAGCGATTAACTTCATGACATCACAAGGTGGAACGGAGCATTTTGAGCTTTGGAGATGGGTTTTTGAGGAAGTAACAACATTCTAACTTGACTTAAAGCTCACAAGAGCGAGTCAGTTTTGCGTAATATAGGACCTTTAAAAATGAATTTGATTTCCAAATATGTACGTTTGGAATTGATTTTAATATCTGCTGTGATAGATTTTAGTATCTATATTTATGTAAACTTTAAAAACATTTCAAGGTGCACTATGTCACTTTTCTGGTGGGATTCGCTCCCTGCTTGTTTCCATGGGGACAAGCATTTAAGTGATCTATTTTGCATTTTCTTCAATTACAGCTGTTTTTATTTCTCAAAAAAAAAAAAAAACAAAAAAAAAAAAAACATTCTTGCATTCTTACTGTGAGCAGACTCGCCTCTCCACAGAGCTTGGCATCACTTTTTGTTTCCATGGGGATGATATTGCTCATCCCCATGCCATACTGTGGAACGTTCCACAGTATGGCAGCTTGAGCTTATCTATGGAAACAAAAAGTGATGCCAATAAGGTCAAGTTTTTTTTTTTGTAACTGTAACTGTAACTTCTGTAACTGAAGAAAATGCTAAATAGATCACGTAAATGCTGTACTGTGGAATATCTCAGGAAAAGCACAAACATCTCCATGGAGACAAGCACGTGATCACCAGAAAAGTTAAGGTTAATAATTATTTGAAAGATTCTATGTCCAAATCAATTTTAGGTCACAAGAAAATCATTTACGTTTAATAAATATCCCATAATATGCTAGCCTAATTAAAGGTGCTGTTTGCAGTGGTCCAAAGTTATTCCTCACTTACCTAATTATTCAGTTTCATTCAGTTTATAAGTGCTTTTCACAACTTTTCAGAGACTAGACTTTTGCCATGATGGGAAACCTATACAAAAACTAGCAATGCACACTTCCTGATTCTTGGACAATAACACGCTTTATAATTAGGTATAAACAGCACACAGTAGACTTATTTTCACCTCAAGAGCTCATCAACACACATAAACAAATCAGGTGGGCCTACAGGACTAGTCTAGGCTTTAATGGATTCAATAATTGCGACTTATTTCTTCTCACAACAGCACAAAATTTAAAAGAACATCGATTAGTATCACATACAAATAAACTAGAATAATACACAAACAAAGAAGCACTACAGAAGAAATATAAAGTTCATCAGGGCCAAAGTCAGCCTCTTTTGATTTCCCATCATGCAACTCTCCATCCGAATCACTCACACATCTGCACGTCTTTTCTAAATGTTAATGTTTTTAATCCTGGCTCGAGGCTGCTGTCAATCAAAGCCCCTCCTCTAACGCGCGCCCCCGAGACATGCCTCTGGCGCGCTCACGTGGTGCTGAAGGACAGCGACAGTGGCTCGGGGGCGCGCACGGAAGGTTTACAGATGCTGCGGTCACGAGGAAGATGATGAGACATTTTACATCCAAACAACATATGTTAGAATTACGCGTAAAATATAAACAGATCCAAAATGGGGTATGATTGCACCAAAACGCATGGTAAATGATGAAAAGTGGCAAAAATACGGTACCGAATCAGCATTACTCCATCCTGGATGCTTGAAATGTTACTGAAACGGCGCCTGGCTTGAGAGAAAACGTGAAAAAGTCGTTCAATCTTGCGCACTGGCTGCATATTAAAGGTAGAAAAATAACCAAAACACTTTTACGCATCGGCGAACGAACTAGATACGCGCTGAAACTGAAAATCTGCTCTAAATCCTGGCTCTCCGTGTCCGTGTGGTGTTATGTAAGGCTCACCCCATCTTCAAGCCTTCTTCTCTCGCTCGCTTCGCTAAAAGAGCCCAAATCTTGGTGTTGGCACGTTCTTGTTTTGCGGGTTGCATAAGGAAGCCTCATGTGAACGCGGTATTATTAGATCGTTGTCCTTCTTACCTTTAAACAGCGATGATAGCAGGGTCTCGTGTTGTTTTCGTCTCCTCCTTTCGCGCCGCTGTCCCTCCTCTGAAGCGAATCGGATGCCCCCCTCCCATCCGCTCTCACACGGATGCCCTCCCATCCTCTCGCACTCCCAGCGGTTATGGGAAAGAGACCCTGCGTAATGCGCTTCCTGGACTGGGGCAAAGAATGCGATGAATTCAGTGATAACGGGAGCAGAGTAGGCAACAGTTTGTTATTCAAAGATTTAGGTAATTTCCACAATTATCTAAGAAATAAGAGAACGACAGATTAAAAAGGTTTATAATTTAAAGGGCCCATATTATGCTATTTTCAGATGTTGTTTCCTCACCATAAACACACCTGGAGTTGTGTTTTGTTTCATTCACACATTTAACCCATAAATCCTGCATATTTAGACTGAATTCTTCTCTCAAACCCTCTTGTGATGTCATGTGGGAATACAGGAAGTGCTCCACTGTGTTTTTAAACTCCATACACCTTCACTAGAATCATTTG
This sequence comes from Taenioides sp. WSHXM2023, assembly GCA_029959045.1. Lineage (NCBI taxonomy): Eukaryota > Metazoa > Chordata > Actinopteri > Gobiiformes > Gobiidae > Taenioides > Taenioides sp. WSHXM2023. The sequence goes on from CM057097.1 coordinate 4,481,955, forward strand.
GATCATTTCAGCCCTGGAATTGCCAATCTCTACTGAACTAAAGGTAAAAAGAGCTGTTAACTTTATGACATCACAAGGTGGACCAGAGCATTTTGAGCTTTGGAGATGTAGACAGACTAATAATAAACGATTACTCACTTTAAACATGTGTGAATGAAACAAAACCAGTGGTGGAAGGTAATGAAGTGAAGTCCAATACTTTTACAATTTTTAGATATTTTCTACTACATTTTAGATCTGGACTGAAAAGTAAAAAGTACTTTTCTTTATGGTGTGACACCTGCTCAAATGGCGGAGTCTTATTTTTGGCACATTTCATTTGAGTTAAAGTCCCAACTTTGAGCAAACCAAACACGCAAAAACACAAACACAGCTGGGAAAATTAACAAATCAACTGAATTACTTAAAATCCGCTAAAATCATTATCAAAATCACATTTCATCCTTTAATTATTCTAAAACTCTACAAAATGCTTTTACTTTTTACTCTTTAAGCATATGTTTAAACAGGTACTTATTACTTTTACTTAAGTAGATTTTACTTTTACTTGAGTAATCTTTTGTCCTGGTATCTGTATTTTACTTAAGTATCAAAATTGAGTATTTCATCCACCACTGAACAAAACACAACTCCAGGTATGTTGGTGATGAGGAAACCACAAGAAAATAGTGTAATACAGGACTTTAAAAGCTCACAAAAGTCATTTTTGTGTTATATAGGACTTTTAAAACATAAACCATTTGATGTAATAATTTAAAACTGAGAAGTAGGAGACAGGATAACCACTCTGCCACAGTAACACAGGGAGGACATACAAACTCCACTTTATTACTTTCAGAAGAGAACACTTTGTATCTTATAAACCAGAGTACAATAATATTCATGGCTGACTGCATTTATGAGCCATGCAATAGGCTGAGATCACATGACATCACAACATTAAAGTCCTGATTGATACTTTGCAGTCACAGCACCCTGTGCGTATACTACATGGATGGTGGAATTTTCAGATGTTACCATGGTGACACAATGCACACATGAACATTAACAGTAAAAATCATTTCACCTGTTGTAGTTCCAACTAAGTCAGATTTTTCTGGTCAGATTGTGTTAAAATAAAGTCTAACAGGTGTCAGATAGTGCAGTGCTTACAGTTAGCGTCACACCCCCAGGGAATGTTGATAGCATCAGCTGCAAAGTAAAAGTTTAGGTCAGAGTTCCACATAAAACAAAAACTCAGCGTCTTCTCTGTCTGCATCAGTTTTGCCTGGAATATTACGCAGCAAATTTACAAGTCAGATCTATGGAGAGGCAACCCTACTCACAATAAGAATGCACATTTTTAGGGTATTTCTCAACACCCTCATGAAGCCTGTAATGTGCATTTTTCATTAGACAGCATGTAGTGTGGGCCCACCAAGATGATTTGTACCCAGATCCAGGAATTTGGTGCTACACCCCTGCCTGTAATTGAATAAATGCATAAATAACTAATGCCATACTGTGGAATATTCTAAGCAGAGCAAATGACTGAAAAGACTTCAAGTGTGAACCAAATTTCAAACTAAACTATGCTTATGTTCAGGAGACAGATTTCTCTATTCATTATTATTTCTCTATTCATGACATTGTTCTTTGCAATAAAATATCCAAAATGTAAATTCACAAATGTTGAACCTGATCATTTCTATTAATGACTAGAGCCAAGAACTCAACAGTTACACAACATTAAATGTCCTATATTACACAAAATGGACTCTGGTGAGCTTTAAGCCATGCTATAATGTTATTACCTCCTCAAAAACAGACCTGGAGTAGTTTTTTGTTTCATTCACACATGTTTGAGTAACACTTTATTATTAGTCTGTCTCCATCTCCAAAGATTTGTTCCACCTTATGATGTTACGAAGTGGTAGTTTTCAACAGCTTTAGTTCACCAGAGATTGGCAATTCGAGGGATGAAACGATCCAAATGATTCTAGTGAAGGTGTGTTGGAGTTTAGAAACACAGTGGAGCACTTGCTGTATTCCCACATGACATCACAAGGTGGAACAGAGTGTTAAACATGTGTGAATGAAGCAAAACACAACTCCATTTGTGTTTGTGATGAGGAAACAACATTAGAACATCAGAAAACAGCGTCGTATGGATCTTGTGATGTTGTCTCTAGTGAAGGTGCAGGGATTCAAACGACATACATGGACTTAAACGCCCTCTGAAACACACGCTGAGTGCAAGGGCATGTATCTCCTGGAGCAGCTGCCAAAATGCATTGTGGGAAATGCAGGAAATGAGCGCATGAGTCCAGAATAGACCTGAGAGCTGAAGAACATCACATGACCTCCTGTGCTGGTATTGTTATAATGTATGTGTTTATTTCATCTTTATTTAACCAGGAAACACGTCCAGAAAAAACAGGCTGGAGTGACTCTATTCAACTCCAAGAGCAAAGACTGACCCACCAAATATCTTCTCCTCTCTTTCTCTCTCTCCATTCATTCGATTCCCTTTTGCCTTCTCTGTTTCTCTCTCTTCCTCTCATTCTCCCTCTCATTTTCTCTCCCACTCTCTTTTTCTGTCTCTCTCTTTCTCTCTTACTCTTCCCCCTCCCTCTCTCTCTCCACTCATTCTCTCAATCCTTTTACCTCCCTCTTTCCTCCTCCTCACTTTAACTCTCTCCTCTCTCTTCCTTTTACCCCCTCCCTCTCTCTTACTCTCTCTTTCTCTCTCATTCTCATTTCACTCTCTCTCCCTCTCCCCCTCCCTTTCACTCTCTCTTCCTCTCCCCCTCTCTTCTTTCTTTCTTTCTTTCTTTCTTTCCTTCTTCTTCTTCTTCCTCCTCTTCTTCTTCCTCCTCCTCCTCCTCTTCTTCTTCTTCTTCTTCTTCTTCTTCTTCTTCTTCTTCTTCTTCTTCTTCTTCTTCTTCTTCTTCTTCTTCTTCTTCTTAACCCAGAGGCCCTGAAGGATGGGTCAAATGCAGAGGACATAGTTCTCTCTCTCACACCTCTCATTACCTTTCCTCTCTTTCTCCTTTCTCTCTCCCTCTTCTCTCCTCTCCTCTCCTCTCCTCTCCTCTCCTGTCCTCCTCTCCTTGTTTTCCATCTTGTGAGCTGGTAGTTGTTTTAGTGTGTGACAGGGCCTGCAGGGCTGTGCTTGTCTTTTGATGTATTTTTCAGTGGTTTGGGCGTCGCTGGAGAGAGGGAGAAGAGAGAAGAGGGGGAGAGAGGGGAGAGAGAGTCAGGAGGGAGAAAGGGGTGGGGGAGAGAGAGAGGGAAGAGAAGACAGAGAGAGAGAGAGAGGAGGGAGAGAGAAAGGGGGGTGGGAGAGAGGAGGGGGAAAGAGACAGGAAGCAGCCCCAGGAAGGTGCACCCTGATGAGGATGATGTTGGAGCAGAATGAGGGGTGAGGCTGGAGACATGGAGGTTAGGCAGGATACTGGTTTACCCTCGGTTAGGTCTTGGTTGAGTCCTGGTTTAGTTCTGGTTTAGTTCAGTGTTCAGACTGGGTTTAGTCTTTGTTAGGTGGTTTTCCTGTCTTGGTCCTGGTTAAATCCCGGCTTTAGTCCTGTGGTTCTAATCAAGTCCTGATTTAGTCCTGGTTTATAGACTAAGTTGAACGTTGTCCTTTAGTTTCAGTGCTGAATCGAGGATGAGGAATGAGGCAGGAGGCAGCCCCAGGGAGGTGCACTCTGATGGGGATGAAGTAGGAGGAGAGTGGGGTGAGAAGACATGGAGGTTTGGGTCCTGGTTTAGTTCTGGTTTAGTCCTGGGTTAGAATCTTGGATGTAGTCCTTTGCTTTGGTCTTGGTGCTGGAGAGAGGAGGGGAGAAAAGCAGGGAGCAGCCCCAGGGAGGTGCACTCCGATGGGGATGATGTTGAAGCAGAGTGGGGGGTGAGACTGGAGACGTGGAGGTCTGTTTGGAGGAGGGCTTTGGGGCATGTGTCAGAGGAAAGAGAGACAGAGAGAAAGAAAAAGGAGTGGGTAATATATTCAGGAAAATAATGTAAATGTGGTTTAAAGCAAGAAAATATTTGGGCCACTTGATCCAACAATTATTTTCTATTCTATTCTAGGTCAAAACTATAGAACAGAACCACTATGAACAAATGGGCACCGGGCACTTGCCTTTCCCACGGGGCGCTGTCAGACCTGCTGTGGTTTAGTTCTGGTATAGACCTGGTTTAGTCCTGGTTAAGTCATGTTTTTTTATTCCGGTGTTATTCTGGTTTTGTTATCTGGATTAGTGCCAGATTAGTCCTGGTTTCATCCTGGTTTAGTCCTAGTTCAGTCAGTGTTTAGTCCTGGGTTAGTCTTAGTTAAGTCAGGGTTTAGTCCTGGTTTTATCCTGGTTTTGTTGTGGTTCAGACCATCCTGGATTAGTCCTGGTTTAGTCTGGGTTTAGGCCTGGTTTACTCCTGGTACAGACCTGGTTTAGTCCTGGTTTAGACCTGGTTCAGACCTGGTTCAGGCCTAGTTCGATGGGGACTAGTGAGAAGTGGGTCAGATCCTTCAGGCTCTTTAAAACAAGATCCTTTCTGTAAACAGGACGTCACGCTCTGGTTTAAATCACCCTGAGACACAAAAACATCACATAACAGAGACAGAGAGACAAACAGAGACACAGAGACACAAAGAGACACAGAGACACACAGAGACACACAGAGACACACTGAGACACACAGAGAGACACAGGGACATAGAGACACACAGGGACATAGAGACACACAGGGACATAGAGACACACAGGGACAAACAGAGACACACACAGAGACACGCAAACACACAGACAGACACAGACTGAACCAGGAAGTCCATGGATGTCTTTCAGGGTACATAAGACCAAGCTCCCGCCTAAAGCCCCAAGGAGCAGGGTCAGGCTGAGAGGGAAAGAGTTCATTCATCAGTTTTTATTTTTTGAACCATGACAGAGTTGAGTTTTTCTTGTGCTACTGATCACACCTGGACGACAGGGATTACACACATGTCTCCATGGAGATGTTTTTTCTTTGCCTGAAATGTTCCAAAGTATAACATGAAACATTTGTGATCAGTTACTAGTTTAGTCCTATAGGTGGTGGTCTGTGTATTTCATTTTCATCAAGTTGACCATTAATGACCATTGACCAGCTATGACACATATTTTAAACTCCACACACCCTCATTAGAATCATTTGGATCATTTCAGCCCTGGAACAGCAAATCTCTACTGAACAGAAGGTAAAAAGAGCTGTTCACTTAAAAACTACCACTACATGACATCACAAGGTGGAACAGAGCGTTTCGAGATTTGGAGATGTACAGACTAATAATAAAGTGTGAATGAAACAAAACACAACTGTTTTTGAGGAGGTAACAACATTTTAACACGCTTAAATATTTTTTTTTGTAATGTAATTACAGCATTATAAGTTCAAATGTAGGCTATGCCAAAGCGTTAAGCCTGCTTCACAATAATATTACATAAAGGTGCACCATTTAACCTTTCTGATTGTTGGTCCGCTGTCTGTCTCCATCTCCATATTCTCCATCTTCATCTCCATCTTCATCTCCTTCTTTTGTTCAGTAGAGATTAGCAATTCTAGGTCTGAAATGATCCAAAGCAGAACTCAGCCTAAATCTGCAGGGTTTGTGTGTTAAACATGTGTGAATAAAACAAAACACAACTCCAGGTGTGTTTGTGTTGAGGAAACATATACCATAGATCAGAAAATAGCATAAAATGGGCCCTTTAAAATAAAACACAGTAACAATCTTTAATGTCACACTTCTAAATGTACAGTATAGGTCAAAGATTCAGAATTCTACCCTAGGGACACTGAGTACAAACCAAATTGTCCATATCTTTTACAAACCATTTTAAAAACAATAACATCTCCAATGACACGTGCAGCTTTACGATTTTCTCTAATTATCCAACAGCTCAGAGCAGTTTTAGCCAATCAGAGTTAATTTTAAACTCCTCAAACAAGAAACACAGGCTTAATAATCATCTGTAACGACATAGATTCAATGTAGTCCTAATGGGGTGTAGTGGCGCCCCCTGCTGTTATCACCTCAGGACTGCACTGGTCATTATAAAGTTAATGGAGTGAAAATGGCAATTCATTAGTCTCAAATGACCATTAAGAGACACGTGATCCGGGGTTACGTGGGGGGTATTTTAAGATTTTGGCAATTAGAAGTCCATCGCCATCAGAAATGATTTGAGCGTTCATTTAGGAGTTTTTCATTTTGGAAAAGAAAGTTTGTCCCAAGTTGTATTTAAGCATTCAAGATCCAGGTTAAGACTAGCCTACCTAAGATGCAGTGAGAGGTACTACTCAGTTACATGTACTTTTTAGTCGCTTTTTATTAATGCTACACTATGTAACTTTTTTAGACTAAATTAAAAGCGTGTTTGTACATTTTGGTTGTGTTCACTGCTCTGAAAAACATGTCTTTACTTACTGTGAGGGCTTGCATCTCCACAAACCTGACTCGTATTTGTCTATAATCATTCACAGCATGGCAAAAAATGAATCTATCTCCATGTTGAATATTCCAAAGTATGGTTTTAAGTTACATATTGTACCATTAACTTTAAAATTGTACTTTGAGCAGTTTTCAGACCCTACTTTTACTCATCTAAATAATATATTGTACAGTGTAATAGTACTTTTAATCGAGTAAAAGTAGTGCTTCCTCTCCCTACTCTGAGTGACAGCATGCTTTATGTTGACAATATAAAATAATTTGAACATGTTTCTTGCAGCACTCCTTCAGATTTTGTCTCATTTGTGTGTCTGTCCTTTGCAAATACAAGATTTTTTTGCGTTATTTAAAGTTTTGTCAACTTTAAATTATCCCTAGAATATAAATGTGATCTAAGTGTAGTTAGAAAAATTAAGTAAAAAGAAATAACAGAGCAATTCATCTTTAAATACACTTTTATTTACAGGTAAAATCATCAAAAACTCTAACCATAAAAACATAAGGTTTATTTACATGATAAAAACTTTAACACAGACACACAGACAGAGCAGTCGAGGCATCAGGGCAAACTCATTCAAAAGCACCACGAAATATCTCAGTTCAAGTAAATTATACTGGTTTAAGTCCCCATTCTGAGCCAGTGTAAACAAGATTTAACACTCCAGGGAAATGGTGACTTTAAATAAATACATTATGTTAGGTAAAGAGATTAACCAAGGCTAAAAAGTTGTTCAGTCTTAGTCAAATTCTGGTTTTAGTTCTGGAAAAGTACAGATCTAGACCTGTTTCAGTGTCTGATTCAAGGCCTTTGTAGAATTTTTGTTGTTGTTTTCGTTCCATATCTTATCCCGATTTGATAGTGGAACCTCTGATAATTCATAATATTTAATTTTGGACATAATGTGGAAAATAAAATCTGTAAATTTACTATTTATTAAGCATTTTAGTAAAGTCATTTCTAACTCACAATTTTCAAGTCAAAACCCTTTTATCGTCCTGCTTGTTCTTAACACAGGAATCATGAAATCATTTATAGAAACGCTGTTAAATGCATTTGTTTAAAGTCAACATTTGAAAAGGTGCACTGTGTAACATTTCTGGCCATTTGCGCGTTTCCATGGAGATGTAATTATTTTGCCGACATTAAACGTATCTGTATCTTGCATTTATTCAATTATGTGTGCCTTTACTGCTCAAAAACAAGCATAACTGTGAGCGGACTCTCCACAGATCTGATATAGATACATTTAATTACATATTGTGGAATATTCAAGGTAAAGTCACAACATCTCCATGGAGACGAACAGAAGTGTTATATAACGCACCTTTATTACAGCTGTGAGTGAAGATCTTTTCCCAAAACACAGATGATTGGAGGAGACTGTGATTGTGTTTGTTAGTTTAGATTAGATTGTAGTTGAGTTACATGTGGAGGGACAGTGGGTTTGTGTCAGTGTCCCAGAAAACTGAAAACACTTCGTTGAGATCCGTGAGACGAGGAGGTGGGAGGTTTGTTTTCTTGACAAATTCTTTTAGATGCCGAGTTTAAACTGTCGGACGGGCCACGTTTCTTCACCTGGAAAATAAAAAAAGAAAATCAGGTTTGAGGTTACAAGAATGCAGTTATGGTTCACAACACTCTAGAGTTCCTTTAGTTTAAACTGAAGGACAGGTCAGAATTGTCATGTGGAGTTTGCTGTGTAACTGAAACAACTGAAACAAAAGCTGGCACAAAGTTCAGCGTCTTCTCTGTCAGCAAAAATAAACAGAAGTGAAATGATCTTTTCACAGTAGTTGACAAAAAGAACATGGTGCCCTTATTCAACCCTAAAGATGAGGTTGTTGTGAGTTGAATTTGTAGAGCCAATCCGAAACAAATGATATGATGGACAAATGTTGAACCTTAAGTTTGTGGATTTCTTTCAAAAACAGGAAATCTATAGTGTTATATAGGCCCCTGCCCTCCATTTGAAAATTCTACATACTTTCAGATTCAAGTCGTATGAAACATTTGAGAACCTTTCACCATTCAAAAGATAGAACATTTTGTTTTGAATTGTTAATTATTATTATTAAAGACTTATAAATAAATCCATTTCAAAAACACGTTGGGGAAGTGCAAGACAAGAGTGTGGGCTTTGGCTCCCTCTAGTGTTGTGAACACTAAATTAAACCCCAAATTCTTCATGTTACCAACTCATTTAACAAAACTTGAACATGTAAAATGTGCATTTGTTTAACCCTTCTCCTCCTCTCTTTCTCCCTCACTCCCTCTCACCTGTTTCTTGTTGTCATCTACAGATCTGTCCTTCTCAGGAGACAGAGTCTGGAACAGGAATCCTCTGGAGTTTCTTGGAGCCAAAGGGTTACCGTCAGAGATAGAGGCCAGTTTCTGGAGCATGGACTGAGGCTGACTCAGCAGAGAGCCCCTCTTCACCTGGAGGAGGGACGAGTTAAACATCAGGTAAATAAGGATTAGATCGACAAGCTTAATCGGAAATGAACCAAAATCACAATTTAAACTGGAAGGAATAAGCAGCACAAATGCTGACATTTTTGAAGTATCATAATTTCCTCATTCGTCTAGGTATGATCCATAGCAAATGAAAAATTCATTTCTATCAACTGGACACCAGGACTGAAGCTAGAACTCAGAACTCAGATACATCTTCACTCTAAAACTTTTGTCCAGTTGACAGAATTTAATTTTTCGTTTGTTCCACAAGCAACAAAATATCCTGTCTTATTCTGTATCTGTACAAACATGTTTGATTAGTTTGTCATTTCATCTTGTTGTTAATTCTCAAACGCTTGTGAAGATGTGAAATTTGAACAGAATTCTATTATTAAAACTTAAATCGTAAATCTAATCTCAATCTCAATGTTAATCAGAAGAATCTCAATTTAATATTTTTCACAAATGGTTCAGCCCTGTTATGGAGCTTAATCACATTCACACAAGTTTAGTATGAGAAGATACAACTCTAAGATGGTAAGAAGAAGAAGAAGTGTAAATACCAGTAGGTTCTGTGTTGGTCTCTGGAAAGGATTCAAGGCAACAGTGGACTTTTTCTCAGTTGGAGCGACCACTGGCGGCTCTGGAAAAAGATCAGATTTTTTTTAAACGCAGTGAAGAAAAGGAGCTAAGGTTGTGAAAATTCTTAAACTTGGTAAAGGGTGCTTGAATATGGAGAACAAAATACACTATACTGTATCATTTTGAGGTCGTAATTAAACTCATTGAACATGTGAAAATATTCATGCAGCAGTTTGTGTGTAATGTTTTATGATTTGTGCTGCTCCAGGTTTTTGATTCGATCATTTTTCTATCTGCTTGGAGCAATACTCTTAATCATGATTGAAATGTGACTGCTGGGCTCTAGTTCAGGCTCATAATAAAAATAACCACACCTTTCTTCTCCAGTTTCTTCTCTGTGAGTTTTTTGGCCAGTTTCATGAAGCGACTGTCCTCGTCTCCAAACTTCTCATCGTCTGCGTCAATATCGACTGTTTTCCCTTTGGATTTCTGCTCAGCCTGAACCAGAAATAAAGCATTATGGACCAAATGAATATAATAATGCAGAAGCTCCACATTTAGATTACAATGTTCCATAAACAGTCATCAGGCACATTTTGACTAGTGATAGCATCATGTTGGAGGGTCTGTTAAACCTAAACCTAGCTAATGTTTTCTTAAAGGTCCTATATTACACAAAATGGATTCCTGTGAGCTTTAAGTCATGTTAGAAGGTGTCATGAAGCTGTAGTTTTCAATGAACAACTACATTTTACTGTTTTTTCAATATAGAGACTGGAAATTCCAGGGCTGAAATCATCCAAATGATTTTAGTGAAGGTGTATGGGGTGGAGCACTTCCTGCATTACTACATGCCATCACAAGGTGGAACAGAGTGTTTTCTGTTTGAGAGAAGAACTCAGCCTAAATATGCAAAATGAACATCTTTGGTCTAAATCTGCAGGGTTTGTGTGTTGAACATGTGTGAATAAAACAAAGCACAACTCCGGGCTCAACTGTGATGAGGAAACATTATAACATAGATCAGAGCATAACAGATGGGGCCTTTTATACATGAAATCTCATTTGTTTTCACCTCCCCTCTAGGAGGTAGTATCAGTATCAGTTGTGAGACATTTTGGACCATAAGCCACACTTTCAGACTTCAGCTTTCATGAAAAAAACAACACATTTATATTTGGGAAACTTGAACATTTCTGACCTGTTCTCTGAGCCACTGCTCTCTCTCCAGTCTCTCTCTTCGTCTCTGGACTTCAGTCTGATCCACATCTTCATCCTCCTCATCTTCTTCTCCCCCCTCTGCCCCCTCTCTGTCCATCAGGAAACCATCATCTGAAAGAACAGAGAATACATTTAGTGCTCACTTATTTTCAATGCATCCTGAGATTACAATTTGTCTTTTAGATCAGTGATTTTAAACCAAGTTTAGATTAAAAGTGTCCTTACCGATGTTTTTCCACCTGAAGCGCCGAGCTCGTCCTGGTCCGTCTGAGTGCAGATCTCCATCGGCCAAATACCTCTCCTGATACAGCCTCAGTCTGCGCTTATCATCGTCCATCACCTGCTTCCTTTGGGAACAAAACAAAACTAACATTTATTTGGGGATTACACTAAAGTAAAAAGTGGGACTACTAAGCAATGCGACTACACAAGGATCAAACCAGGTCTACATCAGGACTAAACCAGGATCAACAAAGTCTTAGTGATTTTAATGAAGCAAAAGAAATTAAATGGGTCTGGTAATACAACACAAGTGAAATGTTTTGTGTCATATCACTCATGTATCTTAACAGTATTATAGTAAAACGTTATCCTGACTCACATGTGGCGTTTTAAAGTCAAATAATAAAATGAGAGAGTATCCTGACTCACATGTGAATCTTGTTGACTTGGTCTTGCAGCTCTTCGTCAGAGGGCAGATCCTCCAGCAACTCTTCCTCTTCATATTCACTTCCTCCTCCATCGTCCTCATCCTCACTGCCCACGTCTGAGCCTGAAAGCTCCGCCTCCGACTCCAGGTAATCCGCCAAACGCCTGAGACAGAGACAGAATTCAACTTCAAATCATTATTTCTCAAAAAAATAAAATAAAATAAAAGTACAAGGTAGTAGAATGAAAGCTGAATAAAACCTTAAGGATAAACTCTGAAATTTTGTTATGTTGTTGCAAAATTTTAATATTTTAGCAAAATCATTTTGTTTAGTCATTGTTATTGTTGTTTCCAACTATTGTGCAGTCCTAAACTAGACTGTACTCACATTTTCTTCTTTTTCTTGGACGTCTTTGGAGCAAACACGGCCTCCATCTCCTCCTCCTCCACCTCATGATTCTCATCCTCCTCTTCCTCCTCTCCATCTTCATCCTCCTCGTCCTGCTCCTCCTCTTCATTGTTCTACAAGACAAACATTTTTAAATCATGAGACATCGACATGTTTATAATGTACAGTTTTGTATGAGGACACATACCTGGCCTGTCTCACTCTCTTCATCAGACAGAAACTTAAACTCATAATTGTCCTCTTCCTCCTCTTGCTTCTCGTCTTCCTCTTCTGGTTTGCTGAAGCTATATTTTGAAAAAACAAAAAAAAAACAAATACAAAAAATATAAAAGAATGCCAAATAGAAATAGATTGGACATTATATAAAGCAAACTATTTACTTGTTTTTGTTGGGTGATGCCTTCTGAGGACCTACAAAAAAATAGGAGAAAAAAATAAATAAATTAAAAACAATTCTTCACTGTAGCAAGAGTATGACGACATTTTCTAAGGGGGTTTGAAGACGGGGTATTTTACTTCTGTGGGGTATTATGGGCCAACACGTCACATATTTAGACTTCTTCAAGCATGTTTTGATGAGGGAACAACGTTATAACATGGTAGAAAGCGCTTTATAAAGACAATACATATCCAAATGTATTGTCTTTAAAAGAACCAAAGTTATTAAGACTAAATTATATTTTAAACTAGAAAAGCACTCAGAGAGCGCAGACCTCCGCCAAGCTCCATTTAACGCAATGCTAACGAAATTTTCAAAGTGATCCAGAATCCAGGATTTCTTCTGGATCATCACCAAAATTTAATCATCTGTTGGATTTACCATTCGGAACATTTCCTGAAAATTTCATCAAGATCCGTCCATAACTTTTTGAGTTATCTTGCTAACAAACAAACAAACAAACAAACTAATAACAAACAAACAGACTCACTCAGGCGAAAACATAACCTCCTTGGCGGAGGTAATTAGCAATTAAATGCACAGTAAATTTTCCACTCACTTTGACTGGGGAACTTTCCAGAGCAGAGACCCAACAACTGCTCCATCTCCCCCTCTTCGCTCTCCTCTTTTTTGCCTGATTTCGCATCTCCGTCTTCAGCCTGAGTTTGTGGGAAGGCCCCTGAACACAGCCCCATGAGTTCATCCTCTCCTTCTCCCAATCCCTCCGCCTTCTCCTCTGCAAACGTTCCCGAACACAGCCCCATCAGCTCCCCCATGTTGGCATCCATGGCGTTCTCATCCAGACTTCCTAGGATCAGCTGTCTTTTGTGGGATCGCGGAGCTCCGACTCGGGGCCCGACGTTTAGGAAGCCGTCTGCGTCCAGCAGCTGAGAGTGTGGTTCATCCTCCAGGGAGAAACGCCCCAGGGACTCTCCACACAGATTCGGCCCAGAAGCCTCACCTCCGAGCGGGCCAGAGTCGGCGTCAGGGGAGGGTGGAGCATACAGGTCCTGGGAGTCCTCCACGGGTAAACACAAAGAGGGCTCTGAGAGTTTACCGGAGCTCTGAAAGAATGGAGAGAATAATTAATGTTGTAATGATTTTCTATCTTGTCTGGCTCAGTCTTTTTGAAAAATTATAAATACATAAAAAATAATAATAATAAAAATATATTCAAAAATACACCTAAACTCTGCTGCTTGCACTAATGATGTGTCACTTATAAGTTATTTTGTAGAGCGATACAGATTTGGGATGGGTTAATAGTTTCATAGCAAATTTTAAACATGTATGGGAGCATAAACGTGAAAAAAATGCACAGTAACAGATCACAGTTCTTTGCAGCCTTTATGACTTACTTACTACGACCATTTAAATATACTCACTTTTGATGCAGAGCCGAGGAAGCTGGGCCTGAACAGAGAGGGCGAGGGCGACCTGAACACTGACATGGGCAGGCCTCTGGGGACGCTACGGTTCACGGGCTGATACGACGTGAGCATCGAACCAGGAAGCTCAAAACTACTGTTGTGACTACTGTCCTTCATTAGGGACGAAGAGTCATCCTCCTCTGGAGAATAAATTATTATTAGCAAATAAAAAATATATTCTACATTGAAATTAAAAGTCAAATTCAAAATATTCGTTGCTCACCAATTTTACTGCTGCTGTCTTGCCCAGAGGCACCTGGTCGTCTTAAGCCATCACTGAAAAATAAAGCATTTGACATTCAGATAAAAATAAAAATAAGTGCGTCAAAAAATGTATTACAAAAGTGCATTATAAAAGTTACAAGTGCAAAGGAAAAAAAGTATTGAGTATTATTTATTGAACAAGTCAAAATGGTAATTATTGTGACAGGCCTAGTTATATCCTCTTTCACAAGTATCACCAACTACAGCTACTATTTGAATGGTCTATAGTGAGCCATTATGCATGTAGGTGGGTGTATTATACACCACGTTCCAAATTGTTATGCAAATTGTGTTTAAGTGTCATAAAAGGTCAAATGTTTAGCTTTCCAGTGAAACTCATGGATGGTCTTGTGTCTCAGTGAAATCATCTCACACACCGGTGCCAATGAGTTTGCCCGGTGTGTCCAATTAAAGGAAAAGCGACTGAAGAAGGACGTTCCACATTATTAAGAAGAGCAACATTTTCAAGCAACATGGGAAAGAAAAAGAATCTCTAGTGCCGAAACGCGTGAAATAGTTGAATACCTTGGACAAGGTATGAAAACCTTAGATATTTCACAAAAACTTAAGCGTGATCATCGAACTATTAAGAGATTTGTAGCTGATTCAGAGCACACAAGGATTCGTGCAGATAAAGGCACAATGAGGAAGGTTTCTGCCAGACAAATACATCGGATTAAGAGAGCAGCTGCTGAAATGCAAAGCAGCAAACAGATATTTGAAGCTACTGGTGTCTCTAGAGTCCCGTGAACATCAAGGTGTAGGATCCTCCAGAGGCTTGCAGTTATGCATAAACCTTCTATTCGGCCAACCTTAAACAAAGCTCACAAGCAGAAACGGCTCCAGTGGGCCCAGAAATACATGAAGACTCATTTTCAAACAGTCTTGTTCACTGATGAGTGCCGTACAACCCTGGATGGTCCAGATGGATGGAGTGGTGGATGGTTGGTGGACGGCCACCATGTCCCAACAAGGCTGCGACGTCAGCAAGGAGGTGGAGTCATGTTTTGGGCCGGAATCGTGGGAAGAGAGCTGGTTGGCCCCTTTAGGGTCCCTGAAGGTGTGAAAATGACCTCTGTAAAGTATGTGGAGTTTCTGAGTGACCAATTTCTTCTGTGGTACAAAAAGAAGAACTGTGCTTTCTGCAGCAAAAACATCTTCATGCAGGACAATGCTCCATCTCATGCTGCAGGAAAGACCTCTGCATCACTGGCTGCTATGGGCATAAAAGAAGAGAAACTCATGGTGTGGCCCCATCCTCCCCTGACCTCAACCCTACTGAGACCCTCTGGAGCTCCTCAAGTGAAAGATCTATGAGGGCGGGAGCAGTTCACATCCAAACAGCAGCTCTGGGAGGATATTCTGACATCCTGCAAAGAAAATCAAGCCGAAACTCTCCGCAATCTCACAAGTTCAATGGATGTTCAAATGGAGCTTGACCTGTCAAGGTGTTTTGAAATAGCTTTTGATTTCAGTAATATGCTAATGCTTCTAACTGAAAAATAAACAAATGACTATTTTCAGTTGTATACAGCAATAACATGGTTTGAAACTTTGTTGTGTAATAATTTGAAACAGTGCATTTTAAGTTTTGACAAAAAAAATACTATTATCATTGGGAGGTTTGTTCAATAACATTCGAATTACTCTAAAGGTTGACTTGAAAATTATGATGACTGATATTTTTCTATTGACAATTTTGCCAAATTGTCAATTGAAAAATATCAGAGAAAAATATAATTTGCATAATAATTTGGAATGCAGTGTAGATAACAAAGTGTATATCCCAGTACCCGGTTCGTGAGCAGGAGTTTCCAGGGAATAGCAGCAGAGTCCCGTCCGTATTGAGGAGCTCCGGAGTGGGGGGAGCTCGGCACAGAGTGACCGGAGATGGGCTCCTGATACTGGGCACAACACTCCCATCCTCCCCTTCCTCCTCTGCGTCTCCATCATCTCCTCCCAACAGCTCATCCACTCCCTGGGCAAAAATTAGACACAGGGTGAGATTGGCAATGTCATCACATTATGAAGCCTCAACCTCTCATCATAGAATAAATAATGAATCAAATGACAAACTAAAGGGTTTTTTTTTTTTACCTAATATGGACATGAAGATAGAGAATTATTCAAGTACTCTGAGTGCCTTGAAGGTGGAAAAGTGCTATATAAAAATGTGACCATTTACCATTAGTTGCAGTCCACACAGTGACCACTTCTCCATTTTAGTAGTTGATTATAAATGCCATCTTTAGCCACATGCTAAACTAAAACTGGGCTTGTAGTAACATTGGTGGCTCTAGTATGAGATAGTTTAGAATTATATTGTATATATTATATTGTATTGTATTGTAAATGAGTATTTGTCTTTGTGTGAACATTTGGATGAATCACAGTGCAATAGTTGTTCACAGTTTATACTTTTAGTTAGCTGAATGTGTGATGATCCATCTAAAAAGGCCCCTGTAGGGATATTTGTTCTCCCTGTTTGACACAACTTTCAATGCCACTGGGGCAACATGCGGACCCATCTCCAAGTCTTGAAGTAGAGAACATGCAAACTGCACAGAAATATGTGTAATCCCCCAGTCGTCCAGGTAGGATATAGATTTTAGCCAAAGAACAAGAAATGGTTTGAGAGGGGAGTTAAAGGGGCAAGAGACAATCCATCTCTGAACAGAAATGGGAGTCTTAGACATCATCTCTCTCCTATTTATAATTCCATCCTCAGACCTAAATCAAAACAATGAAAACAGTGATAGCCTGTATGCTCAAAGGTATGAAAGCACCCATCAGGGGCTTGAACGATTATGCCAGTATGACTCAAACATAAACAAGTAGGTGTGTTAGATTCAGAGCAGTTTCAGTACAGTCAGCTCCTCCCTTCAGGCAGATATAAGGCAGTGTCCACCAGCGTCTGACCAGAACTGAAGAAGCAGCTTGGATAAGCGGCAAAACGTCTTCACTCAAGAAACTTTTGTCCTGTTGACAGAATTAAGTTTTTCTTTTGCAGTGGTCTACACAGAAAGGCTTGGGCAGCCGGGAGTCGAACATGGAACTCTATTGCTATTGCTGTGAGATGTGCTAACCACTCTGCCACAGTGCTATTAGGGGTGTAAGAAAATATCCATTCAGTGATCAATTCAAAATGCGTCCGAATCGATTTTTAATCGATTTTAAAAGTTCCATTTACTGTTTTCATGATTTAAAAATTAAATAAACTGTATTTCATTCAATTTAGTTCTCGTGAATGTGTACTCAACCAAAATATTACACATAATTATTGATAAGTCACAATATATCGTCCTTTGTTTTAGTATCAGGATTTATCGGGACATACTGAATCGTGACAGGCATATCGTGATGCGTATCGCCAGATTCTTGGCAGTGCACATCTACTGTCTATACCATGCCCTCACCTCTTCCTCAGAGTCGGACATCTCCTCCTCTTCCTCCTCTGCATCCTCTTCATTGTCCAGTCGGTTCAGTTCTGCTTTTCTCGCTCTCTCCTCTTTCCTCCTCTGGGCCATTGCCAACTGTAAACGCTCCTTTAGAGACAACAGCTTTGCTCCTGTGCCAGGACAAGAAATTTAAAATAATTCAAAATGTCATTTATAATAGTTCACAATAAGACACTATTGTGAACTAGTGTAATAGTGTTATATTATATTACAACGATATAATTACCATTTTTGATTACTTTGCTACTAAAAATGATTCCAGGCTATAGTCTTGGGGCTATACAATTTTTTTTTGTCATGTAAGAAAGTAAAAATGGTTTTGTACAGATCTATTGTCATTTTATTTTGGGATTAAAAAGAAACCGCTATGTGACATCTGCATCCAAGCGTTTTTATCATCCGCAAACCAGGAAGGAACACTGGTGTGTTGTTGGCATGCTAGTTATTGTATTATTGCGTGACAGAAAAACTCTGTTCTGGTCTCTGAATGTGAAAAGCACTCAGACTCATTGAGGTGAATAATTAATCTAATGTAATTTTTCACTCTAAATGCATAAGGCAAGTTATAAGACAGTAAAACTGAGGTACAGGTTACTTGTGCAAAATCACCTACACAACATGTAAACATGTCTGTGCTTGTACAGTACGAGTACTGTACCTGGTTTGGAGGGTGTTGGCTTTTCCTCTCCTCCCTCCTTCACTGTCACTGTCACTTTCACCGTCTCTGAGACCAGCTCTTGTTTCCCTGATGACCCGGTCTCCTTCCTCACAATGTTCACCTGCAGGGGGCGATCTTTCTTAGGCTGAACCGGGGCTTTGACGTGACGCAGGTAACGTGCCTTCAACAACTCCACACCTGAAGAGAAGTAGCAGGGTCACACAAGCAAGATATGGCTTGAACATAATCTTACAAGAAAGCAGGGATGGAAAGATATTCAAATTCAACTACTTTTGGAGTTACTTAAATGTGTAATAATGTATTGGTGGTTTTCAGATTCTAGATCGTGATAATGTCATACTCCCAGATGGGGGTAAGAAACAGTTGATCAATCAATATTATTGGCCTATTGAAACTTATGATTTCCCTACATATTGGGCACAGCATTTTTATTCTACCAATAAATCCTACTGTGGTTGGAATGATCTTAAATCAGGTGTACCTGATTCTCAAGCCGTGATAGGAGGAAGTACAGTGAGGAAAATACGTATTTGAACACCCTGCTATTTTGCAAGTTGTCCCAAAATCATGGAGGAGTCTGAAATTTTCATCGTAGGTGCATGTCCACTGTGAGAGACATAATCTAAAAAGAAAAATCCAGAAATCACAATGTATGATTTTTTAACTATATTTGTATGATACAGCTGCAAATAAGTATTTGAACACCTGTCTATCAGCTAGAATTGTGACCCTGTTAGTCGCCTTTAAAAAGTCCACCTCCACTCCATTTATTATCCTAAATCAGATGCACCTGTTTGAGGTGGTTAGCTGCATAAAGACACCTGTCCACCCCATACAATCAGTAAGACTCCAACTACTAACATGGCCAAGACCAAAGAGCTGTCCAAAGACACCAGAGACAAAATTGTACACCTCCACAAGGCTGGAAAGGGCTACGGGGAAATTGCAAAGCAGCTTGGTGAAAAAAGGTCCACTGTTGGAACAATAATTAGAAAATGGAAGAAGCTAAACATGACTGTCAATCTCCCTCGGACTGGGGCTCCATGCAAGATCTCACCTCGTGGGGTCTCAATGATCCTAAGAAAGGTGAGGAATCAGCCCAGAACTACACGGGAGGAGCTGGTCAATGACCGGAAAAGAGCTGGGACCACCTTTTCCAAGGTTACTGTTAGTAATACACGAAGTCGTCATGGTTTGAAGTCATGCATGGCACGGAAGGTTCCCCTGCTTAAACCAGCACATGTCAAGGCCCGTCTTAAGTTTGCCAATGACCATTTGGATGATCCAGAGGAGTCATGGGAGAAAGTCATGTGGTCAGATGAGACCAAAATAGAACTTTTTGGTCATAATTCCACTAACCGTGTTTGGAGGAAGAAGAATGATGAGTACCATCCCAAAAACACCATCCCTACTGTGAAGCATGGGGGTGGTAGCATCATGCTTTGGGGGTGTTCTTCTGCACATGGGACAGGGCGACTGCACTGTATTAAGGAGTGGATGACCGGGGCCATGTATTGCGAGATTTTGGGGAACAACCTCCTTCCCTCAGTTAGAGCATTGAAGATGGGTCGAGGCTGGGTCTTCCAACATGACAATGACCCGAAGTACACAGCCAGGATAACCAAGGAGTGGCTCTGTAAGAAGCATATCAAGGTTCTAGTGTGGCCGAGCCAGTCTCCAGACCTAAACCCAATAGAAAATCTTTGGAGGGAGCTCAAACTCCGTGTTTCTCAGCAACAGTCCAGAAACCTGACTGATCTAGAGAAGATCTGTGTGGAGGAGTGGGCCAAAATCCCTCCTGCAGTGTGTGCAAACCTGGTGAAAAACTACAGGAAACGTTTGACCTCTGTAACTGCAAACAAAGGCTACTGTACCAAATATTAACACTGATTTTCTCAGGTGTTCAAATACTTATTTGCAGCTGTATTTTACATACAAATAAATAGTTAAAAAATCATACATTGTGATTTTTTCAGATTATGTCTCTCACAGTGGACATGCACCTATGATGAAAATTTCAGACCCCTCCATGATTTCTAAGTGGGAGAACTTGCAAAATAGCAGGGTGTTCAAATACTTATTTTCCTCACTGTATGCATTTAAAACTGTCCATGTCTTTACAAGCCTTTCCAAACCCTTTGGCACATTGTTAATATCCACATGCATACATTTTCAGACATGTGCATGGCTTTAGAACAGCTTTTTTTTCAGATGGTGAAATGAAGCCAAACACAGCTAATCAGAGTGTTGCTTTTGGCGCTTACTTCTGGGATCACAAAATACTAATTACATTATTATTTGATGCAGACAGCACTGTTTTTGTCACAAAATGCTGCTTTTCCAATATACTCTTTAAGGGAAAACAAAATGTACTCAAATTTTACAAAAAAAATAAAAAAGTTTCTGAGATTTAAAAGGGCCTGTACCACATTTTTTCCCCATGCATTTGAGCAAAATGCATCCTGCCCTAGTGCAGATATATTGTACAAGCAGCTCTTGAGGTCAAAATAACTGCTGTGCATTGTCTGCATTTGTGTGATAATCAGGAAGTGCCGGTTTGCATTCTAGTCATTGTTAAGTTTTACTGTTACTGTAAAACTCTGCTCTGGTCTCTGAAAGTTGTTTAAATGAACTAGTTCTGTTCTTCAAGTTTTTACAGTAAAACCAGGTACAGCACCTTTAATAGATAATAAAATCAGAAATACACATACCAGAGTTTGGTTGTGGTGGATCGAGATGCACAAACGCTCCTTCGTCTGGACACAGTTTAGCCACAGGAGGAGGTTCCAGCCCCAGCTCTCTCAGCCTGGAGAGTTTATCCTTTTTAGGCTTCACTTCCACCATCTCCCCCTTCTTCACCTCCTCTACACATCCCTCCATCAGAATCTCCTTATCTTCAACAAACATTGCATTATTTTGACTTTCGTTCGCTTCTTCATCCTCAGTTTTAACATCTTCTTGTAAGCTCTCTGATAGAAAAAGCATAGGTCCAGATGCTTGGTCTTCCTCCAGGCTGGCTGTGGAGGTACTGGGGGGCATCGGTGGTTCTTGTGGCTGAGAGAGAGTGTTTTTCTGTGGGGAGGATGTAGCGCTGGGCTGGGGGAGGACAGACTGGACTTGGGGCAGGTCTAAAGAAGGATTTGGGGGGTCTGGATCGGTGGAGGTCTGCACAGGGTCGGATGTGGGAGGAGGAGGTGGAACAAGCATCATGGCGGAGTATTTGGTAGATCTATAAAAAGATGACAAAAGTTATTGGTTACACAGTCAAATAATTCAGTAGGTTTATTTTTTGATTATATGGTTGGACTACAACCATTAATTGTTTTAATAGTAATTTTTTAACTGATTAGTCAATTTCTACTATACATTATTACGCTGGGAATCACAGGGCATAAAATATACCTACCTTGCCCTATAGTGTTGCATCCCCAGTAGATGGTAAAGTGTTTTAATTACCTAAAGGTTGAAAGTGTTTGAAAAGCTACATGCACTAGTGTCCTTACTTGAGCAGAGCCATGGCTGGTCCATCAGGTCGGGCTCTCTTCTTGAAAAACTGGTCAATGGTTTTAGGTTCAGGGATGTGGTATGGCAAACCCAGGGTGGACTCTGAAAGAATGAAATACAGTTTATATTTAATAAGTTCAATTCAAAACATCTTAAACTAAATAATCACACTATCTAGACTGACCTCTGACAAGCCTCTGGGACTCGCTGTGGAGCTGCTTCATCGCCTCTTTACTGGCCCGTGCTGCCTTTCGCTCCTGAAAACACAACGCCAGAGATCTGAGATAAACTTTAAAACTTTAATTACAATTTGGTTTATTTTGTTTTCTGAGAGGTTTAAGTTACCGCTCTTTGGGGTTTCGTCATCGACCCCTCTTCTTCCTCTCCCTCCTCATCATCAAGAAAAGTGGATTCCTAAGGAAATCAAATTAAACGGTTTAAGTGATAAAAAAAAAAAAAAGAATTCTGTCTTCTCTAAAGGAGAAAGGCATGTATAACATTACATTCTGGAATAACTAAACTAGTGTTTAATATTGATGTTGTCAATGGAATTCAAAACTATCTACGGAAAACTAGCAACATATAATCTTTCCCAGGCAGCACGGATTAAACCTGGACATCAAACTATGATCAGATAGTGAATTTAGTGTTTTTCCACTCTAACCTTGTGTTTCTTGAGCTTGTTCTTGGCGGCGGTTCTGATGGCGTCCAGAGACTCTTCCTCCTCCTCATCACCTTCATCGAGTCCAGTGTCAAACAGTTCAGTGTCTCCCAGAGGAAACCCACTGTCGTTCAGATGGGGCTGAGAGGGCGCCTCCTGTGGACAAGCAGAAATTCCTGTTTATAGAAACAGACAAAATGCTTCTCATGTAAGGGATAATCAGCTTTAGGGGTGCTTTATAAAACTATTTGAACAGCAGTTAGATTTTGTAGGGTAGGTTTATCTAGGGACTGGGGCAGCTTAAAAAAATATCTCATTACCAGGAACCAATACAGATGTATGATGTGTTATGCCTTATCCCTCACCTCGTCCTCCTCTGTCACTCTCTCTCGTCTCTCTCTCTTTTTCACTTTCTCCACGGCTTTACTTTGTCTCTCCTTTTTCTCTTTGTGCCTCTGACTTTTGTCCCGTTTCTTTTTGTCCTTCTTGGGTTTGGCCTCAGTGCTGCCCACTTCTGTCTCCTCTTGTCTCTTCCCTCTCTCCTCCTCTTCGCTGTCTACAGGAGCGCGGCTGATTCGGTGCTTTTTCTTCACACTTTTCTCCTTCTTTTCATCCTTCTCTTCAGTCTCCATGTTGTTATCTTCACTCGAGGCAGAGAGCATCAGAGCTTCAGCCATTTGAACACTGGCGTCTGCAGCCTCCTCTTCCTCACTGTCACTGTCTCTTATGGCCTGACGACGAGGTTTTCTGTGAGTGCCAATGTCCTCGTCCTCCTCAGAATCTGCAAAAGAAAATGGAAATAAAACATTAACAGAATTTAATGAGAGCAACAGTGGGTCAGGTGGTAGTGCAATAGACATGGGGAGACCGGAGTGCCCTGTACCATAGGGAGAACATGCAAACTCAACACAGAAAGGCCTGAACCTTCTAACTGTGAAACATTGGTGCTAACCTCTCAGCCACTGTGTCGTGAAAGGAGCAACATTTACATGGGAACAAGCAGGAAGAGTCAGGTTTGTGGAAATGCAAGCCCGCTCACAGTAAGAATGCACAGAATGTAGCAAAGGAGACATTCAATTCTGTCTTTTTTGGATCGACAGTTGTGTTAGTTTCAGAGCAGTTTCGGTGTAATTAGCTCCTCCCTTCAGGCAGATATAAGGCAGTGTCCACCAGCGTCTGATCAGAAATGAAGAAGCAGCTTGGATGAGCTGAGAAACGTTTTCAGTCAAAAACACTTTTGTCCAGTTGACAAAATGAATTTCTCCTTTGCTATGGATCCCACCTGGATGACTGAGGGAATTCACAAACAATGCATAGAAAGTTTTTCTGTGTTTTTCAGTGAAATAAATCCATTGAATATCTAATTCTTTGATATAACCAGAGGCTGGTGGTTCAGGCCCAGCTTTAACCACTGCACAGTACAATGACCTGGCGCACAATTATAGTGCTTCTTGTGTTTGTTTTTATTCCGTCCATCAGATCCTCCACATTGGCTCCCCCTCCTGTCTTTACACAGCAGACCTCCTATCACTGACCTGGCTGCTCCTGTGTTTTCTCTGTCATTTCTGGGACCATCTCTTCGGCCGGAGACCCCATCCCACTGTCAGAGTCGCTCTCAGCCACAGTCCGCACCACTGCAGGGAGAACCTCTGCCTGGAAACAACAGATTTCCACCAGTGATCATTTATTGCACTTTTAATGATATAGTGACTATTATAAGTGCAGATGAAGTGAGTCATGAAGTGAAGCAGAATGTAATCTGGCCAAACAAAGTTGCTGGGCCTATCACGATAATGACTACATCAAATTACTCTTCAGTACATGATAGAAAGTAAAATGATTTTTAGGGCTCAATATTTATCATGGGTACCTTTTCTTTGGATTTGTTAGTGGTGGTAAACTATAACCATCAACACTAACTACTAAAGACTGTGCCATTTATTTGTTGCAGCTAATGCTATGTTTACAAGGTAATATTGTATATTTAGATAATGGTGTAGCGGGATTATCCTGCTTTATCGTTACTGCAATATTTTCTGTTGTATTATTGTGACAGGTCCTTTCTCAAACTCAAATCAAACTATCTGATCATTATTTAGAACTACTTTATCCATGATTTACTCTCATTTTAGACCTGGTTTAGCCCCAGTTTAGGCATGATGGTGGTACTCAGAAAGCCAAACATCATGTAGTACTTGGTGAAATGTTGTCAACTACTGTACTAGACAAAATAAACATACCCTGCTGGCTAGTGTTTGGGCTGAAGAGTGGAGTAATGCAAAATGTTACTGTTTGGTGCTATGAATAGTTAGGCTTTAGTAATGGTAAAAGGTAACTTTATTTTTCTACAGTAAACCCTGTCCTGTCACTCATTATATCACTGTTGCACTGTCTTCCTATGACCTCTTGTATATAGCTGGGACTGTATATAGCTGGGATACTTATTTTTCTATTTTATTTTGACTTGTACATATACATGTATATAAATATGCCTTATTTGACGCCTGTCTCTTGCTATTTAGAATTTATTATTACCATTTATATATTTTATTCTTTGTAATTATATTATCTTGTGATGTGTGAGCTGCTGTGTCCAAATCATTTCCCTTGTGGATCAATAAAGTTTGTCCAAGTCTAAGTCTAAGTCAACACAATGCTTTTCCACTTCTTTTTACAACTTGAGCTGTCATATTTTGCTGTATTAGAGTTTAGCAGTTGTCACATGGGGTCTATTCATTTTATTCTCTGAGCGCCATTTCAACAATAGAGACCTCCAGCTCGATTCTTCCAGGTCTAATACAAATGCAGTAGGTTCTTTCACACTTTCTAGATAACAGATACAAAGAAATAGCCTTTTAGACTTGACGATACGTACTTGTTAGTCAGTTTGGGGGGGTTACGTGTAGTAAACAAAGCTAAACAATGCGCAGTGAAGAAGCCTTTACATTCAATGGAGCAACTTTAGCTGCTGTAGCCACACAATACAAGTACAATTGACCATTTAATAGAACAATCTAAGAACAATTTGCGTCCTAAACATTAAGTACTAAGCCTTTTGCCTCGTTTTAGTGAAGTGTCTTTATAAAGTCCAAAAATAAAGCTTAAAAAAACGCGATTACAGCCGCAGAAGTTTAAGAAGACAAAGCTAGGATAAGAGCTAGCGTTGGAGCTAAAGTTAACATCCTTACCAGAATCAAAGCGATATAAACTGCATTAATGTTTAATATTTTAAAAAAAGTGGCGTTTAAATGTGCAAATACACATGTGACACAAGCCTCTGCAGGATATTTTGGATGTTTTTGCTAAAGATGTGCTACTTACCT